>JAWWTY010000035.1:1337663-1366651 GCA_035222235.1 Margarornis squamiger | reverse complement strand
CGGCGCCCTCAGCCCCGCTCGGCCCGGCCCGGCGCCCTCAGCCCCGCTCGGCCCGGCCCGGCCGCGGCAGCAGCGGGGGAGGCCGGGCGGTGGGGCCGGGCCGGTCTCCGCGGGGCTGTGGCGGCCTGGCCCGCCGTGCTGCTGCTGCTGCTGCCGGTGCTGCTGCTGCCGGTGCTGCTGCTGCCGGTGCTGCTGCTGCCGCCGCTGCCCGCGGGCCGTGGGCCTCGCCCGGCCCCGCCGTGCCCGGCCCGCGGGGGTGGCCGGGCCCCGGGAGGGTGGCCGGGCCCCGTGGGGATGGCCGAGCCCCGTGGGGATGGCCGGTCTCTGTCGGGATGGCCTGTCCCCGTCGGGATAGGCGGTCTCTGTCGGGATGGCCTGTCCCGGGACGGGTGGCCGGTCCCCGTGGAAGTGCCGGTCCCACCGGGAGCGCCCCGCGCTGTTGGCGGCCGCCGGTCCCTGCTGGGCTCCTGGGGCCGCCGGGTGTCAGCCCTGCTCGGCTGCGCCGGGCCGAGCTCCCCTGCTTTTGTAAGCGGGGCTTGCTGAGGCTCTTTCTTTACGTGGTTTCGCGGCTTTAATTGCGCCTCTTCCCCGTGCTCCTCCTGACAGTCCCGTCCTTTCACTGGGGCTGAGCAGATGTTGCCCTTCCTTGGTAAGTGCTTTGCCCCCCAACACGGAGCTGAAGTTGGTGCCTTGAAGTTGGTGCCGCTCTTGTTTGTTCTTTTACAGAATATTTTTTTTTATCAGCAGATGAGACCTGGTGTTTCTTCACATCTCTGTACAGGAAATTGATTTCTTTCCGTGCACACTTCCCTCCCTGACTGTGGGAAGGTTGGGTGTCAGCTTGTATCTCTTGCAGACTTCAAGTGTTACAGACGCTTTCCTGTGTGTTTCTCCTGTCTGTTTTGTGTGATGCAGCCATGTCAGTAAGCTGCTCTAGTGAATCACGTCAGGCAGTGCTGAGTGTGGAGGTGCAGTTTGGCTTTCTGGTGAACATAAAGGCATATTTAGATGCCTTGGTGAGTCCACTGGGAAGGGACGGCAGCGTGACGGAAGGAGCTATGACAGGTTTCTTGTAATACCTGTCATGCTCTGAGCTCTAGATAAAGAGCTGAGGTGCCTTTTGCCTTTTACTAAAGCATGTGGTATTTGAAAATGAACTTTTTCGGTGGAGGTGAAGGAGTTTTTATGAAGGAATGCTTGTAAACTCAAGGGGAGGAGGCTGACATCTGATACCTGCTTTGCTTCAGCTGTTAGTGATCTCAGGGGTTTGGGAGATAGAAGTGGTGCTTTCTTTCCTAGCACAGGGAATACTGAGCTGTAAGTGTTGAAACTTTGTGCAGATAAGTGAAGGCAGGGCATGAGGGTTTAAAATGCTTCAGTGACAAGTGTTTCTGTGCCTACTGTGGAGCTTGGGGAGGGGCAAAGGGGCACAAACGGTGGTGTTGGCCAAACCATGGTGGTTTCTGAGTGATTGCACTGAAAGGTGCTCTTGTCCTACTTCAGTTTATAGGAAGGAAATATAGAGGGCCAAGCTGAGTTCTCTCGCTGGCAGTGCCATAGGTGCTTATCTAGGATGCTGTTAATATTCATTACATTAACTGTACTAGCAGTTATTAAAATATCAATGGTAACCTGCTTAAGTAACCTGCCATGCAACCCACTAATGGTACCACAGAGGTGGAGTAGGTCAGCTTGATAAGCTCTCATTTTATTGTATTTATTTTTTACATAAAACCAGCCATCTGCAGCTGGAGGAGATAGAAATGGAGCATGCCCAGGCTTCTGAAATAGAGGATACAATATTTTATCTCAGATCTCAATCCACCTACATGCAGCCCAGGATGGTGGAGAGAAGTATGTTGTCAGCTTTCAGGAGTAGGAGGAACGGGGCTGTGCAGTGTTTTGCTGGCAGTTAACCTGGAAAAAAGGAGTAACTTAAGGAGAAAGGTATCGTTAGGCTGCTGGAGTAACAGGCAAGTCTGATGTAGCAGGGAAGAGGAATTGTCTCCATGGGGAGCAGCTGGGTTTGCATCCAGTGCCGAGTTCCAGATCTCTTCACCTGCAGAGATCAAAGGGCTGTGGTGGCTGTTCCTGCCCTGGTGGCTTCCTACTGGGAAGTGTAACTGGATATAATGAGATAGGACTCTTCTGCTTGGTATCAGTGGTGCCTTCCAGAGCACGTGACTCCAAATGGTGCATTAGTGCTTATCAAATGCTGTGAACTAGAATGAAACGTCCAGATACTTAAACATGCACTTGTTTCATAGTAGCTTTCACTGGCTGAGTCAAAGTAATAATTCATGTTTCTTTCAAAATAACCTTTGAGGTACTGAATTGTCTAAGCCAGAATGTGCAACTGTTCTGCATTTGTCTCTAGCCTGAGTGGCTGATGGTGTAAAGAGCTGCCTGTTAGATACCATATGGGCTTTAAACTCTGAGAAATGAGCTTCATGACTTGTAATTCCACCCTTTTTCTAGATATTGGTGTCGTAACTTCCCAGTGCTGTCAGGAAAACTCCGGGAATGTGCCTAGCACTCAATTCGTGCTATAATTCTTGTGAATTAACTGGATTATTAAAAGACAACTATTTCTATGTAGTGCTTCAAAATTTCAGACTGACTGAGTGGCTTGCATAAAACCTCAAAGTGGAGCTGGTGGTAATTCAGGGATTTGAAATGGTGACTTTTTACTGAGATCTCAGCTCCTGGTGCTTTACAGCTTCTCCCTGGGATGCATTAGCCCTGGATGGTGCAGGATTGCCCTGTCCAGTCTGGTGCATTGACTTGCATTGTCAGCTGCTTGTGGGATGGGCAGAGGTCACAAACCACAGCCTGCTTTGGTGTGAACTGCCCTTGTTCGGTGTGTATTTGTCAGCAGAACAGCCAAAACTCTGTCCCCTTGCTTTGGGGGGAGCAGCTGAGAAGCACTAACAGGATGGGCTCGATACCATAGAAATCTAATGGTGAACTGGAGCATGAGTAGCCCTGACCTGCTCTTCCCCTCAGCTGATTAGTGGTTTCTGGTGGTGGTGTGAGGGAGGTGAACCCCAGCTGGCTGTAGTGATTCCGGGGTAGTGTTTCAGCCCGTGAGGAAGCCCTGAGTCTGTCCCTGCTGCTCAGAGCTACAGGCAGTAGTAGCAGGGAGGAAGAGGGGCATGATCTTGTTGCAACCAGTGGTATCTCTCACCTTTGGTCTGTTAGGAGGTGTCAGGTTGTGTTGCTCTGAGCCAGAGGTGCTCTGTTCACCTTCAGCAAGTACCAATAAGTGAGGTTTGGAGCTGCAGAGCCATGCAAAGTGAGCTGGAGGGAGGGCAAATGGGGCTTTCTGGAACATCCATTGAAATGGGGAAGATGTTTCTGGAGTCACTGATGCCCAGTGAAAAACACTGTTTGTGAAGGCTTCCCTTAAAATACAGTTGCTGATTCCTAGCTTTGGTTCATCTTCTGAAACCTGGAATCTTAATGTGAAGTTGGGAAAGCAGCAGTTGGTTTGACACCTGAATGTGGCTGCAGGTTAAGCTGGTAACTGGGAGTGTGCTCTCCAGGGCTTACTGGGGGCAACTGGCTATTTGAGACATTTTGTTCCTCCTTATGGGTGGAACAACAGACTTTATGGGCCCTTCTTAACCCCTTATGGGTCTCGTGCTGAAAATCATTGTGACAGGGTAACCATGGTAAGATCCAGTGGAAGTCTGCTTGGAATTTGCGTGTGGCTGCTTGAGTGAGGCAGCTAATGACATTGTAATCATATGTAGGTGGTGGAACTCTGAGAAAGGGGGAAAAGAGCCCCCGGCTCTGAAAGAACAGGGGGCTCTTGCCCTGCCTTGGGAGAGTTGGATTTCAGAAGACTTGAAGCTGGATGGCCCTTGTTCAGTGGTATTGTAACTACACTGTACAAGCTGCTGTGTTGAAGTATTGCCACTTCTGGAAAGTGAATACTTTGAACAAGCTCCAGTGGGACTTGATTTTAGACAAATGAATCTGTTATTTTTCCTCTTGACTAGGAATGCAGTGAAAAGCTGTAAAGCAGCAGTGGCTTGGGGGCAGGCTGTTGTACATCACCAGTCGTGCCAGTAATGAAATGTGTCCTCAGTAACACATGTTAATGGATCTTAAGTAGTATTAAGCTCCTTTTTTAAAGAAATTTAGCCAAAAAGATTGATTTATAAATACTTTAAAATGTGACTTTGAAGGCTGGTGTTGAAAGAGGACAGAACATCAAAGAAACCAAGGCTTGGAGAAGCACTGTAGGTGACAAGCAAAGCAAGTTGTCCTTTGCCTTGCTCAGCACATCTCTGTGTTGCTTTCAGTGTTCATTGTGAGGGACTGACTAACCATGATGGAAATGAAGTTGGGTTTGCTCTGCACAGCTTTCACCTGAGATGCTGATGGAGCTGATACTTTGACTGACTTCTGTGGCATTGGTTGCTCATCAGATTATTCTGCAGTGAGACATGGCAAGGGTCAGCCTCAGGTTTTTAGCTTTTGTATGTCTGGTGAAGCATTAGAACTAATGCTAGACTGAGCTTAGCTTGGAAAATTATCCTGTTGCCTATGGAATTGGCTTGAAGCAGGAATGAAATGTGAAACTTAGTGTTAGTTCCTGGCTCCTTGGGAAGGGCAGCCAGAACAGACCACCACCCTGGCAGGTGTGTGTTCCTTATAGGGGGAACTGTTACAGGCAATGTTCAAATGTTTGCACTCAGGAGGCTGGACAGCAAGGGAGGCTTGGAGCTTCTGGACCGTGGCCTAGAAGGTAGTGAATATTCATGTAGGAAGGGCTGTGTTTTGTTACTTTGATGTTCAACTGTCTTCATCCTTCCTGTTGTGTATGTGGATCTCAGCTGTATGTTCTGTGCTCCCTCCATTTGATTTTAGTCCAGTCCCTCCTGGATCACCTGCAGAGTGACATTGTCTTGGTTTAATTTCAGAACTGAAGTTGTTCTTTACTGGGACTGTCTCTAGCAGATGTTCCAGGTCCAACCTCTCAGGTTTAGCCTTTACAGTGAAAAGAATTAAAAAAGACTTTTTCACTGTGATCTCAGCTTCCTACTTTTTCAAGGAAACCACACTGTCAAAGTAACTTACTACCTGTATGTGCTTGTTTCATGCTCTACATTTTCCCCATGGCTGAGAGTTCTACCAAAAGCTCTCTTTTATGGTCCTTCTTACCCAATTTTAAGAAAGATTTTCATCAAAGAAAACCAGTAAAAATGGTTTAAACCTTTCTTTAAGGGAGATTTCTGAAAGCAAAGTAGCATGAAATAGATCTCTAGGGTGCCTGTCTGTATGATGAAGTCTTGTATATACAGGTCTAATAGTCTCTGATGTTTTGGATTGTTCTGGTACTCAGATTTAGTTTCTAGAACATATAGGCAGTATGGGGGGAAGTAATGCACTTCAGGCTGAATTTGTGGAGGAAGGCTGCTGCATTGCCATAATTGTTTGTAGTTTTTCTTTGCAATACCAGAGATTGGTGCCCTGGTATAGACATTATTTATAGAAACACTGTTAGAACAGTTTTGTGTTGCCCTTTTGTGGGCCTCATTTGCTTCTCCAACTTTGGGACTGGAAACTAGGGCTATAATCAAAGCATTAATTCTGTGGTGTTACCTGGGAGGACAGAGCTTCAGGAAGAAATAAAAATAGTTTCTCTTTCCCTGTGCCTTTATAAAAGAAGGTTTTGACTCCTCTATCAACCAGGAAAGGGCAGACTCGTGACAGAATGAGACTTGTTTTCTCTTTTGCTGCTTTCTCCACTTGTGGAAGTGCCTGGGGGAAACTGCTCCCAGGCACCTGAGGGGGGAGAGGACAGAAATCCTGTCTGTGTAGGTTGACATTGAGTCCGTGAAGACAAGATGCACTTGGTTGGCTCCTGAGTGCCCTTGGAGAGCCGAGCAGAGGCAGGACTGGCTGCAGGGCCTCTCCCCAGCTCACCCTGAGAGCTGCCCTTCATGCAGGGCTCATGTGCATCATCACACTCCCAGGCCCTGTGAGTGTGACTCCTCAGTTCCTCTCAGAGTTCTCCTTCACTGTTCCGGGCATGTAGGATTCGTATTTCTGGGGGTTTCCATACAGCTGGTGGCAGGATTTCAGAAAACAGATGGAAAACCAGATCTTCCTTCGAGCCTTTCTGTCATGTGGAGTTTAGCACAGTATAGGTCAAGGGTAGACTACTAGAATATTGATTTTGGTGATTTCGTTGCTGGAAGTCACGGTTAAAAGCACTGAAGAGCTGAGTGGGACTGAAGGCTGAGTTAAAGTAGTAACAAAAAGACTGAGCACACAGAGGTTAAGAACAATTTATTTGAACTACTGTACTAGTGGAACTGCTTATGACTGTGGAGCCTTAATACCTTCAGCATCTTACAGTAGGTGTTACATGGGTGAGGTGACTTTCAGTACTTTTGAAGTGAAACCTCAAAAGTGTTGTACAGGAGTTGTCAGAATGATCCAGTCTACCGGCTGAGCTAGTACTAAACTCTGTCCTATCACTCTTATGCTATCACAGTGTCCTTTCAAAATGAGTTTAATCCCAAAGTACCTGCCTCTAGGTCTGGAATTGGAGGACAGTTTCATTGGAATTTCCAGGTTTAGAATTGGTGGGAAGCATTTCCCTGGAATATCCTGTCTGGTAGTTAGGAGGGACCCAACAGCCTGACTCTCCCTGTTCTCTCTGCAGGAAGATGAGGACAGGGAGCGAGCCAGGTGCTGGGGCTGTGTGATTCCATCTCTTGTGGCTCTAATTGGCCTAAATGTGTACCTGGGAAAGCTCTGTTTATTCCCTTGCTATCTGCCAGTGTGTAATTGCTATCATTGAAGCTTAAAGCAGAGATGAATGAGATGCTGGGAAGTTGCGCTGTTTGTAATGGTGGTGTTTGCTGCATCCTCGATGGGGTGTTTGCTCTGAGACCTTTTCAGACCTAGTGCTGGGTTTGTTGCAGCTGGAAACTGCTCTCAGTTTGCTTGCCTCCAGCCTGTGGTGTCTTTTATAACTAAAACTACTGTTATCAAAGCTGACTTTTACTGTTCCATGGGTCTCTGAGTTCAGGCTTTTCAGATGCTTGTCTGTCTCCTGGCAAAGAACAGAAGAGCCAAAATGAGAGGCAGTGAAAAGAAAACTCACCTGCCATATCACAGGGCAGCTTTGCTTGGAAAGTAATGTGAGGACACATCTCTCTGCACTGTGCAGCCAGGTTGCTGTGGTCTGACCAGAGTAGAAACAATTTTCTAGGTGTTTTGACCTCATAGCTTTGATTTTATTATTGTATTTGAATTTTCTTAATTTCCTTTTTCCCCTCCCCACTTCTGAGAGCAAATAGTTAGTGTAATGTAGGCATTGATCCACTTTTGATCCACGAAACCTGACTAAAATGTCTAAGCAGATTGCATTTCTAGGTTATTTTGATTATTTTCCTTTAATAAATGAAAGCTGAAAGCAAGTGAAGTGTACTTAATGTAAACTCACAAGTTTACTGCCTCTGCCTGCAGACCTTTTCTTTCCATCTAAACACTGTGCATGGGTTTTTTTAAGAGTGCATAAGCTTTTCATCAAATTAATGACTAATCCTTATCAAACAAGTGTTCATCTTTACAATTAGAGAACAGGAATGCTTAATTGTGTGCTGATTGGTGAACATACTAGTCATGAGTACATTTGAGAATTCAGATTCTTAATTTTCTCTCACTGCTGGTAGCAGGAATTTGCTGTGAACAGGGCATTATATTCTGGTTGGATACCCATTATGATTAAATTATCATCTTTGTCTATGTTCAGTGAACCTTTCTTTGAGTAACTTCCAAAAGAATGCACCTTTTTGCACTTTGGGAAAATCTGAACTCTCTGAGGAAAAAGGAGGAAGATGGAACAAGGTAAATATTTTGAGGTCTGCTCAGCTTTCCTTGTGGGTTTGGCTAATGGATTATGGTCAAGGCATAGTTGTGTTCTAATGCAGAATACAATAGCTTGCTTGTTTTCTTTTACTTTGGGCTGGAATCTCTTAATCCCTTCAGACTCAGGCATGAGTATCACATGATTTGGAGGTGTTTGGTTAGTGTACTTGCCTGCTGCAGAGCATCCCTGTCCATAACAGATGAGTAGAGTGGCACTGCACAGAGAAGCCACATGGAAATTTTCAGTTTTGGAGCTCCATGGCCAAGTGTTGAATATTTTGTGCTCTGACAAAACCATGTGGTCAGTCAGGCTGTAAGTAGGGAAGGACACCAGATATCTGCTCTAAAATCCCCAAGTTCATTATAAAAAGGACTTCAACTTCCATATACTGACACTGCACCTGCATGTTCAGAGTGCCTGCAATGCTCAAACCATGTACTAGGGGATTGTAGGGAAACTTCCTTGCAGGAAAACTGGTGTTACAGCTAATTGTAGGTCCTTCTTTCAGAATCTGTGACCACATGAACATCAGTGGGGTTATAGCTGTATAAGTAATACTCATAAACCATTATTAAAGTGAAAGAATAATAAATATTCATTAACAGTGTATTTCTAAGTGTAGTAGCTTCTCTTGTGTAGCTGCATAATAGTACCAACATGCCTGGTTACTGTCATGTTACCTTTGCCCCCTTCAGTTATGCAGGCTTTAGGAACTGCACCCAAAATGTCTTCCACATGTCAAACTGGAATTTTTGGCTTGTAATGACAGGATGAGTGCTGGCACTTGATGAGGGTGACTGCTAACCACTGACCTGGGGAGAGGACTGGGCAAGGGGTTTTCTAAAACAGGATAGCATTCCCTAGAGTGCTGAGATACGGTAACGAGGAGGATGGAAAAAAGACTGCAGGGAGTTACAAGATGCTGGGCTTGGCTCTTGGTGCTGCTTTTGCAGAATTTGGTCCTTTAAGCACGACATCAGCGTTGCTTTCTTGGAGTGTGTTCAGTGGCTGCTTCCCCAGGTGTTTCACCTGCCTCTGAAGAGCTGCGGAGGTAATTGGGGCGCTGCAGTCCTGCTGGCTCTATACTTAGCTCATTACTCCAGGCAAATTACCTTTTCCTTCTCAGGTGTTGCCTGGCAGGCTGGCTGGAGAGTTGTCTAGCTTTGCACTGCTGGGGCATTCCAGCTCCTCTGCAATGTTTTCATGGCACAGGCTCTTCTTCCTGTGAACTCCTGAAGGGCTGGCGATAACCAAACAGCGTGGGGGGCTGAGGATGGGCGTTCTGTAGTAATTCACTGAGGGGGAAGAAAGCAGTGCCAAACCTGCTGTTGTAATCAGCAATCTTGGAACCTGCTTGGTGCTGTGGGGGGTGGTTGGGTGCATCTCTGCCACTGCTGACACCTCAGCTGGGTGGGTCTGGTGTTCGCCTGGAGGAGTCAGCCCGGGGAGCTGCAGACAAAGGATTTCGCTTCATTTGACGAGTGTAAGATTGGTATGACAGAGACAATAAGAGCTATTTCTTGCTTTCATTTTTAAGCCCAGTTTTTTATGAGCTGTTTGTGTAAGGCCCCGGTGTAGATGCTCCCCTCCTGTGAGGGTCACGCCCAGAGCGCAGCCCTATTAAAGTTAATAGTGCTGTTGCATCATGCCCGTGCCCGCCGAGCTCCCATTCAGCACTCAGGTATGAAGACTTTTCCTCTTGCATAAGACACTTGGTTTGCTCGGGTCGGGCAGGAAACAGTTGGCAGCTCCCTAAAGAGTGAGTTACATGCTGCTGTGCCCTGTAGCTTCTTTTTCTAAACATTAATATTTCAAGTTCTTGTGCAGCTTTCTAAACTGTACAACTGCCCGAGGCTGGCCCACTGCTCCCACAGAGGCAGGGATTACCTGCCAGCCCCTGCTGGATGCAGATCCTTCCCTGCTTCCAGCAGACTTCCTAGACCCAGATTGTTTGGTATTTAGAGTAGAGACACAGCAGGGCTAAGCCTCACAGACTTGAACATGATTCAAGAGCCCTAAGATTCCAATGTGGCTCAGTTTACCTTTTTTCTTTTCTATTTCTAAGTATTGCTAACTATTGTGTTTATTTTTTCTGATTCTTCCAACAAAATCCATTTTTTTAGTCTCATCATAAACGTTTCCTACCATGTGTTAATCCCATCAGACCAAGTCATGTACTTGTTGAGAAAAACATTTTTTATAAATATGCTACAGGTCTAGTAACATTAGTTATTGAGCTGAAGTGACTTCACTTACCAAAAGCAAGGAGTGGTAAATTAAAATAAGCCAAAGAAGGTGGTCTGAAGTGACTTGTATCACAAAAAGGACAAGAAAGGACTGAAGTTTTTGTGCTAGATTTGCCATATTAGAAGTAAGCAGGTGGACTGGGGAGAATCTAGTTAAACTTACAGTTTAAAGAAAGGCTTAATGCCAAAACACCCTCAAAACCTAATTTATGTGCTTCATCTCAACAGTTTTTATACTGCCTCTTGCCAAGGCCATTAAAGAATTCCTAGAGCCAGTCTGGATTCCCAGGCTGGCTTTGGAACACGATACCCACTTCTGTGGGTGCAGAGAACACTCCAGCCTCTTCAGGTGGGTTGGTGAGTCTTGGTGGGTTTATTGCTGATTTATTTGAGTTTTTCAAGAGTCTGGAGGTGTTGCTCTGAAGCACATTTGTGGTGCAGTTGCAGGTGTTTTTGCTGCTTGCCAGAGGTCAGATTTTGAGCTTCCATGAATTGATGAGCAGTAAACTTCAAGCTGGTGTTGCAGCACCTGTTTTCTAGAGCTTCAAGCCTCCTGTTGGACTCTGGGAAACTTAGGAGGAAGAACTTGAGTGCTGTGTGGAGTTGGTGTTAAGATCTTTTTAACTATTTGTAACTAATTAAAATGCAGAAGGTGAAGAAATACCCTTGGGTCAGTTCAGAGAGGGCTTGTGCAGCTGAGTGAGGATCAGTTGTGGTAGAACCAAGTGCATCCATCATGTCTGGGAGGAAGGCACAACCAGCACCTTGTTTCAGTAACACTTGGTTGTGCCCTGTGTTGTCCCCTGGGTCACCTCATGGCGAGTGTTGTTGAAAGACTTGACTTGGCAGAGTTTGTACATGTTGAAACAAATTTGATGGCTTGGAACTTGTCTGAAGAATCTGCTGCTTGTCAGGTGACTCCTGAGAAGCTGCTCCACCTGTGACCCCTCAACAGTCCTGACTTGGCTACTTTGATTATTCTTTAATAACATTTTAGCTCAGGTTAAACAACATACTGGCAGTTTATTGCATATAAAGATGTGAAAGAGAAAGTGTGAACCTTTCTGTGGAGTTGGGAATCCATAGATCAAGATGGGTGAGTGACAGCTCAGCCTCTACGTGGAATTCAGAGCATCTTTGCCATGTTATAAAAAGCCTGTTGCCTGGTGCTGATCTGTTCCTCCAACACTGAGCTTTTTGTAACCTTTAAACTCAGAGTGTAGGGTGGGAATTTATCCAGTTAAAACCTGCATTTGTTTGAAGAGTTAACTCCTGCTTGTTCACCTCTGCCCCACATCTCTAGATCTCAGTTATTTAAATACCAAGGTGTGTGTCACTCAGAACTCACTGGGTAGGTAGGTTTTCCTTTAGCAGAAAGAAGTAAATGTGACCTGTAGTGAATAAGCAGCTGTGCCTGTCTTGCTACACCTTTCTCATCTTCAGTTTTGCTTATGTACAGTGGAACTGCTAAATTGGGATTTAAGAGTTGGTCTGCAGGTGAGTTTTTGGGAAATCCTGGAAATTTGTTGAAATATTTGAGATGAGTGTCTAACCTGAGCCTTATCTTGAAGTGATATATTTTACATTGTCTCTGATGTCAATTTTACAGGCTTTCTTTTGGGGAGGAATGGGGAGAAGTCCTTACTAATTTCTCATCTCAACAGAATAGGCTGGGTGAGTAATGTGGTGGAATATCTTAAAAATGAAGTGCTTGATGAAGGTTGGATGGAAGGGTCTGAAAGCTTCAGTTCTGAAGTAAGGAATAAGTCTTCTAGTTAGGCTTGTCCTACTTTGAAGCCTCATTGAATTTTCAAACGGAGAAGTAGCAAATTTGTTTGGTGTTGAACAGCATCTTGAATTATATCCTTTTTTAGTATTTTGAGATAGCTTGGTGTAAACCTTTCACAGAAATGATGCTCTTACAGAGTTAGTGAGTTAAGTTCATCACAACTCAAACGCTGCTCTTTCTCTCCCTTTAACTCCTTGTCAGCAGTGACAGTTTTCCTTGCAGACAGACTGTAGGTGGAAATCTGCAACTTCTCCTTTTTTTGGGTTGACAGCCCTTGCATCCTCCAAGTTTAAGATGCAGTCTCAGTGCCACACTTGGCAGGACTAGACTGATCCTCTGGAGGGGCTTTTAACCCCTCCAGCCCAGGGTTACTGCAAGTGAAGCATTAAACAAGTGCTGCTGCAGGGCTTTATTGTGTTCCTGGAGGTAAATGGTGCCTGTGCTGGCACTGCTGGCTCAGAGCAGTGGGGCAGAGGATGTACCCTGGGATGGGTGCAGAGCAACGGGGCTGCTCCCTGCATTCTGTGGCTCTGGAGCTAAGGATCTGTCACCCTTGTGGCACCGGGGTCTTGGGCTGAGCTCCTGGCACAGGGAAGCCTAAATGCTGAAAGGGTTTGCTACTGCCAATTTCAAATTATGCCTCGGAAGTGCAGCTCCCAAAGCTGTTCTGTATCTGTGGTATGGCTTGAGTTGCACTTGAGATTTATGTAGGAAGTGGAAGCAGGTGCATTCCTTTTACTCAGAGCTTTTATTAATTGTTAACTGCAACAGTTGAATTGCTGGGGTTTGTTTAGTATTTGTGGTAAGATTTGATACGTTGCTTGATAACCCTTCATGTGTTTTCCACAGATAAAATGTGCTTAGTCCTTGTGGGTTATGGAGTAGTGGGCTCTTGGATCTGTGGATGTTAAGGTGGTTGTGTATTTAATTCAGCAGGGAGGACTAATGCATTGAAACTTCATACCGGAGCGTTACTCAGTGACACTGTTTTTGTCACTGAGCTGCAAAAAAATAATGCTGAGAACTTAGCAAGGCTAAATGCATGTTGTGCAAAACACAAATGTATCTGTTTCAGAGTCTCCCCTGAAGGCAATAAAACCTTCAGTGGGAACTCTGCTCAGGCAGAGATTCCTTCTGCCTCTAACAAGATTAAATGCTTTTACTGATGTTCTTTCCCAATACAACCAGGACCCCTCGTTCCTATTTCTGAGGTTGTTTCCCGTGAGCAGAGCGATTCCCTGTCATTTCCCATAGCCCTCAAAGGCAGGAGTCGCTCTCCCAGGAAGGGGCCGAGCCCCTGCACAGCACTGGCCGGTCCCTTCCGTATCGTCTGGGAGGGAGAAGCCGCTCTGCCAGCACACTTAATCTATTTTTGATCCGTCAGGATCTCAAAGACAGAAACAAAAAGCACTTTGTCCTGGCCGGGCTCGAGGACTGACACTTGAATGGCTCTTCGCATTGTCTATTCACTGGTTTGTGAGCTGCTCCTGCAGTGGAGCACATTGTTGTGGGGCAGCCACTTCAGTGCTGCAGTTCGCAGGCCCTGGGTGGCAGCGGGAGCATCTCGGAGCAGCAGCTTCACAGGAGGCTCTTGTTTGAACAGTTCCAGGGGTGGCCTTGTCAGTGACACTCCCCTGGGTGAAACTCCCCTGGCAGCTGGTGGTCCCTCAGTAAAGGAAGCCTGTGCCAGGGCTGGTGGGTGCTGCCCTCATCACCTCCTGGGTGCTGCAGCTCCTTTCCCCCAGTCCAGTGAGAGAAGGGTACCACTGGAGGTACTTTGTGATCAGAAGCTCCAGAGAATTTCCAGGGGTTTGGTGGAGTCTCCAGGGAATCATTCAGGCTTTATTTATGCTTTATTGCTGAGAGAATCTGACAGAATATTCTGGAAATACTGCAATCCAATTTCTAGTTATTTTGTAATATATTATAATAAACCTTTCTTTTTTGCTAATCTCAAGTGTCTAGATACAGGAAAAAAATTGAGTCTTTCCCTTATTGTATAATCTTCCTGGGGCCCTTTTGTGAAGCTCTAATCATTAGGGCTTTTAATTTCTCATACACATGAGAGCTGTGTGAGAATTTCCCTGACACTTGCAGGTGATCATGAGGTATTTGGTTTATCTTGAAGTAGCTGAGCTTGGTTTCCTACTGTTAATTCCATGCTGTTTAGGTTTCTGTTTGCATTTACCTCACTAAAGCAATAATAATTAACTCAAAACATTGAACTGGTGGAGTTATCATATTGGGAGAACAACCCAATAACCATAATGCAATAAGCATTACTGCAGCTTCCTGGTAATGAAAATTCCAGTAGTGGAGGACTTGATTTAATTTTTAAGCTTTGAGAAAATAGTGGTGGTGATAAAATGACTTTATAACTGACTCTCACTTAGGCAACTGCTTAATGCTATAAAAATCTTGGGGTTTGAGAGAATCATAGGGGAAGAATCATCAGCTATTGAGGACAAAAGTTGTTTTTGTTATTAGAGGGAATGTCTGAGCTCTTGCTGTTCACATTTGAACCCCAACCTGCAGTGTGCAGCTACATTTTTAAATCACTGATGCTTCCCCAGACAGTCTGGATGACATTGTTTACTTCCTTCTAGTGAGTCTGTCTGGATGTATTTAAGCTGCAAACTGCAGAGTTAAGGACAGTTGGATATTCCTGTTCTCTCAGCAGGCCACACAGTTGAATCAATACATGCTTAATACATCAAGTATGTATCTGTCTCCTGAAGTGAGTGTCCAAAATAGGTAAGAACCACTCACTAAGGGATAGAATGTGAGACTTTCAAATTAAAAGGGACAATATCAGACACAAAAATCTGGCTTTTGGTGAAAAGAATTTTCCTTAAGGTCTCTGGGGCAGTTTCTGTGTACAGCTGGCATGGCCATGGCACTGAGGATGCTTCCAGGAGAGATGAATCTCTTGGCTGCAGATGGCTTTGGCAGTTTTCTTGGCATGAAAGGCTGATGAACCAACACAGCTGTAGAAGTGGTGTAGATCCAGGCTCTGAAGGGCCCACGGAGCAGCTCTGAGGAACTTGGATGTGTTGTGTAAGGACAGCTCTGACTCAGTGGGGAATGTAAGCACGTGGTTAAACTTAGGCAGGATCACTGTACCAGTCAGATTGAGGGCTCACAGCCACACCACTTCCATCCCACCGCCCTCCTGAGTGGCATCCAGAGCTTGTTTCTTACCTCCCTCTGTGTTCTGTGCCTACTTCAGGCGCTGGTTCCCGGCTGTGGAGGCTGAAGTACTGCTGTGTGCCCTGCAGAGCAGCTCAGGGCTGAGTGGGCACTCACTGCTGGGGAGCTCCTGGCACGGCCTCAGACATTGCTGCACATGGATGTTCTGCACGTGCAGGGAGATGCTGTTCCATGCAGTTCAGAAGCTTCTGGTGTAACAGAAACTTGCCCCCAGGCCAGCTTCTCATAGTTTATCTTACTGAATTTTCTATCCATTTTGCAGCTACTGCCAGGGTTTATTGTGTCTTAATGGGTATTGTGTTATGGGTATTATGTCTTAACTATTGGTGTTTTGAGCAATGATTGAAGAATTTAAGATGGATGCTTATGGGACACCAGTGGATTTGTAGGCTAGAATGCCTTAATGACATCACTAAAGTGAGCTGTAGTATTAACAGAGCCATTCTAAATATACTGCAGCATTGCAATCGTGGCAGTGATTGTGATGCCAGGACTGGACTATGAATACATCTTACATGTGCACACTCATGTGAGAATGACAGAACAGCACGTGCTGAGCTTAGAGATAGTGTTCCTTTCAGTGTGATAAGGAGTGTGGCACAGTTATCCTTTGCTTTTGAAGTGTCACACAGACCCAGTGCTGTGTGGCTGTTCAGAGTGCAAGCTGCAGGGTGTGGGGAGATCTCTCCTTAGAAAGAGAACACACCTCAGCTTCTGCAATCCGTGCACAGAAATCTGCCTCTCTTGGGCTCCTTGTTGTGTATGACATGTCAGGGAGGAGGTGGACTTCTCATGCAGATGGGAAACTAGAACCATCTCCCAGCTTTGGTCTCCCAGGCTTTCTGGTTTTGCCTCTTGCTTAGGTCTGTAGCTTATTTATGTACTGGTTTATTCCTCATCAGTCAGGTAGTTAGAGGTGAACATCTGGTAAGTAATACTTGCAGGCTGTGATGGTTTGGGGTGAGCTGTTCAAATGTCTGCTGCTTTCCTGCTCCTGACTGTATAATGTCAAGGAAGTATGGGGGTGTTGTGGACAGGAAGGGGCACGTGTCCCAGGAGCCAGACTCTCTGAAGGGCACTGCCCAGCGTAGCTGTCCTGATGGCAGTGAGGGTGGCCTTCATGGTTAGGAGATCAGTAAAGTACCAGCTCTGAACACCTTCTTATGCTGCCTGGTCTTCTTGACAGAATTAGTCTTTTGAACATACAAACTCTTCAAGGAATCTAAAGCTGGTTTGTTATTGTAGACAAATGTCTTGATGACCTGAAGGAGGACTTGGTCTTTCTTGGAGTTGCCTTCCTTGCCACCTGCACTGGCAGGAGATGGGTGTTTTCCACAGGGCAGTGAACATCTGCTGCCATAAGGCATCAGGTTCTGTAGTGAGAAGCCTTAGAGTAACTAAGTGGAAGTGAGACAGCCTTGAATGCCAGAAAATGGGATTGCCAATGACTGATGAAGGATCTATACTCCCTTCAGACGTCTCTTCAAGTGCCCTGGGTTTCTGAGGGAGTTTAATAGACTGGTTGTCTTAGTACCAGAGACAAGTGGTAACTTGAAGTGGGGTTGACACTGTAACAGTGGAGAGGAGAATGTGAAGACCTGACATGCTCTTGCTGCCTTGATTTCCATACTTGTGCAAGGCCTGGACATTAAATGTATGCTGCTAAAAACTTCTCTGGGAGCAGAATGACAGGCTCCAGTTCCTGCCTCCTGCTGCTTTAATTCCTCCTAAGGCTGCTGAGGAGCAGCTTTGCTGCACGTTCTGGCAGTGCAGCCTCTCCCTGGGAACAGTACTGCTGTAGCAGCCGAGTGAGCAGTGGAGGCCTGAGTAAGTACCACTGGCTGGTTCTCAAGTCTGACATCATATCCAAGAATTAGATGGCTCTCTCTCACCGTGGGGATAATGAAATAATTCCTACTGTGTTATTCATTAACTCACATTTCATTCAGTGGCTCCTAAGAGGATAACGAGTACATTAGAGGTGAACTTGCATAAGCCTTCTGACATCCTTTTGATAAGCTAAATAAGAGTTAAAGCTATGGCAGTGGGGCCTCACTGAGGGGCAGGTGGCTTGTGGTGTATTACACATACTGACTTAAAAGCTAACTTAGTGGCTTTTTCTTCAATGGTTTAAAAAAATAGCCTGCTTCTAAAGTTGTTGGAGAAATGCCTAGTGCCCAGAGCCTGATGAAGGTGGTGCTTGGTGTGGAGGCTGCACGTGGTTGCAGGGCTGTGCGTTCAGGGGGTGCCCAGCCCAGCGCTGCGGGGCACAGAGAGCAGCCCCACGAATGAACTGGGGGCTCTGCAGCCATAAAAAGGAGGGGAGAGCATCCTGGTGAAGGACAGCTGCTCCTGATCTCTGGGAAACTTTGGGTGCAAGAGCCTGCTGAGCCTTGCTGGGTTTCTAGTTTTACTGTTAATGTAGCTTAAGCACATGTAAAATGTGAATCTCCCCTAAGTGTTAGTGTCATGCACTCTTTCCCCTCAGCTTAAATGCTGCTCTACAAGGGAACTTTTAAAGGGGGGGAGGGATTGCCTCAGTTGGTAAGGGGTTTTCACTGACATGATGTTCAGAACCAATAAAACTGGGCAACTCTACCCCTGGCTTTAGTGCTGACCAGTTTAAAGGTGGGTATGGGAACTGGATGTATTGACTTGTTTGGCTGCAGTGTGAGTCCTTGGTGGCCTGGGCTTCTGATGAATGTGGATGCGTCTGGAGAAGCTGCTGGGAGTGCTGGTCTGTTCTGAAGGCACGCCAGGAGTTTGTCTCCCTCCCAAAGAGGTTTGTCTGTGCTGTGCAATTGAGGCAATAAACTAATATAAATAAAGATTAAGCTGTTTGTGGGAGGAATGATGGTTGGATATTCAGATGCCTAACAATCTGTCTGATCTCTTGAATGTTGCTGTGACTGTGCTGACATCAGTAATTCAACCCCACAGGTAATGACTGAGATCATTTTAAGCAGAGGCTGCAGTAGCCCTGGACACCTGAAGAAATCCAGAATTTCCAGGTGGCCCAATAAGATCTTAAATTACCTGGTATTTGTAGAAGCACTGGGTGAGGTGGCCTTATCTGGGAAGAAGTTGTAGGTGGTGGTCTGGTGAGTCAGGTCAGTGCCATGCTGGAGAACCAGGTGTGTCCCTGCCCGGCTGTGGATTGTGGTCCTGGCTGGTAAGTTACTGGGAACCTTTCCAGGTGTGTGTAGAGGTATGGATTTGGTGCTGAGTACACAACTGCAGGCCTGGGTGCTCATCTCTGCAGCTCAGACCCCTGGCTAGTGGAGTTGTATTTCCAGACAGAGCAGAATCCTATAAAAATTGGGATTATTTAAAAAACTAGATTCTGGACATCTGTTCTTGGTACCAACACTAGAAGGATCTTTCTGATGCCTTGAACTCTTACTATCCATAGTTTTCCAGCCTTTTAAAGGTCCATTACTGCCACTGAGGATATGGGGGTGTCAGTGTGTGAGCTCTGGTGAGCACTGTGGATCCTGTGCAGAGGAGGTGCTGTAAAATGAGCAGGGCTGAAAGGATTGACTTGCTCCAGAACTCCACACTGACTACAGGGTTAAGGAAAATGACTGTAATGAAAAGGTCTTCGTTCAGGGAGTGCTGTCCCATCTAGTTCCCTGGGTGAGGGTGGGGGTTTATGGGAAGGAAAGGCTGGCGAAGGTAGTTAGGAATCATACATATGCCAAGAGAAGCTGAGCTAAAGCTTCACAGGTGTTTGCATTTCCTAATGTGTAACTCTTCTCTCCATGCTTTTTATGTGTGACCGCTTTAAGCTGCAATTACAAGTTGATTTCCATGGCATGAGCAGTGAAAATACCTGCTGGGTCATTTATACTCAGGACTTTCAGCTTCACCTCCCTTGTTTACTTATTGTGCAACAGTCTGGTCCAGAAATCCATCACCAAGGCATGCCAGCCTGCAAAGGACCTCTTCCCTTACCCAGCACTCCCATCCCTGAGCTCTGACTTCTGAGGAAAACACCAAAACAGGCCATTGTGTCTTACCTGGCCTGCCTTGGAGGGTCTGTTTTTCAGCACCCAAGGTAATGGCAGCTGGAAGGAGAATTCATCAGTTGAGGCTTCAAGTTGTTCAGGCTGAACACAGAAGTTTGGCTGCAAGTGCTGGTTCATGGTGGCATTTTTTATTCCGGAGGCCTCCCCATCAGGGAAGGCTTTGGGGACAGTTCTGTCAGCTGGAGCTGCCGCAGAGGTGGCACATCTGCAAGCTGGTGGCACAGATGTGGTGCTGTAGTAAACAGGCATACCTTGGATCCTTGTTCTCGGCTGCCAGACTCACCTCAACCTGCCAAGTAAGCTTTCCTGTGTAAGGATGTAATATTTCATCCAGGAGTTGGGCTATTTTTTGGCAATTGAATCTAAATGAGCAAAACTGTGTGCGTGCTCTTTCTGAAATACAAGACCTGAATGCTGAGGCTGTTCCTGCAGCGAGCTGTTATTTATCTCAATTACAGATCCTTTTTCATCTCAGCTCGGAGAATTTGCTTCTGCATTTGTCTTCACGTGTAGATTTGTGTTACAGCAGCTGCACAACCCCTTGAAATAAGGGCTTGCAATAAAAGTGAGGCAGACTGAAGTATCCTGAACATTGTTCTTACCCTTATTGCTCCCTGGTTTTGCTCAGAGAAATTTGTTTCCTTTGCCTTTGAGTATTTTTCTGAGCTTGGTTACAGATTCCAGCTTTCCTGCAGGGACAGTTTGTCTAGAAAGAATATGCCTGGTGATCCTCATCCCTGGGCTGGATGACTCTGTGAGCAGCTTGGTCTAATGGAACTGGGGGCTTGGACTCGCTGCTGTGCTGTTATCCCACTCACCCCAAATTGTAATGGGTATTTCTGCATAGATTTCCATCTTGGTGTACTTTCCCATTGGGACTTAAAGGGGCAGAAGTGACTTCTGCTTGCTTTGTAGTTGGCTATTAAGTCTTGTTTCTGTGGAAATCTGGTGTTGAGTTGGAGTGTCTGTCAGAAGAAGATCTGTCTGTGAAGTTGCGTCTTCCTGGAGCCGATGGCAGGCGTTACTGCAGGCGGCCTGGGTAGTTATGGGAAGGAAAGAAACTCCTGCCCTCTCTTGGTTTGGATTTTGACCAGAGGTGGCACCTCATAAGATGTTGGAGGAGGTCCTTGAGGACCTGAGCAAACCGAGTCCCAGAGTTGTGTCCGTGCGTTGTCAGCAGCTTCGTCCTGCGTGTGCCCCATGGGCCCATGTCAGCTGAGGGCAGGGGGTTGGCCATTTCACCTCATCAGCAGAACAGCACTATACCCAGACCCCCAGCTGAGCCTCATTGCACCTTCTCTCTGTTCTATCTACTTCTTTTGCCCCTCAAAACTTACCTGATTTACTTTTTGACTCTAAGCAAATCCACTTGGAATATTTTACTCTCGTGGGTTTAAGAACTCGCTGAGTTCATGCTCAGTAAGTACAGACTTGGTTTTGCTGCTCAGCTGGTTACCAGAGGGTGCCTCAAATAGAAGGATAAAGACCAGAAATAGACTAATTTAGTTGATTTTAATTTTTACTGTGAATTGCTGCTTCTGTGCATTTAATTGAAACTTGAGGTCTGTAAGTCACAGGTAAGAATTGTAGTGTTACAAATGTGACTTGTGCTATTCTCATGACTTTAAGCCCGTGTGAACTAATATGCACATGTTCTTTTATGTCTTCATAAAATACAATCAGAGAGGGACATGCTAATTAATCTAAGGATGGTTATAAATCTTTATATATTCTTTAAAAGAAGTTTAAGTCTTGCTGGCTGTTAATGATTCAACTGCAAACCAAAATTGAGGTGGATAACTGCAGTTTCCTGACATACATATTTTTTGCAATCTGGGATTAAGCCGTATTTAAAATGAAAATTACCTTCCCTGGTGCATCAGTAACAGAGTGAGCTGTGAACTGCACTGGCTTCTGCAGTGCCTGTGGGAGGGATGTGGATGTGCTGTGTTTGGGGAACTTGCTGAAGAGCCAAACCTTTGTTTCTTTAAAACGATGATTTATCTCTTAATTACAGCCAACTCTTTCTTAGTAAATTAGCTTTGTTTTGAGTCACACAGGGAAGGAGTGAATGTTCTCTAAAGGATAAAACACTTAAATGACTACTTATGTTCTTTGTACTATTATTTCCCTTCCCAGTGCTTGTTATATCTACCAAAAGGAATGAGTTTCTTTAGGGAAAAATAAGTGAGAGGTTTTAAGTTAGGGTTTGCCTGACTTGAACGAGTCCACAGTAACCCAGATTTTGGGGCAATGTGTTCTGGATGGTCTCCTAAGAGCTGGCAGGACAGAAGTGTCTATGTACAGGCAGTTGCATTCCTACAGCCATTCAACACTAGAAGCAAAGGTTGCTTGTTACTCCATTGCATTACTAATTTGTTGTTCTTTTCTGAAGGTTATTTAGTGTAAAATAGGATGCTGGAGTAATATCTCTTTTTGTTAAAAGCTGAGAACTTGATTTAAGTGAGTAGGTGGGAAATCCAGACTTAAATCTTCATGTTCCCTAGAGAAACCCCTTCCTGTTGAAATCACTGCTGCAGTGTCAGGATTGACCTAAGGCCATACAGTTACCCCATAGGATTAATTCCATTTTCCACATAAGGCAAGTGTCTGCTGGCATCCTTCGATGGAAGCTTGAGCTTCAATGCCTTTTGCCTTTCTAGGAGGAGGGAGAGGCTGTGGCTGTTCTCTGTGGAGCTCTCAAACCTTATTTCACCAGCAGGGCTGCAGTCTGTTGCAGAACTTCATTTCAGTTCTAGCTGAAACTCTGTGTTTTGATACACATACATGCCTTAAGCAACCACAAAACCTACTTTGGTGCCTCTGAAATGCCTAAATATATTTAATTTCGGCTTCATACTGTTTAGTTTTTTAGAATAAGCATATTCTGTTAATCCAAGTAAATTCTTTCTTGGCTCTGAATGGCTGTGCAACTTCAGTGTGAGTGAACAAGCCTGTGTGCTTATTTGAGTATGGATGTTGTTATGGAGAAAAGATTTGGGGGAGCTTTGACTGAACTCAGCCTTCCTGGGCAGTCTGGAAACAGGACTTGATAAATTGTAGTTGTTCTTGCCTTTGACATGTTCAAGATTTGGACACTGCATGGCATCTACCTTGGTTTAGTAGGTGGAGGACGACTGGGCTTCAATAAAATTAGTAAAATATGCATTTTGGGGCCAACTGGTTCTGAACCACCACTGTCGTGGAGTAATACATTTTGCAGTGTGACAAGATTAACAAATCTGTTGAAGACCTCAGTATTTCAGAGCAGATACTAATGTGTGTAATTGATCTTCCAAACCAGTCACGGCAATTGAAGCACATTAAAACGTTTCTTTAGGCGGTGGAGGAGCTGCAGGACTCCCGGGGTGCCTCCTGCCTCCCACATCAAAGGGCTGGGCACAGATGCTCTGCCTGCGGTCCTGGGGGCTGCTGAGCCTCCCGCTGACACTCAGCTCGCTGCTCCTCACTCCTGGCAGGCTCCGTGTCCCTTTTCCTCCTTTGTTTGTAGGCAGGACCCTCTTTAAAGACTCTCTTTCTTTGCTTGCCTTTTGTTTTAGTTGTGGAGATCCATCTCCAGGTCTTATTTAGGTACATCTTGCAAATGGAAAGTAGTATTATGCCAGTTGCATTTCCTGCTTCCAAAAGTAACTGTGACTTTCCACGAGTGGAAAAAGATAGGAATAAACAACTGCCTTAATACTTGGAAGATACTGAGGTGATGTAACTAGAGGAGGAAATTTGCTTTTCTGGCCTTTTCTTTTAGCTTTAGTGAATAAAGGAGAAAAAGGCCAGGTTGGACAGGGCTTGGAGCAACCTGGAATAGTGGAAGGTGCCCCTGCCCACGGCAGGAGGTGGGACTGGATGGGCTTTAAGGTCCCTTCCCTCCAAACCATTTCATGATTCTGGGACTCATCTGTCCAGAGAAAGGCCACGAAGCAGCAAGTTTCTTGGAGGCAATGTGCTGGTAGATTGGCCAAACCAGTTTGTCCCTTGTGATCTAAATGCAGGAATCTTCCCTCGATGGGAAGGGCATCCGAGTTCTGTGTGTCTGAATACCTGGACTTCACTGCTATCCCAGAGGGAGCTTGACTAGAAACACAGCAACCTGCTGGAAGTTTGGAGAGTCTGGGGCTGGCAGTGGGTTGCTAGAACAGCCTGATTGTTCTCTCTGGAAGGGGTCACCGCTCAAGGGCGAGGAGGGCATGAGCCTGTTGTGGTAAATCCTGTCTGGCTTTGACCTGGAACTTGCTGTCTGAATAGGACCCAGCAGAGAACCTGGTGCAGTCACTGGAGCTGCTGGTGTTTCCTTACCCAGCTCTTCCAGGTCTCCTTATCAGGCACAAACACAAGTGGCTTTATCTCCTCAGAATTTGACTTTTGCCTCGCAGTATTTGCACAGCAGTGTCTGGTTGAACAGTGAGTGCTGTTGATGTGTTGGCAGGGTCGTGGATGATGCCCTAACAAGTATTTGGACTGCTCTCTAGAAAACAGCTGTTTGTGAGCCCAGAAAAGCTGGTCTGATCCTTGATTAGCTCCTGAAATGTGGAATTTAGGGGCTCAGTTCATAAAAAAAGGCTCTTAGCTTAGGTCAGCTTTTTCCATATGGTTCCTTCATTCAGTTACCGGGATTGTTTTGCATGAACAAGGAAAGAAACACCTGAACTCGGTGCTTTTCTTGCATTGAATTTACTTACTGTATTACACTGTAAATATGCTGTGATCAAACATGTCCCCTGCCATGGTAATTGAAGAGACTTTGGAAGGCAAAGCTCTTCATCCTCAAATGCACAGATTGTGGCAGGAATGTGTGAATTACTCCCAAAGACACTCTCAGTTCCCGTGGGTTCAGGATACAGTCGTGTGCTTGAGAGCTTTAATGCAGGTCAGGGCTTTGGGAAGGTGCTTGGTGTTTGCATTGTGAATCCTGCCTTTCAGACTTAAACCACTTACATATTTCTCAAAGCATTAAGCAGACTAAGGGGTGAAGCAAGCAAATTGATCAGTTCTGTAAAGAAGTGCCATTTCTGCAGGAGTTGAAGAGGTTCTCAAGCTGCCTCGAATCCTGTAAATCCAGAAAAACTGCAGGACATTTCAGATGTGCCGCTCTGGGAGCAAACAGCAGCTCCAGCTGTGCAGAGTGGTGCTCCCATGGCCTGCTCTCTGGTCAGTTCTGTACTGAGGACTTGGGCTGTGCCATGAGGGCTCTGAAATGCCTGAGCTGCTGGAAGTTAAGGAAGGGGAGCATTTTGTTTGGGAGGAGCACAGGAGCAGTACCCTTGCTGCTGGCTCACCAGGGAATGCCAGTGCAGACTGTTCTAAAACAAAACCACTTTAAGTGCCACATTAAAAAAAGCATTTTTGGAGTGTGCCACAATTTTACCGAGTGCTGGTGTTGGGCAGTTTGAAATATTAACTTTGCCACCCGTGTGAGGTGATCCAGTGGAGATCATGGAACAGGGAGCCTCCCAGGGCCCTTCTGTTCCTCGATGAAAGTAGTGAAGGTGGATGTGCATCTTGCCCACGGGGCCTCCTTGGCAGAACAGGTTTTTTCAATGCAATTTGGGAATCAATGGATTAAAGCTTTACGCATAATTACATTGTGTAAGGTGTGCAAGCAAAGAAAGTGATGTCTCCTTATAGGCCTTGATAACAGCAAACAGCCCTTTGTGTTCTGTTCCAGGCTGTGCAGCAGAGAGTGCTGGAGAAGGGCTTTTTCCAAGAGTGACAAGACAAGGGGGAATGGCTTCCCACTGCCAGAGGGCAGGGATAGATGGGATATTGGGAAGGGATTCCCCCCTGTGAGGCACAGGTTGGGCAGAGAAGCTGTGGCTGCCCCATCCCTGGAAGTGTCCAAGGGCAGGTTGGATGGGTCTTGGAGCAACCTGGGCTAGTGGAAGGTGTCCCTGCCCATGGCAGGGGGTGGCACTGGATGGGCTTTAAAGCCCTTCCATCCCAACTCATTCCATGATTCTGTGATTTTTCTGGGCCTTTGAGGGGAGCTGAGGTCCCTGTCAGGGACACCTTGTAATAACTTCATTTGTTTCTCAAAGCGTGAATAGATTATTTGTAACAGGTACTTGATATTTCAAGAAAGTTGTCTTAGGAGAAAAGCATCAGTAATGTTTTGTTAAAGAGATTTTCAAAGGTTTGTGCCAGAAAAAGTGTGGTGAAAATGAGGTTGACTTACACACTGAGGAACTGATTGCTGTGACTGTGTGTGTTGTCCTAAAGTAGTTCCATGGGGAAAAGAATCTCATGGGCATGTATCTTGAAACTTCAAAGGAGCCTTCAAATCACGTTTGCTTCTTGAGTCTTCCTTTCTTCAAAACGTTAATTACTTGTAGGTGTCTCTAGTGTTGCACTGGCTGTCAGAAAACCCAGCACAAGAGGACCTGTCCTGCTGGAGGGTGTGGAATGCTCTGGGAACAGCTGCTGTCCCTTCCCAGTACCCAGCCAGTTACAGGAAGGACTGGGCTAAACCAAGTTGTGACCCCAGGAGGGAATGGGGATCAGGAGGGGGTTTAGGAGGATGAGTAAAACCTTGGAGACTTTGATCAGAAGCCACTTCTCCCTGGCTGGTTGTTGCTTTTCTTCCAGGAGGGCAGGAATAGGGCAGGGCATGAGGGCTGGGAGGACCTTGATGGAAAAATGGGGACTGTGAGGAGCAAATCATTCCCTTCTTTCTCCATCCTGCCATTCCAAATGGAAACTTTTGCTGCCTGGTCTCAGCCTTCCTGAGACTGCAGTGCAATATTGTCCTACCTTTCATGGCTCTTCGGTTACCTGTTGACATAATTCCCCCTGCCTGGCACACCTGGTCACCTTTCCAGCTTGGAACCACCACAAGTCCACTGGGTTTCCACCAGCTGAGACCCTGGTCAGTGTTCTGTGTCCTTCAGCTTTCATACAACTCCCAGATCCAGATCCCATCCCTCCAGATCTCTCCACAGGTCAGCTCAGTGATCCATCTTGGTAGCTGTTCCTTGTCTGTCATGCACATAAAATTGAGGAATGTGGAGTAAATGAAATAAAAGGAAGTTTATAGACATAGTACAGAAGACCTCTGATGGGTAAATTTTTATCCTGGCTTATGGATGAATAATTGCAGCTTTTGGATCTCAGGGGTTTATCCAAACTAAAAAAGAATTAAGAGAAGAAAGCCTGAAATGTTGTAAGACAAAGTGACATTTTCTTTGGATTTCGAGCTTGCTGTGGCTTTTTGACCTGTGTTGTTACGAGGTCAGTGAAGGAGAATATTGATACAGAATCCTTTATTCAGAAACACTCTTTTTTATATTTTGAATAATTATTATCTCACCTGAGGCCCTACTAATTTTTATTCTTTACATCAATTATGGAAAATGGAGCTTTCTTATTGCAAGATCAGATTTCTCCTGTACCCTTTGCTACTGACCACCAGGGTCTCAGCAGTGCCTCTCCTGCCTTGCCTCCTGCCTTCTCCTGCCATTTCAAGCTCTGCTTTCTGTTCAAGCTGGGTTTTTTTGTTTTGACTCATGAACTTTTGCTTCTGCATTTAATTTTTGTAGAGTCGAAGAAGTGATCTTTAACAAATATGCAAAGATAATCAGCTTAATCAAACTGCTTTAAGAGCAGATTAATGCCTCTTCCGAGTGGGAAGATGAAGGAAGCCAAGACGCCAACCTGCCATTAGGGGATGAGTCAGTGCAGTGACAGATGTTGACAAAACTTTTTTGATGCTTTGGACTCTTATAATTAATTTTATTCTCCACTCATAAAAGCAGAGGTAGAACAGAAGATGGAACGAGACCTTTTCAAAATGCTCTTATGGAGGACAGTTCCCATCCGTGTGTGGGATGTGCAGGATGGCTGTTGGTCTCTGCTCTCTCTGTCAGGTATTGTTGTGTGCAGACCTTCACATCCAGCTGCTTTCCAGCTGGGAATTACATAGCTGAATGTAGGGAAGTGTATGACAGAGCAGACAGAGGGACTGGAGGGGCTCAGCCTGGAGGAAAGGAGGCTCAGGGGGGACCTTGTGGCTCTGCAAGTCCCTGCCAGGAGGGGGGAGCTGGGAGGGGTCGGGCTCTGCTCCCAGGGAACAGGGACAGGAGGAGAGCGAATGGCCTCAGGCTGGGCCAGGGGAGGGGCAGGTGGGACAGCAGGAGGAATTGCTTCATGGAAAGGATGGCCAGGCATTGGCACAACTGCCCAGGGCAGTAGTGGAGTCCCCATCCCTGGACAGGTCCAAAAAACATGTGGATGTGGCACTCGGGGATGGAAGTTAGTGTGAACACGGGGGTGCTGAGCTGATGGTTGGACTTGGTGGTCTCAGGGGGTTTTCCAACCTTAACAACTCTGTGACACATGGCAATAGAAAGCAGAAGAAGCCTCCCTGAAGACAAGCATTCCTTCTTCTCCATGTACACGTTTTAGAACTTTCTCTTAAGGAGCAGCCTTGCCCCATCCAGGCCCGGGAGCGTTCCCAGTGCTCTCATCCCTCTGTGGTTTCCAGCTCAGCCACAAGCTGCCAGCTCAGCCCAGCTGGTGGGCAGCTGATAGTAGCACTGTGTTCCTGTTCCTGAGCACGCTCAGGAGAGCGTAAAAATAGTTGGGAAAGGAAGCTAAAATCCACTAGGAAGACCAGAAAAAGGTGAGAGGAGGAGGAGAAGAACATACGGCCAATATCTGAGCTAAAGCCGAGCAGAAGGTGGTGACATCCATGGTGAGTGTGTGATAATCAGGGGCAGGAGAAGGTTCCACCATGGCCCAGGTTGGGTTTGTGGGAACAGTGATATTGGGGAGTTAGAAATGTAAACAGGAATGGAGAACTTCTCCTCAAAAACCACACTTGCATAACACCAGATTGTGACATGGGGTGGCATAACCACGGTGGAAATGGCCCATTTCGGCAATGGAAGAGAAAAATACACCTTCAAAATAGTCAGTTGCCAGGGAAAAGGCTTCAGGTGGTTGTGTTTGTTTACATCTTTGTGAGGATAACTTGCAGCTAGAGAAAATCTGGGTTTGTTTTCTTTCCAAAGCTCCTTTTCCCTTGTGCCACTTCACTTTGTGCTTATCAAATCATCCCTCTCTGCTCTGGGTAGATAGAGCCTTTCAGCGAAGGAACTGAAGAGACAACTTCCCAATCAGCTAATTAAACAAACATGTTTATTAGAACTTCTCCAGAGTGCTTTTCTGAGCTATTTGCCAATGTTTTACTTCAATAAATGTCAAGAAAAACATTGTCACAGGCTCATATAATTTAGATTTTGGAGTTCCTGTAGCCCAGCTCTTCTCAGGATAGGGCTGACTTTGATGCTGGATGGAATTCCTTAAGGAATAGGAATTCCAAGAGTTGGAATATCTCCAGGGGTGAAAGTTCTACATCTTGGAAACCATTATGTGGAGTTTTCCCCTACAATTGTATTATTTATTACTTGTATTTCGCTATTAGAATGTGATATAAATGCAACTGCTCTACTTCTCCATGGCATCTTCCATGAAAAAACAGTGGAGGCAAGACCTGCTGATAAGTGAAGTGTTCACCTAAAGCCCAAGTTCCCAACACAGGCAACAGAGCAGGCTTTTTAAGATGGTGGTTCAAAGGAAAAGCTTAAGTTTAAATGCTCCTGTTTCCACACCCTTCAGGACTGGAGCCCTGTGGCAGAGTCACTTCTGAGGTGTGTAAGGTGGGCAGGGATGGGAGGTCTTTGAGCTGAAATTATCTGAAATAAGGGAGGGGATTTGACCCCCTCTGCCCCGTCAGGTGAGACCCCACCTGCAGAGCTGCCTCCAGCCCTGGGGACCAGCACAGGAAGGACGTGGAGCTGCTGGAGAGA
>JAWWTY010000035.1:1318052-1328077 GCA_035222235.1 Margarornis squamiger | reverse complement strand
ACACTTCCAGGGATCCAGGGGCAGCCACAGCTTCTCTGCCCAACCTGTGCCAGGGCCTGCCCACCCTCACAGGGAAATCCCTTCCCAGTATCCCATCTCACTCTGCCCTCTGTCTCTGGGAAGCCATTCTCCCTTGTCCTGTCCCTCCATGCCTTGTCCCAAGTCCCTCTCCAGCTCTTCCAGAGCCCCTTTAGGCACTGCAAGGGGCTCTCAGGTCTCCCTGCAGCCTTCCCTTCTCCAGGTGAACACCCCCAGGTCTCCCAGCCTGTCTATCCATGTAGACACTCTTACATCAGCTGAAGAGGTTGTTTGTTTCATTGTAATATAAAGTATTTTTAATTGATTTAAGATAAGTTGGTGTAAACCCAGATTATTTTCAAAGTGAGCATTTACACTTTTCACCCAGCTCAGCTAAACTGGGTTTAAGTCCTGTTTTAATTAAATGGGCACTGTGATGTGACTGCAGGGTTTTTAGTTTTACGAAACAGCAGCTTGTTGTGCATTTTCATGTTTGCAGGGAGAAATATGAAAAAAAAAAGTGGGATTTGTCCAGCTGAGTTCAGCTGTGTGGCATTGAGGGCTCCACTGTAGGCTGGGAACCTGAGCTTGCTTGGTGAATATTGGGCAAATAGCAGAGGAGGTTATTCATCTTGGATGTTTTGCCTACTTTAAGATGGATTTAATAACATTATGGAAATGCCACTCTTCATTAAGTAAAGAGTGAGAGCATAATTCAAAGGCTTGGTTGGGCTGCTTGCCAAAATGTGAGGATATTTTTCATAAAAATTCATTGCATTCCCTGACCAAGCACTTACCACTGAGGAGAAGTAACAGAAAATGAGGGATCACTTCAGAAAAAGGCTACAATTAACCTCTGAGCCAGCCTTAGCTGACCTCCCTCCTCAGCAGGAGAACCTGGCTGAGTTCTCAGCAGGGTTTTAGGGTGTTTTTGGCTACAGGAGGGACAGATTTTTGGTGAATGGTTCCTGAGAGCTTTTTCTTGCCTTGTGCAGGTGCCGTTCATTGAACTCCACGGGGAGAGCACGGAGTACGTGGGCAGGGCAGAGGATGCCATCATTGCACTCTCCAACTACAGGCTGCACATCAAGTTCAAGGAGTCTGTTGTCAATGTAAGTGGTGCTCTCACTCTGTGCCAGTGTCCTAACAGCAGCATTTGGGGCAGGAGTATGGTCATCCTGCCTTTTAAGGGTAGTGCTCAGGGAAAACATCTCTGTAATGCTCAAATCCCATTTGCCAGGGAGAACAGATACATTCGTAGGCACCAAAATCAAATCCCATTGCCCAGGGAGGAATCCCGTTTCTCAGGGAGAGCAAATACTTACTTGGACACCAAAAGGTGACTCAGCACCTCTGAAAATCAGGCTTGTCATGTCACTCAAGTTGATGTTCACTTTACAAGTATGCCAGCCACGGGTTCACCCCAAGCTCTGGATGTGCTCAGGGGAGAAATAAAAGGGTTTTTGAAGCAGCAAAGCTTGATTTATGCCTTGCTTGAAGCTTAAAAAGGTGGAAGTGGGTCCAGCTACTGAAGTGCTGTGCCAGACACTGGGTGGTGTGAACACAGTCATTGACATAGGAGATCTGGAGCTGGACCCCACCTTCAGCTGCATTGCTTTAAAGAGCTTTATCCCAAGGGGCCATTCCTTAAAGCTGGTACTTGCCCACCTCCTCGAGAGCACAGACACAAATTGAAGGGGTGTTGGATGCTCCTGTGCAGGGCCCTGATGCTGGCACAGAGCAGGTTGATATGGACTGTACAGAGTGTGATAGGTCATGATACATGGCACAGGTTTATCTTTGTGGATAGTGATAAGAAAACCAGTAAAATAAAATCCAAATACTCAAAGCATTTATTTTTTTCTCCTGAAGAGTTTTTTACCAATATCCTTGTTTCAGCCCAATTCCTGACCCTCTCTGGTTCACAGCTACCAGGCTGTCACAGATCCTGAATTCTGCAGTGGGGAGTTGTGTCAGCCCCAAACTGTCTGTTATTCCAGAGCTGAGAGAAGCAAGGGAAGCAAAATGTAAGAGCTGACAAGTGTCCAACACGTGCATGACAGAAACAAATGTGACACAGTGATCTGGAACATCCAGAATCATGGAATGGCTTGGGGGGGAAGGATCTTAAAGCCCATCCAGTCCCACCCCAGGAATGGGGCAGCCACAGCTTCTGTGCCCAACCTGTGCCAGGACCTGCCCACCCTCACAGGGAGGAATTTAATCAGCACCTGATCTAATTGTTGATGCCATGTCAATCTTAAAATTAAATTTTTTGTATTGTTTTGGGCCAGAACAGAATTATTAGCTCTGTAACTTCATTGGTTAGGAACTGAAACTCTGTCTTCACTGGTTTATGTTGGTTTTAATCATGTAGCTGTGTTATTTGCAGGCTTTGAAAGTGTGGCTGGTTCATGGTTATCATGAATCACTCAATTTTAGTTGATGACTTGTCAGTGTTCTAGGCTGAACAGGCACATCTGCTCCTGGTAAACTTGTGAGTGATAACAATCAGGTCTGGGGGTCATCAGCAAATCAGGGTATCATTCCTGATCATGGCAATTACTCAAATGATGGCAAAAAATTAGGACCAGTATGTAGTTGAAAATGTAAAGGCTGTTGTTCTCCACTGCTGAGCATGCAAAGGAGGTGGTACAAGACATGCATATTTAGGAGGAGCATCACTTGGCTTTTCACTTCTGTTACTCTGTAATTAAACCTCAGGTGTGAGTTGAGACTTCACTTTTCAGCTGCAGGAGCCACTGGAATGGGGTTGGGGAGACCTCGAGTGTCCCAGCCAGGGGAGCCAGGTGTTCTGCAGGATCCCTCTGCTGTCCTGGGATACAAACCTGAATCCCAGGGTTGAAATCTGCCAAGGGACCTGTTATGTGAATCTAAATTGTGTTACTGTTGGGCTTTGTAATTCAGTCTGAATGCTGCGTGGAATTGGCAGCTGGAATTGCCAAAGTGAAGGATGGAATGTTGAACAATGAGGACCTGAGACAGGAGAAACAGGAGTAGCTGTGGAAATCAAGAGTTTGTCCTGAGGAGTGCCAGGGCATGATGGATTTGCCTTATTAGGGAAGCCACTCGTGCATGCACTGCACTTCCTGTCACAGCTATCCTTAGGATAATTGGGATCATTAATTTGTAAGAATTTTCAATTCAGTGTTTTGGAGCAGTAGCAGGAACTGATGTTTTCTCAATTCATGTTCCTTGTTTGTGTTCAGGAAAGAGCCCGTAAAAGTTTGTCAGTTTTACCATGTCAGTTTTGCTTCCCTGACTTTCATATCCAGTGTTCTGCCCTCTCACTCAGTGATACCTCATTATCGTCAGCATCATTAACCAGAAATAATCAATTAGTGTATGAGGTAGAGCAGAATATAAATCATTCTTTGTAACCACACATGACTATCACCAGTAATGTACTGTGAACTCAACTGGAATTCAGGGCAGAGAGGGCTTGGAATATCTTTCAGGATAAAACATTCTTGCAATAATTAAGACCCATATTTAAATTGTTAAATTTGGGAGTAATAATCCCCTTGGTAACTGTTGATCAAAATTATTGATCAGATGGTGATTTTTCTAAATGAAATCTTCACTGAGTAATTTTTGATTGATTTCCTCTTGGTTCTTTCCTGCTGTTTTTACATCACTAGAGCTGTTCAGAAAACATCTGTAAGAAGATATTTTTAAAATACATAAAGGTTTCCTAAGATTAGGAATTGGGGTTTTTATTACTTGGAAGGATTGTGTCCTGAGTGCAGCCACACTGAAGACCTTGTCACGTCAGAGAACACAAATACTTCTGTGGAAGACAGAGAATTCTTAGCAAACATCTGTATTCTAGAACTTGTAAAACAAAGTGATTCCCTGTGCCTGGATGTGCAGCAGTTCCTTGCTGGATCCTCCTCTGGAAGGAGCTGGGACATTCCCAGGGTCTTCCTCAGGAAACAGTGGGCACATCACCTGCTAAAGGCACTTCATGAAGTTAAAATCCAGCTAAAAACGGATTCCTGGCCTTGGTTTTTACCTCTTTGTGCTCTTTTTGGTTACAGTTCACACAACTGCTGCCTGTGCCACCCCCGTGTTACTCAGAGAGCTCCTGATGAGCTCCTGCCCTGCTGGGAAAGGAGCTCAGTTCAAAAGTGGCTGCCAGTGGAACAGTGCAGAAAGGGCTGTGTGTGGAAATCTGTCCCACGGATCATTTCCTAGATCCCAGTGCTAACAGGAACATGGTGTTTCAAATGCAAAAACAAAGGATCCCACAGACCATGAATAAACGGGGGGATTAGGACATTCAAAAGTGTTGACTTACATTTATCCAGGGGATAGAGGTGCAGACTCAACAGGGATCTCTGGGGGCACATGGGAGCTTTGGTTCCCAGGCACAGCCCTATTGATTCCTTAAGAAAATGACAAACTTTGCAGCTGGGCAGTGTTTCTGTGTCATCACTTTTCCCCCTGTAAGCTGATTGCATTGATGGGAGAATGAACATTTTACTGGGGTTCAGGAAAGCATGGATTGCCTGGAGCCTCTTTCCAAGAGTGGATTTTGGACACAGTACCAAAAAAAATTCATGATGGGGGAGACTTTCAGTCATGGTGATGAGGTGAGTTTTACTGGGAGCTTTCCTTTGCTTGGCCTTTACTGGAAAAAATGGTTGGATTGGGATATTCCTTATGTCCATAGCTGTTGTGGTTCATCCCTGCTGGAGAGGAGCTCAGGCCTTGTCCTGCTGCTCAAGTTGTTCACACTCAGTGCACAATCATGGTGAGGGCAGAGAGGGCTCAGTGATGGCCTTCAAGACAGAACTAAAGTGTCATTAGGTAATTAAAAGCTAAATTTGCTTTAGATCCTCCTTGTAGGTTCTGTGGACTTGAGGGGGATTGAGCTCCCTCCACTTTTGGAGCTGTCCTGGCACCCTCAGTGTCCCATCATCCCACACTCCAGGACATCCAGCACCCAGCCTTGGCCTCATGCTTGTTGAAGCCACCAGCCTGGAACATCCCCCTGACATTATTCCAGCTCTGAGCTTGGAAAACCAGGAAATACGAATTACAGCTCATGGCCCTGGGTGCCACGGGGTGTCCTGGCGGGGTTTGGGCCACATGGTGCTCAAGGGATGGTCTGCAGCAGAGTTACTTGTGCCTGCAGCAGCCTGGCATGGTCCACCTCATCCCACTGGGAATTGTGGGCATGGATCGAGCCGTGGGCTGGTTGGTTCAGCAGGGAAAACATGACTTGTGCTTTTTCTAACTACAGAGGGAACATTCTCCAACTCTGTACTGGTCTTTCCAGTCATCCAAATCGTTAAAAACCCCTCAAAAATGAAAAGTTGGAGTTGCAGAATGTTGCTATTATTTAAAATGAGATAATTTTAGAGAAGAGACAGCCAGGAGAGAGATACAGCAAGAGCAGGATGCTCCAGTAGTCCCTATAATGGGATGTAATTGGCCTCAGATAACAATGCTGGTTTATCCTTATAAAAACAGGACTGATTGCTTCTCCCTGCTTGGTTTCAGAGCCATTAGCAGAGTGGAGTGCCTGCAGATGGAATTGATGTCTCTCCCAAGAACAGGCTGGGAGCCTGCCTGGCAGCAGCCTGAAAGATGGCAAGGGAAGGTTATCAGGGAAGGAGGGAGGCAGCGGCGGCAGATAATTCTGCAGAGCTTTCCCGGGGGAAGAATAATGGCCAGGAAGGAGATTGAAAACACAAGAGGATCAGAGGACAGATTTTTGTGACTGGGAAAGAAAATTAAAAAGATTAATAGCGAGGTTGTCCTGAAGAAAAACGTGCAGGTTGTGAGGAAGTCGCTGCCTGTGGGTTGTCGGGGGAAAATGGATGGTTGGGGAGCAGAGGGCACATGGAGAGGGCAGGGAACAGAGAGTGACTTTGAAAGAAGGAAATTAAAAATAATGCAGGAGGAGAAGAATTAGTGTGTCATTAGAGAGGAGCCAGGAGGAGGGAGCAAGGTGGAGAACTGCTCAAATGAAGATGTACATGGGGGAAAAATGCAGTAAAAGGCAAGTCTGGTGTCTTACCTCAGTTGGGAAGAGGTACCTTACTTTCCATGGTGGTGCCATTGAAGTCAGTGGTAGAGTTAAATCATTTATCAGAGAATCATGGAATGATTTAGTTTAGAAAAGCCCTCCCAGCCCACAGAGCCCACCCTGTGCCCAATGCCCACCTTGTCCCCCAGCCCAGGGCACTGAGTGCCATGGCCAGTCCTGCCTTGGACACCTCCAGGGCTGGGCACTCCAAACCTCCCTGGGCAGCCCCTTCCAATGCCTGACCACCCTTTCCATGAAGAAATCCTTCCTCAGAATTACTGTTAGTTGTATGTGGGGCTGTCCAGTCAGGAAGAAAGACTGGAAGACTCTCCAGGCAGGATCCATTGCAGCCCATGTGTCAGGCAACACTGTCACAACTGACCTGCCTTGCAGACCAGAATCAAGCAGGAGAAGGCATGGAAGGAGTGAGCAGGTAAAATACAAGGACTAGCAGGGGAACAGCACATTGTGATGTGGTCTCTGATGCATTTGAGTCCCTGCTCCTTTGGCAGTCACCTGCAGTCAGGGTGAGCTTAGGGATGGCAGAGAGGGGCCTTGTCTCACAGCAGGGATTCCAGTCACCGTTTCTGTCATTCCTATTAGGCTGTCACAGATCTCAACCAGTGGGAATGCTGAAAACAAGGACCAAAATTCAAATTCATTTGAATATCCAAACTACTGAGCTGTTGGGTCAGGCACCTGCTTGCCAGGCCTCCTTGTGCCTGGATTTTCTGTTGTTTAACATCCAGGTACACCAAAAGGAGCAGAATAACTCACCTGTTGCAGCTGGGCAGGTGAGGGTTGGTGCCTCTGCAGCCCCAGTGCTGCCTCTTGGGCAAGGCAGAGGCTGAGCTTTGAGACAATCCCTGCCTGTTTTAGTCTGGGCTCTGACTGAGGGGCTGCTGTGAGTAGTGCCTTCCCCAGAGGCAGCAGAGTTCTCACCCCTCCCCTGGGCACAGCATTTGCCTTGGGTTTGCTCCAGGCATCTTCCTGCTCCGAGTAAGTTTTCCACTGGTTTGTATTTCTGAGACATCTCTTCCCCTTGCCTACTGTTTTTAGTTCCATTTCCTTGGCATCCAGTACTTTTAAAGCCTTGTCTGGATTCCTTATCCTGAATCCCTGGGAGAAGGTGACCTTCAAGGACCTGCCCGAGCATCTGGAAAGGCCCTGGCAGGGCAGGCTCTTACAGCCACGTCTTGTAAGCCCCAAGCCAGGCCTTAAACTGCCTGACCATAGTCCTGGTGGCAAAACTCAGAGTATAGAAAGGTTACTGAAGGATCCCCATGGCAGAGGGTTTGTTGCCTTGTTCAATATAATCCACTAAACCATTCAGTTTTGTACTTCATGTTTATTATATTGGCTAAATTCAGACAATTATTTAGGTCTTTTATTTGTTTAAGACAAAAATGTACATTTGCCCATCTCAGGTAAAGGTCCAAAAACATTAATGAAAACCGGTATTTTCATCTTATGGTTTCTTCTTATCCTTAAAGGTGTTTTTGGGTGCTTTCATGTTTTCCTGATGAAGCTTCTGCTGGTTACATGTGCCATAAAACATAAGTGCATGTAACTACACTGAAGGATGAAAGATTCAGCATTATCCCTGTAAATATGACTGCTTCCAGTGGCCAAGGGATTTTCCCTGAAGAGGAAATAGGGGATCTTTCCATAGAAAAGCATCCAGACTCCAGCAGTCTTACATCTTGCTCAGCAGCTCCTTTTGGACACCAGCAGTTAAAAATCACATTCCCAAGATTGCTGAATTCAGGCCCATAAGACCAGGATGCTTCCATGAGAGAGGAGCTTAGGTATCTGCTGCCTTTCCTGCAGGATTCTCAGCTCTTTCCGTGGGATCCTTGCAGGTTTTGGGGCTGTGGATGAGACGTGAATACACGGTACAACCCTCAGATCTGCTGGAGTGGCTACACTTGGATTTCTTTGTTTTCCTCCCTCTTACCAGACTCCATGTGGTCCTGCAATAAATCCCTGTGAGATATGCCAAGAAATTACTGTGGAGATAAAATAATGTGCTGTTTTTAATTGCAGGTCCCGTTGCAGCTCATAGAAAGTGTGGAGTGCCGGGATATATTTCAGCTCCACTTGACTTGCAAGGACTGCAAGGTGATCAGGTACGAGCAGGCTCTGCTTTCCACGTGCTGTGGGCAGCTGGGATCTTTGAAGAAAATGGATTTTCTTACTCAGAGGACTTGATTTCCCTCAAAAGTGGTTTTTTATGTCTGATTTTTATGGTAGTTGGGCATTTTTGTAACGAGAGGGGAGCAGGTGGGCTGTGTTTGCTGTGGTGCAGGAGAGCAGCACAGCTTGGTCTGAGCCCAGGGTTTTGGTGTGAAACCAATGTTGGTCTCACTGTGCTTTCCCTGCTTAGATCAGTTATAAGGTAGTGCTTCAATAAATTACAGATATATCAATAGATACAGAAGTAGATAAAAGCACTGGCACACACAGTGCTTGGGGAACTGTTTAATCAAGGTTAAAGTGTGGCCTTGGGCAGCTCTGTGGCTTCAGCCACCCTGCTGAGAGTAAAGTCACTACCCTTGAGGCACCTGTTGGAAAAGAAAGGGAGGGAATAATGGGAAGGAAAGGGAGGGAATAAGGACATGCAGGTCTGCACCCTCTCTGAAATCCAGCCAAGCAGAGGGAGCATGGAGAGCAGCAGGGACTGCTCTGTTCTTCAGCAGCCTCCAGAGCCTGAGCCAGGACTCTCTGAGCCACCAAACTCAACTACAGCTATTTTAGTTTGACTTTTCTGCTGCAGAAATTAGTTTTGATCTATGAACTTTAATTAAGAAGAAAAGAACATTTCTTTTTGATTAAATGTTTGCTGGCAGTACCTTTTGTATAATGAAATGAGCCCCAGTCATCTCTGAGCACTCAGAATCTTTAACAGGTCAGCTGCTTCCTGAAATGCTGTTTTTTCACCTGGACTGATTTTACTTTAGAAGTAATATTTAGTTTAATTTGAATTCAATATTGAACTTCTTCACTTGTAGCTCTTGACATTCAAGAGGGTCACCCTTCCTCTCTACATTAATTTGTTATTTCTCTTCAATTGTAGAATGAATGCAAATTATTTGTATTTATGCCCTTCCTTATGAATTTCCCTTCAAAATTGCATCTCCAAGTCTGAGGATTTGAAGTGAAACTGCTGGGAGATGGTGAAGTGTGGGCCTGAGACAGCAGAGTTAGAACATGTTCATGTTCTTTCTCTTGAGCAAAGTTGGTATTTGGAGTACTAGAATTCAAGTGAAGATTGTCCCAGTTATTTGCACCACTAACTTCAAAAGAATTTAGAGAATTCAGGGTGAGATGCATCTTGTCTGAGTGTGGATATTTAATAGGGAATTATCCAGGCTGAGCGAGTAGTCTGGGCTTGCTTTATAGTCAGTGATGGGAAATAAATAAACACCTGAGGCTGCAGTTCCTCACAGCTCTGCAGAGATGTTGGATGTGTCTTTTTCCTCCCACTGCCTGGCCCTGAGCTCTTTGCAGGTAGGGGTGATAAATGTGCCCTCAGGGAATGCAGATGCCATCATTAACCATGGATGGAAATACTAGGGAATATTTAATAACTGTTGAATCATGAACAAATCTGTCAGAGCAAAATAAATCACTGATTTCTTTCCACACGTTGGAGTAAAAGAGTTCAGGAATCCTCTTTGAAAAGACAAGCTGATGTAAGACTGTTTGAAGATTAGTTTCTGTTGTGCAGGGAGTATTCTCACCAGTTGTTGTTAGTCTGTGATGTTGTGAAACAAATGGTTTGTGCTTCCCAACAGAAGGAGAAGGGTTTGGAAGGGACCTCAAAGCTCATCCAGTGCCACCCCCTCCCATGGGCAGGGACACCTTCCACTAGCCCAGGGTGCTCCAAGCCCCGTCCAACCTGGCCTTGGGCACTTCCAGGGATCCAGGGGCAGCCACAGCTTCTCTG
>JAWWTY010000035.1:1278826-1308201 GCA_035222235.1 Margarornis squamiger | reverse complement strand
CAGTGACAGCTTCTCTGCCCAACCTGTGCCAGGGCCTGCCCACCCTCCCAAGGAAGAATTTCCGCTCAATGCAGGGCTCATCCAGGCTCCAGAGCTGACTGGAGTCTGGAAGCTGTGAGACAAAGCCAGACCAATGCTCTCCTATCTCAGGTACCTGCTCATCAGTGGGGTGACATTCCCTGCTGCCATGGCCACCAGTTCCTCTTGTGTCTGCCACCTTGTAAACTCCTGGGATCCTCTGCCTGTCACCAGACTGATCTCCAGGCTTCAAGGCATCAAGTTCATGTTTGGTCCTGGATTGCTTATAAACATATTGATTTCAGAGGAGTTGGAGCAGAACAGTTCCCTTGTCCTGAGGTGAGCTGCAGAACTGGCATGGCAGGTCCCAGGTCTGTATGGTGTCTATACATTCTATAAATGTCTCTCTACTCCTCTCTATGAAGACAGGCTGGGAGAGCTGGGGTTGTTCAGTCTGGAGAAGAGAAGGCTATGGGGAGACCTTAGAGCCCTTTCCAGTGCCAAGAGGGGGCTTATAAAAACGAGGGAGAGCCACTTTTTACATGAACAGTGATAGATCCAGAGGGAAGGGGTTTAAATTAAGAGATCCGATATTAGGAATTAACTCTTTGCTGTGGGGGGTGAGGCCCTGGTACAGGTTTTCCAGAGAAGCTGTGGCTGTCCCATCCATGGAAGTGTCCAAGGCCAGGTTGGACAGGGCTTGGAGCAACCTGGGCTGGTGGAAGGTGTCCCTGCCCATGGCAGGGTGTTGGAATGTGATGAGCTTTGAGACCCCTTCCAACACAAAGCATTCTATGATTCTCTACTGTATTCCTGGGTCTCCATGGGGCAATGGAAGAGGCAAAGGAGGGGAAAGCAGGAGGGAGCAAAAGGAGGGTGCTGTGATATCCAAGGGCAGAGCTGTGGAGGTGAGAGGCAAGAGGAGGAATATTGTCTCTCTGCTGCATCTGTCACCAACTTGCCTAGAATTCCAGTCTGTGAATTCAGGGGATGGTGATTACCACATGGATGAGCACTCAAAGGGTTGATCTTCAGCTGCTCCCAAGTATAAGGAGATGTCTTTGACTGTGCTTATCAATGAAAGTGGGTCCACGAGTGAGGGATGAGCCATTTCTCCCAGTCCAGCCCCAGGATTCTGTTCCTCCAGCACCTCTAAAAGCAAAGTACAACCACCTGCTTTGCTGCAAGAGGCCACTTCTTCAGGAGAGAGCAATGGAAGCTCTGAAATGCCATTTCCATGGGCACACATTCTCCACTGTGCTGCCTTCTTTCAAAGGTTTTGATTTGTTTTCTTCTCATTTTCCAGTAACTGAGACTCCCAGTTCCAGATGGCACAAAGCTGCCTATTGTGTCTTTAAGATCAAAGGCCATTCCTCCAGTCTTGGAAGGACCATTCCACTGGATTATTCCCCAACACATCCATGCACATTTGTGGGAGCCTGTGGGATGTAACTTATGGACCTGCAAACACCCATGGAACCCTCCACTGTGACAGGAGAGACTCCAGACAATGTTGGCTTGTTTTATTCCTCCCTCTGACAGTGACCCATGAAGAGTCCCTCAGTCCTTGCCTTGTGCTAATTGGGACTGTGCTGAGGAAGGAGTGGAAACACTCCCACAATTTCAAAACAAAAATTTGTACTGTCTTTCTGTGCTCAGCTGCTGCAGGGGATCCTGCCCCTCTGCTCAGCCCTGGGGAGGCACATCTGGAGTGTTGGATCCAGCTCTGGCTCCCCAGGGCAGCAGGGACATGGAGCTCCCGGAGTGGGTCCAGCGCAGGCTGAGGAGATGCCAAAGGGACTGGAGCATCTCTGGGAGCAGCAAAGGCTGAGGAGATGCCAAAGGGACTGGAGCATCTCTGGGAGCAGCAAAGGCTGAGGGAGCTGGGGCTGTTCAGCCTCCAGAGGACACACTGAGAGGGGACCTCCCCATGTCCATCAGTGCCTGCAGGGAGGGGGCAGAGCATGGACCAGGCTCTGCTCGGGGGGCCCAGCCCTGGCACAAGAGGGATGGGCAGGAACTGATGCCCAGCAAGTTCCACCTGGACAGGAGGAAGAACTTCCTTGCTGGGTAGTGACCCAGCACTGAAGAAAGACCAGAGATGGTGTGGAGTCTCCTCAGTGGAGATATTCCAGACCCCTCAGGACACAACCCTGTGCCCTGTGCTCTGGGATGGCCCTGCTGGAGCACGGGGGTGGATCCAGATGTCCAGTGTGGTCCCTTGCAGCCTGACCCATTCTGTGATTCTGGGATCTAGAGGTGGTTGAAGCTGTGAAATTGTGTCTGCTCTGGTTTCTGTTGGATCCCAAATCAGAGCGTTCCCCAACACACCTCTGTGCCTCCAGTAGCACTAGCATTGCCTCCCTGCCACTTCCAAGCAGGAATTGTGTCTCTTGGGGATGACAGCAGGATAGAAGCCAACAAGGCGTTTCCTGTTAATCCAGCTCTGCATGGGGCCCCTTCTCCTGGAGCAGCAGAGAATGGAGGGAGCAATGTGTCATTGCCTGCATCCCTGTGATGTAGCCTGTAGGTGGGAAAACATGTCCTGTGGGTAGGAAAACTCACACAGTTTCTTTTTTTTTCAGCAGAAAACATCAACAAGTGCAGCTCTGCTGCCTCCTGGCACTGTCAGGCAGGTGCTTGCTAGCTTTGAGACCTCTTTCCCATTTGGTAGCTGGGGAGATTCACTGGCAGTTGCCACCTGTGTCCACACAGGTGTCTCTTAGGCTGTGACCCTGAGCAGGAGCCATCACAAGCTGAAAAAATGCATGGCACATGGTCAGCATGAGCATGACCTGACAGATCAGCTCCAGACAAATTCAGAGTGGCTTTTCAGCACCCCAAGGCCTGATGCCACCTGGCACCACTGTGGTGCCCATAGTTATTTCAGCAGCAGCAGCAGTTAGCAGACAGTTCTGGAGATGACTCACAAGACATGAAGTTGGGCCAGCAGCCATCCTGGATGAACTACAGGGCCATGCCAGTGTGGCCAGCAGCCAGATCTCTCTATGTCCTGGGGGGGATGAGGGATGTACCCCTTCACTTTGCCAGGCCTGTGAGGTCCAGATAATACCATGTGAGTCAGCAATGGAGGCAGCCCCCCCTCCCGCGCTGTGTGCTCCCTGATTTTATCAGGCATCACTGGGATGCTCCGTGCAGATGGAATGTCCCCCCTCCATCCCCTCAAAGGACCTTGTGCTGAGCAGGGAGCCAGAGTGGAGCTGGGGAGCTCCCAGTGCCCATCCCAGCTCTGCTCACAGCCCATGCCCAGCCAGGCTCTGTCCTGGCCCCCCTCAGCAGCACTGATTTCATTAGCCATGAGCCCCTGATACAGCTTTTGTTCATTTCAACAAAATCATCTTAAACTTCACCCTCTGAACACACGTTCCCTTCCCAAGCACCCCAGCTGGCTCTCTGTGCCTGGTTTGGAGGAGGCTGCTCCCATGCCGTTCCAGTCTCAGCACTTACTGGGACATCCCGGGTCAGCATCATTCCCAGACCTGGTCCCTGCTGGCACATCCAGGTGGGCACGGCTGCAAATTTAATCAAAACACTGGCGAACTCCACCAGGCCAGAGCCTCCCTGGTAGCACTTGAGTAGATGGAAATGTAGCATTTCAATGGATGGCCCTTTAATTATGCTCTCCCTGCCCTGCTCCGGCTGCTGCTGCAGAAGCCAAGGGAATGTTAATGGGCAGCAGCTCCGCGGGGCACTCACAGCCTCACACCTGCTTGCTTTCATGCTACGGATGCCTGCACGGAGTATTAATTAAGCAATTAAGGCAAAGGAGGTGTCTGCTGGTCTGCAGCCCTAGTGAACTGCTCCCTTAAAAGACCTGGGGCTCTCTGGGAGCACCTGCCCTTAGTGGAGATCCACTGGAAGCTCCTGGGAATGCTGTGAAAGGCCAGCGGGAGCGGCCGTGTCTTAGGCAGATGCAGCATTTGAGCTGCACAATGAATCTGGCTCTTCCAGGGATTTCATTCAAGCACAGCCTTGGCCTGACCTTTTTTTTTTTTTTTGAGGTGGAGGGAGCTCGCTCTGCTCAGAGAAAAGCAACATTAAAGCTGAATACAAAAGCTTCAGAAACACTTCCAAAGCAAAACGTTTCTAAGACCCCTTTGTCATCTCCCCCAGTTTGGAAGCAAATGTCACTGTGCTCCAGCCAACTGAGCTGTCCCTGAGCCCTGGACATGTCAGACAGCTCTCCCTGGCCAGGCTGGCAGTGGGGTGACGCTGCACCTCTGCTCCTCCTGGAGAATAACAGGCCTTCCAGTCCCTAAAGGGGGCCTAAAAGAGATCTGGAAAGGGACATCACAAAAGGACAAGGGGGAATGGCCTTAAGCTGAAGGAGGGCAGGGTTAGATGGGATATTGGGAAGGAATTCTTGGCTGTGAGGGTGGGCAGGCCCTGGCACAGGTTGGGCAGAGAAGCTGTGGCTGCCCCTGGATCCCTGGAAGTGTCCAAGGCCAGGATGGACAGGGCTTGGAGCACCCTGGGCTGGTGGAAGGTGTCTCTGCCCATGGCAGGGGGTGAGACTGGATGAGCTTTGAGGTCCCTCTCAACCCAAAGTATTCCATGATTCCATGATCTGCAGGCCATTTATACAGAGGGTGTGGGTGAATGGTGGGATGTTTCAGCTGGGACAGGAGGCAGGGAGCAAACTCTAGTGTCCTGTTCCCCAGCACTGTTGTGGCCTCAGAGAAGTTGTGCCTCTGCAGCTCCATACCCAGCTGGGCTCCCTGAGTGCTGCTGCTGCTGGGGAAGGTCAGGGACAAGGTTGTTATTCCCAGCTGGAAATGCTTCAGTGAATGGGGAATCTCAGAGCTGGTGGCAGCAAGGGGAATTACTGTGATCATATGTTTCAGTCCTCTTTTTAGAATAGATTATAGGGGAGAGATTTTAAATCTTTTTTAGTGCATGTTTGCAATGGTTCAATAAGTTTTAATTATTTCAGATCTGTTCTTTATGTGTAGTACAAGAAGCCAGGTCACATTTAAGGAAATAACTAATAACTCTTCAGACATGTAAAAAATGTGATTTTTTTTTTAATGTCACTCCCCAGGACACAAGAGCCATGCTCAGGCTGGGCTGTTCCTCAGTTATCTCCCACCCAGCAGGTGTTGAATCCTTCTGGAGTGCTTCACCTGCTGTTCCAAAATGCTTTCACTGGCCAACAGGCCACAATATTGAGCAAGGAGATGCTTTGTTTTCTCCTCCTGATGTTGCTTTGACTTTCCCCTCTCAGTGACTGTGGTCACAGCCAGCTTTTTGGAGGGAAGCACGTGGAATACGCTGCCTCCAAATCCCCAGCTGGGGATACCAATGGAGAGGTCTCTGGTGGGAATTAAGACACGGGGGCACACCACTGAATTTCTCGTGCCCTCTGGATCTTTTTCATCCTGATTGTTCAACTTCTGGCCTGTTGTTTTTGTTGCTGCCTCCCCTGCCAGGCACCAGAGCAATGGGGCGGTGATCTCGCGCTGCGGCCAGCCCGAGGTCAGCTGGTGGGGCTGGAGGAACGCCGACGACGAGCACCTTGTCCAGTCCGTGGCCAAAGCCTGTGCCTCAGACTCCAGGTCCAGCAGCAACAAGTTAATGAATGGGAATTGTTCCAGAGATTTCTCCAATGGAGGGGACCTCTCTGATGTGGAATTTGGTGAGTGTGTCGCTGTTGCTGTTCTGTGAAAGCTTCATCCCCTGTGCTGGAACAGATGGATTCCGTTGTGTTCAGTCAGGTGTGCACGTGCACTGTGGGACTGGGTGCATCATGCTGTAACCAATGTAGAAATACCCTTTGAGTTCCTCACCAGCTGCATCTCCTCCTCCCCAGACTCCTCCATCTCCAATGCCTCGGGAGCAGAGAGTTTGGCAATTCAGCCCCAGAAGCTCCTGATCCTGGACGCGCGGTCGTACGCCGCAGCCGTGGCCAACAGAGCCAAGGGGGGCGGCTGCGAGTGCCCAGGTGAGCAGCTTTTCTCCTGGTCTCCATGAAATCCCTCAGAAGGGTTTGCCCAGCTGTGATTACACTGATCCCCTTCAGTACTGCCTGTGTAACTCACCATGGGGCTGCTCATCTCTCTCTGGAAGTTGTGGGTTGTAGCAGCCACCACCCAGCCCTTCATGGGGCAGGGTTAGCTGTTCATTAAGGCTGTTCCCAGAGTTTAAACCCAGCTCAGTAAATGCTGAACCATGTGGAACATGCTGATGAGCTTTCCCTTGCTGAGTCAAATCTGTAAAGTAGAGGGAGACAAAGGTGTCCAGTGTGCTCATGTCTAAAAACCCTGAACTTGTCAAACCCACTGACTGCAGAGAGCAACAATATTCTAGAATGGCTGTGCAAAATACAGCTTTTCAGCAATTTTTCTAAAGCTGAAGCATTTTTCAGGATTTTTATCATCACCAACTGCAGTCCTGCTTCCCTTTGCATGTGTCATACATTTGCAACACCGCTTTGTGTTCTTTGGCACTTGTGCAGTGGTGGTTTTATAAACAAGATATTATTTATGGTCACTACTGGGTATGAATGCAGCCTGTTAAAATTCCATGGGTGGAGAGTCTGGAAAGAAGTCCCAGACAGAAAAACCAGAGATAAGATAACAAAATCTCTCTTGACCATATATTCTTGTTTTGGTCTTTGCTACAATAGCTGCACTTTGTGCAGCCACCACTAATGAAAGATGAAGTTTCCTTTTAACTCCTCAAAACTGCTAAATAATTCTTCATCAGAGAGTAAAATTTCAAACCAGAAAAGCAGAATATACAGGAAGTTTGATTTTCTTGTATATTGGTTCTTGAATCCTGTGTAGAAGATTTTCAATCAGCTTGTCACCTTCAAGAGATACTTGTATTGCTTTTTGCTTCTAAGTTTTGTGGAGGTCTTGCCAAGTTTGCTTCATTCTCTGTACAAAAATAGCTCACTTATGCTGTGCTTTATTTTAGATATAACATAACTCAGTAAAAAGACAAGCAAAGGCTGAAATTGCCTGGTGCACTCTGTGGCTGGAGTTACACAGTCCATTGCTAACAGGCTGTTCTGTTTGGGCCAGCAGCTCTTGGGCTGATGGAGAGTTGGGAAATCACATTAGAGGAAACATGCTCAGACTCCTGCATTTCCTCGTGCAAGCCCTCAACATCCCAGATTCTGCTTCCTGAAGGTTTTTCTCTAGTAGAACTGGCCAGTTTAGCTGTTGTGTCACCATTTTTGTGCAGACAGAAGCATCACAGCAGAGTGAAAACTAAATCTGGGAAAAACTGCTGAATTGGTGTTTTCCTGGCTCTCTTTGGGTGCCCCCCTGAGCTGTGGCCCTGTCTGTACCACAAGCACATCCATAGCAACATCCAAAGTAATTCCATGTATATTCTGTTTTCCTGAGCTTCCAGGATTTCTCACACATGTGATGCTTCCTCATAAAATTCCCTTCAGAAGAAAGCAGTGGATGAAATAACCTTTCAGCTTTTCTGAATGCTTAGGAAAAGGAATTATTACCTTGCATAACTTCCATCCATGAATTACCAGTTAAATATTATTTATGCTTTGCATCTTATGATATTTCTCAGTCTTTACAACGACTCTGGAACCTGGAGCACAGGAATATCCCTACTCCCATAGGTTTGCACCCTGCAAGTACATCCACCAGAACCCTGATAAATGCCTCCTGTTTTGCTGGGCTGTGCTGTCCCGTCTGGAATATCCACCGAGCTCCAGGGACCGGTGTCTTTGTTGTCATGAGAAAAGCTGCTTTCAGAAAGGCAGTTTTTTAGGGTTTTCCCTCTTTCCTGCCCTTTCCCTGCAGAGTATTACCCAAACTGTGAAGTGGTGTTCATGGGGATGGCAAACATCCATTCCATCCGGAAGAGCTTTCAGTCCCTGCGCCTGCTCTGCACACAAATGCCAGATCCAGGAAAGTAAGTGGCTCTTTGGGCCTCTGGTTCCGTGTTTGTGCCTCCTCATTCCTGCACTGCTGGGTTGTAAACTGACACTCAGTGGATTTTCCCCTGCTGACTTTCCTGTGTGATAATGCTGAGCTGTATTTGCTGATTTTCATGGGGGTGATTGATTCACTGTGGTTGAAGTGGACCTAGAAAATTAGTTGTGAAATTATAGTGTAACCCCGAGTGTTGATACCAGAGTGTTGCTGCTTCTGGTGGGCTTGGGAGCACTCACACTTGGGCTGACCTGCTATTCCCAGCTCTTTGGTCTTCATGTCTTGTCTCTCCCTTGGAAAATTCTGGCTGTGTTCCATGTTTCCTTATTTATAGTGGCATTTCAGGAGGGTATTTCACAGCCCTCCAGTGCTGTGGGGTAACTGCCCTGTAATGGCCCCTCATCTCAGGAGCTTCTGAGCTGGGTCTTCACTAGAACACTGTAGTTGCCACAGTCCTGTTTCCCTCCCACTTCCCTGTTTGGAACTTGCTGCTGAAGCCTTCCATGGTTTGAAAGCCTATCCAGATCTTCAGCTCATCCCAGAGACTGGCAGTTCCCTGGGGGGGCTGCGTGTCTTTGTTGCTTCCACCTCTGGGAAAGCGTTAACCGAAAACTACTCACGAGTGGCACTCGCAGCTTATTAAAACCAGAGCTTTGCCATGATAAATTCACACCTCCAGACCTGCAAGCATTTTAAAAGAGCACAAACTGTCTTGCCTTGTTTTCCTCTAGTTGGCTGTCAGCTCTGGAGAGCACCAAATGGCTGCAGCACTTGTCGGTGCTGCTGAAGTCGGCGCTGCTGGTGGTTCACGCCGTGGACCGCGACCAGCGGCCGGTGCTGGTGCACTGCTCCGACGGCTGGGACCGCACGCCCCAGATTGTGGCGCTGGCCAAGCTGCTGCTGGACCCCTACTACAGGACCACAGAGGTTGGTCACCCCCTGGGAGGGCCCTGGGCAGCTCAGGGCAAGGCTGGCTGTAAATGCTTTCAGGGTTCTCCACTCCCAAAGGCACTGAGGCTGGTGGGAGTGAAGCAGCCGTGGTTTGCACATGCTGCTACACACGGGTGTAGGCTCAGTGTGGAACTTGGGAGCAGGTTGTATTCCCTTTGCCCAGTCATGGTCTGGCCTTCCCCCTGCTTACCTTGGGAATGTGGAGTACAAAGTGCTGCAGTCGCAGTTTCCATTGCCCCACTGCAGGTTCTCAGCCAAGCACTCATACAAAGCCTTTCTCTTTGCTGGATTTCCCAAGTGCATGGTTTTCCAGTTTCCCATTTTCCTTGTCCTCTGCCAGTTAATATTTCTCCTGTTTGTCAGCCTGAATTTCCCCCCATCACTCTGCAGCACTGTGGGACATGTGCTGGCTGGGTTCCATCTGCCAGCCCACAGGCAAGATGCCTTTGTTGTCCAGAACAGAACTCTGTGTCTGAACATTGCTGGGAGCTGCTGCTTAAAGCCTCACTCACAGGAGAACCAGAGGCTTGAGCTGCAGCAAAGCCTTTGGGATGGAAGTGTGGAAACTTCTTGGATCCTTTTTCACGTGGGTTCTAGAAGTTGGCATCCACCAGGGCAAAACATGCTGCTCTGGCCTGGGCACAGAACCTTCTCCTGGTGCTCCAGGGAGTGCTGTCCTTCCTGTTCAGAGTGCAGAGTCCTGCAGTGCACACCCTGTGCCTTCCCTGTCATCCAGGGAAAACCATAAATTGCAGCTGTCTGCATCAGGATCAGAAATGCTGAGGAAAATGAGTCTCCAGCATTGCCCCATTTCACATTTCTCAGCTGTCAGCCATTATTTTGGCACTTATCACAGCCATTATTTTGGCTCTGATCACAGCCTTTGACTCAATAAACATTCTCTTCAATTTTTCTTTCCCCTAAGAACCAAAACCTTCCTGCCCTGTGATGGATTTCAGGTCCTGTAAGACAAGGTGTCACATTCAGCTGTTTGGGAATGTCTTTGCCCTTTTCATTTTCATGAGAAATCACTCAAGTGAACCTTTAATCAGCCCTGTGACTGGTGTACACCCAGACAAGCACCTGCTCTCCCTGAGCTCTATTGTCTGTTGTAGATTGTTTTCCTGCCTGACAGAGGGATCTGCCCATCATTTTCAAGGGAAAGCTTTCATATGTCCCATCCAAATGCTGGGCATCACAATCCAGATGGATTTTATCAAGATAAAGTTCCTACTCACCCCTGCCAAGAGATAGGACTCATATCAGGATCCCTGTCAGTCACTGAGGACTTAACCTGCCTTATTCCCTTTCCTGTTCATGTAGTTTGGGAATCCATATCTGTCCCAGTTTCATTTCAGAGCAGCAGAGAGAAATAACGAGCCCAGAGCTGGAGGGAAATAGAAGAGTGAGGACACAGCAGTAAAGTGATTCCCACGAGTCAGTCCATCTTAGAAAACTGCACCAAAGGAAAACAGGAATTCTTCATGTGTCCTTCTGTTCCTGCAGGGTTTCCAGGTGCTAGTGGAGACGGAGTGGCTGGATTTTGGCCACAAGTTTGCAGACCGCTGTGGCCACGGTGAGAACTCGGATGACCTGAACGAGCGCTGCCCGGTGTTTCTGCAGTGGCTGGACTGTGTCCATCAGCTCCAGAGGCAGTTCCCGTGCTCTTTCGAGTTTAACGAAGCATTCCTTGTGAGTTCAGAGTTTGCTGCTTTAGAGACTCTTCTAAACCATCCACAGAGCCCAGGGGGGGTTGATTTTCCCACCTCTCTGTGACATTCTGGAGGTGTCCAGGGGCAGCTGGGATGGGGTTTGGAGCAGCCTGGTCTGGTGGAAGGTGTCCCTGCCCATGGCAGGGGGTGGAATGAGATGGGTTTAAGGTCCCTTCCAACCCAAACCATTCCCTGAGCATGATAAAGGTAATGGGAAAGCTGCCCAGATACAGCAGACAAAATTATTTGTATACCCTGTGGGGTCTGTTCACTCTTAAAACAGAAGCACGACATTTAAGGACTTCTTACAGACTTTAAAGGAATTAATTATATTAATTAAATATTCTCACCTAAGAGCTATAAAACATCCACACAGCCTGAACCAAATCATCCTTAGTGGCAATACAAACCTCGCCCTGCTTTGATCATGGTTTGACTTTAAAACTCCTCCTCTAAAACCAACCTGCTCCATGCATTTTTCAGTGTCTTTGCTGAAGGGATGTAGGAGCTGTGTTTATGTTCCTTGGAAGCAGCCAGTGTTCCCATTAGGAATTCACCAGGGATGGTCAGACTCAGTTCCCAGGTGTCTGGGGAAGTGGCAGTCACGGACTGCAGGACAAGTAATCTGAGGAGGACAAGTTTTTATGAACTGTCTGGTCCACTGAGAGATTTCAGGCACATTCCTGTGATTGTGGCTGACTTGAATTACCACTTGCCAGCTCAGCCACGTAACCGAGTCCGTGTACGGCCCCGGCGTAACTCGGTTGTGAAATGAGATACAACAGGTAGTAACTGGGTTCACTTCACTCTGCTGCTCTCCAGGGGCCCTGAGAGAACATACCCGTGGTGTTCTGGCCTTTGTAGAGTTACCCCCTAATTTATCAGAGTATTGAACTACTTGTCTTCATTTAAACATCTGAATAATCCCAAGGAAGTCATTTATATGCCTGGAGTTAAGCTCACACTAAGCCATTTTGTTGGGCTGGGCCCACAGCACAGAGTGATTAATGATCAGCATTTCTGTGCTGCATTAACGTTTTGTAGCACAAGAATCATGGCTCTCTGCTTTGCCTGTCCTGCAGGGCACTGAGTCTGAATCAACATGACTTTTATGCTTGATTATGAACAAATATTTTGTCTTTCTAGGTTATCCTTTTTCCTGAATTTTTTTAGTTATGATTTTGCATTCTTTTGCAATTGCTTTGTAAGGAGGTATGCAAAAAATGCTGGGTATCGTGTGGCAGCCCTGGGAGGGGGGTTTGGCCGTGCAGAGGGAGGGTGAAGCTGATGCCTTGTGCCACCTGACACGTGTGAATTGCTCTGTGCAGGTGAAATTGGTGCAGCACACCTACTCCTGCCTCTTTGGAACATTCCTGTGCAACAATGCGAAAGAGAGAGGGGAGAAACACACTCAGGAACGGACCTGCTCCGTCTGGTCTTTGCTGCGGGCAGCAAACAAAGCCTTCAAAAACCTGCTCTACTCCTCCCAGTCGGAATCTGTATGTACCCGCCACCCCCTGCCCCACAGAGCCCTGGGGGCTCCCAGGTAGAGTCCCCAAAATTGGGGGCACCCTGAGAAAGCACCCACACAGTGGGACACAGGGGACTGAGGTGTGGCTGCCCCATCCATGCAAGTGTGCAAAGCCAGGATGGGGCTTGGAGCAACCTGAGCTAGTGGAAGGTGTGGGAGGGGATGGAACTGGATGATTTTTAATTTCTCTTCCCACCCAAACCCTTCTGGGATTCTCTGAAGTGTCACCATGAGCAGAGAGGTGTTTCCAGACCAGTGAGCTTGGCTCTCCCCACTGACATTCACCTCAGGCTGACGTTTCAAGTCCTGTATTAATATTGCTGATATTTGAGGAATGTCAAATGCCACCTCAGAAATTTCTCCATGCTGAAAATGTGTTTTCTGTAACTAAACATTTTACTTCATTTTTTGTAGCAGAAAACATTTCAGTGTTTGATAAATAGACCTCTCTAGAGAACTAAGCTGTGTCAGAGGAGTGACAGAAAATTGCCTGCAAACCTAGACACTGTGTCTAAATTCATCTTAAAGCTAAACAGAAGAAGTAGCTCAGATTATTTGCTGTATCTTAGTTTCTCTTAACACTTCTCCAGTTTGGCTGCTCCATGGTAAGAGCTCACTGAAGGTTCTGGGGAGGGGCTCACCTCATTGTGTCCTTGATACAAGGCCATGTGAGGCATTGATGGGGTGCAGAGCATGGACAGGTGAACGCACAGTCACCAAATGACATCATGGGTAGGACTGCAAACACTTGTATAAATATTTAAGCCCTTTTTATTTATGAAAGTGCCAGATGTCATAAACTGAGCTGTAAGGACTGTGCAGAGGGTTTCCATGTGATAGATGTGACTTTTATTTGTTCCTTAGAGTAAAATGAAACCCTGGCTAAGTAGGAAAGAGTTTTATGCCCACATTGGTTCTAAACAGATGAATTTTCCATTCCCCTGAGCCCTCATGGCCGTGTGTGCCCTGGCTGTGGCCCTGCAGAGCTCTGGGCTGTCACTGCCTTCCCACCTCACACCAGCATCCTGGAGTGCTGGGGCAGGGCAGGCAAACACAGCCTGGGGGGGTGTTTAAAGCTGTGGATGCATCTGAATTTCCCTGAAAATGCCAGCAGGGCTGCAGAGGAGGAGGGTAGAGAGGGTTCCTCCAGCGGGCTGAGTGGACAGGGCTGTCCTTGGGCTGCCCTTCCCTGCTCTGTGCCCCGGAACAGGCACAGGCTCGGGGACTGTTCTCAGGAAATACAACATTGTCTGTGCTAACAAGGACACTCCTGCTGTGTGGGGGAGTTTTGGTATTTTCCTGTCTTGGGTTCATCTTTTTGTGGTTTTACTTTGGGCTTTAAAAGGTGCAGCCACATCAGTTACAAAGCCAGGATTGTTCAAGAGCAGCAGCCGCCCCCCAGCTCTTCCCCTGCTCAGTGCCTGGGAAACCTGACTGTTCCTGGAATCACAGGATCTCCTGAGAGGGAAGGGACCCACAAGGATCAGTCCAACCCCTGGCCCTGCACAGACACCCCAACAATCCCACCCTGTCCCTCAGAGCGTTGTCCAAACACTCCTGGAGCTCTGGCAGCCTTGGGGCCGTGCCCGTTGCCCTGGGGAGCCTTGTCAGTGGTGGGGCACGCTGTTCCTCTGCCACTGCCTGCTTTTCTGTAAGGAAGCTGCTTGGAAAACAGTGGAGTTGCTAGAGTGAGCCCAGGGGATCCTGAGATTAGCTCAGCTCAGTTAGTCAGAGCCTGGTGCTGATAATGCCAGGGTTGTGGGTTCAGTCCCTGTGTGGGCCATTCACTCGAGAGTTGGACTTGAGGATCCTTGGGAGGCCCTTCCAACTCAGAACATTCTGTGATTCTGTGTTGCAAAGTGAAACAGAAAGTGTATTCCACAGTCAAGGAATCCCTTTTAAAAGCAAGCTGCCTCTTCCAAGTATTCCTGCATGTACTAAATTTGTGCATGTGAGTGTCTCCATGAAAGCCAGGCTGGGCTGGGGCCTGTGAAGTGAGTCCAGCTGCCTCTGGCACAGGGAACACCACACACAGGGAAGCCTCGGCACTGACAGTGGGCCACTGAGTTCCACAGCAGCTCAAGTTGCTCAGGAGCCTTGTGGAGGTGCAGATTCACAGAGAGCACATTCAGGAAGAGCTGAAGGCCACCAATGTTCTGCCCCTGACAGGAAAGATCATGCTAGACCCAAGTGTGGCTGATGAAACGCCATCACTGCTCGCTCTCCCCCTCAGGGCTGGACTCCTCTGTGTGCAGAGAGCCAGCAGGTGACCCTGTCCTGTGCTGTCCCTCTCAGGTGCTGTACCCAGTGTGCCATGTGCGGAACTTGATGCTCTGGAGTGCTGTTTACCTGCCCTGCTCGTCCCCCTCCACGCCCGCCGACGACTCCTGTGCCCCCTACCCTGTGCCAGGCTCTAGCCCTGAAGAGCAACCTCTGGGCAGGTGAGCCTAGAGCCCAGAAATCCCGTCCTGTAAAGTAAGATCAACAGAGAATATTGTGGGATATAAAAGAAGGATGTTTGTGGTGGGAGGGCAGGATTTCTCCTGGTGGATTTGTGGGACCGTGGGACTGACCTGCCCAAGCACAGTCTGTCAGTGCTTTGGGTTTGGAAGCTGTCACATTTCAGGGGTGATAGTGTGACAGAGAGAAGCTTGGCAAATAAGCTTTGGATGTCACACAGCCACAGAGAATTCCTCATATCCTTGTGGAATATAAGCTTTCCTTTGGTTAGCTTGAATTTGAGTTCTTTTTTGGTCTTGCATAACTATTTCCTTGCTTTTTTGTACAATGACTCTGAGCACATGTTAATTAGGAGGTGTGACCAGACTGGAAGCATTTGGGCTCGGTGGTAAAGGGATTATTCTGGGTATGTTTGAAGTCTGGTTCAACATATTTTCCTGCTGGCAAAAAAAGGAAGTCCTGAAGCAGCTCTGCACTCCAGATGGGCAGAACGTGCTCCCGGATGATACTTCCCACAAATCCCTTCATTAACAGATTGTTACTGTCCTAATTGCGGGGGGAGCTTTTAAACCACACCAGCTGAACGTTTCCTAAAGCACCCCCTGACTGTGGCTTGGGCTTCCCTGTGCCTTTGCAGGTTACCAAAGACAAGGTCCTTCGACAACCTGCCCACGGCGTGCGACAGCAGCGTGGCGGCGGCGGCGCGGCGCAGCAGCGACCCCAGCCTCAACGAGAAGTGGCAGGAGCACCGCCGCTCCCTGGAGCTCAGCGGGCTCGGGCCCCCCGGCGACGAGCCCTTCGAGGCTGACGGCCTGGGCCGCCAGGGCAGGGCCCCCCTGGGCGCCGAGCTCTCCGTCGCCGCCGGGGTGGCCGAGGGGCAGATGGAGAACATCCTGCAGGAGGCCACTAAAGATGACGTTGGGCTGGAGGAGCACTTAAGGGGTGGCCCCGAGGCAGCAGGGAAAGGGGCAGAGGTTGCCCTGGATAAGGAGAAGGGAGCGGACAATCTGCGGGGCTACGTCGGTGACCTCGGTGACAAGGCCGAGGTGGATGCAGGTACCGTAAGGAACAATCCCATGCCCACCTCACTCCCGATTTCACAAGGTGCTTCTGAGCTCGGAGGGCAGCAGGACGAGCACAGCGATGCCGACAGTGCTCTGCAGAAGGTTCCTCAGGTGAGGGGGCTGCAGGCTGCGCCTTTGGAGGGCTCCACTCAAAACGACACGGAGGAAGAAGGCCTTGGGAAACACGAAGATGCAGAGAGCCCATACGGCACAGCACAGGCCGGCCTTCCCTTCCCCCTGCCAGCCCTGCCCGAGGCAAGGACATCCAACATCGAAAGTTCCACGGAAACCTTAACGGAGACTGAAGCAAAGCCCGAGTTCATGCCTAAGGCTCTGTGCCACAGACCTCACCCCTTCGACAACAGCGCTGACGAGCTGTCCCGAACTCCGGAGAACAGGCCGGAGTGGGAGGGCATGATAGAGCTCCAAAAACTGGGAACACGAGCGCATAGGACTTCTGGTAGCAGCACCACACACCTCCCGATGCCTTCCCCTTGTGCCTTGCCCTTAGCGGAGCGGAAAGACGAGGTTGTGTGTAACGGGGAGCCGGAGCCCGAGAACAAGCTGGCGGAGAAACCCGTGGCGTTCGCGCCCCCGAAAGTGCCCGCGACCAACGGGCACTGCGTGAACGGGGAGGACGGGCGGCTCAAGGCCTCGCTCAGCAGGCAGGTGTCCACGGCCAGCTGCAGCTCTGCACAGCTGCACCTGCGCAACCTGCAGCACAAGTGGACGTTGAGCCAGCTCGGCAGGCAGGCGGCGGCCGGCAGCCCCGACCAGCCGGCCCGCAGCCACCTGGACGACGACGGCATGCCCGTCTACAGCGATGTCATCCAGCAGCGCCTGCGCCAGATCGAGACGGGCCACCAGCAGGAGGTGGAGACCCTGAAGAAGCAGGTGCAGGAGCTGAAGAGCCGCCTGGAGAGTCAGTTCTTCAACAGCTCCCTGCGGCTCAACGGGGACTACGGAGACGAAGTGGTGAGTGAGCGGCGCCCGCGCCGCACTCGGAGCTCTCCGCACACTCAGCTCGTGGGGCACGGCTCCGGGAGGGAGTGGTGGGCCATGCAGGCTTTTGTAGAACTCTCCAGACCGTTCTGAAGGGGGCAAACACTGCCTGAGGACGTGATAAATGGCAGCTGATGATCAGTATTTTCACCCAACTTCAGTCTGACCATGAGTGGACCAAAGGTTTATTTCGAGATGGGTGTTCGGCAGCAGCTCAGACGTGCCTGGACATCCCTGAACACCCTCACTGGCCTTACTGAAAAAACAAACACCTCTTTTCCTGGTGTTTTCATGTAGGATAAAGATACTGTGCCATGTTTGGGACAGAGGCACGGGATGATCTCCTGGTGCTTTGCAGGTTCAGGTGGTGCTCTGTGAGCTCAAACCCATCAGGTTCACACCATCCCTTTCAGATGGCCAGGCTGCTCCAGGCTCAGGAGCTGGAATCAATTTCTGGAATTCTAAACTGGAATAAATTAACTGAGCTTTTGTGACAGCCTTATGTGAACAAGGAGGTTTTTCCTCCACAAATTAAGAATTTTAAGGGGGTTTTTAAAGTGTGCTTTTACTTGGAAGTGTTAAAGTTGTAAAAATAGATTTTCTTAGAGACTTGCACCTTCCTGTGGGTTTGAGCACTTGTCTTTAATTCCTGAGGCTGCCGTAACACCCATCAGAAATTCCCTTTTCCCATGTGGTTTACATGCCTGCAAAATAGCAAACAATAAATATTTATGGGAGGTTTGTCAAATTCATTGCTGTTCAGAAGTGGCAGAGGTGCTGGATAGTCCCAGGTACGTGTGTTACGAAAAATCCTCAGAGCCCTCTTGGCTCTTCCCACCGGAGATACTGCTCTGTTGGGCTCGGTGTCACTGCAAAAAGCCTGGATTCCCTGGAGAAACTGGGTGCTCTGGCTTAATTGAGTCTGCTCCCACTTTTTAAGGGCCTTCAGAAGCTGCAGCGAAGGGCTGGCAGTGCCTCCAGACAATTCCCTGGTTTTGAGAACCTGATCTCTACCTTCTGTTTGTGCCTCAGCTTGGGAGTTGCAGGTTTTCCTCTGGAGCTCCAGGAATGCTCATTCCTCAGGCACAGAAAAACATTAACTCAAGATTTATTGCTATTTTAATGTATTTTAGGGGCTGGCTGAGTTTTAAGTCAGTTAAAATCCACCTCTCCCTGGATAGACTATGTTAAGGAAGCATTATTCCCCAAAACCTATATATAGGATATATATAGCTCAGATTCTGAGTTTCCCATATGCAATTTGGCTTGTATTTTCCAGAATCCTTGCCAACAAAAGGATATATGTATTACTAATTTTACCTTTGAAAGTGAAACAGCCTTGGAAAGGAAACAGGACCCTGGAATCGGAGCCACAGAGAGCAGGTTTTGGTTAATCACCCAAAGCTTTGCCAGAACTTTGCGCTAATGCAGCAGAAACTGGATTTGAAATCCACTCTGCCTCACGTCACCCTGTGAGCAGAGGGTCAGAACCTGTCCTCTCGGGGTTCCTGGGTTCTTTTGGTGGCAGCAGGAATTTGGGAAGGTTCTGTTCAGCTGTGTTTGTTTGCCAACAGACGTCTATCCCCGACTCGGAAAGCAATCTGGATCAGAACTGCTTGTCTCGCTGCAGCACAGAGATTTTCTCTGAAGCCAGCTGGGAACAGGTGGATAAACAGGACACAGAGGTACAGACTAAATCCCTGTAAATCACTCCTTCTGGGATACTGATACTCAAATTCTCCTCCGGCCTTTGGTTGTCTTGGGAACTCTCTTTGCTTGTCTCACCTGACATACCAGTACCTGTGCCTATGAGCCCTCTGCTTCACAGCCTGGGAGCTGGGGAAGGGGGAGCAGGAAAGGAGCCTCAGCTGGGGAATATCCACCTTTAGCTGAAGGGAATTGGACTTGCTGGCTTAACTTCTGCCTGTCTGAGAGGAATGCAGTGTCTGTGTCCTCACAGTCTGCTCCTGTTGCCAGCCCTGACTTTGTGCTCTTACAGCAGAACAAGCACCTCCCTCAGGGTGCTTGGCTTTGCTTTAGGGAGCACAGAGGGGCTGGGTGTGCTGCCAGTGCCTGTCCCTGAGTTTGTGTGTGGTGTTTGTTGTTCCCCAGGTGACGCGGTGGCTCCCGGACCACCTGGCCGCCCATTGCTACGGCTGTGACAGCGCCTTCTGGCTGGCCAGCAGGAAACACCACTGCAGGTAAGGGGCACCAGGGGGCAGGGCCACAGTGCCCCTCACACAGGGAGGGGTTTTCCTTGGGCCCACGGCTGCTCTCCCGGGGATGAGTGTCACACCAGTGTCAGAGCAGCACTGCGCTGCTGGAGGAGCAGAACAGTTTCTCTGCTCAGCTCCAGTTCATGCACAGATGTTTAAAAGCCACACTTGGTATCTGCTCCACCCCAGCCAAATCAGATCCCACCCTTTTTCCTCAGACTGGATTTGGAGGCAGCTGGCTGTTTAGTTTTGTGAAAAATACAGCTTTGTCATCTTCGCTTCAGTAATTCAATATATGAATTACATGAAATGTAGGAACAGCATCTTCTTCCCATTGTTGGTTGTAAACCTGCTCCTTTCCTGCTCTAACCATTCTCCCCTCTTCATTAACCTGCTCTAGAGAGTCTGAAAAAAACACCTATGTGAGGTCAAAGTTTTCTGCATTATTCTTTGCCACAGAGACTGCAGCAGCTCAGGCAGCAGCAGGGCATTAATGAAGAGCAGGAGGCAGAGGCCACGTGGTTAAAGCCAGAGAATCTCCAGTTTCTAAGTTCTATTTCAAATAAATTCCTATTCTTGGTTTCTGGACATGCAAAAACTATTAGAGGAACCAGCAATTAAATAAATGGCAGTTACCACATTCTGCTGCTCTGTTGCTTTCTGAAGTTGCACAGAGTTATGAACAACATTTTGGGTTCGTGTCTGGTTTATATTTTCCTCCAATTACTCTTGTAAATCTGATCAAACCCAGGGAAGAATGAATAGAATCTGAATGATTTCTTTTTTCCATGGCCATTCTGTTTGTGTAAATATCCTGAGGCTGTTCCCTAGGCCTGGGCTCGGGAGAATCCCCAGAGCCTGGATACACACAGGTCACCCCAACACCAGGAGGAGTTAAAATGAACTCAGGGTTTCCTGTGGCTGCAAATCTCCCTGCAGTGTCTCTGTTTGTTCAGCCTTCCCTGCCCAGTGACCAGCCCAACACCACTGAGTATCTCCCTAGTAAACATTTATATCCCCTTCCCTGGGGGTGGAGATGAGTTGAACCACTCAGTGTAGGGCCTTGGGCAGGGTAAAACCTTCCAGCTTCCTTGGTTGCCACTGTTTGCTCCCTTTGCCTGTTCCCTGAGCTCTCTCTCCCTCCTGCAGGGGCACTGACCGAGGTGATCAGCTCTGGTGAGCATTTCCAGCAGCCTCTGCCCGTTGTCCGTCTGCCTTTCCTGGGTGACTTCTCCCAACTAACTCAGGCTGTTCCCCCTCTTTGTTTCTCACTTGCCTACAAATCACCAGGACTGAGGTGGGGGTGGCCAGCACGAGCTCGTGGGTGTTTGGATCCATGGGAACAGGCCTCTCTCCTCACGGAAAGGCTTTTAGAACTTGGCTTTTGGGGCTTACACGGGATGTGTCTCACACTAACACTCACTGCCAGCCCCTGTGTGAGTGACAGAGGGTGCTGCTCTGCTCACTGGGAGGACACTGCCCTGCAAGTTTTATCCATTTAGTTTTGATCCTTCCCTTTTTTGCCATATTTCTGGGAGAGGTCCATGTGTTACCAAACAATTATAATGCTGCTTTGCAGGACGTTGACAAAAACCTCCCGCCTGTTTTAGAAAGACTAAAAACCCCGTGGCAGGAGCAGGTACAGAGCTGGTTGAGGGTCAGGATCACCAAAACTGGATGAACATCTGTCATGTGGGATTTTGGGAAGTGTGTTTTTTAGTCCCCCTTCCTTTAATGAGCAAGATCCCTTTTCCAACCTGTTTTTTAACATCCCATTTCAATCCCTGAAGCAAAGCAGGAGACCACCAGGATGGAAGGATGAGCTGTCCAAAGCTTTCCAAAGCTCAGGAGAGCAGTTCCAGAGCACCATTATCTGGGCTAAAACAACAAAACCCCAAGCATGTGTTAGGGAGCTGCTGAGCTCCAACAGAGACACTTGTTTTAGTTTCCCTGGTTCTCTTTTCCCTCACCCATGAGCAGAGAGCTGCTGTGGGATCACCATTCCTTGGGCAGTGACACCTCACTTGTGGGAGCTGCTTCTCCACAGGGTGTTGCTGTGTGACACCGGGGGCTGTTCCCACTCCCACGGGAGTTTCTGACAGGGATTTCTAACAGGATCCTCAAGACTCCAGGACCTCTGCAGAGCCTGGTCCCTGTGCCGGAGTTTGGGCTCCGGAGCCGCTGTGCGGAACGGAGGAAATGAGCCCACTGAAGTGGGAAATGGGATTTCTCTGCTCCCTCTCTCCCCATCAGTGACCAGCAGCTGGAGATCTCCTCTCTTGGCAAGGAAGGATTAGTCAGAGCTGCTGAGTGTCGGCAGAATTCCCTGGCACGATTTGCTCTGGCAGCAGCAAATCTCCAGCGCAGAACAAGGAGGGCACCAAATCCTGATGCCACAGAGTTAATGGGAAGGGCACCTGCATAATCCAGGTCCTTGGAGCGCTGCTCCCAGCTCCCTGTAGGAATGGCTGGGTTTGGAGGACAGGGCTCCCAGGTTTCGAGGGGGTTGCTTTGGGCTGTGCCCATCCCCGGTGAGGTGCATGTGCCGCGCGGCTCCGCCAGCTCCCGGGAATGCTGAGAGTGCCCACCTGGCCTGCGCATGGAACACCTGCCTGCCCGCCCCGGGCTCTGCATGGTCCTGGTTGGCGCCGTTTCCTGGATGCAGGAGTGTGGCACTGCTGGAGTTGCTGTGGGGGCACTGGGAGGGTTGCATTGACTGACATTGGGTTTGGTATTTCCATCTGTCCCGGGCTCAAACCTTTCCAGCTGGGAGCAGAGTCCTGGCTCCTCCCAGCACTGCAACATCCATCCTGCTGTGTCCCAGGGCTGGATCAGCAGCGTGAGCAGGGCCAGAGCCCTCATTCCCAAGCTCCTTGTGCAGGAAGGGCCACGGTGGCTCCAGTTCAGCCCCTCTCAGCAATGTGCCCCAGGGTGGTGGTGGCACCATCCCTGAGCTCCTCTGCAGCACATCCAGCCTGGAAGTGTTCCAGGCCAGGTTGGATGGGGCTTGGAGCAACCTGAGCTAGTGGAAGGTGTCCCTGCCCGTGGCAAGGGGGTGGAACAAGAGGGGCTTTAAGGTCCTTTCCCCCCAGACCATTCCATGATGACATGGAGGACAGCTCACCCGTCACTGCAGAGAGGTTTAATGAGCTGCAATCCCACACTGTCCCCACCTCTGAGCTCCTTCCTGTGTCCATTCCTGGATCTCTGCTCCGACTGTAGGAGGGATCAGCGCAGGTGCAGATGTTGGAGCTGTCCCTGCCTGTGTCTCCAGGACCAACCCCATCCCAGCACTGGGCACATCTCCTTGTGCAACTTCATCCAACTGCTTCTAACCCTTCCTTTCCCATTTCTCCCCTGTTCCTGACACAAGGAATTGCGGCAATGTGTTCTGCTCCAGTTGCTGTAACCAGAAGGTGCCCGTTCCCAGCCAGCAGCTCTTCGAGCCCAGCAGAGTGTGCAAGTCCTGCTACAGCAGCCTCCACCCCGGCAGCTCCAGCCTGGACCTCGAACTGGACAAGCCCATCACTGCCACATCCAACTGAATTCCCGGCCTGGGAGCGGCGGGGGAGCAGCCGAGCCGAGCCCTCCCCACGAGGCTGCGGGCCGGGAGTGCTGGGGAGGTCGGGCGTGGGGAGTGGCCGGGCGGGACAGACCTCGAGGACGTGCCGCTGGATTGTGGGAATCTCCTTTTCCAGCTCTTCCCCCTTTCCTGCCTGTCCTGTCCGTGTGTCTGTGTCTCCGCGTGCGTGTGTGTATATATAATATATATATATGTTTGTTTGTGTGCCGGGGGCCGTGGAGGTGGGAAGGGAGCCAGGATCCCTTTGGTGTTCTTGTGCCGAGGGTTTGGGAAGGAGGGAGCAGAGGGAGCGGGGCCGGCCGGGCTGCAGAGCCTCAGCAGTGCAGCCCCCGGGGCTTGCAGTCAGTCACTCCTGTCACTCCAGACCACAAACTGCTGTTTGGGAACCTGTTGCTGCTACAAGAGGGGGGAATCTCCTTCCCAAGAGAGCCCTCTCCCTCTCTGTTCCCACAGTGGCTGCCCCGGGGGGTCACTCGGATTCCCTGCACACACAATCCGTGAGGTTTGAGCCATTGGAGCGGGAACACTGCGACTGTTGGCTCAGGAATGTCGGGGAGGTGAGATGGGACTGACTGACAGGCTGCCTCTCCAGGGGCCAGGCCATGCAATCCATGAATCAAATCCGAGTGGGACAGGGGCAGACCTTCCCCTGTCCCTGCCCCATCCATGGGAGGTTCCCTCTGGGAGCAGAGCATTGCCAAGGTCAGGCCCAGGCCCGGGCTGGTCAGACTCGCACTTTACTGAGCCCCACTGGAGTCACCAGGCTTGGTCCATGGAAAGCACACCAGGGCTTGGCATCCTCCTGGAATGTTCCTCCTTTTCCAGGCTGTACTCTGTGTACTCCAGATAGGAAAAACCTGCCTGAGGATCTTAGAACAATCTGAAACACATCCTGGATTCCCCTTCTTCCTTCTGCCCCAATCCAAGTCACCTCATTGAAGTGAGACTCGCCCGAGTATCTGTTTGTAACTCAGCAGTAGGTGCTCATCCCCTTCCCACAGATCCCATCAATCCTGCTTAGTGCAATCTGGCAAGGAGGAAGCATAGATCCTGCTCACAGTGTATTCCTTAGGCAAAGTCCCAACTGCTCTGTGATATTCCCAGGAATCCTGCTGCAGTATTTGAGAGTTCTAAATACAACAGCTCAAAATCTAAGAAACCTTGGGAAAGGAGCGTTTCCCTTCCCTGGAATGTCACAATCATCATCCAAAGGGAGGGTCACAGGGATAAACCATCTGGGTTGGTGGGTCTGAGGGGAAGGCCCGGGTGGTTTGACTGTGCCCTCCCCACCCCACGAGGATCCGGCAGGAATGAATGTGCAGGAAGGAGGAGGCTGTGTCCTTATGGGAAGGGGGTCTGGGAATGGACGGAGCATCTTGGGATCTCCCTGGCACGGGTTTAGGAAAAGCTGCAAGGAGGGAAAAGCGAGGTGAGGATGGATCCTCAATCCGAGGGGGATCCAGGAACTGCTCCTGACCCGGCAGGGGGTGCCGGAGCAGAGGCTCAGGCATTGCTGATCCGCACCCGGGGGAGGCAGGGCTGGGGTGGGTGTTCCCCCCTCCCGAGCCCGGGGGTCGGAGCCGGGGCAGGACGTACAGTGTGAATAAACGCTTGCGGCTCTTTAGGCTTTTTTGGATCCATGAAGCACTTTTTTTATTAATATTATTTTTCTTTGTATGTAAAGGAGGAACCGTCTCTCTCCGTAGCTGTACAGAAATAACCCTTCTCTCCACAAGAGAGTAAAGTGCTCCTATATTTTTCATTTTTGTCAAAAGCGAGAAGTAAATACTTTAGAATTGTTAAATATATAAATAAAAGTGAATAAAGTTTAGACTTTTGCATGGGAGCATTTGCTAACGCAATTTCTAATTTTTTATTTTGCTTCCCTGTCCCTCAGGGGGGACGTTTTGGAGGTTCAGCAGGAGCACCGAGGCCTTGGAAAGGGAGGCTGCAGCCACCTCTGGCTTTTGTGTTCCACACTGTGCCTTCACAAGGACAACAAACTGCTACTCCTAAACCTGCAAGGAAAAAATAAAATCTTACCTTGGTTTTCCTGGTGCAGGAATCCCCAGGAGGGGGAAGGACACAGCCCACACAGCCCACCAGGTTTTCCGGGGATGGAGAATGGATGAAAATTGTTGGTGTTGGAGTCTCAGCTCCCTCCATCCCACGTTTTTCTTTCTCCCCTTGTCCCACCGTTGTGTTTCCATCCAGTGCAGGAGCAGCCCAGGTCTCCAGGGAGCTCCCCCTGCCTTGGGGGGGGTTTGGCAGAGGAGGCTCCAGGTCTTCCTTCCCGTGGAGGGGAGGTCGGAGCTCTGTTCCCATTTCTCCTCTTCCTGCCCATCCCAATGCTGGGTGGTGGAGCTGTGGCTCTTCAGGAACAAACCACTCAGGCTTAAGGTCTTTTATTCCAAGAAGGTGGAAAACTCAGCACTTTTTTGTCCTGTGCTAAAGTCCAGTTATTCCCAATTTCCTGTGGCTGCTGCTCATTCCAGCAGCCTGGCTGCGCTTCAGTCCCCTCAGCTCCCCCCAGCATCAGATATTCCTTCAGTATTTGAGGATCTGTCCTGAATTCCCAGGGGTTGGAACAGCTCCTTGAGCAGCTGTGAGTGATGTGGGGCCACACCTGTCTAACCACAAGACCTCGTGCATGGTCCTTCTGTGATCTGATGGTGTTTATTTGACCAAAGAAGCCAGGTCAGGGCAGAGCTCCCTCGCAGCTGGTGGGACGGATCTGCAGCTGCAGGAGGGGAAGGAGGCGCAGAGATCACATCTGGCACATTCAGGATCACAGAAGGAGCATCAGGCTTTCAGGTACCTCTCACACCTTGATTTCCTAGAGCTCCTTTCTCATTGGAGTGACCTGTGGGTGCTTTCCCAGGAGCCCATTGCCCCGCAGGTGCTGTGTGTGCTCCGACACCCCCGGGCACGTTCCCGTCCTTGGGGACACTGAGTGTGGGTCTCCTCTGCTCTCGGAGGGGGTTTAACCCCCACAGGCTGCAGAGCTGTGTTGGTGCCCCTCGGGGGCAGCTCTGCCAGGGGAGGACACAGCCCATTCCCCAGGGATTGGTTCTTCCTAAGGAACTTCCTTCCCTCTTCCCTTTGTCCCAGCTCTTGGCAGCCCAGGGCCCTGTCAGGACAGCGGTGCCTGCCGGGCTGTGGAACCTCCTTGGGCAGAGGGGATTTGGGGAGTCACAAACGGTGGGTGCAGAAAGGAAATCTTTGGGAGCTGCAGGGCCCTCGTGCCAGGTGGGACAGTGGCAGGGCCACCCCTCCCTGGCAGAGTCACTCAGGGGCAGTGACCTCACACCTGGCCGTGCTCAGTGACCACACCTGATGGTGCAGGTGGCTGTGGTGGTTGGAGGGTGGAAAACCAGCTGCTCTGGTGTTGGGAATGGCCCTGCTAGGCTGGGAGGGCTGTTGGGGTGGGACAGAGCCCGGGGTGGGACTGAGCCCACCCTGGGGGAAGTTTTGGGATGTTGGGAGGCCACAAAGGGCAGGAGCCACGTGGAGGAAGCTGAGCAGGTTCAGAGCCCATTGAACAGGGGAGTGTCAGTCTGTTCCTGCCCCTCTGATCGACCTGGAATTATCCAGGACGAGGTTTGGAGTCAGAAGACACATTTTGCTGGCAGGGGGGGCTCAGCAGCGCTGAGTGAAGGCCAGTCCTGCCAGGCACAGGGTTGGACCAGGTGCCACACAGTCCTTACAGCTGGCATCACTCAGGACTGGCTCCTGAGCTCCTCGGAATTACCTCTGTTGGTTAAAAAACCAAAGCAGCGATTTAGACTCTTTCGTGGGTGGTGAGAAAGGACAGACTGGTGATTCCTGGGACAGCTCAGTGCCTTGGGGACAGCTCAGGACACTCAAGGACAGTTTGGTGTCTTGGTCAGTGCAGGTGTCGGAGCTCCAGTTGTTGCATTTCAGGATTTCAGGTCACCGTATTTTTTGGACTGACATTTTTGAGGTGCTGCTGAAGTTTGACCATATTATTTAACAAACTTGGGTTTAAAACTGATTTCCCCCAGTTCTGTCATGAAATGATTTTTACACCTTGCACTGGGGATGTGTTTGTACTTTTTTTTTTAATCGTGAGATTTGTACTAAAATGACATCTAAAGTCTCAACTAATTACTTGAAGCACATGAAATGTTTGAAACCACGCAAAGCTCCACGGGCAGAGCTGTTGGGCAGCAGTGGGAGGTGTCAGACCCTCGAGCTCACCTGTGTGTAACAGCATTTCTTCTGCTGCAGCCTCAGAGTGAATATTTAGATCGTAATAACTTTGTCATTTTCCTACAGTGATGATTTTACAGTCCCTTGTTCTCTGGGTTGGTGCATCTGCAGAGCTCCCAGTTTATGGGGCTTATTTGTAGGCAAATTATAGCTCCTGTATGAGGAAAAAGCAATCCTGGTGTTGAGAAACGTAAAATGGGTTGGGAAGAGGGAAATGCCATGGGCATTGGAGGCATGCCAGGGAAATGAATGGGCAGGGAATGCCAAAGCCCTGGGCTCTGGAAATGAGATTTATGGAGAGCAGAGGATTTGGGGGTTCATCAGCTCTGCAAACACTTCCAAGGGTGACTTTCCCTGCTGTTGGACCCTCTGCCCCAACCACAGGCACATCTGTGATGGAACTGGAGCCACATGCTGTTCCCTCCCCTTCCTGTTCTCCTGAGTTTCACAGGGCACAGCAGCTCCCAGGAGACCTTTGACACCAAACTGCAGGGACAGAGTCCTGGTGCCAGGACACAGGGAATGGCTTCCCACTGCCACAGGGCACGGTTAGGTGGGATATTGGGAAGGAATTCTCCCCTGTGAGGGTGGGCAGGCCCTGGCACAGGTTGGGCAGAGAAGCTGTGGCTGCCCCTGGATCCCTGGAAGTGTCCAAGGCCAGGCTGGACGGGGCTTGGAGCAACCTGGGCTGGTGGAAGGTGTCCCTGCCCGTGGCTGGGGGGTGGAATCTGAACCATTCCATGATTCTGTGATGTAGGGGAATACCCTTTATTCCCTCCAATGCACCTGCAACAGGAAGCCCTTTGGCTTTGTGTGATTTCGGGGAGGCTCCGCCTGGCTCAGCCTGGGATCCCCGTGCCATGGGAGCCCGTGGAGCCTCCCTCGCCGCACCCCTTTGGAACCGCTCCGCTCGGCTCCTCCCTGGAGGCAGCGATTTGTCACTCGTGTCCTGCTGGATGTGCCGGTTTGGCCTCAGGGAAATGCTGGACAGCTCCCTGCTCAGCAAACAGCTCCTCCTGCCCCTCTTCCCGCTCAGTATCCTGGCTGCTCTAGCGCTTCCCGGCTGTAAATTCCAGCTGTCTTTGACCTACTAATGCTTTTCTTCTGTTATTAGCAACTTTTTAATTAAAAACCTGTAGTCAGCAGGTCGAGTGACGGGCTGAGGGAGGAGAAGCACACAGTCAGAATTAAGGTGGATTACTGGATTTCCATCCAAGATTTATGTAGAATTTCTGTCAGGAAGGACTGCAGCATCATTAAGACAAGTGCACAAGGAATTAATCAGCTCTTTGAAGGCTGTAGGGAGTAAAAGCCCCTCTTTTCTTCAGAAAGCAGCAGTTCCCCAGGAGGTCAATGCAGGAAGGGCCCCACAGCCCTCGAGCACGGCGGGTGGCAGGGGCTGTCCTGGCAGCAAACCCCACGCCAGGCATGTGCAGGGGTGGGAGCCTGGAAAGCAAGAAGGTCAGCAGGGAAAATTGTGTTTTTCTGTGTTTAATCAGATAACTTTCAGTTTGGTTTTGGTTGGTTTTCTCCCAAAAGAACAGCACTGGCACTTGAGGAGCTGCTGCTTCCAGTCCTTGTCTGAATTTGACCACTTGGGCTTTGCCTAAATCACAGGGAGAACATTCCAGCATCTTGGAGTGACTCCCAGAGCTGTGTCTGAGTCAGGGAACAGCCCAAAGCTGTGGGTTCAGCCTGGGGCAGGTGGGGGTCACTCCTGAAGGATTTGGTCTGACTCCCCATGGAATGTCCCCACCACACCTGGAATCTGCAGCTCCCTGAGGATTTTGGGGTGGTTTTTTGGATTGGAGCCCACCTTGTGTGTGGGGGGGGTCTGGGGGTCCTCAGAGCCGGCTGCCCCCGTACACCAGGGCACTGTCCTGCTGTGCTGCCCCTGCCCCATAGCTGCCAAATCCCGACTCCGCAGCCACCGGACACAGCTCCTGGTGGCACCACCTGGATGGAGAGAGGGAACAGTCACAGGGCTGGTGTCCCCCTGGAGACAGGGAACAGTCACAGGGCTGGTGTCCCCCTGGAGACAGGGAACAGTCACAGGGCTGGTGTCACCCTGAGCCATGCCCAGCTCGGATCCCACCCATCACTTCCACAATGGAGAATCCCAAGGCAGGGAAAGGCCCCAGGGCTGGGAGTGACCAGCCCAGAGCTCTGCTTGTCTCCACCTGGGAAGGGGCTGGGGTTGGATCGCTCCAGGGGCACAGCAAAGCCTTCCACATGGAATCACGTACATGGAATCATCCAGAACAGTCAGGGCTGGTCAGGTCTGTGCCTACCTGAGCGCAGCACAGGTGTCCGTGGAGGAGGCACCAGGCCGAGCTGCATGTTCCATTAACAGAGCTCCTGTGGAAGAGCAGGATGTGTCAGCATTCCCAGTATTCCCAGCATCCTGCCAGGACAGCCCATGGCTCAGGAAAAGCAACTGGGTTATTTCTCAGCAGTGCTTGGAGGCTGTTCCAGTGGGAAAGGTGAGGACTGAGCTTTAAAGCTCCACCCTTGACCCAGGTGTGAACCAGGCACGTAGGACTGATTCCCAGTCCTGTCCTGGTCTAAGTCCATCAGCACAGAAAGGAGATGGAGCTGCTGGGGAGAGTCCAGAGGAGGCCACAGAGATGCTCCAAGGGCTGGAGCCCCTCTGCTCTGGAGCCAGGCTGGGAGAGCTGGG
>JAWWTY010000035.1:1233237-1275382 GCA_035222235.1 Margarornis squamiger | reverse complement strand
GCTTGGAGCAACCTGGGCTAGTGGAAGGTGTCCCTGCCCATGGCAGGGGGTGGCACTGGATGGGCTTTAAGGTCCCTCCCAACCCAACCCATTCCACAATTCTATCCCTGTCTCTCACAATTGCTCTTCAAGCCTTGTGTCCTCCTCAGACTTTCCAGACTAATCACCTCTGGATAAAGTTACTTGTCACCTCTGTATCAAGAACCCTGAAAATTCAGCTTTTCACAATCCCATTGTGCAAGGATGAGGAAGTTCTCTCTATTTCTGGTTTCCTGAGGATAATTACAACACTGGGTTCCTACTCCTGGTCACACCACCAGCAGCACTGGGTATTCCACCATCAGTAGGGGCAACTGACCTGGGATAAAAGCAAAAACAGGTGGCAGAGGGACCAGGGGGGATGTTAACCTTGATCCAACCTTCAGAGAGCTAAGTGCTGTGCTAAGTACTAATGCTGCATTCTGCAAAGCAGGCTGACAAGTCCTGCACACTGAGAACCTTGATGGACAGACATAAAATACATTGTACTCGGTTGTGCATCAATAAAAAGGAAATGGACTGGAGCAGTAAAAATCCCTTTATGATGGGCTAAACTACTTCCTCACTAGACAGGAATGGGAGGGATGTTTCAAAATGAGCCAGATTCCCAGAGACTGAAAAAATGTGGACACTTGGAGTTCAAAAAGAGGTTGTTTATCACCTGTGAGTGATTCTGGGGTAGAAAGTCAGCGTGTTCCTGCAGACAGAAACCCCTCCTAGGCTGTGGTGCCAGTGCCTGGCTGTCTGAGGCACAGGGGAAGGCTTAAAGTGGCCAAGCCTGATCTGTTCCATCCCGAATTGGAACATCCACAGTTCTCTCCCAGCTGAGCCCACCCAGCCACCCACTGTGGAAATGCAGCAGCCTCAGAGTGATGTGGACAGCAAACGGACTGGAATTTGGAGATCTTGAAGTGGCACTCACTGCCCTCCAGCCTCACACACAGGGTGATTGGGGCAGCACAAGAGCAGTAATGAGCTCATTAATTAATAAATCTGAGTGCTTGGTTACTGCTGTGCAGGTCCCTGCTCTGCATCACGGCCCTCCCTAAGGCTTCCCTGGTTATCCAGTTGTTCAGCAGCTGGAGGGGCCCTCCCAGTTGCACCAGGGAGGTGCTCTGGGGTGCAGCATGGCAATTTGAGGGGGTTTTGCTAAATTAGTGTTAAATGTAAGACTGTGGAAGCTGCTTCTGGCCAAATTATTTTTAGAGCCAGGTCCTTTCCTTCTCCACTCCATTGTCTGCAGCCTAAGCTGCTGTTTGCCAGCACCTGGACCTGTTGGACCTGCCATTAGCAGGTGTGCTCAGTCCTGCTCATGAGCACATTTGTCTTTTTGTTTGGTCATCAAATTGAGGTATTTTCCTTTCTCAAAAGTTGTCTGAGAGGCTGGCAAGGAGGCCCTCACCCCTGGAGGTCAGAGAGGAGCTGTGTGCAGAGCACAGCCCAGCTGGGGGATTCAAATGGGACAGAAGTTGTTCAGCTGCAGCCTCTGTGAGAGGTACTCAGGCTCTTGCTCCTCTTGCTTTGGGAAGCCCTACCCAGTGCTGCAGGAGTGCAGTGTCCCACACCATTCCCCTCTTGTGGGGTCTGGATGGGAAAGTGAAGGCTGCACACAGCCAAATCCAGCACTCCACATGCCCAGGGTTCCCTGGCTGTACATCTGGATCGCTGTGTCTGGATTCATAATGTCACCCCTGAGACAACACCCTCTGATATGCTGATCCTGCCTCCCAGGCTGGTTCCTGTCTCCCTTTTAGAGACACAGCAAACCAGATGATGCTCATTCACCTTCATAAGACTCTGAGCTGCTTCGACCCTGTCACTTGGGCAGCTTTAAAAGTAAAGCCAGAGAATGGCAAATCTAGAGAGACAGCAATGGGATTCCTCTGGCTCTTCCCATCTTTTCAGTGGGAATAAAAATAGAAAGTCATAATGCAGTAGGTACCTCTAGTGAGGTTTGATATTTAGCAGTCCTGTGGTGATTTTCCAGTTAAGGAACAAAACCACAAAATTATTTTGGATTCAGGAGGGTGACTCACGTTAAAAATAAACTTATTTTGGTACCAGTCAGGAGGGACCCTGACAATGCCAAACTCCTCACTGCTGAGCTACACTCAAGGATCCCAGGACAAGCACTACCTGCATCCTGCTTTTGTAAGGGCTACTTAAGGAGCAGAACTGTGAGACACCTTTGGAATACTTGTCTAAAGCTTCCAGTTTGGACACATTCCCTGCCAATCTCAGTCAGGAGCATGAACCCCAAACAAGGCTCTGCCAAGGTGGGCAAATCAGGGGCTTTTGGTGAGGGCTCACCTGCACTGTGGACAGGAACACAGCCATCACCTGCCCTTGGCTCTTGGCAAGGGACCGCAGCACATCAAGGGACAGGATATTGGTTGTTCCCTCCCATATGGACAGCACCTGTGGGGAAGAGGAGGCTGTGGAAGAGCATGAAGGAGCCATTGGAGTGACTGCAACAAAGACAGGGGAGTGTGAGGAAACAAAGACATGGAGCAGAGCTAGGGGACATCAAGGAAATCTCCAACAATGTCTTGCCTTACCCTGTGGGGAAAGGGGGGAGCTCAGCTCCATTACTGTGCTAGGGAACAATCCCAGCACCAGGACCACATCCCATCCCATCCCCTCCCTGGGAATGGCTGGGCTTAGCAGGAAGGCAGTGAGGGAAGAGCTGCCACACCTGGAGTGAGCCTGGGAGGACTGTTCTCCCCGGAGCAGGGAGCCAGAGTGCTGTGCAGGGGACAAGGGGACACAGGAGCTCCTCCTGCTGCTCTCACCAGAGTATCCCGGAGTATGACTGGCAAGCCCGTGTCCTCCATGTAACCTTGGCCCCCAAAACTCTCCATCGCCTCAACAGCCACAGCAGAAGCCTGCAAAATGCAGAGAGCTGCAATGATCCACGAGGGGCAAAAACATGAGGGGGAAACACAAACCTCACACAGCAGTTCCTGCTGGGATGGGCTGACTGGGTCCTGCTGAATTCCTGAGGCAGGCTGCTCATTACGTGCAGGAGGAGCAGCTGAGGAACAAAGGCTGAGTGACACTGAGAGAGGACCTGCAGGAGCAGTCAGACCTTGGGAGAGGACTCCAGAAACACAGTCCTCTGTAGGCAAGGGAGGACACCTCTGGTGTGCTTGGTACATGGGAGCACCTGTCTCTAGTCCAGGAGAGTCTTAACAGCTTCCCTATGGTGTGTCAGCTTCTGTGTTTGTCAGCTGAGGGCCACGAGAAGAGGACAGACCCCTGAAGTCAAGGCTAATGGTAAGCTCTTAACATCTACTCTCCTATTTATTCATAGTGAAGGACATTCTCTGTGGCTCAGCACCCACGGGACAGCCCCAGCACCACTCCTGTGGCACATGGAGCACTTCACAGCAGAGCTGGCTCTCTCTGTCCCCACCAGATGCCTCATGTGAGGCAAAGGGACAAGGCTCCTACCCACAAAGTCCAGCCTCCAGAGCAGCAACTGCTGCAGGTCCTGCTGGTATTCCCCACTCTCGTTTCCCCTCCCACTGGCTGTGTTACTCCTCTTTCCAGCCCTGTCCATGTGCCACACAGCCCCTTCCCAGGCTCATCAGGCTGCCTGTTCCCTACCTGCTTGCCCGTGTACAGTTTGGCGACAGGGATGAGCAGCCTGAGGAGCAGCTGGTCCTGCTCGCTGGCCAGGTTGGTTTCTGCCAGCCCGAGCAGCCGAACGATCTCCATGAGCAGCAGAAAGGCCCCTCGCACCTGCACCTGTGGGCACAGAGGTGGGGCCTCACTGGCAGGGCTCTTGGAGTCACGGTGACTCCACGATTCCATGCCGAGGTGCCACGAGACTGCCTTGAGGGGAAAATGCCACCCCTGCCTGCACAGACCCGCAGCTTCAGAGGCAGAGACCTCTAGCCAGGCAAGGCACAAAGCACGGAATATGAAAGGTGCTCTTGGATGCTGCGATCTGCTGTGAGGAAAGGGACAGTGTCACTTCATCAGGACCGCCTGAGCCTTGGCAAAGCTCCTATCAGGCATGCAGGCCACAAATCCACCTCCGTTCCAAGGATAAGGGATGTAAGACCACATATATGATGGTCAGTCTCTGAGCACCAGGAAATGCAGAGTCTCTGACAGGTCTCTTGCTGAGTAATTTACTTCCCTGGCAGGTTGTGATTTGGGAAGCATCAGGATATAGAGCTCTGTAGCTCCTCTGCATAAAGATGTGCTCTGGGACTATGTAGGATCTGCCCTTTCTTTCAGAGGTGGAGTTCTGGCCACAGGATAGGAGATGATGGAGCTTGAAGTTATGTTTGACAGATGTCGACCCCTTTCCCTGTCCCCCACCTTGCAAGAGAATTTTTAAACACTGTTTACAGCCCATCTCCTGGTGCATGAGCTACCAGGGAAGCTGGATGAGTGTGGATCAGCCATGGACAGGGGTCTGGTAACTGCATTTCAGGTGACTGTGGTGTCAGGCCTGGACTCTGATGCTGACACCCAGTTTCAGAGGTCATGGCTTATCATAGCAGGGGCACTCATGAGCTTTGGTGCTCCACTCAGGAGAGCTCCCAGGTAATTGTTTAGGATAACCTGAAGTCCAGTAGAGAAGGTAGGTCTGTCATCACAATGTGGCCATTCCCTTGCTGCATACACCTTGTCGTAGCAGGAACAGCCTCCTACACCCAACTGCTGCACACAGGCAGGCTGGCTGTGCTCACTACCAGCAGAGGATCTCTGCCCTCCTTCCTCCCACCAGGTCCAGCTCAGCTCCCAGCAGCCTCACCTCCATCCGGGCTATCGTCTGCATGTGCAGGGGATGGTCCTTGAGGAGCTTCCCAAAGGCAACCCTCCTGCGGGCGTACTCCCTGCTCAGACTGATCATCCTGGAGAGCACACAGGCAGGGAACACGGTCACACCTCCCACTTCTGAGCAATCCCTTCCAGCCACCCCCACCAGAAGAACCCTGCTCAGCAGTACCCCACAGCCTGGGTCACCCCCAACCTGTTCCAGCACTGCTGGCTTCCAGAGGCATTGGATGCCACTTGGCTGCAATGCCAAGCATTGCAAAGTCCCCTTGTCCTGACAAGCTGCTCCTTCAGCTCTGGGAGGGATCCATTCTGCCTTCACCTTCTCATGGAAGCCACTGCACCGATGACATTGTGGATCCGGGTGATGTTCAGCATGTTGGAGATGGAGGCCACACCACGACCCTCTGCAGAGATCTGCAACACAAGGAGCAGGCTGACCTGAGCCTTTCCCACTGCCTTGGATGGAGATGGATATTGAAGTGAAAGTGGTGCCAACAGAGAGATGGACACAGACTGTCCACTCCATCTCTGTCTGGCCTCAGGCATCTCAGAGATCTCCTTGCTTTAAAATATGGCTGTCTCATGTTAACCAAGTCTGTGACATGATACAGATGTTCATCCCTGGAAATGTTCAAGGCCAGGCTGGATGGGCTTGGAGCAACCTGGTCTAGTGGAAGGTGTCCCTGCCCAAGGAAGGGGGGTGAAACAAGATGAGATTTAAGGTCCCTTCCCATCCAAAGCATCCTGTGATTCAGTGATTCTATGACGAGAGAGGTGGCTTTGGAGACCATGTCAGCATGATCAGTTCTGGTCCCTGTTGCTTGTTCTCCCTGCACATTACACAGACTGTACCCCAGCTGGCTCAGTGCATCTGGATTAGGGAAATGACCATGACTTGCTTTGTTTTCTTCCTTCCCCCCTTTTCCCGAGCTCTTCTCAGCTCTGCCCCACACAGCCCCACTGGGGAGGTGTTCTGTGACATCAACAGCCAGATACCAAGATGGAAGGGGGGAGCTTTTCCATTTGGGATCAGTGCTGAAAGCCCCAGGAGTGCCTGCTGTGCTGAGCCAGCCCAGCCCCCAGGGAGGCTGAACCCTTACCCACCAGCTCTGCCCTCGCTCCCTGCAGCCACAGCTCTGCTGTTGCCATTTGCCTTGTGCCCAGCTTGTCTTTGAGCCGTTGCACCTGGATGTTGTTCAGCTTCCCCTCCTCATCCCGAACCCTCAGGAAGAACAGGGACAGCCCCCTGGAGCCCTGGGGACACTGAAAAGCACACGGTGAAGATTTAATTACCATGAAACAGGGAAGAAAAAGAGCGTCCTTGCTCCCTCACCTGGTTCTGCCATCCAACAGAACTGGGTTACCTGTCCTTCAGCATCTGCTATCCTGGCCAGTGTTAATGCCACATCAGAGTCAGCTGCTGATGTAAACCACTTAAACCCGTAGAGACGGTAGGTACCATCGGGCTGCCTCCTGGCCACGGTCTCTGTGCCATTAGCTGAAACAGGTGAGGAAATTTCTTGGCCTTGTGGCACCTTCTATGTCAATCAATGCTGATTTTTCAGTCTAAGCAGCAGCTCTTTTAAGCCACTTCTTGCTACGAAGATGGAGCTTGGGTGAGCTTTTAATCTTTCATTGACCCTCGATAAAAAATGCAGTGTGTATAATCCAGTGCCTCTAGTTCTTTAGGGGTTGCCGCTAAGGGCTCTATGGATTTGGGAGTCCTGCAGTGATGCACACCTTTCACTTCTCATCTGATGCTTTCACTGCTTCCACCCGGAAACCAACTGCAGCTTCATCAGGTGCTGGTGACTCCCCTTCCACCGTTCTGCCTCCACAGTGGAGTTCTGAGGTCCCTGGCTCATCATGCTATTACTAACATTAGCCAAGGAGTAAGTGATGAAGGCCAGGGATGCTTTCTCAGTCGCTGGGATGGCCCTGCCTGTCTTGCTCAAGGCCCAGATTACAGAGCTAGACATGTATGCATTATCTGTGCAAGGGGCACAGGTCTGTGCCTGCCTGTGTGTTCTGTTGGACAGAAGTTGGGCATTTCGATGGTTAAAAAGCTGAGGTAGGCAGAAGATTTCAATGATTTCTGCTGAAGTTTCCTAACCCAGCTCCCTGGCTTTGTAAGTTCCCCACACCCTTCATTTTCTCAGTTCTCACTGCCACGTGTGTCTCCCACCTCAGAGCACGTACCAACATCTGAGCCGCCCCTGCGCTCCGTCATCCACTGGCCAGAGGTCCAGAACTTCTTGGGGTCCCGAGATGTCAGATGGTCAAAAGCATCTTTCAGAGATCCAGGAATACCCAGTGACTGTTTGGAGGGAGGGAAAAGAAACTGAGCTGATCATAACACAGGAGATGAAATCAAACAGATGTCTTAACTGACTCTGGTGTGTCCTGGGCTCAGAGCAGCCGGGGGCCCTGCACTGCAGAGCGCCTGCAGCTGCTGCAGAGAGCCTGTGAGCCAGCCCAGCTCCTGCAGCACTGTGCACCAGAAGGTGTTCCCTGTGTTACAAAGGGGAGTGCTGAGCATCCCTACCCTCCTCAGATTTCAGCACTGCTGGACATCTGGACAGAGAGCTCCCAAAACAGCCCACGTGCCAGGTATCAGCATATGTTCACGCACACTGGATGTCACCAGCAGGTAACTGCCTTGTGCTGGTTTGATTTTTGTTGAATGAAAATGCCCAGGGTTAGATACTTAAGAGGTATTTTTCTCTGAATCCTACATAGCCACTGAGGCAATGCAAAGGGTGTCACTAAGATGCAGAGCCAAATGCCCCAGCTGGGGAAGTCTTGGTGGCTTGTTGAATTTACACCAGGTATGGATCTGGCCCAGGGTATCTAATGGCCACTCCACACGAGGAATAGGAATACAAATTACCTTGCAGTAAAAACATCATAGGATCATGGAATGGTTTGGGTTGGAGGGACCTTAAAGCCCATCTTATTCTACCCCCTGCCATGGGCAGGGACACCTTCCACTAGACCAGGTTGCTCCAACCTGGCCTTGGACACTTCCACTTGGGACACATTTCCAACTACCTGCAGTGCCACAGGTGTCACACGCAGCAAAGGCCTTATTGTACGCAGTGCTGTAAGTAAACATAAAAGCTGGCGTGGGCACAAAGGCTTGGTCACTAACAGGCAAAGGCAGTGGGAGGTGGAGCTGAGTCACAGAGCAAGGAAGGGCTGTGCCTGGAGCCAGGTGGCAGATCAGTGCTCCTCCATCCTTGCTCCTACCTCTAAGCAGTGCTGCCAGGACGTGGGTGTGCCCCCAGGGACCAGCAGAGCTCATACCTCAATGACTTTGGCTGCCCCATCAGTCATGGCCAGTGGACAGTTGAAACCTCCAGAGGAGCTTGAGAACAAGTACAGTTTGACAGCCTGGTACAGGCGGCTGAGAGAGAGAGAGAACAGACGGGTTACACAGCAGTGCAACAGCGGGAGGATAAAACCTCTCAGCTAGAAAGAGAGGGAAAAATACAGCCAGAGCAGGTGAGGATCAGACCACTCATTTCTGAGAGGGCAAAAAACTGTTCCAGTCAGGAGAGAAGAGTAGCAGCAGAGTTTCTCAGTCTCAGTGGGACTGCCAGTGCCAGGCCAGCTGGTGCAGTTTTTAACAATAAGAAATGTGGGTCTGTCTGCAGGGACTGGAATACAACAAGACTGCAAATGAAATCCCAGATCTTTAGCTGCATTACAGTGAACACATGTAAAGCTGGAGCAGTGCAGGGAACTGCCAGGCCCCACAATCAGGAAGGTGGCATCAAAGAATATTATGATCAAGTGTGGGCCATTAATTACAGCCTGTCTTTGGTGAGATGAAACATTGCAGGGGACAGACAGCGCTGCTGGGGACAGCAGGAGCTGTGCTGGTATCCAGGCAGTCACACAACCAGCTCAGTCCTACAAGACACTGAATAAACCTTGCCAAGAGTAACTGGGAGGGCTCTGAGTTCCTCCCATTCTCCCCCAGTTACCTCCAGTTGGAGTATCTTCTCTCATAGGCCTCAGCAATCAGCCCCTCCTCTGCTGAGATCTCCTTCATCCTCCTCCACGCGGAGCAGGTGTCGATGCGATCCACGCGCTGCCCCCAGGCGTCGTACTGCCGAAACACGGGGGGGTTCAACTCGCACTCCCATCCCAGAGGCTGGATCTTGCTTAGCAGGCAGGTTCCAAACCTCTCCAGGTCCTGATGCACCTCCTCCAGTACCTGTGGAGCAACAAGAAGAGCCCTTCAGCACACCCCTGGGAGGCAGGAGCCTCAGTCCCAGCTGGAAAGGCAGAGGACTGACCATGTTGACCTGCAGTGCCAGTGATCTCTTGCCACTTGGCCCTTCCATGCATTCTGTAACACAGCACAACAGCTTCTCCCCTCAGCCTCTGCTGGCACAGCTGTGCTCCACTGTCACTCTTTCTCTTTTTTCCCCTCAAAATCATTTTTTCAAGTTACTTTTGGCAGCATGTCTGGAGTTCACAGAAGACAGAAGCGCTTTAGTATCAGGTCTGAGAATGACACAGATGCACATGAGCAGGAGGGTTGGACAAGACGGTCTCCAGAGGTCCCTCAGCCGCTCTGATTTAATGCTGGAGAAGAATGCCAGGGCAAGAGCTGCCAAGAACGGAATGCCTTCATCTGTACAGAAACACTTACACTGGGCTTAGCAGTTACCTGCCTGTTGGGTTAGGAAAGGAGGGATGGCACAATCATTCCAGCTTCAGCCTGGCATGGAATGTGTCTAGATTCAAATTTCCACCCTGCATCCAGCTTCCTGCACAGCCCTGGAGAAGGTTTCCTGTGCCCTTGTTTGCCCTGGGCTTGACTGACCAGGACAGAACAGTGTGCCCACAGTTAATGAAGAGAAACCAGCACCCACAGAGCAGTGATTCATTCCAACCCCCTCAGAGATCCCTGTTTCAAGGTGACAGGAATTGCCTTCTGCAAATGCTCTTCCTTCTCTGTGGGAAACGTGAGTGAAGTTGCCCAGACTTTAAGAACCTGAGTTAGAGATGATTAAAATCAGGCCAGGAGGACCCAACCTCCAGCACTGTCAGAACCTCATTAGCACTAACACATCCAAGACTATACTGGGGGTCAGAGAAGCACCTGATTTGCTTCCATCAGAGGAATATTGTTTGCTGTTCTTTGTCTCTCTGGAGATGCTCATTCCCTCACCAATAAAACAATCAAGGAGGTGAATGCCATAGTTTCTGCACCCAAAGCAGTGCAGTTATAAACCCCATTAATTTGCTGTTGATGAAATACAAACACAGCTTCCTCCTTTCCTGCCTCCTCTTGCATTGACTTTCCAATAAGCTACATCCCATGTGATTGATTCCTTCAACACTCTGCCGTTCTGCATGTGTGATGAGGCTCCAACACACACTGCCCAGGTGCTGCTCTGGAAGCCTCCATCCTCAGACCAGCCAGCTTTCCTTCAGGTGAATGGTGAAATAGTGTTAAAAATCCCCAAACAAGCCAAACCACGCACAAGAGCCTGTCAGCTGGTTCAGCTCAGGGCACACCCCTGTTTGCCATCAGAGCCCAGCTGGGGTCGATGTGCACCTCCAATGCTGATCACATCAAACTGACAACAATTGGAAGGATATAAATACAAGGCATAATCCAGGAAACCAAAGTTCATGGACTCTGCTGATCACTGAACAAGAACCTTTGAACTGCTTACCTGGTAGTTTCTTTTGTGGGCAGAAGAACATGAGCCTACCAGAGAGACCTCTTGGTCTCAATTCACACTAGAGGGAATTCATACAACCATCCTTTCATCTCATCCATACTTCCTAAAAAGCCCAACTGTCTCTCTGGAAGCTCATGCCCTGACCACACACAGCCTGACAAACCCCTGATTTGCATAAAGAAATGTGTTTATTTTCAGGGGGAAAGAACAAAATCAAGCCTCCTATGTTTGTGACTGCTGAAGGTCACACACGGTAGCCTTGGTACTCCAAAAACAGACCCTGGGATACAGAGAGGACACCTTTCAACCATTAGGGTCAGGGCTGAGGCTGCTGGGTGGTCTCATTCACCTAAATCTCTCCCTTGATGAACGAATATTTCGGAAATGTGCACATTATTGCACATTAGGAGAGCAAACAGATGATCCTTTACATTAAAGGACATATTTTCAGGTCAATCAACGCCAGATAGATCCTTCTCCACAACAATGCTCAGAAAAAGCAGATGCTTAATTCTGTGTCCTCCAGAAATCACCTTCAAAGAAAGAAATCTTTTGTACCATTCCAGGAAAATTTCTGTGTTTGCCACTGAACAGTACAACAGCAATCAGCCTCCAGCGTGGTGTCTGCTTCGGTGGGACACCCAAAGCTTCGGGGGTTGCTGCTCTCCTGGAGAGGAAGGTGCTCCCATGGAGAGCCAGCTCCCAGTCCTGCAAGCAGCAGCAGGAGCTCTCCCTTCCAGAGGCGAGGCAACACTGCCCCGCTGGGACCGAGAGCAGAAATGAAAGGGAGATTTCACAGCCTCTGTTCTCTCCTTGGGGAAGGAGTGGAAGCAGCTCTCAGCCTCGCTGAAACACAGCGTCGATCCTTTGCTCTTTGAGAGACCTGGATCATGATTCTTCCAAAGGTGCATATTAGGAGCAGGATCTTCATGGGTGCTCAAAGGCATCCTCCTTTCCCATCTTCTCTTCTGGCAAGAAGGCCACGGTGGTACTTAGGGAAGCCTCATTCCTGCGTTGTGACAAAAGCAAGCTCTGATTGCTTCCACCACATTCTTCCCATCCCGGTATCTACCCGGCCTCGCAGACCTGGAGAGCAAGCAGGGGAAGGAAGAGCCTCACTGGAAAACAGGTTCTGCCCCTCTGCTCACCCCGAGGCTTTAGAGGTCACTGTACTGCTTCTGCTGCAATAAACCATGGAGAGAGGTCACACTCTGCTCCGTGAGAACGGGTCCCTGAAAAGTGGGAGACCGTTGCGGTCCTTGGAGTGATGGCAGAGGACAGCCAGGAGGAGATGTCTCCTCCCAGGGGTTCCTGAAGGATTGGAGCTCCCAGCACAGAGACCCACACCTCGGGGTCTCACCTCACCACCTGCACCCCTGAAACCTGTACAGGGCCTTCCCTGGCTGAAAATCAACACAGAAACACCACCGACCTGTGCTGAGAACAAGCAAACCCCAAGGTTTGTACTCGTCTCAGCACTCAGCTTAGAACAGCCCCATTCCTTAGGAATTTCCTTAAAAACGCCTCTTCCCTGGAGAAGAGGTGGAAAAGCACAGCAGAGGCTGGAAACATCGTAGTTTTTTTCCCTTATTCTGAAATTCCTCTCTCCAGATGACCAGACAATAAACGCCCCCAAAACATTGCAACACCCAGTCCAGTCCCAGGAGCCACTAAGCCATTTGTTGTTTATTTCCTGGCAGTGTTTATTACCCCTGTCCCCAAACACAAGCTTTAAAGAAAGCTGATAAATTCCCTCCAGTTAAATGCTCAAACGCACTAAAGGGCAGGCTGAAACAGGGAAACTGGGCAGAGCTGTGGTGGGTACACACAGAAACACAAACATGCATGCCAGACCTTGGGGGGAAGGTGTGTTTTCAAGTAACTCCGAAGCAAAGTATCTTCCAAGTACGGGTTCCCAGTCTCGGGCTGCTCTTGGAAGAGGGTCTCTGTTTGTCTCCTTGCAAGGGGCATCTCCAGATCTTCTAACACTTGTTTCTCCTGTGTGCTGACCTGTTGCTCCTGCCCCGTGGTCGCGCTGATTCCTTTAACACTCGGCGTTTGGCACTTGTCCCGGGTGCGAGGCAGAAAGGGACCCGACTGCCAGGGCTGGATGGTGGCACTGGATCTCCACCAGGGCAGGCGACGGGCAAACATGATCCAGCAGAGCCCTGAGAGTGTCACACGGACAGCTCTCACCTGCACACCCTTCCTCGCCCGGCACCAGCACCAAGCCTGGCTTGTTTGAGTGTTGTGAAGTTGTTCTTGAAAAATCAATTCGGTCTTCTCCCCTCCCTCGGGGAGGAGCTTTCCAGCAGCTGTTGTCAATTGAACTAGGGAAAAGGTCTTTGGAAAGAGATCAGAAAATGGCCTAGAAAAACACAAGTGCTCAGGAAACAGGGTGTTCTCCCCTATCGGCTGGGCAAAGCACCCTGACTGGCCAGACTGACATTCCCAGAGCTGGGTGAACTGGGAAGGGGGGGAGGTGGGGAGTGTGTTCTCACCTGAATTGCTCGGGATGATAATGGGGTAGAGATGAGAATGAGAAAATGCATTTCCTTATCTGAAGGATAGCAAAATGCCTGGAAATGGGAAGAATTGGTTTGGGCAAGTTATTCTGTAAGGAAGATAGTGTGGAAATGGAGAACTCACCCTCCTTGTCTGGGTTATGAAATAATCTGCTTCTTTTGGAGTCCCTGATGCCTTTGAGTTGGGATGATATTGTCTCCCTTTCCCTGGAGAAGTACCAGAATATTCTAAGAGAGTGTGGGTTTGAGTAATTTAAAACCCGCATATCCTTTGGGGTGATATGCTGCTAATAAACCCAGTATTTCACCATAAAGCAATTTATTACAGGTATGGTACCACACTACTGCCCCTGCCATGGCCCTGCTGCTATTTATTCCCTGGGGTCCCCTTGTCCTGCCCGAATCCCTGGGCAGGGTGGGAAGGACAGGGATAGGGGCAGGGATAGGGATGGGGACGGGGACAGGGGGAGATACAGGGACAGGGGCAGGAACGGAGGCAGGTGCACAGCAGGGAGAGGGAGAGGAGCGGGGACAGGGTCAGGAGCAGGGACAGGGTCAGGGATAGGGGCAGGGATAAACACAGGGTCAGGAGCAGGGATAGGGGCAGGGATAAACACAGGGTCAGGAGCAGGGATAGGGGCAGGAGGAGGGGCAAGAGCAGGGTCAGGGATAAGGACAGGGTTAGGGGCAGGGACAGGTCAGGGAAAGGGTGAGGAGCAGGGTCAGGGATAGGGGGAACAGGGGCAGGGGCAGGATGAGGATCAGGGTCAGGGATAGGGGCAGGGACAGGTCAGGGAAAGGGTCAGGGTCAGGGATAAGGACAGGGATAGGGGCAGGGGCAGGAGCAGGAGCAGGAGCAGGAGCAGGGGCAGGAGCAGGAGCAGGAGCAGGATCAGGGGCAGGATCAGGGTCAGGATCAGGACCAGGGGCAGGGTGAGGTCTCCGCTCCCGCCCGGCCCAGGCCCCGGGTGTGGCGGCCCCGCGAGGAGCCCGCGGAGCGGGGCAGGTACGGGAAGGGCCGGGCCGAGCGGGGGAGGCGGGGGGCGAGCCCGGGGGGACCCTCAGGGACCCTCAGGCCCTCGGGGACCCTTTATTGCCTCAGGGGACCCTCAGGAGACCCTCAGACCCTCGGGGATCCTTTATTGCCTCAGGGTTCCCTCAGCGCCTCAGAGAGACCCCCAAGGGACCCTCCCACACCCCAGGGAGACCCGAAGTGCCTCAAGGGAAGTTCCCCGCACCTCAGGGGGACCCCCAGTGCCTCAGGGGGACCCTCCTCTGCCTCTGGCGCTTCCCCCGCGCCTCAGGGGTCCCTCGGGGGCACGGCGGCTACCGCAGCTCGGGAGCGCCGGCATTTGAGGGGGATCTCCAGACCCTCGGGGGTCCCTCAGGGGTCCCTCAGACCCTCAGGGGTCCCTCAGGGCCTCAGGGGTCCCTCAGGAGCACCGGCGCCCCAGGGGGACCCCCAGGGGACCCTCCCGTGCCTCAAGGGAACTTCCCCGCACCTCAGGGGGACCCTCCTCTGCCTCTGGCTCTTCCCCCACTCCTTAAGAGGGACCCCGGTGCCTCAAGGGGGACACTGCCCTCCCGTGTCCCCCAGGTGTCCCCCCGTGTCCCCCCGTGTCCCCCGGGTGTCCCCCGGGTGTCCCCCGGGTCCCGGCCCGTCCCCGGTCCCTCACGGTGCCCGCCGGTGCCGCCGTGTGAGGGGCAGGGCTCGGCCCCGTGCGAAGCCGGCCTGACTTTCCATTGAACCCCCGAAACCCGCCGCTAAAAGACTTTTAAGCCCATCTTTGGAGCCTGTCGGGGCTTTCGGCTGCCCTCGGGGCCTGCGGTGCCGCACAGGCCCCACATCGGGCAGCAGGGGCAGGGCTGAGGGGGCAGAGCCCCGGGCCCGGGGGCGAGGGTTGCTTTCTCCTGTTTTATACTAATTTATCGATATTTGCTGGTAAAGTGGCTGCGGGGCGGGCGAGCACTGGAGTTCCAGGGTACCTTCTGTCCCTTCCAGCCCAGGGAAGAGACCGATGCTGAAGGCGTGCACCTGAACAGCGAGGCTGGAGTGGATCATCTCAGTCCAGGTGATGTTTCCTCCACAAAAAAATAGGTATAGGTGTGGTACGGTTTAGAAAACATGTTTTCTTACCTCTTTGTTTCACCAAAATCAGCTTTATTTAGCTAATAACCTCATGTCATAATAACACCTTTGTCTGCTTTGATTGCATTCCAGTCCCGCTTGCAGTGCTTGGGTAAAAAAAAGCAACTTTGCTAAAATATTTAACACATTAAAAATTTTGCAGGTGTGTATTTGTTTAAATATACTTTTATAGGCGTAATCTGTCCTCATTACTAAATGAAGCCCTAAATTTAGCATAAAAGCTGTCACCGTGTTCCAATCAACATGTCTTAATGACTGCCAACAAATGGAAATGAGGCTTCGTGGAAAAAAAGCACAAAAGGTACAAATGCAGAACAGGGTTGGATCAGCTGAGTTCATAAAAGCCCAGCGCTGGCTCTGTTGGGTCAGGATTTAAATCAACCCGCCGTGTTTGTGCTATTATTTTAATTGTTACTGGGAATATCGACTGGCTGTGGGCTCTGGGGACCTGTTGGTGGTGTTTCCTTTCATTAACATCCCTGGTTCCTAACGAGATGTGGAGATCTCCCAGCGAGTCATTTTTCAAACCAGTTAACGTGTGCCTTGTTAATTCCAGCTAATGGAAGTTTTTAATCAGGATGTCAGATGGTGCTAAATCAAACACCTCACCCAAGTGCAAAACGTGGAATGTCCACATTATTGCCTGTATCAATCAGCTCCCCATTCTTGTAAAAAGAATATTTTCCTCTTTAATCCAGGCTTGTCTAACAGGCTTTCACTAAAACAATTTGGACTTCTCTCTTTTTTTTTTTTTCCCCTTTTTTTTCCTCCTTTCAAGGTGTCCCAGAAGAATCATTCCTTTATTCCGGCCAACACTGATGTTAGTGCTTTTCCTGCTTACCCTTGCTAAAATATTACCTACTGTTGGCAGACCTCCAGTTCTTTCACATTCCCCCTTCACAGTTTTTAATGGTTGTAGGAATTAACATTTGTGGTTTGGAATATGAGAAATGCATTTTGAAGTGGCACTGACTGACACCAAGTGCAGTTGCAGCCCTGAATTTCAAATACTATCGATCGTTTACCAGTGAACAGGCACTTTTCATGCTCTGCAGACTCAGTACCATGGAGTATCTTTGGCTTGCTTTGCTCTAGCTGTCCTGGCTGGCAATTAGCTTTCAGACCTCAAAAAGCTGAACAATCTTATTCTTAGTTTAAGAAACATGAGAAATAGCAATAACTGTGTTCCCCAGGTGTCTTGTAACTTCTCTGTTTTTCAGGGTTTAGTTACAAGTGGAAGGCAGGTCTTTGAAATACAGGATGGCTACTCAGCAGCTGTTCAGGCAAAAGAAAAAGTCCTCTAAGGTAAAATTTAAATTATGATGGTACTGACAGTCTTAGCCCTCAGTTTGGGACCTGGCATGCCTGTGCCTGGGGAGGCGGGAACACTTTCTGCTGTCTGCACTGTTCTTAGCTGGATTATTTCCAGTTTAGTGAGAAACATTGTGAGGCTCTGCCATGGTTTGACTCAGTAAATGTAGGCTCATTATATGTGCACTGAGCTTTACTAGCAGGAAGAACAGCAATAAACTAATAGAAGAACTAAATTTAGTGTAGTGTCCACTGCATTGTTCATGTTGACATCACGCAGTGTGTATTTACAGTAGCTCCAGGTGCAGCCATCTGCTGTTTACAGCTTGGAGTTAAAATCACTCTGAAACCCGGGGGTGTGCAGCACTGGCACCTCAGGCTGCTCTCAGAGCTCCCAGACAGCTGTGGCAGCAGCCTTTGGTACAGCAGTGAGTGCCACACCGTCCCTGGCACGTGGGGCACTCCACAGTTACAACTGTACACTTTTTTAGGGGTGATTGTCTGGTAAGTGCCAGACTTTTGTGCATGGAGGAGGTGGGAATGTGATAAAGCGGGGGGAATGTCCAACTGCACCTGAGTAATGATGTCAGATCTGTTGTTCACTATTGTAAAAACTTTTAATCCAACCCACCTCAGACACAATTCTTCCCTGGGTAGCTTAAAAGCCAGAGAAATGTTAAAATTACACTTCTAAGTTACTCTCTTTCAACCAAGTGGGGGTCGTCTCTGCATCCAGTCAGTGTGTGACACTAAAATGGTGGCATTGTGGCCTTGCCCTCCTCCCTCAGGAAGCAGTGCTGTTCCCCGAGGCCATCACTACGGAGCAGCAGTCTGTGGTGCTCGTGAAGAGGCTGCTGGCCATCTCTGTGTCCTGTATCACCTACATGAGGGGGCTGTTCCCAGAGAGCTCCTACGGGACCCGCTATTTGGATGGTACCACTGTTTGTGCTGAATTCTTATTTCTACTCACCCTCTTTTAGCTGTAATGTGCTTTATGTGTTGGCTTCTGGCTGTGGAAGTTCAGCTTTGTTAGGGAGTTGGCTGCAGGCCTTCTGGAGTCTGGGTGGAGACAATGCTTCTGATAGAGAGCATGGGAGGCAACCTAGAGCTCCTGACCTTTCTGTCAGTGTTTTAATTTGTTTATAGTCATTCCTTGGCATTGCCAGCCCTGTGAGTCAGGTTTCAGGAGAGTGACATAAACCCAGAATTTTTTAAAAAAATAATCCTGATTAGAGTGTTTTATTTTCCTTTGGATTTTTGAGCCCTTGAGGTTCACACTAAGGTTCTCTTGTGAGGTTGAAAGTGTATTTTCCATCTTGAATGCCTGGAAACACAGGTAGAAGGAGCTGTGTGGAAAAACTTAACAGAAGTAGTTTATTCTGAGCACAGTCATTTACCTCATGTGGATGTTGGTGAGGCCTGAATGCAGAAGGGAAGGTGTTGTTAGGGAATGGTGGGACAGGATGGGGTGGAGGGGAGGATGAAGCTGCTCATGTTTTGAAACAAAGCTGTAACTCCAGCTCTTCTTCCGGGGGAGCCCTCAGAGCTGAGGAAAGCTGTGACATTTGCAAATGCAGCAGTAAGCTCATGTCAGCCCACCTGGGACTCAGTGGAAACCTAACATTTCCGCTCAGGAAGGACCTCCAGATGAAGCATTTTATCCAAAAAAGGGAGGGTGACTGGCTTAGTTTCAGTGTTTGCCCAAGAGCTGTGATAAGGATTGTAACTATGTGCTAAATCTGGTTTTGCAGACCTATGTCTAAAAATTCTCCGAGAAGATAAAAGCTGTCTGGGATCATTACAGATAGTCAAGTGGTAAGTGAGTAACAGTGAAACCAAGACAAGATTGTGCTGAGCAGGGAGACATCTGCCCCCTGCATTCTTCTTCTTCCTGAACTGGAAAACATCGTGCCCAGTAGCGCTGCCAGTGCCAGGGGAGCTCCCACTGCTCGGGGGGTGCTTGGCCCTGAGTACGCAGGACAGAATTAGCTGAGCCAGATCATGTGAGTTCAAGGTCTGTGGAAGTGTTGGCTGCAGTGAGGTCATGGTCAGGCCCCAGAGCACACACAGCAGTGGAGGTGCAGAGAGAGGGTAAAGACAGTCATGAGATCAATTCTGTTGTTATTTAGTATTTTCTGGTTTCGCTTTGATGGGGATTCTTGCACTTGTTTTTCAGTATGTGCAATATTTTATCTCCCTAAGTACCCCACAGCTTTTCTTCAGGATGTATTTCAGATTTGGCACGTTCCCAACAAGCAGAAAAACTGACTTTGATGTGCTATGGAGATACCTTGCTGCACATCCTTTGACTCCAAGAGTAAATATCTGGCCATTGCTACTTCAAATAATATTTACTGCTTTGAGAAAATCCATTGCTGTAAACTATGCATCAGATAACAAAGATTTACAAGACCAGACATGTTCAGATTCAGCCAAGCTCTGTACAAGGCTGATGGGAAAAGAGCCATCAGAGCTCTGGCTGGGGAGCTGGAGCAGAGCGCTGAGCAGGGAGCCACTCAGAGCCAGCCTTTGGCCTCCAGTCCTTGTCTTTGTCAGGATTCAAGTGGGCTCTGGGCTGACAGGGTGATGCCCCAGAAGTATAAACAATGCACAGATGCAGAAGGGAGGATGGTGCCTTCAGGACTGACCTGAAAAGGACTGTACAAGCCCGAAATGTTGTTAGTTGTGTTGTCCTAATTCCAGAAAAAATGCCCTTTAACCTGTATCTAATGAGCATGTGTTTACAGATCAGGAGATAAATAGTGCTGGTTAGTATTAACATGTTTTTTCCCTGGCAGGATTCAAGGTTGTTTTGATGCTTTGGAGAAGCAGTATGTAAGTTTTTGTTCACATTTTTTACTGGAGTTTCCTATTTCTTCATAAAGTATGGACAAAACTGTCTTTCCATTCCTGCTATATTTCTGTCACAATCTGTCACCCACACAACACACCTTTATGGCCATGGGACAGGAGGGAGACTCTGCCCTAACTATGAAGTTTGGGATTTAATGCCTTGAGCCCCAGTATTGACCTCTGTTGCTCTCTAGGCTCATCTGCCATGGTGTGGGAACTAATTTTCAGCCTGCAATGGATTTCCCTTAGTTCTGTGCTCTACATTTGTATTCTCTAATGTCTGATAGAGGCACTGCCAGGCAGAGCTGAGATCTTGATCTCCTGCCTGTTTTCTTGAGAGAGGTTCTGTGCTTCTGCTTCCCTTCACCCCCTTTCCCCTTCTTCTCATCTTCTCTAACCCTCCTGGCTTTTCTCCTGGGCTCAGAATTTATTACTTCTTTTTTGGGAAAGTAATTCGTTGAGTAAGATGTGTAACTGGTTCCAGGACAAAACCAGCCAGCAAATAATCATATTCCTTGCTAATTCTCACATAAAAACTGCTCTGCACAGGAAAAAGCAGCAGCTGCTGTCATCTCTGTCAGCACTGCTCATCAGCCCAGCTCCTGTAGATGAGATGGAGTGCTGGTGGTTGTGGCACTGATGATCTGATGGGCTTTGAGATGTCAGTACAACTGTCAGTGTGCACAAGATAATTCACAATGTTGTGAACGCAGTTTAGTGCTTGCTGACAGCTCTAGGAGGTCCTTTGTTATTTATGAGAGACATAAATTAATTCTAATTGACAACGATTAAGGAAAAACTGAAGTATTTAATACACATTTTAAGATTGTTTTCAAGAGCAGTCCCATGTACATTTCCTTGCTATAGTATAAATACCTTTGGGGAGTTTCACAGCAGAGAGCAAATATTAGTCTTCAGTAGGGATGGATGCTCTTGTAAAAGAGTTTTAAATCATCACAGCCTTTGGGGATTTGTTTGAAAGGAGTCCCCTGGGAGAAGGCTGAGCATGGAGTTGTTTTTCGGGAAACTGCAAGTAAAGCCGGACGAACTGGCCACTAGGTGTTGCTGATGCTGTGCTGGGAAGGCTCAGCAACACGGGTTTTAACTCCTTGTCTGTTGGGTGTATCTATTCCTTCACCCTGTGTAGGCAGTTAGGTTTTGATATGAATTGCTTTTCCTTGCACACTAAAGTTAGATTTTGATTATGTGTTTTGTTTTGATTTTCCTTCCTTAGCTGCACATCGCTGTCCTTGCAGTAAGTAAATGAATACAAAGTGGTTTTCTTTCTCCTCCCCTGCTTGAAAGAGATATGGAGTCAAGGTTGTGTCAAACCATTTGTGCCTTTTTTAAGGAGAAGCTGAAATGTGTGTGATTTTTTAATAGAGCTATGACTTTTCTTAAATATGGTAAACGTGAAGTTCAGTGCTGCATGGCAATGTTTTCTCAGCATGTCACACTTCTGACTGAGGCCTTACATGCATCCTTAGGCTCTGAGAAACACTTCCATGTGATTCCTATCGTGGAAACTGCCATGGCCACTCCATTTCCCCCTGCAGAAGTGTCCTTATTAATCTGATCCTGGAAAACCTGGTGGTTCCATAAGTAGCTGTTGGCCCTGGCCCTCTCTAAGGCACCAGGAGCTTTGCTCTGCATTTACCCTGTGCATCATCTGAGCAGTTAAATCTCAGGGACCAACAGTTGCCTGTGAGGGCTGGAATGGGAATTAACCTCATTCCTCCACAACTGCACACATGAGTGTCTTCTACCTGCCTTTGAAGTGGTAAGTATTGCCTGCTGATAGAGGAAAGCTATTTCTCAGCCATTCCTTTCTCTGATCCCATGCTAAAGATAGTCCAGTCTCTGCTGTAAACTGAAAATATCATTGTTAGTCACTGGTTCAAGTTGTCCTGGGGAGAATGCCCTCACTGTGTTTCTTGTAACAGATTTACACCAATCCCAAGGAACCGGAGGTAAGAAAGAGTCTTAATTAATCTCTGAGGCAACTGAAGACATGGGTGAGTAGATTCGTATTCAGAGTGGAGTCGTGGGCTAAAGTTCTACCCTGACGTAGCTGCTCGGTGACCCCGTTTCTGTCCTTGTACCTTCACTCCAGAGTGCCAGCTCAGTGAGCTGGATTGGGATCAAACACCAGGCACCAGGCTGTGGGCCCACCAGGGCCTCAGGCAGGGATGTCAGCAGGCAACTAATGGCCATGTTTGCACTTTTGGTTTAGTTTCCCAAAGAGAAAAAAAAGGAAAGTTCAAAATAATTCATTTACGAACCACCTTTTTAATAGCCCTGATGAAAAGAGCTGTGTTGTCATGCAGAGAGGTGTAGGACAGAAGTCAGGAATCCCTTCAGACATGGATGGATGTGTTGTGTAGTGCCTGTCCTTGTCCTTTTGCTGTTCCCTGTTGTGTTTCTGTTTTGTTACATCTCTCTGGGGGATACAGGCTGGGGGGTGTGATCCAAAATGAGGGTCTGCATCCATGCTGGAGGTCACAGAACAGCTGCAGACTCATTGCACCTGAACCTGGTTGCAGTTCTGCTGTGTGGCATCTCAGCATCTGGGGACAGAGCAAGAGTTTAGTTGTGCCAAGGCTGGGATTTGTAAGGAACGCTCAGACTTAAGGGCACAGCGGAGCTCCTACTAATCAACCTCATTGTCTCCGGAAAGAGTGAATTATAGGCATGGAATTGGTCTACAATAGATCCTTTCTCTTGGGGTGGGAAGCTGTCTGTTCTTCTTAATTGTTTTATTCTTTAATCCTTTTGAATGGAAAACCATCTTGTTTTTTTATCTCCTTCAAAAAAACCTCTGAGACCGGTGAAATTCAGTGACTTTTTTCCATGCAATATTGTTTGGATTTCCTTGTGGGAAGAGTCTTCCAGACCTTTGTCTCCATACAGAGCCCTGGGCCAGGCTCCCTTGTGACACTGATCACCAGAGCAGGCTCCCAGTTTTCCTTTGGCAGGAGGGGGTTGGCCAGCCCTGGAGCCTCACTAGAGGCTGAGGCTGGGGAGTCAGGCCCACGGAGGAAGTGGAAGGAGGAAGCAGGAAGTTTGTAATTTTGTTGTGATTCTTTCAGTGCTAGGTTAGATGTGGTTGTTAAGAAAATTTGCCAGAGCCTGTGCAAGCAATAATAGAGTTAAAGTTGTCATCATGTCATTAAGTTAATGCTGTGCTCTGGCAGAGAGTCTGAAAGGACTCTGCCAAGCTCAGGACACATCTTTATGCTTGTTACTCAGTGACCCATTTTTGCTTTTCCCCTCTCTTGTTGCCTCTCTAGATAGTGACTGAACTGTATCAATTCAAATTCAAGTATAAAAAGAAGGTGCCACAGATGGACATCAGCAGGTAAAGGTTTGGGTTGGTTTCTCAGGGTCACACTGAAAACTTTCTTGAAGCATTAAGAAGTTGCACTTTTTGATTGCCCAGAGAGGTGGTGGCCTCCCCATCCTGGAAGTGTCCAAAGTCAGGTTGGACAGTGGAAGGTGTCCCTGCCCAGGGGGTGGAATGAGATGAACTTTGAGGTCCCTTCCCACCCAAACCATGCTGTGATTTTGTGGTCTGAGCATGTCCAAGTTGCTAAGCAGCTGTCAATACCATCAGAGCTGAGGATGTTCACCTTCCAGGATATGCAGTGCTGAGAGGGTGAGTCGCAGTGATGTTGTGTAGCATCCTGAGGCCCTCAGAGGGCACCTGAACTGAGCTAAGGGCAGTTGGTGAAGCTGTCCCTTCTCAGGGGGTGAAACACCAAAACCAGCACAGTTGTTGAGCTTGCTGCTGTCTCAACTGATGAGTGTTCTTCCACTTTCACCACACAGCTTTCAGATGTAGCTTGGTCAGGTCTGATCCCTTTCACCATGATCCTGCACCCAGGGTTTTTTTCCTTGGGCATTTGCATATGTGTGTTCTACTTGAGCAGCCCTGCGTGGGTGACCTGAGAGAACTTTCGCTTATGATGCCTGAGCTGATGGTGCAAAACGTGTGGCAGGAAGCAGCAGCTCTTTGCCTCTTTTTGGCACTCTCTGTTAGATATTTAAAGCTGTGTTTAGTAGGCCATAATCCTGTGGAGTTTCAAATAAATACTATCCAAGGCCATTGGCTGCAACCAAAGCAAAAAAAAAGCAAATTTAATTAACCTGTTTTCAGTTTGTTCTGAAGTTGCCATTGGTGAAATCCTTGGGCCTTGGAACCTGCCTGTAGAGCAGCAGGGCCCTGCGTCTTGTGTGCTCCTCAGGAAGCTTCTCCACAGCACTCCTGGAGTGTGCCTTTAGCTGCTCTTGTCTCAAAACACATCCAAATAATTTCTAGTCTAAGGCAAAATGATCTCCTATTGGCAGGATCTGAATTATCTGAGTCTGGAGTGTCCTGTTGGCTCTGCCCACTGTTTCTGCCTCAAAGCTGCTGTCTGTTGTCCTTACTACACTGAGGGGAAGAGATTTGGGATTTGAAAGATAATAGATGGCCCTTGAGTGCTTAGGGGTTTTAATCAGCCTTACTCATTAGTTCCTAGAGATAAGGACAGTCCCCAAATGGAGTGTGGTATCCCCGGAGTCCATCGTGCTGGCCAGGGAGAGGCCAGGCAATGTGGTGGTGTGTCCGTGTGTGCACTGGATTCCTGGGCTCTGCTGTGTTTCCTCAGGGACTGGCAGTGCTCTGGCAGGCTCGTGCATGTCCCTGCAGCCCTTACTAATCCAGTGTTTTGGCACAGACCAGGGAATTGTGTCATCTTTGCTATCAGCTCCCTCAGCTGATAATGCTCCTTTTTACACCTGCAGTGGTTGCTGTCATGTGCAAACTCAGAGTTGTTCATTCCAGGAGAGATGTTTTGTGGGTTTGCATCATCACATCCGAGGGATAAGGAGAAATGTTCTCCTAAATGGTCTTTGCCTTATTTTAGATGGATTTTGAAGGAATCCCTTTTCATGGATCCCAGTCCTTCTGAGGTTCAGTTCCTTATCTTCTGCTTTTTGACACACTCCTAGATCAAATTCACGGAGTTATTCCCATATTGAATCAGTCCTTGACCTGTTAATTCCTATGAAAGTCTCATATCTTTTTTTCTGATGATCTTACCATTTCTGATCTGCTAATCCCACAGCTTGTGAAGGTGAGGGGTATTCCACCTTAGGCACTGCCAGCATTTTCTTCTCACTTGCTGGACGTTTTTGAACATACAGGATTTAATCTAAGACCACAGTGCACATCTCATACCACAGAGTGCTGCTGTTGGCAGTTTGGAGTCTACCACACCATACCCTGCAACTGTCAGCAGTTTGACTTGATGATCTTAGAGGTCTTTTCCAACCTAAATGATCCTATGATTCCATACTCTGCGAAGTCAAGCTGCTCCACAACCATTCCATTTTCACGATGAGCCAAGAAGCTTCACCTGGAAGGGGGAATCTCTCTTAATGAAGGTGCTCTTTTCTGTGGTTCAGTCAGGTTCAGCCCTGGGATCCTCTGCCCTCTTGGGTCACTCACTGCTCTGGAAGCAGTTTGGGGTGATTGCACCAGGGACCATTCAGCCTGTGTGTGGGACCATCCACCCATGTCAGGGGTCTTCCGAAGACGTAATGAAGGAACCACATTTTTTTATGGCCCCTTTTCATTGGAAGTTAGGGAAGTTCAGGTCCCTTAGTCACAGGGTGATTCATCTGGTCCGTCTAAAGTTGGCTGGCTGGTCCGTTGCTCACCCCATCTACCTACCTCTGTAGTCAAGAGAAACAAACTCCTCCGGGGCTCGATTCATCCCACTCGTGTCACCCGTGGGTCTCAGTCTAGACTGCTGGCTTAGCCCCGCCAGCTGACATTTGGATGGGTGAAGGAGGTGAGAGGAATGCCCCCTCATCACTGCTGAAAAATGTGCTTCTGAGCTCATTTTTCTTCCATGGAATTGAGGGAGAACATGCAATTCGCTTCTCTTCAAACTGCAAAATGGGCTTGAAAATAGCCCCTGTGAAGAATCGGCTTTAGATGGGATTCTCAGCTCATTCCTCTCATTCCTGAAATTGCTTAGGTGAAAGGCACTTGTTTTATGGGCCTTTGATCCAATTTAGTCATGTTCAAACAAGTGAGTCATGGCATTTGTATAATGGGGTCTGTTGCCCAAGCTGCAAAGTCTGTTCAAATGTAAATGCCAAGCTTTTGAGTCCCAAGCGGGTGTTCTGCCATCCCACCCCATCCCTGAGCCTGTTTCACTTCCCTGTTTATCTGGAAATGACATAAAGACATTGTAGCTTTGTCACTGGTGGTTTCAGACAAGTCAGTGGGTGCTCTGTATGTGTAATTAGATCGTGAATATTCATGACTGAGGATAACAAATCTGTTATTCTTCTTCCGATTGTAGCAACGAGAGGGAGTTTGTGACTGGGCTATGCAGCGAGGACATCAAACAGGCCAGCAGGCTCCTGCTCCGTAGGCTCTACCTGCTCATGCAGAACCTCGGGCCACTGCCCAATGACATCACCCTCACCATGAAACTCCTCTACTACAACGATGGTAAGTGGGGAAAATTCCCTTTGCATCGGTTTCTGTAATAAATGAGCCCTGTAAAGTAACTGAAGCATAGAGAGGTGAGGTGGTAGGAGCTGTTGGCTGATAACAGCGAGAAATGGGGTCACACAATAAATTTTTCTGATGCATGGGGATGGCAGATGCTTTTTAGGAAAGGTGTCCCTGTGAGAAATACAGCCATGCAGCGTGAAAGGAAGACATCCTTCTTCCCTGGGGTGTTGTTGTTTAAGGAACAGGCACTGTCAGCTTCTGCTCCAGAAATCGAGCACTTTAATGGTATCTCAACATCCTAAAGTCATTCTTTCTTTGGGCTCCCCAATAATGTTTGCTCAGCTCATTTTTCCCTTTGCATTCTTTCCCTTCTTCCTGAAAAAAAACCCCAGAATATTTTTAGTAGTTGATGTTACTCGAGGCTGGTTCACACTTGTTCTTTCTGAATCAGATTAAGGAGAGATGGAGCTCAGTTTCTCTGACCTCCACGGGTTCCCTCTCCCTGTGCAGTCACTCCCAAGGACTACCAGCCCCCCGGGTTTAAGGAAGATGCCAGCCCTGGTGACCTCGTGTTTGGTGGGGATCCTGTCAGCCTGAGAGTGGGGTCAGTCTCCACTGATTTCCACCTCATGAAAGTGAAAGTGACAACTGAAAAGAAAAGGGTGAGGAAGGCTCACAGCAAGCTGATCCAGAAGAATGGCCCTACTGAGATCTCCCACCAAGGGTTAGATTGCGAGGAGGAGGAAGAGGAGGAGGACACCAAGGTATAGAAATAGCTCTGTTCAGTTCTCACTGGAGGACTGGAGTTTATTTAGCAAAACCCTCCTTAAAAGAAACATATTTGGGGGTTCATGGATTTGCCACCCGGTTGTATTTTTTGTTATGCAATTAAGACAAAACATCATTTACTTTACAGAATCACCCTCCCCCTGTCAGAAAAGATTCAAGTGAGCATGAAGGGAACCAAAATGGCACCCAGCCAGGCAGGAAAACACAAACATCTTCTTTTTGCCTTCAAGAGACAGGTAAATGTCCAGTTTCAGAACCACAGGAGCTTCTGCTCCTGACTGTATCCCAGTATGATATTTTTGTTCTCTCCCTCACATCAAAGTGGATAAATAGAGTTTCTCAAGCTGTTTGAGTTTTCTGTCAGGTCAGACTGAACTGTACTGAAGGTCTTGTATATTCTTGGTTTCTTAACAGAAACATTTAATTTTGTATCAGTATCTTTCCACTTCTTTATCTCAGCAGTTTCTTACAGACACAGAGGAAATGCCCAGATCATCAAAACTGTGTTACATTATCTCCACGTTCACCAAAGCTCTTTTCCTTTAGCTGTTACAGTTTGATTTTTTAATAACTTCCACATGGCAAAACATACATGAATATATATGAAAGCAAAGCCTTTTCTCTCCCTTTGAGCATCCCAGCCTCTGATACACCACGCTGTGTTTGACCTTTGAGGCTCTGGGATATAGCCTGTGGAACAATACCATCTAGTGACAAAATGGTAAATAGCATTCCTGGGATCGCCGGGCAGCAGGATAGAGCAGCTTCTCTGCCTGTGAAGTCACCTTTGCAGGTCTTTCTCCTGCAAATTCTCCCACGACTGATAAGGAGTGAACTCATCTCACCACCTTTGTCGCTCTGGGAATACTAACAGAATCCTCCTCCTCTGACCAGTTGCCTGTTCTCATGAAACTGGGGCACTTGGGAGACCCCCTCAAATTTTATTGAAACTGTCTAAATGGTTAATAATTAGTACCCAGGGGAGATCTCCCCTCCTTTCCCCCACCCTTCAAGCTTAGAGCCTATGCAGACATAAGCTTTGTTTTCTTTGAAACCAGGTTAACATGGAGTTTAAGTATAAATGATAGAGCTGCTGCAAGTTGACGTAGTGCATGTTCAGATGACACTTAATTCTGACACCTTTCAAGAAGTCAGTTGGCAGTGCTGCAGTGCCTGCAAGCAGAGGTGACACAATTCCATGGGATTTTGCCCCAGTGGTTTAGTCAGGCTTCTGGGCTGGTTTTTTTTCAGTTAAACTCTTTTAAGCTAATTTTGCTTTGCTGTTTGGATTGCAGGTAGAAAGAAGGTGGCAGGAATACAGGAGACAGGCAGGATGCCTTGCTCAAGGGCATCCCAGCAGGTGAGGAAACTTTAGTGGTTCTAAGATCCACCAGGCATGGTCGAATTCACTACCAGGGATCATTGTGTTATCAGGGATGGCACAAGATTCACCAGCATTAGTGGATTTATTGTGCAGGCTCACAATACCTAGAGGCTGCAGAGTACTGGGGCAGAAGGATGTAAGCGTGAACTGGAAGCATTTGGGAAGAAGTTTTCCATGATCTATCAGCTTATTTCATTCATCCAGTACCAGAAATGGGTTCTGATCTCTGGAGCTGGCACCTGTGAGTTACACACACAGACTAAACCTGTCGCTGTCCCCACCACACTGATTTACCTGTGTGTGGTTTTGGGTGAAGGGTCTGAAATCACCACCCTATTTTAGGTCTGAAGAGTGTGTTTGTTGCCTAACATGGTCTTTACCTCTCCTCTCTTGCTTCCAGACTATCTTAACGTGTGAGTCACAGGTACTTACTGAATCCTATCCCTTTTTGGCCACCTCTCTGGGATAGGAAGAATTATCCCCTGCAGGTACTGATCTCTCTTTTGGTGGTTGTTGGGGCAACCCAAAGAACTAGGATAGACCAGACATGTCACCCTAGCTAAGTCAAGTGATGTAAAGTTAATCCCATCCTGAAGGCTGCCCGGGCCAAACACTGAGTCACAATCAGACAGAATTCGTGGGCATGTGCAGAGGTTTTCTCAGTGACAGGGCAAATCTCTGAATATCACCAGCCTTGCCACTTCATACTCCTCCCATTCAAATTAGCTGAGAATCATGTGAGCCTGAATGGTCACAAACTGCATCTTTACAGGGTAAGTTAATGAGAGTAGGAAATTGCTACTAAAATTTTCCCCGCCTCTGTTGAAAAGAATCCTGGGGTGTCTAACCCAGACAGCAACTGCACACTGCAGCTCACCGTGTCATTCTAAAGGCATCTGCGAGGTATTTGCCTTGACTTCGGATCTTAGAAATGAACTTCTGTGCCTAGGCTGGTATTTTTCAAACTTTAACCACATTTTTTTCTTAGTGTCACATCCTCCGGTTTCCTTCTGATCATTGTTTATTCTGTCGTCTGTGTGAAAACAGGAGCCCTTTTTGTTTGTAACTCATGGTTGCCCCCACTGATTCATGCTCTGACCTTCTTTTGGGGCTGTCACAATGATAAGCAGAGGATCAGACTTTCTCTCTCTCTCTCTCTCTCTCAGCATGTGAATTTCATTAGAATTCGGTAGCAGGAGTGAGAGTGTCTGAAGGTGGTGGAAACAGCATTAGTTGCTGAAAAATGGAAGAATCACTTTATCCATCGTATGCTTCCAAGGACTTTTTAAAAAAATAATCCCAAGCCCTCTGCCCGGTAGATTCTGCGTGGGAGAGGGTTTTCTTAATGTATTCTTTGATACTATTTTTAAAACCTCATTACTTAGAAGCTGGCTAATATTTCACTCGGTTTAGGGAAAAACAAAGTCAGGGCAGTAGTTCGAATCATCACTGTAAAACCTGTGCTAATAAAAATTTGACACTCTTTTCCATATGAGAGGGACTTTCCCTTCTTTTCTGAAGGAAGTGATTAAAACAAATGACCATTGTGTATTCCACTTGAATCAGGAAGCCAAGCTGGTGAGTGAAGTTTGTCTTAAAAAAGGAGGAGAAGCTTGGGTGGATGGGGAGTCTGAGTTAGGTGTTATCTGACCGGGTCAAGTGCAGGTAGAATGGGTTGGAACAGACCTGTTGGGGTGTGAGTGTGAACACCTTGTTGCTATCCAGACACTGTGAATAGTGTTTTCCAGCTGTTGGGTTGGGCTGTGAAAGCCAAGATTTTCTGAACTAACCAAAACAATTTGAAGTGTCCCAGAAATTGCTGTCTGCACAAGGATTGGATATTTAAGGAGTTCTGAGTTCAAAACCGTTACCCACAGTCACAAGTTGCTTCTGGAAATGTGGGTGAGCACATTTCTGCCCTTCATCTGGAGTGAATCCTTCTGATTCCTTGGTTACCAAAAATAAAAACTGTGCTCTTGGAATTGATTTTATTGGTCATTATCTTCCTGACCTATAGCTCTTCAGGAAAACCAGGAATGAAAGAATTAAAGGCTTATTTTTATCTAATCGACATGGGAGAGGCAGAGGATGCAGAACTGCCAAAAGAGAAGCAGCTCTTCCTGCCCAGTGAGAACTGGAACTGGGCTTTAGGAATGGCCATGGAGAGTCTCTGACAGGGCTTTGCAGATTGGGGAGGAATTTCCATGTACTCCATGGCTTGTTATCTGCAATCTCATGATTGATGATCCTCGGGATCAAATGAGAGATTGCCCTTTTCCAGCAGAGCATCTCTGTACTTAATCATCCAGAGTTAGACACCAGCATGTAAATTAGCCCACCTCTGCTGGCTTCAGGAGTGATTGCATCAGCCAAGGATTTGTCCCTCTATGCTGTCTTTGTGCATCTTCCTATTTTTCCCTGGAATTCTAGGAGTTGGGAAGAGTTGGGCAAAATAGGGAATTCCAGCCCTTTGGTTTAACTTACAGAAATCTGCTTTATGAGAGTGAGGTCCTGCACTGACTTGGGATAAATTTTTGAGTTCTTCAGCAAACTTCTTTATCCTCTTGTGAATCCTTTAATGTTCTTGAAAATTGATTTTGGTCAGCTATGTCTTCGTGTAAGCAAACATGTTGCAGTGGAATGAGTTTGGAATGAAACAGAACTAGAAGATGAGTAAAATCTGACTATGTGAACGCCTCTGCAGGCTTTTATCTCCCATCAGGAAGCTGTGGGCTGAAGTTCTGGGGTGGTCCTTGGAGCACAGTCTCGGTGCACACTGAGGCAACCATGCAGAGAGCCCTGGATCGCCCTGCACCAGAGCTGGGAATGGCGTGGCTGGAGCAGCACAGCACAAGGCAGCTCTGCCTCCCAAGTTTCTGACTTCATTAGCTGCCACCAGACACTGCTCCTGCTGCTGCGCTGGCTGTGCTTATAGACTGCTGGGGGACATGAGGAAGGAACGTGCTGCCACTTGGCATTGTGTGGACAGAGCAGTTGGGATCAGTGATAGCTCCGGGACTGTGCTCTGGGAGTCACTGCCTGCTGTAGCTGAGCTCCTGCCATGTGGATCGGCTCTGCTAACGGGAGCTGTCTGCAGGGAGGTGTCTGGGGAGACATTCATACCTAACGGCTGTAAATCAGTGCTGGTTTAGCCCTCAGAGGACAGTCTGTCTGGCCTCCAGCTGCTGCTCCTTGGCTACCTGGCCATGTCCTCTTTCTCTGAGGGACTGTGGCAGTGATGGAAGCCAGTGTGGAAACAGACTGTCACAGACAACACAGTAAAACGTGTTTGCCAGGAATCAGTGTCCTGTTGGTGCCCCGGGCCATGGTTACCCTGATGGAGACCTGAGAGCCCCTTCCAGCACCCAAAGGGGCTCCAAATGAGCTGGTGAGGGCCTGGGGACAAGGGCCCAGAGAGACAGGACGAAGGAATGGCTTCAAACTGCCAGAGGGCAGGGTTAGGTGGGATATTGGGAAGGAATTCTCCCCTGTGAGGGTGGGCAGGCCCTGGCACAGGTTGGGCAGAGAAGCTGTGGCTGCCCCATCCCTGGAAGTGTCCAAGGCCAGGTTGGACGGGGCTTGGAGCACCCTGGTCTAGTGGAAGGTGTCCCTGCCCATGGCAGGGGGTGGCACTGGATGAGCTTTGAGGTCCCTTCGCACCCAACCCATTCCATGATTCCTTGCTGAACTGCCATGTCCTACAGAGCTTCTGGCTGGAAGTGAAGGTCAGCACAAGTGGGTTCAATTGCAGACTAACAGCTTGGAGATCAAGACCTTTGTTGTCTGATTTTTCCCAGGCAAAGCACGTCTAACAGTGCCATGACAGAAGGCAGTTGAAGGGTGGAACCTGCCATGTGCAGAGCAACAGCAAAGCATTTTTCTGTGGCAATGTCATTATCTTGAACTTTTGCAGAAAAGAAAAAAAAAAAAGAAAGGTTTATCTCTAACTGTCTATCAAGAGCTGTATCTGATGAGAAGTTCACAGAACATTTTCTCCTCCAAACCAGCTGAAGCTACACAGACCCAAGCAATGAAGAGACAAAGATTCAGAGATGATCTTGCCTCTGCTTCCTGTGAGCTCAGGCCATTCTGGGAGGAGTGAGACAGGGAGGTCAGGAAATTCCTGGCTCCTCTCAGTTCACGTCAGATCCTTAGCTGTGTCTTGGGGCCATTCATCCCTTCCATGAGTTATCCCTGTCTAGTGTGCAGGAAACAGTTTCCTAGTGATCTCTGCGTGCAGAGGTGAGGCCCATCAGCCGCAGATCCGGGGAGATTTAACCCTTGTGCCCTCAGATTCCCTGGCAGCTCCCCCAGGCACATCCATGGGAAGACGTGGTGCTTCCGTGCTGGCTGCCATTCCATATATTCATACTGTGCGTGCAGCAACCAGGCCCTCTGGAGAGATCCCCATAAATTAAGGTTGGACAGATCTAACATCCCATGAGGGATTGTTGGGTAACAGCCTAGGAGGCAGAGAAAGTGTCCATTGCCTTCTTGTCGGCTGCAGTGCTGGAATCATACAGGGGAAGGCTTCTGGATTGGATTGTGATCCAGCAATCAGAATGTCCATCAAGGGAGTGTACAGTGTGATTGAGTGCCCTGGAAGAGATTACCAGGAGAGAGACTGACAAGTTTGTTTTTCAACAGGTATTTCTGTAGCTTTTTTTTCTTTTTTACTCTGGAGAAATCTGTTCATTGGTCCTTTAAAAGCTACAAGACACACAAGGTGCAGAGAAGGCCAAGACGAAGAGATGGAAGTGAATGGCAAAGGTTTAACAGTGAGCTGAGGAAGAGGAAGAGGACTGATGGGAGTCACTGATGTGTTGGCGTGGCTTCCTGGGCACAAAACGTGGGAAGTTTCCACAGCAGCACCACAGTGAGGTCCACCTGCGTCAGTTGGCTTTCTTGCTAACCAGCATGAGTGTCCCCCACGGCTACAGATGAAAATCAGGATTAATTCCACTGATGTCAGTGTGACCACGTTACTGGAAACTGATGGGACCCCAGTGCTGAGCCCATGGAGCCACCTCTGCGGAGCCAGCGAGGTCGGGAGGGGTGGCTGGAGGTCGGCGTGTCCAACCACCCTGCTCAAAGCACGGGAGGGGAGCAGAGGTCTCAGGACCTCGTCCACTCAGGTGGTGAATATCTCTAAGAATGGAGGCTCCACAGCATCCTTGGACAAGTTGTGCCAGAGTTTGGTTGCCCTCACAGTAAAAAAAATAAAAAGTTTGTCCTTATGTTCAAATAGAATTTCTTGTATTTCCCTGGAAGTGTCCAAGACCAGGTTGGATGGAGCTTGAAGAAACCTGGTGTAGTGAAAAATGTCCCTGCCCGTGCCAGGGGAGTGAGATGAGTTGAGCTTTAAGGTCCCTTCCAACTCAAAGCACTCTGATTCTGTGATTCAGTTTGTGTCCATCTTCTCTCATCCTTTCACTGACACCATGATGTGTCCTGTGAGCCTTGATTTTTCCTGTGCTTGGGGAGCATGGAGCATCCAGCTGTCAGAGAGCAGGTGGGAATTACTGCCCTCACCAGCCCACGCCTCAGGTCTTAGGGGACTCATTGAAAGAGTCACTGCCTTGATTTTTGGAAGTGACAGGAGTTTGCTGTGCTGTTGAGTCAGTGGTATCTGCAGTTGAAATCACAGGATGCCTCAAGCACTGGGTCACTCTGATTATGATGAGAGTCCCCTGCACAAACTGTGTGTTGCCCTCACACCTGAGGGCCGCTCTGCCTTATTTCCGCAGCTAAATCTTGTCTCTTAGTCCTTATTCTTCCAGCTTGCTCGATGGAACTGCACTTCTTTTGACATTAATGTGCTTCTGAACTTGTCAGGATAGTTACAAGGTACCAAACAAAACCCTCCATGTCCCAGACAAAAGGAACTCTTCTGAGGGCAGAAAATTTGCCAAGTGCCAAAGCTCAGCATGGGACAGGCTGGGGACAAAGAGGGACACAGCCGAATGCTCTTGTGCAATTTTAGCTGCTCTGCATAAGGATGCCTTGGGAAGCAGAAAACGCGTCAGGAGAGCTGTAAATTTGCCTCAATTTATGCTGGGAATTTTCAGCCAGAATACTTGGGGACACTGGGGATTGCAAATTGCAGAGCACAGAACTGGGTCCTGATTGTGTCTATCTAAGAATAGCAGTGTGGCTGTGGTCTGCTCATGCTGTTTGGTCCACCAGTCTGCCTTGGGAAGGCTTTAATCTAAGTCTAATCTATTTTTAGCCTGATATCTGCTCCAGACAACGCGCAGCTGTCCTGGGAGTTTTCTGCCAGAAATTAGTAACACTTGTGTGATTCACAAGTTAGCTCTAGTCTTGCTGCAAAGGATTACTTTTTTACACGTAGTTCGGTACAGTAAAACAGGAGCTTCAAACTCACTGTGTGTTCATGGCATGACCCAGACCCTGAACTGAGTCAGGAGGTCATGGATCTGCTCCTGCCTTTGCTACTTGATCTGGACTTGTCCCATCTCTCAGCGGGGTCTCTTTGCAGGGTGTGAGGGCCTGCACTTTGTCCTACCTGCTTTTGTGGTACCTGGCTCATCCCTGGAGCTGGGGCTGGGTAAGAGGAGAAGCAACATTCTCACACCACAAGCTCTGCCATCGGTTACTCAAGTCAAGCACCCCAGTGCATGGGAAAAATTAGAATTAATCAACTTCTGGAGACTTTGATTGTATGTTTAATCACTGGGAGGGATTTCCTGCTTCTCACCACACCGTTGAAGATGTTTACCCTCTGGTTCAAGTCAAATAAACAGAGATAGGATCTGACTTAATCCCGTTTAGAGTGACATTTCTGGGGAAGAAGCTGGAGTGTTTGGTTAGTGGTGGGAGCCGAAGTTGGACGTGGGGTCTGTTTCTGGGTCCGAGTTCCTACATGAACTTGTAGCTGGGCAGGGACAGGCCAGGACACGTTGTCTTCAGTGAAATGCCTCTCACTGTTGACATCTGATTCATTCAGTAGATGAACAGTGCTAGTCTAGAGCCCTCAATGGCTTCCATGGATGTTTTCACTCCTCCTCACAGGTTCCTGTGATGTGCTCATGCTGCCTGTGGTAAAGGGCAGGAAAACTGGGGAGAGGTGGAGTGTGAGCAGCTGCTCGTGGCTGTTTCTCCACCTCAAAAGTATCCCATCCCTGCAGGAGATTCAGGAGGAATAGCAGAGGGGTAAAATCTTCACTGAGTAGCTGTCTGGGCTGGGGAAGATCAGTTCCTCAACAGAGGAAATGAAAGCACCAGCTCTTGCTGATGCTGTTTAGGCTAAAATAGAAGGAAAGCTGCCTCATCCAGGTGACTGGGACCGAGAGACTGGGGAATCATTACCCTGCTTTGTTGTGTGGCCAGCAGGACGGGGGACAAACCCTGCAGCTGTGTTAGCACTGCAGAAGGTTTGGATGCAGCATTTCCTCCTCTGAGCCCTTTACTTCAAAAAAAAAAAAAAAAAGAAAAAGCAGCAGACAGGTTAAAACGATGCCAGGGAGAGGAAAGTAAATAGCTGCCTAAAATGCCCTCTGGAGCAGCTGGATGTCAGGTCAGGAGCTGCAACACAGACCCACTCGTCACCCTGTCCTCGAGCCAACACGCCTTGGGCAGCGTTGGGAGCTCTGTCAGGCTGAGCATGCAGGGTGAGGGAGAGCCTGCCCAGCCCACTTTGGCACATTCTTGTCTTCTCTGTTTTTAGGGAAAGGAAATTGTACTTTTTGCATTAAGCAATATTGTGTTGCTCATGATGAAGTGGAAGGAAGAGGGGAAGAAAAACAAACTGCAGCAGGTTAGAGAGGCGAAGTGAGGCTGTTTGAAAGTGTTTTGCTGTTAATCCCTAATCAGAGCTGTTTCACACATTAGAAAGCCCATTGCTATGCAGAGATTGCCAAAGCCTCAGACCAAGGTCAGAGGGAAAGCAAGCCCTGGTGAGGTGAGTGGGGGAATTCTAGGATGACCACATCTTGTAATCTGGAGACCTTGTGCTCATCCCCACGATGCCTCCTGGAATAGCTCTTTGTTAACTCCTTGTGCTCACCCTGCTTCAGTTTCAGGATTCCTCATGTTTTGCAGTGACACTGGAGGGAGGCATTCCTGTTCTGGAGCAGGAATTTGGTTAGCACTCCTTTCCCTCTCCACTCACTCCCCTGTCATCCAAATGAACTTTGTTTTGGAGGCGAAGCTCTGTGCTGTGGTGTGTCCCTTCAGCTCAGCTCCAGTGAGAGAGGTCACATTGCCAGACTGTGCTTCGTCCCTTCTGGGTGGGCGACAACACACGTTGCTCTCAGCAGCTCCAGATTATTATTGTAAAAATGCAAATATGTTACATGATAAGGAGGATAACTGAGTTTGTCCCCTGGCACAGCCAACACTTCAGCTGTCGTTCTGGCTGTCCATCTCCCTGTGGTCTGTCTGAAGTGCCTGTTCCATTGACTCATTTATATTCTCACATAGATTTATCTGTGGTTTTTAGCCTCTTGGTTTGTAGGCTCAGAAGATTTTTGGGGGAGGTTTGTGTCTTTCTAGAGGGAAGTTAAGCCTTTTGGAAAAAAGCTTGCCTGGCTGAGTTATTTTTCACAGACTCACAGGTAGTTTTGACGTCTGAGATTGACTAGCTCGTGCTGAATTCCCTCATGTACAAACAGAGGGACTGTGTGTCCTCTCCTTACAGGCTGTGACTGCAAAGTTGACAGAAGTGCCCCCTTCTTTTCCATGTGTTCTTATTCCCTGAGGTTGGTGGAAAAGCCATGCCCTATCAGCTATTTTATTGCTCAAAGATCCTCTTGCTCCTGCTATTTTCTGTTGGCAGTGGAAAGATGGGTGCTGTTCCTGTGCCACCAAACCCATTTTCTGTCCCTGAAGCTGAACCTGTTGCTTGCACAACTCTTACAGTTGCACCAGTTCCATCCAGTACTCCAGTTTTGATTCCTTGCCTAATTGCCTTTCTGGAGAACAGGATCACACTGAGCCAAGTCAAGAGGATCCAGGCACACACATGGCAGTTTTGGAAGCTGCACTTTTTGACTCATATAGCAGGAGCCTGCTCCGTGAGAATGATCCCTGTTTCTGATGGTTCTTGCAGATAAACCTCCTGAACCTTGCCTTTAGCCAGGAAGAGGTAACAGGACCCGAGAAGAAAAGGAAGGTCAGTGAACCAGAGAAGCTGCCTCTGAAGAGCAGGAAATTATGTTCGTTCTGACACACAATACATTTTGGAAGGTGTGAGTTTGCACTGTCATCTGACTGCTACAGACCTTTCCTCTCTCACAGCGTTTAACCCTTCCACATCCCATTTATTTGTGCATGTTTACTTGGCTTGTGAAAACTCTGGATTGCAAAGAGACAACAAGCCCCATAATTGTGATGACGTTGTCAACCATTAGCCCTTGTTTGATGTTATAAAATTGAAGATTTATAATTCCATGCCAGTGGTGTCAGTGTGCTTCTTTCTACCTCTTTCCCTCACACCTCTCACCCCTCACTGGCTAAATTCCCACCTCTGGGGCTGGACTGTCCTGTGCCACTCTGTCATCTGTATTTAATATTTGATGGCACTATTTCAGGGTGAACTCTCAGCTATCAGTGCCAGAGAGCACCAAGTCTCATGATCCACTAGATTGTGCTTAACTTCTTCCTATCTGCTGTTTCTGAAGCACAGAAGGGGTGTTATCTAGATTGAGTACAGAGATAAACTAACCTATACACATTTTCTGCTGGTGCTGGATGGTTTTTTCTGACTCTGCAAGTAGTGTTGCCATGACTGTATTATCAGCTTATTTCTAAACCAGCAGCCCACCATGTCCAAGGGGCTCAGGCAGTTGTGTGATATAAATGTGTTGCAATACAGCCCGTTTAAAACCAGCTGTAATAAAGACACCTCGTGGCTGCAAATACAGGTGAGGAGAACAACACCTGGCAGGTATCTGACAAGTGTGGGGCTTCTGACTGAAGGATCTCAACCACCAGGGCCATCACTTGGCACACCATGTGCCCTGTCACCACAAACATGGTGATGTTGTCTGCTGTGGCAGAGCTCAAGGTTGGCTCCAGACATGAGGGCTCTTCCTCACTGCTGGAACAGTGATCTTTCCCTGCCTAAAGCTACCAGGAGCTGGAATTGATACGTCTTCCTTCTGCTCTTCCTCTGCTTGGCCAGAATGAATTGAAAGCCCAACTGAACCTGGCTGAGTGAGCAGAGATAATGCCCAAACTGAGCCCCCCAAGATGTTCTGCTGCCCTCCTTCTCCAGGTGATGGGTTGTGATCCTAATCCCAGAGCTGTCCCCCCTCACCCATGGCAGACAGAGCCCTGTGTGTCCCAGAGCCCCCAGCAGTGTCTGGCAGTTTCCGTGACCTGATGGCCATTTCACAGAACCTGCAGAATGTAGGAATTCTCCATTTTATCCTCACTTTCCTTCCTGTGCTCTCGTTTTTGCACCTGTGGCCTAATAAGCCAGTTTGTTCACATGCCAGAGCAAGCCAGAAGCCTTCCTTGTGCCTGGCTTTGTCACAGTGTTTGCTCTCAGGGCAGCACACCCCCGAGTGACCCACACTCTGCATGGGACAGCTCCGGGCCTGCCGTCACCTTCTGGCTCTGCCCCAGCACTGCTGGGCTCTGGTGCCACATCCCTTCAGCACCCGAGGCCATGTCATGCCATTGCATCCTGCAGAAAGAGAGTTAAGCATGGCTGTGATTTCTGCTGTTCCAACAAGCTTGGAGCAGCAACCCTCCTCTACACATGATACCCAAGGCTTAGGGGCATGGAACCTGCCCGGTGCAGACTGGGAGGTACCAAGTGTCCTTTTCCCAGTGCGACCACAGTGAGGTGTCCTGAGCAAGAGCACACACAGCCCCACAAAGTCAACCCACGGCCCAGTTGACCACACAATGCCCTGGTCTCGTAGCCACAGCCAGGGCTCACTGTCTCAGCTCACATTGGGTTCTAATCAGGTATTTTACGGTAATGACTTGTAGTCATTTTCATTTCAGGCTTGGTTAGGAATAAAGTAAGTAGTGATGAACTGCCACAGTAAGCGTCTGATTTTTCTCTCCCACAAACTTGTGGTTACCACCAGATTCTAAGAAAAGTCTTTCCACTGCAGATTGGAATCATCTAAGCCACTTACACATAGCCTTTTATTTATTAGTGATTCTGCTTGGCTGGCTAAAGGTGAAAAAACCCTTTTTCTTGTGTTTCAGTCGCATTTCTAGTTAATACTCATTAACTGACTTAATGTATGTTACACATCATCAACCTGATTCACTACTGACATAAAACAGAAGCAATTCGTTAGTAACGGTCCCTTGCCAATTAGTGAAGTAAATTACGTTTGAACAATTTTCTTCAAAGATTCTCCTCCTCCCCTCATGCATCATTTGGCAAGTCCTCTGCATGCTTACAGTAATTGTGTGCGTGCAGTGAAAGGAGACTGGTACCTCTTCAGCCCAAATAAATGAATATGTGATCCTGGCGCTAATGTGAGTAGTACAAAGAATCCCAGCCACCCTCCCTTTGATCACCCAAAGATCCCAACAGCAATTAAGATTAGGAACTGCTTTAAAACCCAGAATATTTGGAACATTCTTGAAGGAAAAAGTGAATGCTCCCCAGGGTTTTTCAGAAAATCAGTGAAGGAGGGGAAGCCGTTCTCGTTTATCGTGCCCACAGGCTCTTTAGCAGCTTTGATGTGGATACCCTCAACCTGCTGAGCCACAGGTAGGGCTGCCATGCTTCAGGAAATCCATCCTTGTTTCTGGGATGGTGTTTAACAAGAAGAGGTCTCTGTTTCAAACTGAAAGTTAAGCTGAAGTCAAACAGAAAATGCATCGTCTCAACCACATCCTTAAACACAGTGTCCTTGACAAGAAAATAACCCCAGCACCTGGTGCTGTGCAGGAAGGGGGTGGACAGGTATCAACATTTGGTTTTCACCTGAAAACAGGATTCTTTTGGGATTTCCAGTGCTGTGTGTGATATAGGAAGTCATCTGATCTGCTCTCTGCTGCTGTTTCAGTTTTGGAAGGACGGCAGAGAGGAGAAATGAAACATGACACAAGAGCAGCAGAAACAAAGATGGTTTCGTGCTTAAAACAGGAGAGTTTTGTCACTGATTGCAGTGGAGTGTGGAGGGGCCTCTATCCATGGTGGTGAAACAAAAATCACTGCAACGCTGTCCCAGTGAGCTGAGGGGTCATTTTTTCCCTCCAGTGGATTTTGGAAGTGATACCAGTGAAATGCCTTGGCTGTACCTTGCTCTGAAGGTGATTGGTAATCAGCCAGTGCTTTCACGAGTGTAATTCTAATCACAAATCTTTTACCCGAGGGGCTGCTCCGTGAGATTACCATCTCAGGAGTTTGGCTGGAGCTCTCATTTTTGTAGGTTCTGCATTCTTCCTCTTGAGTCAGCAGGTAAAGTATGTGGCCGTGGCCTGCCTTTGTCATGCCACAGGGTTGCCATGCTTGGAGGGGCCAAGGTCCTCCTGCCAAAAGCATAATGTCACCCTGCTGGAATCCCACCCACGTGTGTCGCTGGGCAAAGTCTTTTCTGTTAATGGATGAGTAAAATTTCACCAGGCTTGTGTTGTCATCACGAGGTAAAATAAGAGGGATTTGCATCTGAGCTGGCACATTTTCCATAATCAGTTTTCCAAGGCTAATTTAAGTCTGCTTGGCACATAGATCTTTCCTTTAAGCAGAGGCTGAGATTCCGAAGCCTCACAGGAGTTTTCCATAGGAAATGCCTCCCTGGGTATCCGTGTGCCAGATGTGCCTGGTTGGCATTTCCCAGAGCATCAATGACCTATTGCTCTGATGCAGAATCGATTGGCTGATTGTGTGAACACCTTCCTGTGGAGTTGGTTTTGCACTGGAGAAATAGGATTGGCAATACTCTGGCTGTGATCAGTGGATTCAGCACTCCCATCCCTGGAATTGTTCAAGGCCAGGTTGGATAAACTCGGAGCAACCTAGTCTAGGGGAAAGCGTCCCTGCCCATGGCAGAGAGTGGAACAAGATGGGCTTTTAGGTACCTTCCAACCCAAACCATTCCATGATTCCATGGTTTAACATCCTTCAGGAAGGTGCATGGGCTGTGGCTGCCAAGAAGAGCCCCCAGATCTGCCCTGGAGGGATTTTGAGCAAACCCCAGAGGGAGAAGAGGGATGTGGCTGGCAAATGCAAGGTGGTGGTTTCTTTTCCAAGCATGTCATGATATATTCTGTTCATGCTACTTGTGTTTCTCTACAGGACGTGCAGTGAGGGGATGTTTACTCTGATGAAAGTCTGGGCTTGATAACAGGAAACCAAGTCCTTTGTGCAGTAAATTGACCTTGAATCACACACAGACCTTTTTTCAGTAACAGAGGGTAAGACTGTCTAAAACACAGGAAAATGGTGTCTCTAGAAAACAAAGTGGCATTTGGAGTTGGCGAGAATGTGCCCGAGCCCTTGGCAGCCTCAGCTCCCTGAATGTCAGCCCGAGCAGGTGGTAGAGGCGCAGCGCGGGCCGGGCCTCGGCAGGACAGCCCGGGGCACAGTCGCCTTTTGTCCCTGAGTGCTTCTCCTGCAAAGTTCAGCCCAGCCAGTGCATGGGAGCTGCATGTCCCTGCGGGTGAGGCACAGCACTGGCGTGTCGAGGCCTGGCTGGGGGGGATTCAGTGGTTTGGGGAAGGATCGCTCCCTCCCACTCTTCCCCCAAATGGGGCAGGAACCATCTCAGAGCCCTTGCAGGAGCTGCTCTTACAGGGCTTTGATCTTGTTGGATGTTTCTAGGTGCTTCCTCAGCATTAACAGAAAGCGTCACAGGATGCAGTTCCATTAATAGCCAGTAATTCCAGGGTGAAGGAGCTCTGCTTACATGCAAAAAAGCAGGTATGGTTTTTCTCTTTACTGTTCCACATGGGCAACTGAGGCCTTTGCTGAGCTCTGATCCCCCACCTGTGTCTGTCCTCTGCTACAGCTCTCCTGGCACAGAACCACAGCATGGTTTGGGTTGGACAGGACCTTAAAGCCCATCCAGTCTCACCCCCTGCCATGGGCAGGGACACCTTCCACCAGCCCAGGTTGCTCCAAGCCCTGTCCAACCTGGCCTT
>JAWWTY010000035.1:1207123-1232930 GCA_035222235.1 Margarornis squamiger | reverse complement strand
ACGTCCTTCCTGTGCTGGTCCCCAGGGCTGGAGGCAGCTCTGCAGGTGGGGTCTCACCTGAGGGGGCAGAGGGGCAGATTCCCGTCTTCCAGTCCCAGCATCTTTCCTCCCATTTATTGCAGACTGGATCTCATTCAGTGATGCCAATTACTTGCCAATGATCATTCCTCTTAGGCCATAAAATCCCACCTCAGCAGGGCTCTGGTGGTTCTTCTCTGTGTCTCCTAAGAAAAGAGCTGGGAAGGGACAGCACAGGTAGGTACAACCTGCATTACCTGTGTGTTCTGCTGAAGGCTCAGATGAACTGCCTGTGGGAAGGGTTGGTTTTCATCCAGAACCTGTCCCTGACCTGGCTGATCCCATGGCCAATGGCTGATGATGGTGCAATGGAATGGGCCATGGGGCAGGGACAAGGACCCTTGTTTTGGCACCGACCTCCACGCTGACCAACTTCAGGAGGAGCAGGAGAATTGTACCTCAGCACAAAACCTCCCCAGAACAACTTGTTGTTATTCCATGGCAAAGAGGTTGTGAATCAGTGCAGGCTTCAGCACCTGGAAGATACTGGTAAGAAGGACACCCCAGCAAAGTCGAGTTGCCTGTACACAACCAAATGCTTCCCTTGGCTGGTGGTTGGTTGGCTGTTACCTGGTTTCCCTGCCCAAGCACTGGAATTGCACTGAATTAAAAAAGGAATTGGGCCAGTTGCCTGACATTGTGTTCTTTCTATTTTCAAAGTGCTGCACAGAGAGTTTGACTGGAAGCTCCAGGGCAGGAATATCCAAAAAAACCCAAGCACTCCCAGTATTTCTGTGCATTTTGGATAAGGCCAGATGGGCTCATCCAAAGATACTTCTCTGTGCGTGTTAATTTTGGGGAAGCTTTCAGTGCTTAAAAGCTTTTGCTGACTTGGAAATCAGACCCACATTCAACTCACAAAGTTTCTGTGAAGGAGATCCAAGCATTTGACATGGATGTGTCAATTCTCTGCTTTAAAAGAGACGTCAGCCTGCGAGTGAACTTGCCATGGCCGTGATGTGTCAGAGGGCCATTACCTACTTATTTCCAAAAATTATTTAGCCGACTGGCTGGCTGGCTTTCCTTTTCCCAGGCTGTTTGAGAGAATGTAAGAGCTGAGCTACTTGGCTACAAGAGATTTTCTTCTCTGAAATTGGCAGCTGCTCATTCCGGAAGAGAAGCAGCATATTTGGCCACTGATTGCAAAAGCAAAGGGAAAACCATTATTTTTTTCATTTCGCTTATTTAACTATCCAGTGGGAGACATTGACTGTATTTGGGTGACCCTTGTTGCTACGGCTTTGCTAAGACTTCCCTATTCCTTAAAAGTCGAAAATTGGAGTATTCAGTTCTCAAAAATGCATACATTCCCCTTGGCCGGGCTCGGAGCGAGCGGGTGCCAAGTGTCTCATTGTGTCAGGCCTTACACAGCAGCACATTCAACGTCACGGCTTCATGAGTCAGGGGTTTCTGTCTGAAAAGGATCACGTCAAGGAGCCCGGCACAAAAATTCCCTATAGCCCAGCAACAGAGCTCGCTGTGTGAGAAGCTCTGTTAGCAAAGAGAGCGAGATGTGAAAGTCAGATATCTCTGCCTGGGCTCCCTTCCACGCTGGACAAAGGAAGCGCTCAGTGACGGGCTGCGAGGCTTCGTGACTCAAGCGCTGTGCTGACTGCTCCTGGAGCACAGTGTGTGAAACCTGCGGCCAGGCCCTGCCGGTGGCTCTGCTGATGTCAGGATGCCTTTGAAGTCCCTCCACGAGCGCCTCAGCCATGAGGAGAGGCTCCTTTCTGGAGCCGTGCTGGACCGAGCGTCGCGGCTGCTGCTCAGGCTTGCTGGGATGTCTCGCTGCGTGCCGGGAGCTCCGGGTCACTACGTCATGAGGGCACTGCTGGTGTCATCCTCAGCCCCCAGTGCATCACTGTGGCAGGAAACACTGCCCGTGGGCAGCCTTGGGGTTTTCAGTGTCTTGCAACCGGTATTTCCTCTGCTTTCCATTAGTAATTCCATTAATCCATCAGGACTTACTTCATCTGCAGGTCACAAGGTTTTTACAAAGGAGGTTGAACAACTCACATAGGACCTGGAGCAAGAGGGCAGGGGGGAATGGCTTCCCAGAGAGAGAGGGCAGGTTTAGATGGGATAGTGGGAAGGGATTCCCCATTGTGAGGGTGGGCAGGCCCTGGCACAGGTTGGGCAGAGAAGCTGTGGCTGCCCCTGGATCCCTGAAAGTGTCCAAGGCCAGGTTGGACGGGGCTTGGAGCACCCTGGGCTGGTGGAAGGTGTCCCTGCCCATGGCAGGGGGTGGCACTGGATGAGCATTAAGGTCCCTTCCAACCCAAACTATTCTACAATTCCATGATCTTTGTTTTCTCTATAAAGAGTGAGAAGCTTCATTTCCAACTGGAAGGGACTCTCTGGAGGTCACACAACTCTGCCAGGAGTGATGTGGCAGAGCTGTCAGTTCTTCAAGTTGCTGTCAGCAGAAGTTTATTGCACTTTCTGACACTGCATAGACTTCTGTTAAGAATCTCCTTTTTAATATTACTGGACAGTCTTGTAAAACAGGGCTTTGGGAAATGATTTTTTCCTAAATTCAGCTCTTTGCTGGATGCCACCTCACTTTCACCTGTGATCTGCACCTTAGTGGTGATGTTTTATATTTGAGGGTGGCATCAAGGAGATGTCCCAATAGAGGGGTGTTGTTGAAGCTGAAACCCTTTCTGATGGTACCTCCACCCTAATCTGAGGTGCTTAAAACGATGAGCTGAAGGCCAACGGCCCTAAACTCCGTATTTGGTCGATGAAAAGAGATCAGCTCTGCCCCAGGATGATTCAGAGTAGAGATGGACTCTCCTTTTGAATCACTGAAGGAAGTCTTTCATCTCTCTCTCTCCATTATCTGCAGGGGACATCTCCCTCCTAACCTTTGTCTTTGAATGAGCTCATGTGAATCCCACCCACATCCCACTGGTCTTGACCAGCAAAACCACTGGACTTGCTCCTGTGCCCCTGTGGATGATGATCAGAAGTCCTGCTCAAGCAGATTGTTTTGTGTCTACAGGCCAAGGAGATTTTGCACCTTCCTCTGGAGCATCTGGTGGGACTTAGTGCCAGAGGCAGAGATGGGCTGGATGGGCTTTAGGTCTGATCCAGCCATTCCCATCTTCCTTTGATCTAAAATAACATTTAGCCATCACTTACTGGTGTAGGAAGGACGAGAATTTGCTGATTTCAGTATTTCTGCAGATTTTTGAGAAACAAAGAGTCACTTTCTTTGGGTTTAGTGAGTCTGGGGATTAGCATTGATCCCCATGAATCCTGTGGTGTATACAGCATTCCCAGGAGGTGTGTATGGACCCCCGTGTGAGCACAGCCTGCCTTGGGCAGGCTCCTTGGGTGGATGGGAGGCAAGGTTTGCTGTATGACAGCAGATGAAATGAGAACATATGAGAGTCAGGGCGCTGAGTTTTAGGTCATGTTTGGTGCCTCTTTCTGACATCTCTGAAATGTGGTTTTCTGCTGAAAAAACTGGCTCAGGAGAATTTGTGTGAGGTCACTCCCAGGAGGTGCTCTGCAGCCACGCTGCACTTGGGGGGTGGATTTTTGAGCCTTATCTACTGGTATTTTCTGAAGAAGACAACAGGTGAAGGAGGGTGATGAAATTCCCCTGGTTCCAGCCTCTGCTTCCAGGACACGGTGAGGGCAGTGCTGGCCTACTCAAGGCAAGGAAAGAGGGAAAAACATCCTTCATTCTTGGGAGCCCACCAGCTCTTCTGCTGCTGTTCCCACAGCCAAGGAACATTCCTTCTCTAAGGAACTGCCTGAACAGGAGCTGTGCCAGGCACTCACCCCTGCGTGGGCCGGGAGGAAGAGGAGCCCAGCCACGACAGCCGCCCCTTGCCAGGCAGGAGCTCACGGAGGAGCTGGATCCTTCTGAGTAAGAGCCAATCCTTGAGCCAAGCGAGGCTGCAGATTCCCCTCGCTGGGAGCAGGGCAAGTCTGTTCTTGGTGGGAAGTTCCTTCTTGGAGATTCATCTGGGGCAGAAGGAGGGGAATATGGAAACAGCCGGGCTGCGTGGGACTGTGGGGCCACATCCTGCTCTGCTGATGGGGCAGGGAGCAGTGGAGTGACTTCCCTGGTATGTCGGGAAGTTTTACCTGGGGACAGGAATGCACAAAGACAAGGGAGGACCTCGGGTTTCCCCTTGCCCAGGCTGCTCTGCTTCCTGGTGCTCTCCCATGTGGACTCAAAGAGAAGCTGTCTTGCTCTCCCATCCTCCCACCAGTGTAACACACAGCCAGGAGGATCCTCATGGATCCAGGCACTCGGTCGTGTCCTGCCCCAAGGAGGGCAGCACCAAACAGTGTTCTTTGTTCTTTTCATAGAATCACAGAATAGTTTGAGTTGGAAGGGCTTAAAACTCATCCTGTTCCAACCCTCCTGCCATGGGCAGGGACACCTTCCACCAGCCCAGGGTGCTCCAAGCCCCATCCAACCTGCCCTTGGACACTTCCAGGGATCCAGGGGCAGCCGCAGCTTCTCTGCCAACCTGTGCCAGGGCCTGCCCACCCTCTCAGGGAAGAATTCCTTCCCAATATCCCATCTATCCCTGCCCTCTGGCAGTGGGGAGCCATTCCCCCTTGTCCTGTCATCCTTGTAAAAAGTCCCTCTCCATCTTTCTTGGCTCTCTTCAGGTACTGGAAGGCCAGACAAAAGGTCTCCTCGGAGCCTCCTCCAGGCTGAACAATCCCAATTTTTTCAGGTTTTCCTCACAGCAGAGCTGCTCCCTCCCTTTGATCATCTCTGTGGCCTCCTCTGGACTTGCTCCAGCAGCTCCTCATCCTTCTGATGTTGGGTCCCAGGGCTGGAGGCAGCTCTGCAGGTGGGGTCTCACCTGGGAGGGCAGAGGGGCAGGATCCCCCCTCCCTGCTGCCCACGCTGTGGGACCAGCCCAGGGCATGGGGGGTTTCTGGGCTGGGTCATGTCCAGCCTCTCCCCCACCAGCACCCCCAGGTCCTTCTCCCAGGGCTGCTCCATCTGCTCATCCCCAGCCTGGATTGATCCCGGGGGTTGCCCTGACCCAGGTGCAGAATCAGCCCTTGGCCTTGTTAAACCGCATGAGATTCCCATGGACCCTCTGCTGGAGCTTGTCCAGTTCCCTCTGGATGGCCCCATCCTTCTAAGTTGTCACTGCACCCTCAGCTTGGTGTCACTGCAAACCTGCTGAGGGTGCACTCCCTCCCTTTGTCTATATAAATGATGAAGATATTAAATAACACTGGTCCCAGTTGGGGACCCCAGAAGCATCCACAGCTCACAGCTGAGGGGTGCCCGAGCTCCAGGGAGCTGCGGGATCTCACAGGGTGCCTCCCTCCTGCACTGCTCCCCCTGGCTGCCCCTGTCTCCATGCTGACATTCTCCATGCTTGGACCGAAATCCTGGGCTCAGGACCAGGCTGAGGGCCTGAAGGTCCACTGTGCCATCACCGGCTGGTGTGCAGGTCTGGCTGTGTCCCAACCCAGGGCCCGAGGGCTGCGGGCTGACCCCAGGGCTGACCCTCTGGCACAAGCACATCCCGGCAGGAATGGCGAGTGGCCGCCGGCCAGGCAGGGCAGTGCTGGCCTGTCCCTCCCTGTCCCTCCCTGTCCCTCTCTGCCAGCTGCCCGCGGTGCCCCGAGGCTCGTGGGGCCACTCGTGGCAGTGCCATGGGTCACGGCCAGCCCGCCAGCCACGCTTCCTTCCCCTCCGGCTCCCGGGAAGGGAAGCTGCCCCAGCACTGCGCCCATCAGCAAAAAGGCTGTGGGTGCCGCAGGGACACCCGCCTGCCTCTTGGACCAGTGCCCGGGGAACTTGGCAGAAAATGCCCCAAAGAGTGAAAGGCAGGCAGGAGAGCCAGGGGATTTGGGAGACGTAAATGGGATCAGTCCAGCCGCGGGGCTGGGGAGAGTTACTACCTCAGGTTATTTTTTGGAGGTGTTTGGATATTTCCAGGGAACTGCCCTGCCTGTGTTTTGTGCCCTGCTGGCTCCCTCCACCCCTGCAGTTATGGAAAGATGTGTTCCAGCCTAAACTGCCTGGGCTCTGCAGCACTCCCTGTGAGCCGTGTGACAGTGTGACACAGCCTTCAGCAGCGGGCACTGGTGCCCAGGGCTTTCCCACAAAAGGCTGGACACTGCTGTGAGGATGCTGAAAAACCTTCTGGCTCCAGAAGGGATTTAGCCCAGCAAAAGCCTTTCTGCTGCCTGAATTCAACCCTCATCCTGGCCGTGTCTGAGCTGCTCTTGTCTCTGTCCGTTCTCAGCTGAGCTGGTTGCACATCCTGCCCAGGAGGTTGAGGTTGGGAGAAAGTCTGTGGAACTGGGGAGCAAAGCTTGGAGATGCCACAGTGCCTTCTCTGCATCCCTGTCCTGCCTCTTCCTGGGGCTCTTCCACAGGCAGCAATCCCATCCTGGCCGTGGGAAAAGCTCCCTTGAGTGTCTCTCACTGTGGGCAAAGCCCAGAGTGTCTTGTCCCACCCTCTGCTGGTGGATAACTGATCCCTCTGCCCTGCTCTGCCATGGCCCCTGCACCTCCCACCCCACCTTTTCCAGGCTAAGCAGGCACTGGGCTTTTCCACCCTCCCATGCTGGGTCAGGGCTTTCTCAAAGTGGTCAACTCATCCCATGAGCTGGTGGGGCAGGAAGAGTGGTTCCCATGCTCTGCCAGTCGCTGCCACAGTCGCTGCCAGATCCCACTCATCCCTGCTCCAAAGCCTGTCTGCACCAGCTCTGCTTCCCTGCGCTCTCCCATCCCATCCCATCCCATCCCATCCCATCCCATCCCATCCCTGGCCACCATTTGGTGCTCCCCACCCAGCTCAGCCCCTTCCCTGGTAAGTGGCCCTGTGGCCACCTCAGCCCAGGCCGTGTGCCCGCTGGGATGGTGCCCCAGCTCTCCTCCCTCCCGCTCCGGGCGTTTGCGGCAGCGCTCGCGTGCAGGCAGCTGGAGGAAATCAGAGGAGCCGCTCAGAGCAAATCTGGGCAAAGGCAAGGGAAAAAAAAATAAAAATCCTGGGACCTGGCAAGATCCTACGCAAGTTTCCATGAGAAATCCAACGTGGCCATCGCCAGCCCGCGGCTGTGCTGGAGCTCTCCCAGGCCTCTCCCGGGGTCAGCGGCGCTGCCAATGCCCACCCAACTCTCGGCAGAGCCCCGGCCAAGCCTGGGTGTTTGCCCACAGCTCCAGCAGGTCCTGTTGTCCCGCTGCCGACTGCCTCGCGTTGCTCCTGTGACATATTTCTTGCTATCAGTTTTAGTCTTTAATTCCCTTTGCTCCAGAATATCTGACGGTGCAATTAGGAAGGCCCGGAGGGAAGCGTGTGTGTGCTCGGCCATCAGACCTGCGGTTACCGGCTGTCTGGAGCGGCGCTGGAGCAGGGATCAGGAACAGCTGCCAGGCTTCCAGCCTTGTTTTCATTTTCTAAGAGGTTAACTGAGAGCCCGATGCGAAGAGACACCCGCACACACCCAGAGCCCCGCCACACACACGGAGCCACACGCACCCGCACGGAAACACACACATAAACACAGATGTGGGCCGGCACGGGGACATGTAAACAGAGCCCTGTGCAGGACCAGCCCCGGCAATGTGGGATGGGACCGGTGTCACCCTGGCTTTGAGCGGGCCATGGTGGGGCAGGACGGCGATGCCGCGTGGGGAGCGAGGAGCTGGTCACACTTGGCACCTCCAGCCCACGGAGGGCGGCTCGTTCTGCCCCGGCTCCGGGCGGTGGGGCAGGTCCCTCCCGCTGCTTGTCCGAGACCTTTCGGGGGAAGAGCCCGGTCACAGTAGCTGTGAGGAGGCACAGCTGGGGCTTGTTTCCTCCAGGGCTTGGCTGAGAGAGGAGCATGCGGGGATGTGCTGAGAATGCACCCGGGGTCGGGCTGTGGAGCTCTCCCTCCCAGCACCGCAGCCGGGCTGGGCCCCTCCACCCAGAGGTACTGCACGGGGAGGAGGAAGGCTTAGTATTAATTGCAGTGGGGTTAGGAAAGAAGAGAGCCTTTCGCTTTGTCCCTAGGGAATGGTAAATCCTGGTCCTTGAGGGGCTGCAGCTCCCGGTGCCCTGGGAACTGGTGGTGCTGTAATGATGGGAACTGGTGGTACAGGGGTGAGGGGGACTGCTGGTACTGGGATAATGGGGACTGGTGGTGCTGAGGTGATGGGGACTGGTGGTGCTGAGGTGATGGGGACCAATGCTGATGGGGACCAGTAATGCTGGGGTGATGGGGACCACTCTTTTTGGGGTGATGGAAACCAGTGGTACTGCCTGGGGACCAACAGTATCAGGGTGCTGTTGACTGGAGTTGCTGGGGTGATGAAACCCAGTGGTGTCAGGATAGTGGAGACCAGTGGTGCTGATGTGATGTGACAATGATGGGATCAATGGTGTCAAGGTGATGGGGCCCAGTAGTTCTGGGGTGGTGGGACCAGTGGCGTCAGGGTGATGGGAACTGGTGGTGCCAGGGTGATGAGCACCACGGAGAGCCACTGCTGCCTCACAGGAGGCTGATATCCACCCGCCAAGGTGAGGTGTTTGGCAGCAGAACTTGGCAGCACTGAGGTGGGGTGACCGCAGCTTCCGCATGGAAAGTCCCATCCCAAAGCCTGGCAGGCATCTCACCAGGACTGCCAAGAACAGACAGACTTCGCCCACCCGTCACCATCCTCCCTGCCCCACAGCCACGCACAGAGCCCTTGTGGGAAATGCCAGGCTGGGAAAAAAGCAAGGAGGCATCTTTCTAGGAGCAAGTTTGTGCCTCACGGTGCCTGGGCGTGGAGGAGAAGAGTCTCCAGTGGCTGGTAAAGGCTGGGTTCACGCTGCCGCCGTGGGGGCTCGTTTGGAACCTGCTCCTCTCTGGCTCATGTCTTCACAAGACGTGTAGGAACTTCCTATCTCTGGAGCCCCGGGCCCTTAGTCAAATTTGGTTGGCAGCCACAGGCGCGCACACGCTCGCCCAGCGGGATTGCACGCACACCTTGTTTTCTTAGGAAACGAGAGGGGAGCGTGACCCGGGCTGCGTTGTGCTTCATTTTGCTGCAATAAATTAACATGTCAACTGTCCTGGCCCTAAAACCTGTCCCAGATGCAGCAAAAGCTGGGGAGGCTGCTTGGCATCCTCATGGAAACCTCAGCAAGCGGGTGAGGGAGGTGTGTCCGCGTTTGGTGGGGACATCCAAGGTGCTCAAGCCCCGCTCTGTGTGGCTGTGGGCTGGGGGTCCGCAGTGCAGGGGCCCTGCTGGGGTTGGGTGCCAGGCAGTGGAGCAGTGAGCAGAGTGCTCTAAGGTGGGACATCCCCAAGTTTTAGCTGGGGTTGTCCCCCTCTTCCCCTGCGATGCTGTTGGGCTGGAGGTGCCGCCACTCCCTGGGGTCAGAGAGCATGGGGAGAGCAAGAGGCAGGTGGGCACTGCAGGCTGGGCCTGGGCTGCTCTCTCCTGCCATCACCCCTTAATGCTGAGAGAAATCTCTGCTTTCCTTTTCTGTTTCTCCAGGAATCTCCACTACTGTCACTAACTTTCTGAGTTTGCTTCAGTGGGACAAGCAATGGCAGGGGCTCCTCTTCCCCCAGAGCCATGCTGGTGTGCAGTTCAAAGGTGGCACTACAGGGCCATGGACCACCAGCTGTGGCAGCAGGAGGGGCAGAGGGGGCTTCAATGGCATCTGCCAGCTCAGCCGTGCCATGGGACCCTGGTGAGTTGCCACAGCTCCCATTTGGTCCTTTCCCAGCATCTCCAGGGTCCTAGTGGGTGTTGCCTGCTCCTCTGGGATCCTGCTCAGGATTTGCTTCCTAGCTCTTCACCCTCTTCCTCATCCCCAAGTTCCCTCCCTTTCCTTGGGTGAGATCTCCTTGAGCCCTGTTTTTTTCCCTCCTGGCCAGGAATTAGGTAGGTTCAGGCCATCTGAAATACCTTTGTTAAGCAGGTGTGCCTCAAATAGCTTCAGCCCCACAGGTCCTGCTGCATTTTGGACTTTGGGTCTGTAAAGGAGATTCAACATCACATGAGACCCAAGCAGAGTGGGGATGGAAGAGCTGGTTGTTCGCTCCCTTTTGGACGACAGTGAGTGGGTGCTCTGCCTGCTGTGGGTCTGGTGGGGGTGCTGAGCATTTTATCGAGGCCCCTCCAAGGGTGCCAAGCACACCCAGGGCTGCAGAAGTGCCCCTGTCTCTGTGGAGGGTGATAGCTGTGCTGAGATAACCCCTCTGTCAGATACCCACGCATCGCTCCAAGGCAGCACATCCCCTCCTCCAGGGAAGGCCCCCCGTGCAAGGCAAATGGGAGTTCTTCAGCCATCCCCAAACTGGGGTGCAGCAAGGAGAGGCCTCTCCAGCAGCTCCACGGAGCTGGACTTGCCCCTGCTCCACAGCTCGGTCACCATGAGGCTGAACACTTGCTGGGCAAAGCTGCTGACAAGGGTCTCGGGGGACCACTGGGGATGTGTCATCCTGCTCCCGAGCCAGCCCCGAGCTCCAGCAGTGTCACACAGCGAGTGGCTCTGCCAGGGGTCCGGATCCGGCCCCTGCCCTCCCCCTGGCTCTTGCAGGCCAGTGCCAAGTCCCCTGCCGGGCACGGGGGCGGCTCTCGGAGCCGGGTCCTGCGACTGAGGTTGCGTTCGTCTCGCCTCCAGCCCATTGTCTTGTTTATTTGTCACGGTTGGTCCCCAATTAGGAGTTCGAGCCGTTCGGGACAAGGGCTGTTTCTTCCCATGTGAACGTGCGGTTCCCGCGCCGCCGGGCTGTGATGTGGCCGAGGACCCGCAGGAGCATCTGCTATTGCAGCAACAGTGCCCGAATGCGTTTCAGATGGGCTCGGCTCTGCTTTCCGTGCTCGGGCCAGCGGCCAGCCTGGGATGGAGCGGGACAGCCTGCAGCCAGCCCTCGGGATGCAATGTTCCCGTCCTCAGGGACCTGGCTTAGGGACCTGCTGGAGAGATCGTTACTGGCTGAACGTCTGTCCCCAGTATCGAGCCTTGAGGGGACCTCCCACATGGGGAAGGGGCTCTACCGTGGGCACCAGCGCGTCCAGCCCCAGCCTGGGTGCACACAGGGGAAGGTGGGATGCTCCAGCTGGCATCTCCCAGGGAACGACCCGACCGGCATCCTGTGCTTTGCCCACGGAGTTAGCCCCGGCTGGGATGCTCGGGCTGGCTCCGTGGCCGGGGATGCAGCACGGGTCACCCACGGCGCACCCCGCAGAGGGGCCGGGGGTGCCCCAGCCCCGCACCTGCCCCCGGGAAGGGAAGGCGAGTCCGGTCCGGCCGGTGGCCCCGGGGCAGCGGCGGGGACCCGTCCGGCCGGGTTGCGCGGCGTCAGCCAGCACATGATCCGCGCCGCGGGGCCAAGGGCTGAGGTCAGTCAGTCACACCCAGGCAGCGGCACTGACTTCACCGCGGGCAGGAGCAGCTCCTCACGTATCCCGCTCCCCGAAGGCAGCGCTGACCCGCCGCTCGGGGCCGATGGTCAGGCCGCTCCGTTATCGGGGCGCGGGCATCGCTCCCATCGCAGCCGATGGGTCCCCGGAGCCTCCCCTGGCTCCCGGCCCAGCCGAAATATTTCCCCGGTCCTGGGGCTGAAGGGGGATCACTGACAGGGTCCTGCCGGTGCCGCCGGGGAAGCCGCAGCGCCGGTTCCTTCGCGGTGCTGCCGGTGCGGCTGGCGGGGCTGGCCCGCTGCCCCGGGGCGCCGGCTGGGTGGGATCAGCCGCTGGCTGAGGTCATTGAAGCCCTTTCCATCTCCCCCGAGTTTGGGACGAGCAGGGCAGCGCGTCCTGGCGCGCTGGGGCCATGGCACGGGCCCGGGGCCGCCGCCAGCCCCGGCTCCGAGATCCCGGGGGAGGGCAAAGGAAGGGATTTGGGGAATTTTAGGGGCTTGTCCACGCGTTTTCAGGGAAGGAAGAGTTAATCCCCCGCCCGCCGCTAATGAGTCTTAACTGGGAATGACCCTACACAGGGGAGAAGTGAACCCATTGTCCTCGCCTGTGTTTGACTGTCTTCCAGGGAGACTCATGAAACGCAGAACCCGGGCGTGAGTTCCCGATTTATGTCAGGAGGCTGTGATTTATTCTATTTATTTATTTTTGCCATCTGGTTGAGGAGGGACGTTGAATACAAGCGTGAGAAATCCAGATGTGCACAGCTCCTCGCTCCCGTCGTCCCCAGCCCGGCTCCTGGCCCCGCTGAGCCAGCCCCCAGCCCTCGGCCCCTGACAGCCCCCGAGCCCTCGGGGATGGTTTGGTGACACCCCTGGGCACCTGTCACCTCCCTGGCGAGGCTGAGGGGTGGATATTGACACACAAACGGGCTCAGCCCGGATGTCCATCTACTGGACTTCCAGCCTGTGAGGTGTTGGCCATATAGTACTGTGGTAGCAATAGCCATGGGGACACCCTGGTGTCCCCAGCTGCAGGGACAAGGTGACCCTGGCAGCCTTCATGGAGCCAGCAAGTGCTGCAGGATGTTGCCCTGGGGCATAGTGCCCATTCCAAAGGGATGGTGCTCTCCCCTTCAGTGCTCTGACCCATCCCTGTGTTTTGGGGAGGTTGTATTGCTTTGAGGACATCGTATCTCATGGTGCAGGCAGGAAATGGGCCCCACAAAATGGGCTGTGATCCAAAACCGGGCACCCTCCAGGACGGGGGTACCAGTGACACCCAGGGCCCCTTCTCTGGTGACAGGCTGGGATGATGGAAGAAAGACACATCATGCCTGGGAACACACTGTGACACCCAGGGATGTCCTGAAGTGCTTCTGCCATGGGACAGGGGTGCCAGTGCTGTTTTGCATCTCACCCCTGCCACGAAGGGACAGCAGGGCCAGGCTGGAGATGGGCACCACTGACCCTGCTGTCACCCTTGGTGCAGGATGAGGCTGACGTTGCTGCAAGGTGGTGCCACTTTGGGGTCAAACCCATGCCACGAAAACTCCCATGGGAGCTCAGGGGCACAACTGGGCACCATGACCCTTTGGGACAGAGAAACAGGGGGCTTGGGGGTCACTTATGAATTTCTGCAATGGTTTTCTGGTCGGGGCTCCTCCGAGACATGAGAGATGATCACACAGGATCTTAGCTCATCCGCTTGCTGTCTCATGCCTGGGAGGTTTGGCCCGTGGCCCGAGGGCTCCGGAGGAGGAGGAAAATTTCATCATCCTGCTCCAACGTCTCCTGTATAATCAGCCTCTTGTTAACCGATACAGCCCCATGCGAGACGCTCGCCGAGGACCAGGGCACTGGTGGAGCCTTAGGTGGTCTTGGCCCCGGCAAAGCTTTGCTGAGCCTCTCCCAGCGCTGCCTGGGAAGCGGCTGTGATTTTATCTGGTGTGTCCCTTCCACCCTGCACATGCTCTCTCGGCTCTGTCTGCCTCTTCCCAGCCGGTTTCAGTGTTTCCCTGTACCCCCAGGAACTGCCAGCATTGTCAGAGTGGGCTCCCTGCACCGTGATGGTCCCCTCATCACCATGGTGTCTGTGCCACGATGCTCCCCACAGGTGCCCCGTGGTACCCACACCAAGTGCCATCCATGCCATGATCTCCCTGCACTGTGATGGTCCTCACACTGTGATGGGCTCGCACCACAATGCTCCCCATGCCATGGCAATCCCTGCACTGCCATGGTCCCCACATCAAGACTGTCCCCATACCATGACTGTCCCCACATCACAAGGCTCCTTTGACCCTCTCAGTGCTTTTCAGCAGCTGGTGACTGGCAGTTTAAGCATTGCCCCTGGAAAAATGCCTTCCATTCCATAAGAGATGGGAAGGGAGGAAGGAGTGAAGTGACAGGGGACTGGGATCCCCCGGCCTCCAAGGGACCTCTGAGAGGCCTTCAGGGGAGCAGAGGTGTCTGGGGGTGAGCACAAAGGGGACCCAGCAAAGAGCAAACAAATGCAGTTGGTTTCTGTTGGTTTATTTAAAAAAAAAGGGGGCAAAGAAGTATAAAAAAATAAATATTTAAATAGAATTCCATTTTATATATTACCACAAATCTTCTTAATAATTATTAATTATTGTTAACAATAAAATTATTAAGTCAGGTCACAGCTCTCAGCGCACACTGGGCTTTCCACTGAGGCAATAAATAACCCTCACAGCCTGCTCTGGTGCCAGGAGCGAGCCAGCACCTCCTGCCACCGGCCTGGGGCCTGTCCCCACATCCCCCTGTCCCATGTCCCTGTGTCCCCGTGTCCCACACCCCCTTGCCCCACCTCCCCTGTGCTGAGGCTGCATGCAGCCATGAGGAGCCCAGCCCTTGGCCATTAGTACATTCAGAGCCTTTCCGATGGGAAAAGCACTTTTCCACAGGAGAGGGATGCTCCGTGCCCCGCCGTGCCTGCGCGGGGGGACGATGCTCCACAGTGGGGTGACTGCCCACTCTGTCCCCCAGGGGTGGCCTCGTCCCAGATGGCGGGACCCAGCCCCAGCCACCACAGCCACCCCAGTACCCCCAGTTCAGCTCCTTGTGGGGCCTTAAAATGTGCAGGGGGAGCGTGTCCCCACATTCCCATGTCCCCGCCAGCCGCTGCATCGCTGTGTCCTTCCTTGCAATCCTTTTTCCAGGGCAGTGGAAGCTTTCGGACAGTGCTCCAGGATGTCTCTCAGGTTGCTCTCCGTGATGGAGACTGTCCGTGGGGGACAGAGTCCGGCCCTGCCGCCAGCCCCCACAGCTCCCCACAGCTCCCCACATCCCATGGGGGTGCAGGGATGGCTGAGACACATCCTGGGACCAGCCCATGCCCCGGCATCACCTCGGGGATGCTCTGCCTCATCCTGCTGGATGCTGGCTCTGCTCCACCCGGGATGCTCAGGGCTGCAATGTTCACCCCCTCAAGGGGCAATAAATTACCAGAGGGCGGATGGGGCCAGCGCAGGGTCCAGGGTAATAAATAGGAAGGCGGGAGTTTGGAAGGCAGCGGTGGGGGGCTGCCGGCAGTGGAGAAGCAGCGGAGCAGAAGCAGGTGCTCATGAGGGGCTGAGATGAGGTAGGAGGACACGTGCCGCCTGGCCGATGACCTGCACGTACTTCCTGAGCACCTGGCAGCCCTGCTGCTTCTTCTTGAAGGTGCTCTTGCCCTTGGAGCTGTCCCCGTACCTGACGTCCACCTGGAAGATGTTGTAGTTCTTGCAGAGGAGGCAGGTGAGGTTGGAGATGAGGCCCCGGGTGGTCTTGGTGGTGTTGTGGAGCCGGTCAAGGAGCTCCTTGGCCGTGGGGTTGAGCTCCTCCTGGTCGCGCGTGATGTTCCCCAGCGAGGCGTTGAGGAAGGCGAAGAGCTTGTACATGGCCACCATCACCTCCTTCCTCTCGCTCGTCCGGTTGACGCGGAAAGCAGGGAAGAAGATCCCGGCGGGGTTGCAGAGCTTGTCACTCTCACTGCTGAATGGCTCTCCCTGGCACTTCAGCTGAGGGGAGAGCTGAGCGTCACCCCATGTCCCCTTGTGTTCTCCCTGGCCACCTCTTGTCGCCATCCCCACCGTGTCCCCAGCCCTTCCCCTTCACGCACTCGTGGATCAGACCCCCTGGGCTCCCTGGCCATCCCCGAGCACCACTTACGTAGAGGCTGAAGAGGTCCTGGGCGGTGGCGTTGAGCAGCGCGACCTGCCTGCGGGTCTGCTCCTGCACGTTGGAGCGGCACAAGCCGTGGCTGGGGCAGCCGGAGCCGGTGACCAGCAGTGCCCGTCCTGCCACGGGCCGCCGCTGCAGCAGGAGCAGGGCCATGAAGGGCACGACGCCTGTGCGGGGAGAGAGGCCACTGTCACGGCGGGGACCGAGACAAGACGGTGGCGGCCCATGGGCAGAGCATCCACCAGGGGTGACCCCAGTTCCAGGCACCCAAGCACATCCAGCCGTGGGGACTCATCCCGCTCGGGTGCGGGTCCGGCTCAGCCGGCAGCCCTCAGACCCCCCGGTTTCCGTGCCGAAGCTCCCGTCCCGCTCCCGTGCCCCTCACCTGCCCCCCGGCCGGCGCTCCCCCGCCTCCCTTCCCGGCGGGGCGCCCCGCAGCATTCCCACATTTCGCAACCGGCCTGGTGGCGACCTGCCGGGTTTAATCAAATATGCAAAGCGCTTTTTCCTCCGTTATCCCTGTCCGGGCGCTGCGGGAGCAAGGCCCCACCCCGGCCCGGCTGACTCAGCGGGGCGCCCTCAAGGAAACCTGCCTTCGGCGTGCCCTCCCTCCCTCCCTCCCTCCCGCCTCCGGCCCCACCGCCTGCCTCAGTTTCCCCGTCTGCGAGGTGGGCGCAGCGCCGAGGAGCCCTGGGGAGAGATGATGCAGCTGCCAGAGACTCCAGCCAGGAAATCCCTGGACGCGGAACAAGGGGACTCTTGAGGCACCGGCAGCTGGGTCGCCCCGGCGTGCCCCTCCTGAGAGCGGGGCGCTCCGAGCCCCCATCCCCTGGGACTCCCCCAAACCAGGAGCCCTGCTCGGGGAGGCCGAAATGCCTCCGGAGCGCTGCCATCCTCGGGGCAGGGCGGCGCGGGGCTGACCCGGTGCCACCGGCGGTGCCCCGTCGGGGCGGGGGTCCCGCGGCTGCCCCGGGGGTGCCGCGGGGCGGGGGCTCCGGGCAGTGCCGAGCGCCGGAGCCGCCCGCACTTGTCAGCGCCTCCGACGTGCCGCCGGTGCCGGGTACTCCAAGCCTCGACTTATTGACTCTGCCCAGGTGGGAAAGGACTTACCTGGGCGTGTTGCGATCCCTGACCCGCCGCCGCTCCCCTCCTGCACGGCATGGGGGGGGACCCTTCCTCCCCCCGCCCGCCGGACCCTGGGTGTCCCCATGGGATGCAGAGTCCCTAACCCACCCCGCAAGCCCCTCTCGCTGCGTCCCCCCCGGCCGCTGCTTCTCCCCGTTTCACAGCTGGGCAGGGCGAGGCTCGGCACCCACGTGTGCCAGGGGATGGGTGGGAGAGGGGTCCCGAGTGGGTGCTGCCCCGTGGGACCCCCTAGCACTGCAGCTGGGGTGGGGGCTGCTCCCTCCAATCCCCCTTCTGCACTTGGCAGCCTCCTCATCCCTCCAGCGCTCCCGACACGGCATCAGGAGACCCAGAAGGAGGAAAAGCGGGGAGGGGGGGGGGGGAAGTATTTAAAAGTACAAAAAAGCCATTAAAAAAATTAATCCCCCCCTCCTTGAGATTTTTTTTTTTCTTGGAAGCATTTCCAGTTATATAAGTGTCCAGATGTTGGCTGCACCGCGCCAGCGCCGCGCTTCGCTCCCGCTGCCAATTCCCAGAGATGCTCATCCCGAGGGGGAACGCAGCGCGGCGGGAGCCCTCGCTCCAGCTCCAGCGGTGGCATCCAGCTGGGACCCGAGCATCACCGGGAAAAGGAGGGGAGGGGAGGAAAAAGAGAAGGGGGAGAAGGGGAAATAATATCCCCAAAGTTGATTTTTTTTTTTTTTTTTTACCTGCCGGCATGAACTTCATTGTGAGCCGCGTCCCGGGAGCGACTTAATAGGGATTGGTGTTGGCAGAGGAAGTTTTCAGAAATTCATGTTCATACTGGGGGACTTCTCGGGGTTTATATACCGGTCCGGCAGCCAGCCTGTGTTGTAAGAAGAGGGGAGGGGGGAGACGCGGGGGGGATGAAGCACCGCTATCGTTACTTCTATTGAAACTGGAAAGCAATCGCGGGCTTGGAAATCCTGAATGATTCTTAGAAATAAAGTTGATTCACCCGGATTTGGGTGTTTTTTTTTTTCTTTTCTTGTTTCATGCGCGGGCTCGGGGAGGTGCTGGGGAAGTGAGTGGGAAGGGAAAGTTGAATTAAAGCCCCCCCAAGGGGCGGCCGCACGTGGGGTTTGGGGGTGTCGAGGAGGGAAGGCGGGCCAGCGGTGCCGTCACTCACGGAGCCACAAGCACTTTCACCCCCTCCCTGGCCGGGGCTTCTCCGCTGCCTGCCGGAGCAGGCGATAAAATAAAGGAGACAAAAAAAAAAAATCGGATTTAGGTGTTTTGGGGGGTTTTGGAGGGATGAAAGGTGCGGGAATTTGGCGGTGGGGTCCAGCACCCCTCGGTCACGTTGGGACGGCCGCGGTGACACCGGTGTCCCCCAGCTCATCCCTTTGGGCAAAAATATTAGAAGTCAAGGGTGGGTTTTCTGGAGGAAAAAGGACAAACCCACCCAGGGGGAGAGGCTGGACCGGCCCCCCAGGGTTAACCCTTCCCTCGGCGGGGCTGGCCACTGGCTGGAGTGGACAGGAGGGTGCTGGAACAGGCAGGAGGGTGCTGGGGCAGGCAGAAAGCTGTTGGGTTATCCTCTCCTGGGGTTCCCAGGGGATCAGGGCACTGCAGGTCTGTTGGTTCCCAGATTTGGGTGAAAAACAGGTTAAAAGGATTTTTTTGTCCCTCTCTATTTTTTTCTCACCCGGGCCGAGCTGAAACTTTAATCAGGTTTAGCAAGTTTGTGCCTTGGCAGGTGAACCCGATGGTGACAGTGAAGGAACGGTGACGCAAGAGCCACCACGACCCCGGCTGTCCCCCTTTGGAGGGGGGACACAGTGAGGGGGGACACAGAGACCCCCCTGTGCTGGGGGGCTGGCCCACAGCTGCTGCCTGCCTCAGTTTCCCCAAACAAGAACCAGCCTGGTTTGCTGGTGGCATTGATGCCCCAGCAAGCAAAGCCCAGTTCGCCCCAGTCTGGTCTTACTGGGACGTCAGGGATGGGGATTGGGACTGCAGAGAGTGGGGAGGATGAGCCCCATGACCCCCTCCCACAGCCTCACCCCGGTTTTATTGGGATGTGTGGAACAGCAAATCACATATTGATGGACATCTGATGGCCTGACACATTTAATTAACTGAGGAATTAATAGCAGTTAATTAATAACACTGGGGAGCGTCCTCTGAGGGTTGTGTGCAGGATTTGCCCTTTTCCTGAATTTCTTAAGAGCGACTCAGCCAAGCTGAGCTGATCTGGGTTTTGGGGTCCCATTTATAATGGATTTTCTAGGAAGATAAAAATGTTAGGGGGGTTGGGGGAAGGTAAAAAGTTCAAGGAGGTAGAGGGAGGGTTCCCCTGGGGGGTGAGGGACCCTGATCATGGTGAGATGGACACGATGGCACCGGCTGGCAGCTCATCCCTTTGGGCAAAAATATTAGGATTAAACGGAAGGTTTTCTCCAGGAAAAAAGACAAACCCACCCAGGGGGAGATACTGGAACTCTGCAGGGTGGGATGCTCTGGTGGGAAAACAAGAGTCCTGGATCCAAGTGGGCGGGATGGGGAGATGCTGGGATGGAAGATGGCGGGGTGGGAAATGCCCAGGTGGGACATGATGATGGGATGGAAGATGCCGGGGCTGGGAGATGCCGGGGCTGGGAGATGCCGAGTTTGGGAGATGCCAGTGGGAAATGTCAGGATGGAAGATGATGCCCAGGAAAATCCCCTTTTCCAATTTCTTGGGTAGCAGGGATATCCCCGCATGGATCCCGTGCCGATGCCCCACGGAGAGGGGGCAGCAGGAGCGTGACGAGATGGTGACACGGGTGGGGGTCCCAGCGTGTCCCAAGGCGGGAGCGGGGGGTCTGGGGAAGGCGGGATGGGCACTTGGAGGGGGAGGCAGCGCTCCCTGTCGAGGGGACTGCGGCACCGGGGACCTGCGGGGACCGCGGACCCCGGGAGGAGCTGGGGGCAGGTCGTGCCCCCTGTCCCCGCCATGCCCACGGCCAGCCTGCCCAGGGACATGGGCACCAGCCCGGGCTGTTCCACAGCCGCCCCTACAGTGCTGCTGCTCTGCCCCGCTCCGCGCTGTCCCCTCCACCGCATCCCGTCCCAGAACTGTCCCCAGCGCCATCCCGGGCACCTCAAGCCCTTTCCCTGTCCCCGTGCTGCCCCCTGCTGCCCCAGCCCAGGACTGGCCTCTCCCCATCCCATAATTGCCCCTCCGCCCCATCGACCCCCAGAACTGCCCCATGCACATCCCCATCCCTGCTCTGGAGCTGCCCCCTGACCCGTCCCCAGCCCAGACCTCTGCTCTTCCCAGCCCACAGCCGTCCCCTCCCGTCCTTCCCCATTCCATCATTGTCCTCCCTGCTGCAGCCCCACCCCAGAACTGCCCCAGCCCCGACCCAGAACTGCCCCAGCCCCGACCCAGAACTGCCCCAGCCCCATCCCAGAACGGCCCCACCCCAGAATTGCCCCCCAGGCTCCATCCGCCGCCCACAGTCCCCTCAGGGTCCCCGTCCCTTGCTGTCCACGTGCAGGGGGTGGACACCCAAATTGCAGTGCCACCGCAGCCCCCGGAGGGTCCCACCGAGGGGGGGTGTCTGGGGGGGGCCCTGCGGGGGTGATGAAGGGATGAGTAAGGCAGGTGTCCCTGTCCCGGGGAAATCCAGAGCTGCCCAACGGCAGGAACCGAATTCCCCTTTGACTCACGATGGTTCCCTGCCCGGGGCTGCCTCACCCCTGCCCCTGTGCCCCATCGCTGTCACCCTACCAGTGCCACCCTGCCTGTGCCACCCCACACGTGCCACCCACAGACAGACACCCTGCTGCTTCCCATCCTGCCATGTCTGGGGGCCCCGTGGCTGTGACAGCGTGAGCTGCCCCTTGGGGACTGTGGCCAAACAATGTCCCCACCACGGGGTGGCTTTTCCCAGAGGTGGGCACTGGGGTGCCCTGGGACCCCTATGGGGACACCAAGGAGGGACTATCCCTCTGGTGACACTCAGCCCAGGGTGCAGCCCGTGTCTGGGGTCCCCCCATCCCTCCACACGCTCCCGGGGGTCACATACCTGTGCCCTCCCCTCCACAGCCCTCTCCGGAGCTGGGTGGGTGGCTCGGTGGTGGCACAGTCACGGTCACTGTCACGGTCAGTGCTGGCACAGTCACCCACAGCACACCAGGCCAGCTCGGGCTGCTTCATGGTGACATTGTCCCCCCCAGGAGAGTCCCCCGGTGGCGGCGGGTGCCAGGGCAGTGGTGGCCGTCCCGGTGCTGCAGCTCCTGTGACTGACTCAGGCAGGGTGCCCACGGCACAGCCGGGCAGCCCGGCGGGCACCGGCACACGGCACACAGGGAACGAGTGACTCCATGGGGACACATGACCAGGTCTTAGGATTTTTGACTCAGCAGGACTGGTGGCAGTGGTTGGCCTGGTCCCCGTGGTGGCTCTGGTCACTCCACAGGGACGCTGTGCTTGGCTCGGCTGTGGTGATGGCCCAGACCGTGCCAGGTGGCTGTCACACAGGGCTGTGTGACATGTGGCACAGGGTGCCATGCGATGTGTGCCACACCATGGCATGGCACGTGCCTGGCAATGCCAAGCCATGCCATGGGACACCACACCTTGCCATGTCACATGCTATGTGCCATGTGTGCCACACTGTGCCCTGTGCCACATCCTATGTCACATGCCATTGTGTGCCATGTCCTGTGCCACATCTCACTGTGTGCCATGTACTGTGCCATGTCACGGGCCACACCACAAACTGCCATGTCCTGTGCCACACTAGGGGCCACATCTCACCACATGCCACCTGCCACATCCTGTGCCATTTGCCACATCCCATGATGTGCCACACCCTGTGCCATGACACATGTCATGTCCTGATGTGCCATGTTCCATGCTGTGCCATGGGCCACATCCCCCAGTGTGCCATGTTCTGTGCCATGCCACGGGCCATGCTGTGAAGTGCAGTGCCATGTCCTATGCCATTCCATGGACCACATCCCATCATGTGCCCTGTGCCACATCCCATACCATGCCACATGCCACACCATGCTGTCCCTCATCCCAGGTGCCACATCCCCCACCATGCCACACCATGTGCCACAGCACCCTGTGTCACACCCCATGTGCCCTGGTGAGGACAACGGGCACAGTCTGGCCACCAAAATACAGCCCATCTCTGCCCACAGGCCCCAGGACAGACACAAGGACACAGAGACACAGGGACAGAGGGACACAGAAACACAGGCACGCGACGTCTCAGCGGCCGACAGGCCGAGGTCAGCACTTTATTTCCTTCTGCCATCGTACAAAAATAAGGAGGTGCCACGTGGGCAGGGGGCACCGCCCTTCTCAAAGTACCAAAAATATCAATATTCATAAATAAAACCTCGTGACATCCATAGTTTAACACCATAAAAAATGACCATAAAAATAGATATTTATATATTACAAATGTCTTTAAATATTTTTCCCCATTGCAGGGATGTATTAAATTAACCCTGAGAGTCAATAAATATGATAAACACACAAATATTACTGCATAAATTAGGGGGAGGGGGTGGGTGTTGCCACCCCCCATCACAGTGCAGTGGCCAGAGCCGAGTCCCTGCCTGGCACAGTCAGGGCTGTGGTGGCACAGCCTGGGGGGGGACACAGAGGGGACAGGGAAGCTGAGGGTGTGGGAACACCAAGTGTGCAAAAGTGAGCACGGGGACACCAAGCACAGGGGACACAGAGAGCACAGGGACGCTGAGGGCTCGGGGACACTGAGCGTGCAGGGACGAGGACAGGGATGTGCAAAGGGACACTGAGCTTGTGGGGACACCAAGCACAGGGGGACACCGAGTGTGCAGGGCACTGAGCTCAGAGGGACACTGAGCTCACAGGGACACCAAGCTCACAGGGACACCAAGCTCACAGGACTCTGCTCCCAGTGGCTCTCTGGGGTCAGCAGATCTGGTGCAGGGCAGGCAGTGGGTGACAGCACCGGTGACACTCCCCGGTGGCAGCAGCACTCTCTGTGGGCCGGGTGGTGGGTGCTGGGCGAGCAGCTCTTAGTCAGGTCAGGTCACCCGACCCATTGAATCACTGGAAAATCCAGCAGGGCTCGGTGACAGGGCACGGCTGGGCACCGGGGGACACCCGGCTCCATCGGAGCTGCTGGGACATGGGGCAGGAGGTGGGGGAGCTGGGAGGAGCACAGCGGGGCTGTCCTGCAGCCGAGAGGTGGCACGGGGACAGCAGGGTCCCCATGGAGATCCAAAGTGACCAGAGATGCTTTGGGTGCACTGGTGTCCTCGCTCCATGGTGAGATGAGAGGGGTCCGTGGTGCATCCCGGCCAGCCGACGCATCTCTGTCCCAGGGATGGAGTTGGGATGGGATGGGATGGGATGGAGGTGATGGGAATGCAGACAAGGACAGCTCCAGCACCGGTGGGGCTGCCCTAGGAGCGTGCAGGTGTCCGTGAGCCCCGGTGTGACCTCCGCTTCTCCCGGCACCTCCGGCCGCTCCTGGCCTCCAGCTGGGCGCTGTACTTGGCCATGAAGCGGGCGTAGCTCCAGAGGATCCTGCACCCCTGCAGCTTCTGCTTGAAGATGTTGGTGGGTGCTGCACGGTTGGGTGGGAGCTGGTGGCCGGGGCGGGGGCTGGGGGTCGGGAAGAGCCCGGCCAGGTTGTTGAGGAGCCCCCGCACGTTCCGGTGGGTGTTGTTCAAGCGGCGAAGGATTTCGGCCCCGGGGGGGCTGAGGTTGCGCTGCTGCCGGATGATGTCCTGCAGTGCCTGCTCCATGTGGACCATGGGCTGCCACAGCCTCCAGAGCCCACAGGGCCCCTTCACTGGTCCCTGCAGCCACTGGGGAGGCTCGGTGGTGCGGCAGATGTTGTGGATGGCCAGCTGCTGGTTCTTCTCCTGCTCGGGGATAGGAGAGGATGATCAGGGATGTGGGATGGGAGCAGCACGGGGTCCACACCCCCCCAGCCCTGTGCCCCTCTGTGGAGGGGACAGGCGTGACCCCTCACCCTGGGAAGGGGCACTCACATAGAAGGTGAAGAGCTCCTGCGCGTCCTCGGCCATGAGCTTCACCAGCGCCTGGGTCTGCTGCACGGTGGGGGCTTTCAGGGGCCGCCCCCCCTGTCCTGGCACTGCCCAGAGGATGAGGAGCCCTTTGGTGACAGCTAGGGGGGAAGAGAGGGAGTTGGGGGACACTGGGACGTTGCTGGGAGGGGGGTTCAGCCCCCTCTCTGCACCAGACAGGCACGAGCTCACCAATCCCTGTGCCATGGAGACAGCTCAGCCCGGCAAGAATGCTGCATGCCAGGCACACATACCAAGGTCCCCATCCCTGCTGCAGGGATGACCCAACCCCTGGGCCAAAAACCTGCTGGGGACCCGAGAAGGAGGAGGATGGGGATGATGAAGATGCCGTGGAGCAGCCAGGATGTGCAGCCCAACCACAGCGGCTGCTCCAGCAGCTCCCCCTGCCAGTGCGAACCACACAGCGGAGGGGACAGCAGTGACAATCCTGGGTCCAGCCCCTCTGCTCTGGCCAGTCCCAGCCCTGCTGCCTGTCACCCACGGCCACGTGCCAGCGGTGACTTCGGATATGGCCCTGCGCTGGCACACAGCATCGGTCCCTCCTGCACCGGGAGGGCTGAAGGTTTTGGGCAAGCTGGTCCCCGACCCTCTGCCATCGGTCCCCAAACCGCCCCCAAACATGTCCCCTCCCAGCACCCCCTCACCCCCTCTCCCCCAGGCTGCCCATCCCCAGTGCTCCCTGTCCCATGTGCCACAGTGGGGAGCGTGCCCGTCCCCCACCAGCACCTCTGGGAGGTGACACCTTCGTGGCACAGCCTCGGTGCCACTGCCACGCTCCATCCCAGGGCTCCCGGCCGGACTGGCACGGCCGGACACGAGCGAGGGGACAGTTGCGGGATGCCAGCACGCCCCAGGGCTGCCAGCACACACACCTACCTGCCAGCACGCCCCAGGGCTGCCAGCACACACACCTACCTGCCAGCACGCCCCAGGGCTGCCCGTGGCACCGCATGGCCCGGCCAGGATGTTTCGCCGGCGTGCGAGCAACTTCCTTAAGTGCTCGGCGAGGGGGAAGCTCGGCTTTTAAAGCACACCCAGCGGCCCCCACCAGCCGGGGACCCAACGGGAAGGCAGCGAGAAGTGAAGCCGTGCCCGGGGGCCAATGAGCGGGGTGAGCACCCCGGCGGGAGGAAATGATGCCGGCCGGACGATGGGGATGTTCTTCGAGTCAGTTCCTCGAGGGAGTCCTGGTGGGTCCAGCCTGGATGTCTGCGGTCCCACTGCTCATTCCAGATGTGGCACTGCTGGAGCCCTGTGTCCTGGGTTCTTGGAAAAGGGCATTTTGAGTCACCCTGATGTCACCGCCTGGCACCCAAAGGGTTGAAGTGAAACCAGCCCTGGCTGGCCCGAAACCCCAATGCAAAAGAGGGCAGGGGCACCGGAGACAGGGATGTCAGCCATGTGGGGACACCCATGTGCCACCACAGGGAGTTTTACATCCCAAATCCAACTGTGGGAGCCAAAACTCCGTCCTGGAAGGTGGGGAGGTGGAATCATAGCACATACAGAGCATCCCAGCATGCCTGGGGACTGTGCACTCAGCAACGCCCCAGAGGATGCTCCATCCACCTGCTCACACCCACCCACCCCTCAGGGTGCCAAATTTGGGTGCTGACCAAGCTGGGGACACCGGGCTCAGCCCCTGTGCCTGGCAGAACCCAGGGGAATGCCGAGTGGCAACCTGCTGGGTGTTGCCCAAGGCACAGGGCCAAGGGCAGCGGAAGCCAAGTCGGGCAGCGCTGCCCTCAGTACTGCCCAGGCTTGTGCAACACTGCCCTGGGAGAGCCCGGCTCACACAGCCCCATGGGCACTGCCCCGGGATGGGCACTGCCCCGGGATGGGCACGGCTCACACAGCCCCACGGGCACTGCCCCGGGATGGACACGGCTCACACAGCCCCACGGGCACTGCCCCGGGATGGACACGGCTCACACAGCCCCACGGGCACTGCCCCGGGATGGACACGGCTCACACAGCCCCACGGGCACTGCCCCGGGAT
>JAWWTY010000035.1:1160143-1199018 GCA_035222235.1 Margarornis squamiger | reverse complement strand
GGGACCGCCCCGCATCCCTCCGGGACCGCCCCGGGACCGCCCCGCATCTCCCTGGGACCGGTCCTGAGATCACCAGCATCCCTCTGGGACCGGTGCTGGGACCGCCCCGCATCCCTCCGGGACCGCCCTGGGACCGCCCCGCACCGCTCCGGCCGTGCCCTGGCAAACCTTGGTCCGCCCCGGGACCGCCCCGCATCGCTCCGGGAACCGACCCTGCCCTGCCCCGGGACAGCCCCCGAACCGCCAGAGGGCCAGCCCCCCGGCCCCGGCCCCTCCATGGTGCCCAAACCAGCCCAAATTCAGCGTCCCGAGGTGCCCGGAGTAGCTCCAAACCACAGCCCCGCGGTGTCTGTACCGGGTGCCGACCCCGAGCCTCAGAGTGCCCAAACCAGCCCCAGTCCGGCACTCCCGCGGTGCCCAGACGAGCCCCAGCCGAAAGCCCGGGGTGCCTGGAGCAGCTGCAACCTGGAATCCCAGAGTGCAGCCCTGGCAGTGCCCAAACCAGCCCCACTACAACACGCCGGGGTGCCCAAACAAGGACTCACCCAGGGTCTCACGGCACCCAACCGATCCAACTGCCCCACTCCCAGTCCGGTCAGGCTGAGACTGGACTCACTGGAAGCTCAATGCCAACTCTACTGCCAGTCCCACCATATCCCACCTCCAGCACCGAGACAGCCCCTCCACACTCAGCCCCGACCACCAGCCTGGAGGGAGGATTCACCCCAGGGCTGCATTGTGCAGGACGGGAGGAGCACCCAGCACCCCAAACTAGAGCCACCCACCCGGGAAAAGGGGGTTCTGGAGGGAGAAATGGAGGCTTGGGCAGAATTCCTGCCTGCAGAAAGCAGGAACGGGACAGAGGGCCTGGGCACAATTTTGGGTGTGCAGAGCTGAGCTCTGGGGTGTCACAGGATGAATTCGGGGGTCTCCTGGCTCTGTTACACCACAGGAGTTGTGACAGTGGAAGGGGGAGAGGGCTGGGTGCTGGGAAGGGAGTGCACCCCACGGTACCCCCCGACGAACCCGGCATCCACCACTGTCACAAGCTGGGGCAGGTCTCAGCCTCCTCCCATCCCACTTCAAAGGGGCAGCCTCAGGGCTGGGCGAGGCAGCGGGGCTGGGTCACCCTCTGCGGTGACAGAGCCGTGACAGAGGGTGACACAGCAGGGCCCTTCCCAGGACCCTCTCCAGCACTGACTGCCAGGGCTGGAGCACCCAGGGCAGATGGTTCAGGGCAGGGTCAGAGTATCCAGGGGAAACAGAGTGCAGGCCAGGGCGCCCCCCAGGACCGGGGCACCCAGTAGACATGGGGTGCAGGGTAGTGTCCTCCCCAGGCCTGGAGAACCACAGGGAGGTGGGGTCCAGGGCAGGTCCTACCCAAAGCCAGTACTGGCACAGATGGAAGTGGAAAGTGCCAACACCCCTGTCCCCTGTCATCCTTTGCCCACCCATCCTAAGCCAAGAGAGGGTGGGAGCCGGGGGCTGCGCCTTTACACACTTGCTTTATTGACCCCTTTGTACAAAACTGCTTTTCCCACTTATTATACAAAGCCACCCCCCAGCCCTGGGGAGGGCATGGGGGGCAGAGGGGACCCCACAACTGGGCACCACCTGGCTGCTGCTCACCCACCCCATCTCACCTGCACTGGGGCCTGGGAGCGGGGCGGCAGTGGTGGGGTGAGCCCTGGCAGGGTGAATGCTCCCCTCCAGCTTTGGGGAGCCCGGGGATGGGGTGGGGGGGCTTTAGCCCTGTGATTGGCATCAAATCCCGCTGCCATCGCAACCTGCCTCGGTCCCTATCCTGCCTCAGAGGAATAATAAATAGGCTCAGTGAGTAGGTAAATTGGGTACTACATATAGGGCTACAGCTTGATATATCCTCACTAGATAAAGAGGGGGGGCGAGGGGTCCTCCTGGCTCCTCGCATACCCCCAGTGCCCTGTGCCAGGTCTAAGTGCTTGGGAACTGGGGCTGGGGCTGCCCGACTGGCACAGGGTGGGGGCTACGGGAGGGACCCGGAGGGTGATGGGTCGGGGGGCTCTGGGACGGGGAGAAGGGCCTGAGGGGCAGCCCAGCCCCCGAGTGTGAGGAGGGAGCTCAGGTGGCTCAGCCACCCCATGCCCGGGCTCCCACCGCTTGTGGTGCCAGCACCCTGCGGGGTGGGCACCCAGCGCAGACCCACGGTGTCCCCTTTGGTCACCACACCTGGCCAAGCTCCTGCGGATGCCCCATGGAGCCATACCAGCCCCCCTGTCCCATCCCTCCAGCTCAGAGCCCCCAGCGCTGGGTGCCAGGGGTCCCCCCAGCCCCCGCTGGTGTCCTCTCGCCCCGGTCCGTGCACAGCCCCGCTGAGCCCGGCTGCCCGGGGTGCGGGCAGGGCCCTACAAGTACGTGTCCTCGCTCTCCCGGGAGCTCAGGCTCTCCTTGGACTGGTGGTGGGGGGAGACCTGGGGGTGCAGCAGCTCCCGGGTCGTGCCGGGCGCCCCGTTGCCCTCGGCCCCGGGGCCGTTGGCAGGACCTGCCGGGCTCTTTTCCCGGCTCTTCTCCTTGCTCTTGCGGGCCTTGGGAACGGGGGCGGGCCCGGGGGGGACGATGATGGAGGGGACGGGCTCCAGCGCCTTGCGGGGCGCGGGCTCGGCCTCGCTGATGGCCTTGGCGCCGTGCAGGCGCGGGGGGGACTTGCACTGCAGCTCCCCGTGCGTCTCCCGCCACTTCTTCAGCTGGATCAGGTGCTCTCGCTCGATCTGACGCTCCGTCACCGGCAGCTCGATGACCTGCAGGGACACTTGTGCCATCAGCATCTCCCCTAACAGTGACAGGGCCAGCAGGGCTGGGGGTGGGATCCTCCCCAGGACAGAGGCAACCCCTAAGCCAAGCTTTTGCAGGGCTGCCCCCATGCTGTGCCCCGTCTGCCACACCGAGGGACAGCCCAGTCTGGCAGCACTGGCCAAGTGGGTAGCACTGGGCCCCCAGACTGTCCCCAGCACCTCACCTCCTGCACCAGGAAGGCCTCCTGCATGATTTTGGGGCTGAGGGCCCTCAGCCTCTCCATGGTCTCATACTGGCCTTGGCAGGACTTGAGCTTGTCTGAGGAGCCCAGGGTGTGTTTGAGCAGCACCAGGCCCACCCGGAAGATGATCTTCACCCCTGCCAGAGGAGACATGAAGCAGTGAGTGCCAGACAGGACAGGGTGACTCTGCCACCATGTCCTTCAAATGGTGTGGGGCACAGAACCCAGTCTCACCAACAGGACATGCAAGAGGGTGCATGTGGGATGCATGTGTTCCCTAATCCCCAGGAAAACAGCCCATCTCCACCTCAGGCATGTGGCTGCCTCAAACCTGCCCTACTACAGGTCCCGTGTGCTGCAGGGTCATCCCAGAGGAAGAGGAGGATGGTGGGAACTTCTACCTTCACAGAAGAACATGTCCCAGACGCGCAGGACGGAGCTCCAGGGCAGTGTGCGGGAGAAGGCGCACATGAACCACTCCGTCATGTACAGGATGGGGTCGATCTTCTGCTTGCTCAGGTGTTTGTAGGCCACAGGTGAGACCTTGTGCAGCAGCGAGAAGAGGATCTGCCCATCCAGCTGGATGGCCTCCTGCATGGACAGGGAAAAGTGTCCCAGTGAGGGCCCTGGCCCTGGGATCAGCCCACCCTCCACACCTGGCTACGGGAGCAGAGCTGTGTCCCACAGATGCTACACTGAACCCTCCATGCCTGACTGGGGGGTGCTTCTGAAGCCACAGCACAACACAGAGACTGGGAATATCCAGCAACTTCCCAGATGCATTCTTTCTCTGGGATGAGAAGCTGGGGGAGTTTCTGGCCTGGAGACATGAAATCCCAGAATGGTTTGGGTTGGAAGGGGGACCTTAAAGCCCATCCTGTTCCATCCCCTGCCATGGGCAGGGACACCTTCCACTAGATGAGGCTGCTCCAAGCCCTATCCAACCTGGCCTTGGACACTTCCAGGGATCCAGGGGCAGCCACAGCTTCTCTGCCCAACCTGTGCCAGGGCCTGCCCACCCTCACAGCCAACAATTCCTTCCCAATATCCCATCTATCCCTGCCCTCTGGCAGTGGGAAGCCATTCCCCCCTGTCCTGTCCCTCCATGCCTTGTCCCAAGTCCCTCTCCAGCTCTCCTGGAGCTCCTTTAGGCACTGCAAGGGGCTCTCAGGTCTCCCTGGAGCCTTCTCTTCTCCCGGTGAACACCCCCGACTCTCCCAGCCTGGCTCCAGAGCAGAGGGGCTCCAGCCCCTGCAGCACCTCCATGGCCTCCTCTGGACTCTCTCCAGCAGCTCCACATCCTGTGCTGGTCCCCAAGGGCTGGAGGCAGCTCTGCGGGTGGGGTCTCACCTGAAGGGGCAGAGGGGCAGGATCCTCCCTCCCTGCTGCCCATGCTGTGGGACCAGCCCAGGGCATGGGGCGTTCTGGGGGCTGCGGCTTGTCCAACCTCTCACCTACCAGCACCCCAAAGTCCTTCTCCCCAGAGCTGCTCTCCATCCCTTCAGCCCGCAGTCTGTGTGGATACCAGTGGCTGCCCCAACCCAGGTGCAGCACTTTGCAGGTCCCTGCCACTGCTGAAGGCACCATGAGCCCTTTACTCACCAGCTTCTCACTGTAGTAGCCGGGGAGGTACTTCTCACAGATCTGCACCAGGCACCAGAATGCTTGCTGCGAGCCAAGGGACAGTGGGTGAGCCGCCAGGGGACATCCCTGGGGCCCCTCCCTGCTCCCCTGCTCCCACAGAAGGTGGGAGCACCTCGGGGTGCTCTGAGCTGCCATGAGCCGAGCACCCCACCCATCAGCACCCCCCAAAGGGACCCACGCCCTCCTGGAGGTCCCAGCTCTCTGCCCAGCGGGTCCCCCTGCCCTCGGCCGCGTGCCCGTACCTCGGCCGGCATGTGCATGAGCAGGACGGCGGCGATGGGCGCCTGGGCCTGGCAGTATCCCTCCTCCGGGCGGTACAGCGTGTACGCCTTCAGCACCCGGAACAGGTCCTGCTGCCTGCGGAGACACCCCGGGCACGGAGAGCTGGGCACAGGGCGTGGATGTGACCCAGCAGCCTCCCCCATGGATCCCAGCTATGAGCCTGGGTCAGTCCCCGGCTAGGATCCCTTTTCCACACAACCCTAACCCTAACCCTAACCCAGGGCTGTGCTCTGGGAAGCTCTGCCCACAGAGTCTGTGTCCTGCCTGGATCTGAGAGTCAAGGCAGGGAGACAACCACCTCCCAGGGATGCTGGGAGCCATGGATGGACAAGGACCCAGCTGCAAACACGGGCACAGACACCCCCCAGCACACTGGGAACAGCATTTTCCTAGTGAAACTGAGGCTACAGCAGGTCACGTCCTCCCTTTGCCCTCCTGCTGCAGCAACTCCCACTCTACCAGGTGTCAGAGCCAGTGCCAAGGGTTGCGACCCACACATGGAGCTCCTGGGAAGCCACCCTGTTTTCAGTCTGTGCCTGGATGCTCTAGGAATGTGAGTAACTCTGGGGATGATGGGGGAGACATCAGGGGCACCAGTGTGGCTGTGTGAGCTGGGATAGACAGCGCCCACCCCATGCTGCTGAGGACTGGACACACAGTAGCTCCACGTACCCGTGACCTCCACGTGAAACGAACATTTCATGGAAGGGGAACTGCCGGTGGAGATCCCGCTCGATCACATCCAGCCACTTCGGCTCTCCCGTGAGGAGATCCAGTTCCTGGAGAGAGGATTGGGGTGAAAAACACCCTTGGCATCCCCACGAGATGCCTGGGATCCCAACATACACCCCAGCTCTGGAGGGAGCAGGAACACTGTCCCACTCCCCAGTGGTGCAGGAGGGTCCTCAGCACGACTCACATCAAACTTGCCCATGTTCTGCTCCAACTTGACCTTGCTCCCAGAGAGGTACTGCCAGGCACGGCCCCTCAGCGAGGGTGGGATCCCCTTCTGGCACCGCAGCCGGATCTGCGGGGAGAGACACAGCCGTCACGGGAAAATCATGGAGCAGCGAGAAACAAAGAGGTTCCTGGGGCAAGATGGGAGCCAGGCCAGCACCATGGCCACAGGCTGGTCCCCTGCTGCCTCCTGAACAAGGGGATGAGTCCCTGCACCCCTGGCATGCAGGGATGCCAGCTGGGATGGCAGCCAGGGCTGCACCAGCATGGGGGAGCTGCCAGGAGCCTGGCCGAGGCTTTGTGGCTTGGAAACAGCTCCAAACAAGCCTGGCTCTGCCTCAAAGCTGGATCCTGCTGGGAGCTGGAAAAGCAAACACTGGAGCCAAGGTGGGGAGCGGGTTGCTCCCTCCACATGGGAAGCACTTGGGACTCAGGGGAGGCTCTCCAGACCCCTATCCTGGCTCCCACTCCCCTGTGGAGCCATGAAGAGCAGGGATGTGTGCCCTGCTAAGTGTCTCAGCCTTTCCACCCACTCATCTCAGGCAGAACGGCAGGTCTGGCCCCAGCTTGGCACACAGACCACTCCTGAGGCCCCAGGGCCAGCTCCATGCCCACAGTCAGCCCCTGGTTTCCTTGGCACTGGGCACCAGCTAGGACCAAAGTCCAGGCGAGGCAGCCGGTACCTGTGAGGCAGCTGAGATGGCTTAACCCTGCTCTCCCTGCACCCCAGTGGGGACAAACCAGAGCTTCCAACATCCCGCTCCAGCTCCTAGAGAAGTGGCATCACCCTCTCATCAAATCATGGAATGGTTTGGGTGGAAAGGCACCTTAAAGATCATCCTCCACCCCCTGCCATGGGCAGGGACACTTTCCATGAGCCCAGGTTGCTCCAAGCCCCGTTCAACCTGGCCTTGGACACTCCCAGGGATGGGGCAGCCACAGCTTCTCTGCCCAACCTGTGCCAGGGCCTGCCCAGCCTCACAGGGGAGAATTCCTTCCCCATATCCCATCTCACCCTGCCCTATGACTGTGGGAAGCCATCCTCCTTGTCCTGTCCCTCCAGACCCTTATCCAAAGTCCCTCTGCAGCTCTCACAGCATCTCCATGGCCTCCCCTAGACTCACTCGAGCAGCTCCACATCCTTATGTGTCCTTCTCGCCACAGTCCTCAGCCTGGGCACACAGCAAGGTGGGCCTCACAAGCCTAGTACTTTCAGCACAGTCACCCCATGTAAAACCCTGCAAAGCCTCAGCACAGCCTCCACTCCTCACGTCCCTGCTCAGGTGGCACTTGCCAACTGTGCCAGGTCCCTGCAAGCAGTGGCCAACAGCTCCCTAAACCTTCCCGGGCCTCTTCTGCCTGCCCAGGGCTGTGTTTTCCTGTTAGCTGAAGTAACTGGGGAGCAGGTGGCTGTTTCCAAGCATGGCACCCCTACATCCCCAGTGGGTTTGCTGCTCCCTCACCACAGCGCTGGTTGTTTACTGGGGCAGGTCCCTTTGTGTTGGCAGGAAACGTGGCGGGCGATGCCCAGCACTGCTGTGGGCAGCTCCATGGCTGCTGACAGCTCCTATTCCCAGTCAGCTCCCCTTCCTGCTGGCTGAGCTGCCAGGAAGGAAACAGCCTTGCCGGGTTTCGGTTCGGCAGCTCCTCCAACTGACCAGGCCCAGCATGGCCAGGGCCGAGCAGCTCATCGCACCTGGGGTCTTGCCATTGCCCCTGTGACCCCAGCATGCCCTCCCAGGGACTGGAAGCATGTCTGGGCTGAGGGATGCTGACAGCAAGGTGCAGTCAGAGCACTGCTCACCCTGGGAGAGCAGTGGGAGCTGCCCACCCACGCGTCTGCCCTCCTTCCAGCATGCAGTGCTGGCACGACTCAGTGCCATGAAGGATGTGGGGTCAGGCTCCACTGGGATCCAGGCCAGGTAAGGAGCATTTTGGGATGCTGGAGCAGTGCAGGTGTGAGTGAGCCCTGCAAGAGCTGGCCCAAGGGATCCCCAGGCTGCCTGCCAACCCCCGTGAGGCAGCCAGAAAAGTACGGGGGTTTTTCGGAGGCTCAGGGAGCTCCCCCGGAGCAGCAGGGCCCTGCACCAAGCAGGCTCCTGCCAGAGCAAGGATAGTTGACAGCATCCAAGGCCAAGCCTGGCAGCCTTCCCTCAGCAGTCCCAGGGCTCCAGGCACAGAGCAGCATTCCAGAGCAGCCTCTGAAGCTCCAGGCAGGGATTTTTGCTGCAGGACAGACTATACAACACAACAGGCCCACGGAGACTCCCAGGAGCTCAGCCCAGGGCCTGCCAGGCATGCAGCTGCCGGAGCACTCACCCCATGAGGAGGGCACCCTGCAGCACACGGCCGGAGAGCAGCGGAAACGGCACATGGAATAAAGTGCCTGCCTGCCATGGCCCAGAAAGCTCTCCCAAATCCTTTAAGAGCAGCCAAGAAGCAAATAAGGGATTCCGGTGTCATTCCCCAGGCACCAAGTGAGGACAACGCTCCAGGCACACAGAGCAGTGCCAGGAGGCCCTGCCAGCAGAGGGAAGGAGGAGGCGGCACAGCAGCAACCTGGGACTCGCTGCATCCCATCCCTGCCTCATCCACAGGCTCAGGGGGTCAGGGAGCACCAATGGACTGAGCCACAGAGCCACCCCACCGGGAGTGTCCTGGGGACCCCAGCTCACAGGCCAGCGTCACACACATCAGGCTCAGACATCTCCTACCCAGAGCTTTTTTTGGTCTACAAGATGCTCAGAACAGAAGTTTCCATGAGCAAACAATTCCCATGGCTGCCTGCAGGCAGCCAAAGAAGCCCTAGGAAGGCTCCAGCCCGGCAGGGAACAGTCGGAAGCAGGAGCAGGCTGGCTCGGGGACCACTCAGCCCCTCCAAGCTCCAACTTCCACAGGGAGGGGACAGCCCACTCAAGCCAACAGCATCATCTAAAGGCATCCAGACATCTCTCTGCAGGGACACAGTGACACCAGGCTGCCCCAAAGGGACACTGCTGTGCCTGGCTGTCCCTCCCTGCCACCTCCAGGGGAGGACACGGCTGTCACTTACCTTCTTGTGTTTCTTGGCCATCCATTTGTCCCAGTTGTTGAGCATATCCAGCCACTTGGACTCCCGTTGCCGAAGCACCTCCAAGGGCACCTCCTCCAGCCTGTGGGACGGGGAGGCAGAGGCCGATCAATGTGGTGCCCAGCCCTCCCCTGTCCTCCCCAGCACTCTGGGTGCCCCCCATGCCCAGCTGGCTGCACCTGCCAAGCCTCAGAGCCTGTCTGGGACATGCTCTGCAGCACCGGCGTTTCAGCAGCTGCCGGAAGCGCTTGTCACCCGTGAAATCACCGCACCGGAGCAGCAGCTCAAACCTCTTGGGAGCAGCCTGCACTGCACCCACCACACGCCTCAGCATCCCCAGGGACATGCCAGGAAGGTGAGGAATGAGGAGCGCATCCAGAGCCATGAGCATCCCCGTGGTTGCACACGGAGAGAGCCGGGGCCATTAGCACCATGTCATCCGCACAGCCCCAGCCACGCCGCGCTCCCAACACTTGGTGCTGCTCCAGCCCCGGCACCGAGCCTGGCTGAGGGTCCCTCAGAAGGGAGGGGAGTGTTTTCCAGAAACGGCTCAGCCTAGCCGGGGAATCCAATTTAACTCTCCCAAGATGGGGGGTGCTGCCGTGACGCCAAAGCCGGCACCGCAGCCTCCAACCCCCCACGGCACCCCCTCTGTGCACGGATGGGTCACAGACAGCTCAGGCAGGCCCTAGGCAGGGACATTCAAGAAGAGCAGAAGCTCCTTCAAGCCATCAGGAAAAACTGAATGCCATCCCAGGCTCTGCTCCACACTCCCCTATGGCTGCAGCAATCCCAGGAACGGCCAGATCCTTCCTGAGGACCCAAGGACAGCGGCCTGGGTGCTGAGCATCCTCCAGCACCCAGCTCCACTGCAGGACACGCAGGTCCTGCCTCCTCCCAGACCTCTCTCCACGTTCAGAGCCGGAAAGCGAGCGGCACGGCGCGTCCAGAGCCACATCCAGCTGGCAGCACTGCCCTGCTCCCTGCCCAGCCCTTCCCCGCCACGTCCCACCCACCGCAGCGGGTCGGACGGGGCGAGAGCGATTGTTTCGAGAGTGAACCCGCTCCCAAGGGATCTGCTTTGCTGGGATCCCCACCCTCCCCAGCACGGCCGGGCCCAGCACGGGGATGGAGGGAGCGCTGGCCTCCAGCCGGGGCTGCGCGAGGCGTGGGAAGCTCGGGAGCGCGGGATGCTGGATACAGGAACTGGCTGCGGGCCTGCTGGAGCCCAGCCAGCCCAGACTGGAAGCTGTTCCCAGCTGATGGCTGCTTGGCAGCGGGCACGGAGCGAGGACCAGCTGCATTTCATATGGTCGAGGCGGGAGGATGTGGTGGGGGGCACCCAGGCTGGGAAGTGGCAGGATGCCCTATGCCAGGAATGTGCTCCTCTGCATCCACACTGCAGGTCATGTCCCCCTCCCCAATGTCCCCAGACCCTCCCAAGATGCTGGGACACCCCATGTGCCTTTCCTGTGTTTCTCCTTCCAGCTAGAGGGACCCCTACTCTGCTAATCATGTATTCCCACTCATCCACTCCTGGGCAGATGGTTAGTGGATGAAAGCCCTGGAGCAGGGCAGGATTTGACCCAAGTACACTTGCAGGGCATAGGAGGAGGCTCAGTCCCCAGTGACTGCAGCCACCACACTGTCAGCACCCCTGGGAGCTCCATCCAGGAGGGCTGCTGCCTGCTGGACCCCAGGGATACGGACACCCACCCAAGGACAGGGACACCCACCCCAAGGACAGCCATAGGGACAACAGCCAGGACAAGTGTTCCCTAAATACGGTACATGGCCAGGCCAGGGCGCAGCACCCCAGGAAGGAGAGGCCTCTCCACTCCTGTGGTGTCAAGGGACAAGGTTTATCACTCAGAGCGATGCACCTTGCCCAGCGCCAACAATCCAACCTCCAGCACCTTTTCACCCCAGAGACCAGCCCAGGAACACCCATGGGCTTATGAGGGTGAACACTGTGCTCCTCACAGACATGGAAACCAAGGCACAGTGCCCAGCTGGCACCTGAGCACAAGGGGGGCAGATCCCAGAGCAGCTCCAGGTGATGTCCCAGCGGGATTGCCACGCGCCATCCCCGCTGTCACCCCAGCTTTCTCCTGGGCGTAGCTGTGAAACCATGGCCAGGAAGGCAAACACCAAACACGCTGCCGAACCAGCTCTACAGCAGCACATTCTTGGGTGTCAGCACCGCCCTGGGGCCCAGCGCCGCGGGTGAGCCTCACTTCCTCCGAGGGCTTCCTCTGCCTTTGCCAGCGCTACCAACACCGGGCCCCTGGGAGGGCACCACGGCCTGGCCTTGACAGTGGCCAAAACCCCACAGGAATCAGTGCTTGGAGGTGACCAGACGCTGACCTGGGCGTGCTGGCACCTCCTGGATCCCAGCTGGGGTGGACACCACTTCCCAGCTGTTCCCCCTCACTGGAGAAGGAGAGATGGGGGAAGATGGAACCGCTTTTGAGGCTCTTCGTTGAATCATCAGGGCATCGTGGAACGGTCCAACCTGCCCTTGGACACTCCCAGGGATGGGGCAGCTGCAGCTTCTCTGCCCAACCTGTGCCAGGGTCTCATTGCCCTCACAGCCAAGAATTCCTTCCCAATATCCCATCTCACTCTGCCCTCTGGCAGTGGGAAGCCATTCCCTGTGTCCTGTCCCTCCATGCCTTGTCCCAAGTCCCTCTCCAGCTCTCCTGGAGCCCCTTTAGGCTCTGCAAGGGGCTCTCAGGTCTCCCTGGAGCCTTCTCTTCTGCAGGTGAACACCCCCAGCTCTCCCAGCATCCCCGCCCTGTTCCCACCGCGGCCGCTGCAGGCCCGGCCGGGGGCAGGGGCGATGCCGGGCCCGGGGGGAAGGGGCCGAGCCCGCGGGTTGGGGGGAGCGCGGCGGGCCCTGCCGGCCCCAGCCGGGCCCTGTGGGGGCCGAACGGCCGGGCCGGGCCTGGGGCGGCTCCCCCGGGGCTCGGGGCCCCTCGCCCCGCCGCTCACGGCCCCGCTCACGGCCCCGCTCACAGCCCCCCTCACGGCCCCACTCACGTCCCCTCGGCGCCGCGGCTGCCCACGATGAACCCGAACTTGTCGACGCGCCGCTCCTCGGGGCCGCCGCCGTTGATCTCGGAGTCGGAGCCGAGCGAGCTGAGTTCGTCGCCGCCGGGGTCGGCGAGGCTCTCGCGGGTGCCCGCCAGGCTGCGGCCGCCGGGCGAGCCGGGCCCGCCGCCCCCGCGGCTCTTGGCCATGGCGGCGCCTCAGCGGCGGCGCGGCCGCTCCGCCATGCCGGGACACGGCGGCGGCCACGCCCCGCCCCGGCCCCGCCCCCGCGCCGCAGCCATTGGGCGGGAGCGCGGGCACAGCCAATCGACGGCGGGGACAGCGGCTGGGAGGGCCCGCCCACGGAGCTGATTGGTGCAGGGAGCACAGTGAGCTGTCCGTCAACTGCCGGGGGCGGGGCTACGTGCGTGAGCGCTGGGGTGCGATGGACTGGGACCAGTATGGGACACGGGGGAGCTACTGGGAATGCACTGGGACCAGTATGGGACACGGGGGAGCTACTGGGAATGGGGGGAGCTATTGGGAATGCACTTGGACCATACTGGGACCAGTCTGAGACACGGCAGGGCTGCACTAGGATGTCTGAACCATTGTGGGGCCACATTGGGATGATACTGGGACCAAACTGAACCACTGTAGGGCAGCACTGAGGCCATACTGGGGTGGTACTGGGACCAGCCTGAGCCACAATGGGGCTACACTGGCCCATACTGGGGTGGTACTGGGACCAGCCTGAGCCATAGAGAGGCTGGACAGGAGCCATACTGGGAAGGCAGTGAGACTGAACTGGGTTGCACTGAGCATATACTAGGATGGGGCACTGGGGACATGCGTTTCCCACTTTGGGGCTGTCCCTGCCCTTCAGGTCCCACAGCTGGACCACTGCCATGTCACCCCATCCACGGCACCCTGGACAGGCAAAACTGGCCCATCTCTCCCAGAAATAACACACCAAAGGATCTCTAGGAGACTGGGATCCTGCTGGGACCGGTCCCAAGTGAAACCTTCCAGGGGCAGGTCCATCCCACCTCCAGATGCTTCTCCCAGAGCCCAGTGCTCCATTCCATTGTTCTGACAGCACAGCACGGAGGGTTACTGCAGCCAGGAGCCCTCACCAGGTGATGCCCAAGGAAGAGGGAATGAGGCTCCTTAAAATCAGCAACTCAACCTACTTCCAGACTTTTGCAGCAGCCGGGGCCTGCTGGTCGTTCCCACTGAAGTGGAAGGCTCCACGAGCAGTTGTTCTGTACCAGATATCCACACACAGTCTGTTACAACATCCATCGGTTGGATTTAGCTGGAAACAGGCTGGCAAGGCTCCATGCAAGGGATTTCCAGTGGGAAGTTTTCCTGCCGGGAGCTCAGCACAGCTGGGCTGGCAAAGGGGCTTGGCTGAAAATGTCACTGGAGCTGCGGGGCCAAGCGGGGACACGGAGGGCACTGCCATCCCGGAGAACAACATGGGCACCCCACTTGGAGCACAGGAACACGGGGTGACCTTCAGCACAGCCCCAGATACAAACACAACTTCTCCATTTCAGAGCCTTGGCAGTTTTTTTTAATATCAGCTCTGGAAAACCCCACTGGCTGCCGAGTGTTTTCTCCAGGACTGTACCTATTGTCTGGTTATGAACAGCAAAAGGGAAGTGATTATCCCACCTTCCTGCAGGGCGGGAGCACCTTGCATCCAACCATCCGGCCTCCAGCCTGTCCTTGTGCTCCCTGTTTGGTGTCCTGCAGCAGGGACACGTAGGGACCTGTCGGGGACAACAGCTGGACACCACAGCCAGGGACCATGGGCCACCTGGGCTGGGCCAGTGCCAGCCCCTTCCCCACAGCCACGGGGCTTCCTCTGGATCCCAGAGGAGCACACCAGAGGCAGGACAATGATGGCTCTTCCCTCCTGCTTCATCCCTCTCTCCCTAAGCACAGAGTAAGGTAAACAGGATGTTCCTGCACTGCCTGACCACCGCTAAAAACATATGTAATAATAAATCCACGGCTTTGGGTTATCCCAAAAAACCACGGGTACCCAAAGCCCAGACACCCACCTCTTCCTGGGCACCTAATTCCATGGATTAACTTTGCTGTGTTGTGTTTCTATCAAACTGCAACACAGCTCTGACTGAAGGCCCAGGAATCATCTGTTTTTCCAGACACAGATGCTCTCCAGATCCAACTGATTCCAGCTGCAGGATATAAGTGTAAATCATATTTTCCATAAAATTCTTGCTAAGTTCAGAGTATTTTTCCCCCCTCGCACACAGCCATAAGCATTCCTTCAGGAATAACTGAGAATCACCACGGAAACTTGAACAAACCCCTTTTCTTGCAGCCTTTCGTAGAAAATAAGAGGATTTCCTATTGTAAACTGCTTAATTACAAATCCCAACATTTTTCCCCATCCAAGTGCTCCAAAACCAGGCACATCTCCATTAAAAACCTCAAATCCAAAGAGGGAGAGCTGCATGTTTATTAAAACAATCACAGGCTGTGCAGAGCAGACCCAGATCTCCTTTATCACAGGAACAGCCATGCATGGTCAAGCCGAGGGAGGAAAAATTCCCAAGTCAGGGTCAGCGCAAGACCCAAGAGAGGGAAAGAACAAGAACAAGGAGTTTAGTAAGTGTGTGGAGTTTTCAATTAGCAGGAGGTTAAACGAAGCAGTGAGTGCTGAGGGCAGACTGATGATGCTCTTGGCCTGTGCAAATCCCTCAAAGATGGATCTAAACTAAGCTGGGCATGACCTTGATGTTGCTTCCCAAGGGGATTCAAGGGAGAGCCGGCACTCGAGCAAAGCATCGATCACTACACACTAGTCACTACACTGGCACATTTCAGGGCTCCATCAGCTTCCCTTCCCTCACCAAACACCTGAACTGGGGTTCAAACTAGAGGTGGGGGCAGAGGATGCAGCCCTGGAAAGGCCAGAGTGGGAAAAGGATTAGGAGGGTTGGGGTTACAACATGGACACGTTACACCTCAGGGCTCCACGGCTCCTATTTCTTCCTGCCTCCTCTCTCTTTGAGGGCCAGGTGAATCAGAGAGCCACTTGTCATGTTGTAATAAGCCAGGGAGTTAGAATCCTTGATGAAGATGCCCTGAGGGGAGGAGAAAAGAAAAAAAAACACCAAAAAGCAGTCAGACCAGCAACCTTAGTGCAACCTTCTCGTAAAATCCCACTCAGAAGGAGCCCTCCTGGCTGTACACTTGGAACAGGATGATGACAAAACACTGCAGGCTTTGAAGACCCTGGAGACATCCCAGTGTCACAGATGGACACTGGAGGAGGTGGACACAGAATCCTAGAATGGTGTGAATAGGAAGGGACCTTCAAGATCATCCTATTCCAACCCTCTGCCATGGGCAGGGACACCTACTAGACCAGTGGAACAATGCATGACCACAGCCAATATAGACAACGTGGCTCCTGGAACACATAGATAAAGAGTCACCACAAGTGAAGTTATTCAGGCTCTACTCCCCACACCCCTTTTTTCCCTTAAAAATAACCAGCTCAGCTTTCCTTCTCGTTAAGGGTTAACCAAGTATCTGCCCACAGATGAACTCTTGAGGAGATAAGTGCACAAAGTTCACTGCTTAGGCAGCAGGTTGTGCCTGCCTGGGCACACGCATGACTGGAAATAAGTCATTAAAAAGGAACGGGGCCTTTCTGACAGCTCCAGCCTCGGGAGGAAGAGAGAGAGAGAGTGAGCCCTTCCCTTCCGTGTTTTGGAGAGAGCCTGCTCAGAGCTGCCAGGGTTCCGAGGCACCCCGCCCACCTCCCGGAGCACACGGCAGAGCTGTGGGAGCAGGCTGCTGCAGCTAAATGTCAAAAAACCCTAATAAAACAACAGGCTGATTTCAGAGAAAGCCACATCAAGCCCGGAGGACTCATGTGCAAAAGTGACAACATGAAGATCCACTGATGTCACCTACTAGAGGCCTGTCATGCTGTAAGAGCAGGCAGTCCTGTCACCAGGTGTGCTGCACAGGCAGGAAAAACATTCCCTCTGCTACTCCCAGTATCTCATTGTGCATTAAACTGTACATTGCAATGTTTCTTTGTAGGAAGTTTTGTGTGTGAGAGATCACTGAAGTAACAAACAGCATTTGAAGGGCTTATACTCACCTCATACTGCAGCTTCTGCTTCCCGGCTGGCATCCCTGTGGCCTCGTGGATCTTAACCTTTATAACAGACACCTGGGGAGGATCAAAGGGCTCTCTCAGTGGTTGTGTCCTGGTACACAGCCATTCCTGCTCTCCAGACACTCAGCCCCGTGGGGCCGGAGCTGGGAGCAGGCAGAGCTCCATGCAGGGAAGCTGCTGTTCCCACAGGCAGCACAGGGGGCAGGGCAGGGTGATGAGCTACGTGCCTGGTCTGAGAGGGGCAGGGTGAACACCAGCACTTGGCCGTTCAGCTTCCATTCCGTCTTGTCCTGCATGTTGGGAACCTGGACTTTGACGGTGACGGGGCCCTGTGGGAAACACAGAGAATGTCTCCAGGCACAGAGCTCAGGGCTGTGATAACACAGCACCACACCAAGCGTTTGTTCCCCAAACTACTCGCATATCTCAGCTTCTTGGTAAACATACTGAAACGTATTTGCCTCAGCACTGAGAAAGTTACTCCACTGCTCCCAAAATAAAACATTTAGTTGGATTCCTCTCCTCAGTCCTTCCTTTTTTTGTGCCATCCACTGAGCATCACATGCACTCACAGTATCACAGAGTGTGAAGCATTAAACAGCAGACAGCTTCTCTGTGCACATGGAATCACGGAATCCCAGATTGGTTTGGGTTGGAAGGGACCTCAAAGCCCATCCAGTGCCACCCCCTGCCACGGGCAGGGACACCTTCCATGAGCCCACATTGCTCCAAACCCCATGCAACCTGGCCTTGGACACTTCCAGGGATGGGGGAGCCACAACTTCTATGCCCAGCCTGTGCCAGGGCCTCCCCACCCTCACAGGGAACAATCCCTTCCCAATATCCCATCCAAATCTCTATTTTAGTTTAAATATGCCCAGGAAAACCATACAGCCATTTTTAAAGGACTTAAACCTCCTCCTGCAACGATGGCACTCCTCAGGAAGGAATTCAGGCTCACATTTAGCTCACCTTGTTATGGAATACACCACACTACCCTACTATCATGCTGGCATTGATACCCTAATCTCATTGCATCTCCAGCTTAGCCCTCCTCTCCTGAAAAGCTTATTAACAGCTTTAGTTCTTCTTCACATTATAACCTGCCTCTCACTGCCCTTAATTACAGAAGAGCACAATCCCACTCAACTCCTGTATGTAGCTCTTCCCAGTAAAATCCAAAAGAGTTTGGTTTGCTCAGGGATGAAAGAAGGAAAGAGCCACCTCAGGAAGTCCCTCCTATTTTTGCACACCAGCCTCTCTCTGTGCAGGAAATTGGCTTTTAAACCCCTTTGGGCAGAGCAGAACAGCCCAGGGGGGTCAGGGCTCTGCCCCACATTTTGTACCTTGTTCCTGCGCAGAAACTCCTCCTCTGGAATCAGACTATCCTCACTCTTCAGTTTCTTGGAGACTGGCTCATCCTCCATGGGTGGTGGGGGGTGAACAGGAGGCATCGGCGCCGGGGATGGAACCGGAGCCACGGGAGGCGCAGGGACAAACGCTGGAATGGCATGGGGGGGACACAACACAACGCACAGTCACCCACTGAGTGCACAGCAAACTCCCCCTCACACAAAAATGCTTTTAGCAGAGCACCAAAGGCTGAAAATAAATGCCACAATACATGGAGGAAGTTACAACCAACAGCAAAACATGCAAACTTCAAACGTTCGGAGAGCTCATATTGGGAAGCAGTCCAGGAAAAGATAACAAGGCATGAGAGCTTCCTGCAGATCTTGCAAAAAAAAAGAACATGCTCTCAGTTTGGCATGCAGCGGTGCCAGCTCCTCCAGTTAGGAAAGAAAAGAAGGAAAAAAGGAAGAATTGCTTTTGAGCTTCAAAGCACCTAATGAGGGAAGGGGCCAGAAAACAGCCTTTCCTCCTGCAGCAGCCCCTGTGAGGAGCTCTAACACCCACTGGGGTACTGGCACCTCCTCTTTACCCTGGATTCTTAATTTTCACCCAGATGGGCTCCCAGGGGACACAGAACTCCCTGTATTTCATGGTGCAGGAAGAGCCTTGAGCCCCAAAGCTTTACTAGATAAGCTATATCAAACACCCCAAAACTCTTAATGTCACAATCCCAGTAACACACCAGTATCACAGCACAGAAGGAAAAACACTCCAAGCCCACATTACAGAGGAATTATCTGACAATTACCCAGGAAAAGCTGAAGTCACTGACCTGTGGGTACAATCATGGGGGGCGGGCGGGGGCTCATGATGGGGGGAGCAGAGGGGGGCATGGGCACCACGTTGATCCGTGGGGTGTGGATGATGGGGGGCATGGGGGTGGCGATGACAGAGCCCGGGGGCAGCCGGACCACGGAAGTCATCGGGGGACGAGGCATGACTGGAACTGCAGAAACCACAGCAGCACGGACGGGAGGGGGCATCTGCAGAGAGAACAGCAAAGTCCTTAGCAGGAACATGCAGGAATGCCCAGTGCTGGTCACAACCCTGATTAAAATATCCAGGGAAACAAGCCATGGGTTCTGCTGGCCAAAGGCTTGCTGGGAGCCTGAGTGGCCCCACCATATGGGCAGCCCAAGCTGCCCTGAACAGGCACAGAAGCCTCATTAACAGATTAAAGGGTTCCTCCTTCCCTCCCCACTCCGGGATCAGACCTTGAGGCACTTAGTTTCTTTTTTAAAATTGCTCTTTGCGAGTCACACAGCAGATCCCCTGGGGCAGGAACATGGCATGAGTCACTTGTGAATGTTTCTTACCTGGGGCTGCTCCTGTCTTACATCACTTTACACCTACCAGGGCCCCCACCCATCCTTTGTTAGCCACACTCTCTGCCTCCAAGATCCCATTGCCCAGCTGATCCAAGTCTTTTTGATACCTCTAAGGACAAAAATACCTAAGTATCATTTCCATTTTTAACTAAAGTTCCTGTAATATTTCTAAACTACTCTTACACCATGAACTTCCCAAAAAATCATCTTCCATGACAGCATCCTCCTGTTACAATCCCTGGCCTTCACCAGGACTCCCTCCTAATTAATTACAGCCCCAGGAATTGGCTTCTAGAAGCCCAAACACTCACAGTGGGTGGACGAGGCACAGATGTGATGGGCTGAGCACTAGCAGGGGGGTTGGAGGCTGAGGAAGGAGGGGGTGGCTGGGGAATCTCGTTGGGTTTGCTGGGCCCAATCTTCTCCTTGCTGTCATCTTCTGGCACCAGGCCCTTGGCCTTGTGGATGGCTTCAATTTGCTCTTGGAGAGTGATATTGGCCTGAGCAGCCTGTTGTGTGCGGGCCATGCTGCCAGAGTGGCCATCCCAGGTCACCTGAGAGGGTAAAATAAATCAGAGTAACCCCACAGCCTATCCAGACTGCAAATAAATCAAGAGAGCAGCTTGACAGCAAGAAGTCTGAGCATTCACAATACTACAGGCATCTGTTAAAAAACCCCTCAGTTTCTGCTCTACCTTTTCCTCTGGTTTCTGGATCTCTTCTTCACCAATCTTTTTACCAATGGCAGTCTCTTCCACACCGAAGATATCGGTACGGCGCTCTGCCAGCTGCTTCAGGCTGCTCTCAATATCCAAACCTGAGAGAAAAATGAGCAATTCTTACCTCAAGAGATATAATCAAACATGATCAAGCCCCTGTTACTGATCTTTCAGTTACTTGGTACCTAATGGCTGAGTGCTACTCTTTATACACAGAATATTCTGAGTTGGAAGGACCCATAAGAAACACCCAAATCCAACTCCTGGCCCCTTTCTTCTTAAAGATACTGGCCAGCAATAGCTAATTCTGTTCGGTTTTAACTTTATAAAAGGCTTCAATGTACTAATGACAAATGCCTTCAACTCAGCAGCACATCAAGGGCACACAATCAGCGAGGGGCTGTGCTCACAGACCTCACCCAGCAGCCCGTGCCAGCCGATGCTCAGGCTCACCTGGGGCATAGACCTCGTCGTCACTCTGCTTCTCCCGGATGGATCTGTCCCTCTGCTCCAGCCACCGCGGGTCCAGCAGGCCGATCCGCATGTGCTCCTGCATTTTACTGGCAGGAATCTTCTCTCCAGTGATGGGAGAAACAAGATACTCATCCGGAGCTGGGGCGGGTGGCAATGGTTTTGAAGCTAGCAAAGCAAAACCACAGTGTTGGTGCAGGCTAGAAATAAATGGTTTGTGATTGTTCAGGAAGAAATAAAGGTGGTTTTTTCCCCCACTACTTGGATTTACCTTTGGGATCATAATCTTTCCGCACAATGACCTGATCTGGTGTGGGAGGAAGAGGAGGTGGCATTGGGGTTTCTGGAGGAGGAGGAACCTTCTGACCTTCATCTTCATCATCTGAGCCCTTATTTAAAAGAAAACAAAAATCAAAATCAAGTTCCAGCAATCAAATACTCAGAGACAAGGTCTGAGAGAGGCATAAAATCCTGTGCAGCACTGGGAGAACAGATTATGCAGCTTCAAAGCAGTGGAGCTGTTCTGGTTCTGGACACCTATGGCAGTGGTTCCTCTGGACAACCATGATCCAGAAATTCAGCAGACCCAGAAGAGGAAGCAAATACTCCTCAGCTTCCACATTACAACAGCCTGGCAAGCAGGGGCTTATGGTTAACCACACTCTTCTTCCCCGTTACCAGAAAAGCAGCTTACAGTGGGCAGAGTCTGAAATGAGTCATCTTTCAATGTTCCAGGCTCTGGGCAGAAAAAAGCCTGAAAAGACTTCATTACAGAAACATAAAATCCACACCACTGGGTGACAAAATTACTGGATTTCTCTCTTGAGATTTGTACTGTCACGAGGAACACTAAAAAAACCATATTCCAGCAGAAGTAGGTTGTTTTGAGATTTCATCAGAGGGAAATCTCATTTCCTCAAGAAACTGAAGAACTTCTTACAGTGAAAGTGAAGAGCATCACAAACCACACAAACTTCAGGGGACAAACACAATGCTGATTCTACTGGTCAGTTACCTCATCCATATCCTGCACTTGTGTGTCCTGATCCAGCTGGGCTGGGGGCTCATCTGTTTTCTCTTGCTTTTCATCTTCCTCATCTGACTCCACCTCCATCTCTACCTCCTCACTTTCCCCAAACTTCTCATAACGCTCTTGGATCAGAATTCGAGCTCCCAACTCTTCTGGAGTGGTGGGAGGAGGGAAATTCCCTACAATGCAGAAAACAGAGCTTCTGTTTCTCTGTCACATTCCTTTGCTCAAGGAACAGACAAAAATACCAGTTTCTTGAATAAAAAGCAGTGGCAACAAAATCCCTGGGAGCCAAGGGATATAGAAGGGAAAGGGCATCTACACAGACCAAGACCAGCATGACACATGAAGATGAAGGGACTTAGAAATAGTAGCACTGTTAGAAAGTGGGACAAGCTCTGCTGTCCTGGTGGAAGTGCACACACCAGAAAACAACAACAGCCCTGCTAACTGTCACTGTAAGACTTTTCCCTTCATGCCTGAAGGACAAAGGGCTGTAAAACCCAATGTCTATCTAAAAATGGGACTTCAGGACACACCCCCTGCTCAAAGGGGCAGAATTTCATCGAGGTTACAATGCCTAACATCAATACCTTGCTCATTGGGCTGGAAGTCAACTGTTTCCACAACCACAAAGTCATGCCAATCAATCTGGGCATAAGCAACACGCTCTTTCTCCTTCTCCTCCTCCTCCTTCTTTCTCTCTCGCTCCTGAAACTTGGCCCACTCCACTCTGTAATACACCTGCAGGGCAGACAGAGCACACAGAGTGTCAGACAGGAAACATCACAGTCAGCTCACTGTTGGTTTGCAAATGAAATGAAGAACAGCTGGAGCTGTGCCAGGGCAGAGTTAGGTTGGATACCAGGAAAAGGTTCTTCCCCCAGAGGGTGGTGGGCACTGCCCAGGCTCCCCAGGGCAGTGGGCACAGCCCCAAGGCTGCCAGAGCTGCAGGAGTGTTTGGACAACACTCTGAGGGACAGGGTGGGATTGTTGGGGTGTCTGTGCCGGGCCAGGAGTTGGACTGGATGATCCTTGTGGATCCTTTCCAGTTCAGGACATTCCATGATTCTACTTTGTAAGCACTTGGGAAGGGAATTGTGCAGTACCTCTGTGCTGCCACAAACTCCCCCCAACACCAACACCAGCTGGGAGTTTGTAAGCCCCCTGTGCTCAAGTGACAACATGTGACACATCCATTTTCCTCCCTATATATTTGTGTTTGCTGCCAATAATTGAAAAACATGCAGAGAGAAAAAAATCAAAACATAACCAAAACGCTTCAGCAATTTTGCACATTTTTCCTGGAATACCTGATCTAGGACTTCCTTGGGATTTTCAGCCTCTTTCTTGAGCTTGAGGAGTAAGCCCTTTGGTGGGATCAAGATCTGAAACATATTTTGCATAACAGTTGGTGACAATTCTTTATGCCAAAGCCTCCTTCAAAGCAATTATTCTCTTTCCACACTACTAAAAATACCAGCAGACCCTGGGGCTATGTCCCATTTATTGTACTGTAGCCCTCTCATTACTTACTGCTCAGCCCTGCACTTAAAAACACTCGCTCGTGGCCTCCCAATTATCCTCTGGATTTAAAAACCCACAATTTTTACCTGTATTACAATAGGGTGTGGTACATTTAAGTGACAGGCCACAGTGCTCAGCATAGCATCCACTCTGAAGAGTGGGATCTAAAGGATGGAATTCTAGCCTGGCTGGTTTGTAGAGCTCCAGCAGCCTTCCAAAATCACTCCTGCTGAGGGAAAAAAATCAACCTGCAAGGTAACTGCCACGAGTACCTTTGTGTACTGCTCCACCAGCTTGGTGAAGTAGTTGAAGAGGCTGTGCTGGGGGCGAAGGAAATCGAACTGGTAGTTCCTCTGCTCCTTCTGCATGAGCTGAGTGAGGAACTGGCGGCCGTTGCGAGCCACGAACTGCGCCGTGAGCTTCACCACGTCCAGGTCGAAGGCCGAGATGGACGGAGGGTCCGCGATGAACTCGAACTCCGGGGGCGGCTCCTTCGGGACCACTGTCTCCTGGATCACCTGGGCCTGCACCTGCAGGGACAACAGAGACAGCTCAGTGAATTCCTGCAGGGAACCATGAAAAAACACTCAGGGGAATCTGATATTTCTTTAGCTGCTGCAGGAAAGCAACACCAGTCAAGGTACCCTGGCGGCTGCACAGGTGAGAAGAATCAGAACCATGGGGTCTGTGTGGCCACCAGTATTTATATGGGGAAAAAAAAGCTGCTCCAACAGCAAACAAAACTGGAAGCCATCAGGACTTCACTATAACCCTCCAGGACCACCAACACCACAGTGTGGCTGTTGGCTGTGCCTTGGATTCAGTCCATGCCCTTTTCCCACACAGCATATATGAAGGCACAGTTGAAAACAGGGGAAGTTGATCCTTCTGGCAGGAGATGCTTCTACAAAACAATGCAGCCCAGACTGAACTCCAAGGGATTCCTCTAGCAAGAGGTCTAAACACATCCAGTCCAAGTGGTCACTACTGTAGTACTGTATCAGTCAATACACAGCTAAACGTAATTCATACGGACCAATTATATATTGGCTCTTTCACACACAACTTTGACGTACCAACATCTGGAGGATGCACATCTGCATCAAAACAAAGCCTCAGACATTCAACTCCAAGACTCTCATGGCTGTCATTTTGATAAATGTATAACCAACTCTTTCTTCTTGATTTTCAGGCCTCTTGCTCAACGCCAGGCTGTGACAAAACCCCGCAGCAGCTGAGTTCTTCCACACAGTGCTGGAAGCAACACTCACCTTCTGTGGGAGCTGCTGCTGGGCACTCTGCTGCTGCTGCATGACCTTGGGGATGGCAGCAGAGGGTTCCTGGGCCTTGCCCTCCTTGAACTCGCTGACCTTGTGCCGGTAGTAGGCATGGTAAGGGTCATTGGGGTTCAAGAAGTTGAACTTTGGGTTATTTATCTCATTCTGACGAATTCGGGCTTCAAATTCTGGACCATTTCTGGGGAGGAAAAAGAGGAATTGGTTAAGTGAGTTGAACAGGCACCAACTCAAGTGTAAATGTCTCTTTCAGAGGGAGATGTGTTGAGGCATGGGCCCCAGAGCAGAGTTTTCCCTCCACATGGGAGGGTTCACCTCTCAGTAACTCACCCGACACAGCAACACATTTCCTGGACTGACTGGATGAAGTTTACGGGTTACTTACTAAGTCAATTTTATTTGCTCTACAGTCAAGATTTTAAGACTAATTTCAGTTCCAGAAAGATTATATAAGGACAAAAAGCAAGTAACCATCAGGCTGTGCAGGGAGTGCTACATTTAGGAGAGCCCCAGTCCAGGTAACATCCACTCCTCCGACCCAAGGCACGAGCTGTTTATTTTAGGACAATTTGGGAAAATTCACTGCTGCCACTGTGTGTTTCTCTTTATATTCCCTGGATACCTCCAAGCTTTGTTTAGACACTCCACCTCCTCTTTACAATTCCAAAGGATAAACACAGACCCTTCCTTATCTTCAAAGGAAGCCAACGCTCCTTGGCAGCATTTGAGAGATGAGTTACACAGGAAGTGCCTTTGTCTAGAGCAGCATTTAGTGATTCTCTTAAACCTGCAACAGCCACCACATTTTAGCACTAAAACAGGACCATGGCTTCTCTTGGCTTCATCACTCATTGGAGCATCTGGATCAAAGCTCCCTTTCCAGCTGGGATCTGGTTTCCCCTTCAGATCATTCAGAACAGGACCTGTTACTGGTTATTGCAGCACACACTGCATATTTTAACAAAAAATTTATTCATTTACTACATGTTTTTCTAGCAAAGTGTGTCTTACACCTCCTCAGTAGAATATTCTTTCTCTTCTGGTCTCACTGGTCCAGACTCAATCCTTACAATCCTTTACATAAAACCACAGGACTGTGACCTGTTTCAGCTCCTGGAGCTGCACTGAGAGGAGAAGCATGAAAATCCCAGGAAATACAAGACCAGTGTCACTTACCTGGCTACGAAGCTGGCAGTCTTGTCCACAATATTCCTGACCTCTGGAGGAGGGTAAATAATTCCCACCACAGGCTTGGCTGGTGCTGCTTCCTCTTTAGGCTCTTCTTCTGGCTGCAATAAAAATTATTTTATTACAAAAGGTGAAGGGGTGTCAGAATTAGGCATTCCAAACAGCAATCCCAACAGAACACCAGGCCATTTATCCATCCTCCTCCTCAGCCCCCCGGTCACTGAATTCTTCCTGACACAAGATCTGGCTGAACAACCTGAATGATCCATCCCAGTAATTAATTCCTTGGTTTCTCAGGGTGGGAGACATCTGCATGCCCGCCAGGGGCACCCACTGCAGGTACAGGAACAAGGACAGCAGGACAAGGAGGAAGGCCCTTCCATAAGAATCACAACAATTCCTCAGGGCATTTTTACCATCTCAGCCTTGACCCTGAGTAGCTTTATGAATATTTAAAGGGGCTCCCTTAAATCCTGGAATATCTCAGCATTCCTAACCATGTGTGTAAGTTCTGAATATTCCCAGAGGTGTGTGGGACTACAAGGAAGTAAAACCTGAGGTATTAAGTTCATATTAAATAAAACACAGCTTTTAATTCTACTGCCCTTGCATCAGAAGCTGTTCCATAAAGAAGAGCTCTGCAGAGTGCTTTCTCACTGATGTTACAGGAGGATCCAAACTAACCCTGCCTGTGGCTGGCTTTGTATTCCAGTAAAACCAGAAGCTGCTCTTTGCAGGATACTAAAGATGTTGTTCCTCCCCTCACCAAGCAGCTTTCCAAGAAAAGCTGTTATAAACCAGAACAGGTCTATGAGAAATGTTTATAATCCTAACATGAACAGTCAGGGAAAACTTAAAATCCCAGTAAAGCTCCCAGCTCTGCCAAATCCATCAGGACTTCAAGGGGAAAACCGCTCTCAAGTCAAACTGATCCCTGGAAATGTCCAAGGCCAGGCTGGATGGAGTTTGGAGCAATCTGGGCTAGTGGAAGGTGTCTCTGCCCATGGCAGGGGGTGGGAATGGATGGGCTTTAAGGTCTCTCCCCACCGAAATCATTCAATCATTCCATGACACATGACCTCAGTAAACTGTGTTAAGAGAGAGGTACCAAGACTATTTTTAGTTTTCATTCCCACTCCCTCAGAACATCCTCCTGAGGAGCTGAAGGATCAGGCAGCACCACACTTGAGCTGATTTTACTTGGCATTGCTGCTGAGTTGCCTTGGTAACGCCTGTGCATGGAAGTCACTGTGGTTTTTGGGGAGAAGCCACGATTTTCCTCCCAAATGTCTTAATACATCAAATCACCCAGGATTTTCAGTGGGATCAGCTCCCCCTGCAACTCCATGAGGGCTGATGCTGCTGTGTGACAGTCAGGAGAGCAGCTGCAGCTGCACAGGAGCTGTACTCCCATTTTGGAAAGCTGGGGAGAATATGGATGTGGCCAAGACAAAAGGGATCCAGGAGAGCACCGGGAGACATGGGCATGCCCTGCTCCCACGGACATTTAATCCTTTCCTGGGCTGCTCCCAGAGCTCCAGGCAGCCTTCACACCACAGCCCTGGGGCACTGCCAGGACAGGGCTCAGCACCCACCCAGCCCCACCAGGATGGTGCTGTCGGGCAGGGAACCATGGGATGGTTTGGGTGGGAAGGAACCTCAAAGCCCACCCAGTGCCACCCCATGCCACGGGCCGGGACACCTTCCACTAGCCCAGATTGCTCTAAGCCCTGTCCAACCTGCCCTTGGACACTCCCAGGGATGGGGCAGCCGCAGCTTCTCTGCCCAACCTGTGCCAGGGCCTGCCCACCCTCACAGGGAAGAATTCCTTCCCAATATCCCATCTATCCCTGCCCTCTGGCAGTGGGAAGCCATTCCCCTTGTCCTGTCCCTCCACGCCTTGTCCCAAGTCCCTCTCCAGCTCTCCTGGAGCCCCTTTAGGCACTGCAAGGGGCTCTCAGGGTCTCCCTGGAGCCTTCCCTTCTCCAGGTGAGCACCCCCAGCTCTCCCAGCCCGGCTCCAGAGCAGAGGGGCTCCAGCCCTTGGAGCATCTCCGTGGCCTCCTCTGAACTCTCTCCAGCAGCTCCACGTCCTTCCTGTGCTGGCCCAGGGCTGGAGGCAGCTCTGCAGGTGGAGTCTCATCTGATGGGGCAAAGGGGGTCAATCCCCTCCGCACAAGCCGCGCACAGGATGGAACTCCGGCCTCCCCCACACCAGGGGGTCGGTGCGAGCGGCCAGAGCCCGAAACACCCGCGCTTCGCCCCATTCCCCCCGCCCTTCCCCTCACCGCCCCCCCCTCCCCTCACGGCCCGCACCGGTTTGCTCTCGGCGGGGGGCGCGGGCTGCGCCGGCGGCACGGCCTGCACGGGTCCTGCCGGCATGGTGGTGCTGTTGGCGGCGGGGGGATGCCCCGCGGGGTCTCCGAGCTGTGCCGAGGGCGGGTCGGGCCGTGCGGACTCCCCTCGGGCCGGGCCGCGACTCCACCTCCCACACGGCGCAAATGGCGGCCGCGGGTGCCTCGCTGCGCATGCGCGCCGGAAGTGACGCACCGCCGCCGGGAGCGCGGATTGCGGGGGGGGTGGAGAGAAAGAGCGCGCGCTGTGGGCTGTACCATGGGCGGCGCCGCAGGGGGAGCCTCCGCAGAGCAGCCGCTACCACTGCGCGGCGGGGGGCGCGGTTACCATGGCAGCGGGGCCGGGACGCCGCGGCCTAGCGTGGGGCTCGGGCCCGGCGCCTCCTTTTCTTGGTTCCCCCTGTTTGCTCCCGCTTCCCCGCGGTTCCCTCCCGTTCCCCAGCCCTCCTGGAGCCCCCCGAACCCGGGGGCACCGCGCCGGTCCCGGTAGGGCGTCCGCTCCCTCCCACGCCTGGTGACCCTATCGGTCCTTGGCCTGGTGGGCCCGTTGTCCCCAGGCCGTGTCCCCCACCATGGCGCACCTCCTGGGCCACCGCGGCTGCATGGAGAGCCTGCGGGCAGACCTGCTGGACCTGCAGGCCGCCATCGCCGACGTGTCGTCCCGGGCCGGTGCCGTGCGCTTCCCGTCCTGGAAGTTCCCCGACAAGGTGTCCTGCGACCTGGACATGTCGCTGCTGCTGCAGCGGTACAGGCACAGCGAGAGCGAGCCCGAGTTCAGCCAGCACTCACACGTGGTGCTGCTGGAGCTGCTCATTGACAGGTGAGACACCCCCGGGCGGCTCCTGCCCCGGGGACGGGGTGTGAGTCCCACCGGCTGAGCCCAGACGGGGCCCGGGGGCCGCTTTGGGCACCTCAGGACAAGAAGGATGTAAAGCTGTGAGAGAGTGTCCAAAAGAGGGCTGAGAGGATGGTGAAGGGCCTGGATGGGAAGTTGAGGGTGAGGGAAGCTGGAGATGAGGACACAGGTCAGAGCTCACGGAGGTGTGAGGGGCAGGCACTGATCTCTGCTCTGTGTGACAGTGACAGCACCCAGGGAAGGGCTGGAGCTGTGTCAGGACAGGCTTAGGTTGGATCTCAGCAAAAGGTTCTTCCCCCAGAGGGTGGTGGGCACTGACCAGGCTCCCCAGGGCAGTGGGCACAGCCCCAAGGCTGCCAGAGCTCCAGGAGTGTTTGGACAACGCTCTGAGAGACAGGGTGGGATTGTTGGGGTGTCTGTGCAGGGCCAGGAGCTGGACTGGATGATCTTTGGAAATCCCTTCATACTTGGGATAATTCAGGACTCTCTGAAGTCTTTTGGATGCTTTTCCCCCACATATTTCCGTGAGGAGCAGTGCCAGCACCTCGCCCTCATGCCCTGCAGATCAATGCTGAGCTTTAGAGCCCAACTCCTCTCCCTGCTCAGAGCTCTGGGCACAAACTGCCCACAAAGCAGCAGTCCCAGCCGCTGCTCCAGCTGGGAGCTGAGGGCACCTGGGCAGATGGGATAGGCTTGTTAACCTGCCTCCCAAAACCTTGGAAACACTCAGGCACAGCTGTATGGACGGTCCGGGGAGGCCAAAGCTCCTTCTCCAGTGTGGGTGCAATAAATGTAGCCCTGGTTTAAAAGATGAGCCGTTCCCTCCTAGCCACTGGCCCTAAAAACTAGGCCTGATACCCCAAATCTTTGGGGGGAGTTTAATCACAGCCTCTTGGGAGTGGCTGGCTGCAAGCAGTGTGCACAGCCTGACTGATCCCACCCTCCTGTGCCACGCTGGCTTTGCTGGTGGATGGGGAGGACATTCCTGATCGCTGTGGCTCCAAGGCATGTTTTCCTGCCGGGACAGGCTCCTGCTGCTGCTGCAGAGCTTCACGGGCTACGCAGAGACGGTGCTGAGCGGGCGGGCGGTGCCGCCGGCGCAGGGCCCGGGGCCCAGCATGTCCGCGGGGCTCACGGCCAGGACCTTCTGGAGCACCATGCTGAGACTGGGGGCCTTCTGCCAGCAGCTCCAGCGCCAGGTGGGACATTTGGGGACACCCCACGAGTGCAGGGGTCACCTCGCTGGGATGTGGACTGTGGTCTTTCCCTGGGACATGCTGTGGCCACATCAGATGTGCTCCCACCCTTTGAGTGCTGGCTTGTGTGTCATAGAGGACACCTCTGTCCCACACTGTCCCCTCCCCGCCTGAGTCCCTTCCCTCCCCCACTCCCAGCCATGCTGCTGCATCCATCCTCCTCCAGGATCTCGGGATGGGTGAGCTTGGCTGCCTCTATAGTTTGGAAAATATTCTCCTCATGCCAAAATGCTGCACCTCTGCCAATCTCACTGTGGGGCTGAGCTGCCTCAAATCAGTGAAATAATTGGTGGTTAAAACACCATGTCCCTCCCCTGCATTTTATTTTCCCCAAAAAGTTCTTTCTCATGGAGAAGTCTCACAATAATCTTAGTGGCACAAGCAGGAGACAGCACAGGGCATGGGAAAGAAGGAATGGTCACTGCTGCTGAGGCTGCCCCTTGGTCACTGTCCCTTGGCTGCACTGCTGTCCCATCCCCACAGCTCACACCTTGGATTTGGGCTCTTATGGATCATTTCCAGTGTGACCTGGGCCCTGGTTCTGTTCTCTGCTCTCTCCCTCAGGACAAGGAATTCAGGAAGGAGATCCCCACACAGCAATCCACTCCTCACTCACTGGGCAGTCAGGGCAGCTCCCAGCCCAGGTCTGGCCCCAGCCTGGCCCAGGGCACTCGCAGTGTCCCCACACAGACCCCGGGGTCCCCCCTGGGCTCCTGTGGCACCTGCTCCAGTGCCCAGGCCAGCCTGCGGGAGGTGGGCAAAGCCATCACCAGCCTCTGCCAGAGCCAGAACATCCCCTCAGCTCTCAGCAAATTCCAGGAGGTGCTGGAGGACAGCACAGGGAGAAGGAGCCTCTCTGCAACTGACATGAGCTACTGGGCCTCGGAGCAGAGCAAGGATCTCTCCCGGATCAACAAACACCTCCAGGAGCTGCTGCAGCAGGTGAACCCAGTGAAGGCTGAGCTGGAAGAGATGGGGAAACAGAAGGAGGAGCTGAGGAAACAGGTTGAGGACATTTCCCAGAAGCTGCAGGCGGAGAAGGAAACCCGAGTGCAGCAGCAGAGGAAGGCTGAGCAGAGCCTGAAGGACAAGGACAAGGAGCATTCGGAGGCTGTGGCCAAGCTGGAGCAGGACAAGGGTGATCTACAGAGAGGTACAGAGCTGTTCCCAGCATCCCCTCCCAGGTCCAGGAGTATTTGCAGGAGAAGCACAGAGTCCATGGGCAAATTTTGGCCCCACCACCATGAGCAGGGCTTTTGCCAGGGATTTTTTTAAGTGCTGGGGGATTTTCCCTGCTCTGAGGATAATCCCAGGCAGAAGGAGCTGGTTGTCCATGTCCTGTCACTGCCTCCTCCCTGCTGCAGCACAAGACAATCATAGGATGAAGACACTTTGGTGGGGCTGTTTTCTGCTTCATTTTAGGTTTTTTGAGGAGCTGATTAATTAGAGGGGTTTTGTGCTGATTTAGGAGCAGCTCTGCTGGAGGAGCGACACTCTGCCCTGAAGAAGGAGCTGGAGGCAAAGCAGGCGGCCGTGCAGGAGCTGGGTGAGGACCCCTGGGGTCACCCAGTTCACACATCTCCCCCTCCCTTGTCCCTCTCATGGGTGCTTCACACCCACATAGTCCCCAATGCCCCTGGATCAGGCTGTAGAGCTGGTGGGGGTGGGCAGAGGAAGGGCCTCCTTCACAGCAGCCCCTACATCACCCAGTGCAGAGTGGGCTGGTGCTGGTGGAGATCTGGGGGAGTCTCAGCCATCCTGTCAGACCTGCCCCCGCCTTGCCAGGGCATGTGCAGGGCGTTGGGGGCCCCCAAGTCATAGAATCATGGAATGGGTTGGGTTGGAAGGGCCTTAAAGCCCATTCAGATCGACCCTCTGCCATGGGCAGGGACACCTTCCACTAGCCCAGGGTGCTCCAAGCCCTGTCCAACTTGGCCTTGGACACTTCCAGGGATCCAGCGACAGCCACAGCTTCTCTGCCCAACCTGTGCCAGGGCCTCCCCACCCTCACAGCCAAGAATTCCTTCCCAGTATCTCATCTAACCCTGCTCTCTGGCAGTGGGAACCCATTCCCCCTTGGTCTGTCCATTCAGGCTCTTGTCCCAAGTCTCTCTCCAGCTCTCTTGCATCCCTTTAGACACTGGAATGGGTTCTAAGGTTTCCCTGAGCCTTCTCTTCTCCAGGCTGAACATTCCCAGCCTGTCTCAGAGCAGAGGGGCTCCAGCCCTTGGAACATATTTGTGGACTTTCAGCTTCTCCCCATTCCCCAGCCTGGGCCTCAGCTGCTGTTTCTCCCCAGAGCTCACCAAGAGCACCTTGCTGGAGGAGATGAGGACCACGATGGTGGCCCGGAGCCAGTTGCTGCTGGAGCTGGAGGAGAAGGTGCAGATGCTCACAGGCCAGCGGGACAGCCTGGACCAGGAGCTGAGTGCCACCAGCACGGAGCTGGAGAAGGAGAAGGTCCGAGTGGAGAGCGTGTTGCTGCATGAGGAGGTACGGTTGGCTCTGGAGCTGCTCCGGGTGTCAGGGGAGGGAGGAGCAGGTGCCACAGCCCCACACAGCCTCACCCACCCACCACAGTCCCTGCAGGCCAAGCAGAGGGTCCTGCTGCAGCAGCTTGACAGGATGGACCAGGAGCGTGAGGAGCTGCAGGCCAGCCTGGGAGAGGCCGAGGAGAGCAAGGCCCAGCTGGTGGAGCAGCTGGAGCAGAGCCGGGAGCAGAGTGGGAAACAGCTCCGGGCACAGCAGGTGAGTGCTGGCACCAGGTGTGGGACACAGCTGTGCCACGGGGCAGTCAGGAGCTACACGATGCCCTGTCTCACACCCACAGCCAGTTTTCCAGGAGGGGCACTCTGGGACCTGGGGTGACATTGCCACATAGTTATCTCCTCCTGGGATTACCTGGGGAAGAGCCCTCTCCCTCAGCCCCTTGCAGACAGCTCTCCCTGGTTTTCCCCGCACCCAAGGCAGCAGGTAGGGACACCTCAGGCTGCTGCCACATCTCCAGTGTGCCGATTCCTGGACATATTCCATATTTCATGGTCAGTGCTGCTGCTTCCAGGTCACATGGAGACCTTAGAGCCGAGACCCTGTGCATTATTCCTGTCCACTTCCCACTGCCATGGGATGGCCGTATCACGTGAGGAAAGGGAGAGAGCTTTCCAGTGGGGTCTGAGTGTTCCCATGGAATTTCTCATCCTGCAAACCTCCCCACCTCCCCATGTCCAGGAGCTGCTGGACACGCTGAAGCAGGAGAAGCTGGCCCTGGAGAAATCCATCCTGGAGCTGCAGGCAAACACATCCCAGCTGGAGGAGCAGGCGCAGGAGCTGAGGCAGCGGGAGAGGCTCCTGGTGTTCTTCCCTGAGCTCCACATCCCCCCTGAGACACAGTTTGAGAGTAAGAGAGTAGCAACACTGGGCTTGTGTCTTTGGGGTATCCCAGAGGATCCTGCTGGCCCCAGACAAGCCATCTGTCCCACTGATATCCAGGAAGAGCTCAGGCCCTGAGCTGTGCTAAGTTGTGACCATCCCAATGTGCTTCCCTCTGTGGGTGCCATGCATCCCACCTCTGGGGCAGGAGATAGAGCAGGACCAGGACATGGCAGAGCTTCATCTGCTCACAGAGTTGGGGTCCCAGCTGCCACCTCCCCGGCTGTGCTGGTACTCCCAGGCTGGGGCAGGCTCCTTTCCTTGGGGGGCAGGAGGGATGCCCACTCCTCTGAGCAGGCAGCAGCAGCAGGCTGAGCTCCGTTGGATTTTGCCTTCAGGCAGTGGGAACTTGACAGAGGACATGGAGAATCAGCTCCAGGCCAACAGCATCCGGATCGAGGTGCTGGAGCAGGAGAACGTGCGGCTCAGGTCTGCGCTGGCCAAGGTGAAGGCGGCTGCCGAGCAGGGCGTGCTCAAGGTGAGCTGGGACCACAGGGCAGAGGGGTGGGTGCTGCGTATCCCAAAACCACCCCATGGCTCCCAGACATCCTTTGGGGATCCCAAGAGGGCCAGGCCGGGCTCCTTGTGCTGCTGGGAGGTTGCTCTGGTTTAACTGGTGTTGGTCAAGGTACCCAGGGCTGGTTCCAGCTCCTTTATGTCACTGTGGCTGTTGTGTCACCAGTTCAGCGGTGACACCACCAGGCCAGAGGTCGAGGGCTGTGACTGGAACTGAGTGCCGGGGGCTGTGGAATTTCACCCTCTTTTCCTTTCCCTTCCCCAGCTCATCCCTCAGGCCCAGCTAGGGTCCCAGCTCTGTGGGAAGGCCAGCAGGCAGGACACAGGGTGAGTAGGAAACCAGAGGAAGGGGCTGGGGAGGTTTCCCTGCTCTTCCTCCCCTCTAACTGCTCCCAGCACTGCAGGTTGCCCAACAGCAGAGGCAGCAACAACAGTAGGGACAGCAAGGACAGCACAGGGATGCTGGGATACATGGACAAGGCCTGGCATCGAGCTCCCAGCAGCCAGAGCTCCAAGCTGCTCCGGACAGAGCCCACATTCCAGGCCAGACACTGCCTGTCGCTCCCGGTGGGACATCTGGGGCTCGACACCCCCTTGCACCACATGGGGACCCACCACAAATAAACACTGATGATCTCATTTCCTAACAGAATTTAACTGTTCCACGAGCAGCCACCTGCCCTGCTCAGGGGGACCTCATTACCAGGTCTTGGTGCATCAGGAGGGCACATTCCCTTGGGAAACAGAGGCTCTGCCTGTGGAGCTGCTCCAGGGACGTTCCTGGGCCCTGGAGCTCAATCACCCATGGCTACACTGCTGCTGACGTCCTCAGCACAGCCCTGCCTGTGCCAATGCCTGGGCACAGCGTGTGTTATCTTGTGCCAGGAACCATTCCCGAGAGAGGACTGTGATGTGGCCACACTTGGAAGAGAAAGGCAGAGCTGGGCTGGGATGAGAAGAATCCCAGCTGCCCTTGGCCCACCAGCACAGCCACAGTCTGGGAGTCATTCCCCATTCCATGAGCACCCAGAGGGGCTGGGGACCACTGAGCCACTGACACAGGCTGGCCCTGACCCCTGAGCTGCCTCAGGAGCCCTACAAGCCCCATGGGCCCCAAACAAGCCACACAGCCAGTGGTTGCTTCGTGTTTAATAAGAATGGACACATGCCACGCTGCAGCCTGTGGGGCAGGAGCTGGGCAGGGCTCACAGCACATCCCCACTCACCATGTTGCGTGAGACAAGCCTGGTGTTGGCTCTGCAGCCGACTTGTGCCATCCTTTCTAATAACTTACTATAAATAAAACATCCAGCCCTCTGCCCTCCCTCAGCGAGGCCATGGGTCACCCCCAGCCCTACCACCCCTAGCCCTGGCAGGTCTGTCCCCCACCTCCCAGAGAGGCTGGCACCACAGCTGGGCCCTGCCCACCCTGCCACAGCCACCAGCAAACAGACAAAAAACCCAAGATTTAGAAAAATTCCCCCGAGCAGGGCAAGAACACGGCAGGGTCAGGACCCTCCCTGCCTCCAGGCCCCACCCCATTAAACCCACAGGTGCCCCCGTAGCTTCCCTACCCAGCACTGCCCATCTGGACCCCCCACCCCTCTACTCACACCCGGCAGAGAGCCCCGAGTCCTTCCCTCTGGTGTCCAGGCGCTGTGTTGGCACAGCCACACTGACCCTGCTCCAGCAGCACGTGCTGCTCGCTGAGCACCCCTGTCCCCCTCCCTCTCCCCGGAGCGGCCGTGGGTCTGTCCCTGCAGCATGTCCTCGGGCCAGCTAGCTGTCCGTGCAGCAGTTCCCTGGAAGGGTGAAGGATGTCAAGTCATGGCACGGGGAGCCTGGAGGGCTCTCAGTCCTCGCCAGGGGTGACCAGGGTGTCCCGGCCAGGTGCCAGGGCAGTTCTTACCCAGGATGTTGCGCTTGCAGAGAGGGCAGGTCTGCTGCAGCAGGAGCCAGGGATCCACACAGTCCCGGTGGAACTCGTGGGAGCAGGGCAGCACTCGCAGCCACTGCAGGCAGGGAAGGGAAAACACATGTGAGCGAACCCTAGCAGGGACACAGCCGGACCCTGGTGGGATCACCCTGTCCCTGGCCAGCAGCAGGAGCCTCAGCCCAGGGTGGCACCAGCACTGGTGTCCCCAGGGCGGGCTCCAGGCCCCCCAGTCCCACCTGGCTCTTGTGGAACTGGTCCAAGCAGACAGCACAGCTATCGATCTCGCAGGCCCGGCTCTGGGGCGGCTTCCCCGGGTGGTACCGCCGGGTTTTCAGCGCCAACAGCCGCCGCCGAATGTGCTGCTTCAGGTCCAGCTGCGAGGGCAGAGCCGAGGGTGAGAGCCCGCCCGCCGCTGCCCACAGCGTGGGGCACAGCGGAGACATTCCCACCTCGGCATCCCGCTCCGACAGGTCCTGCCGCGACTGGCGCTGGGCCTGCACCATGACGCCGGTGCAAAGCAGCAGGGCGATCAGCAGGATGGTGTTCCACAGCTGCTGCAGGTACTTCTGTGGGAGCAGCGTGGGAGGGTGAGTCAGGGAGCTCGCCCCGCTCCCAGCCCTGCAATGACCCCCTGTGCCATACCTGCACCTGCGAGCTGCTCTCCCCGGGGCAGATGACCCCCTGCCACTCCCCGTAGAGGCCCCCTCGGGACAGGCCACAGGTGGACCACAGGGTGAGGGTCACTCCCTGCAAGGTGGGACACGGCATTGCTGACGGCCACAGCAGCGTCCGGCGACAGGAGCACACGTGTTGCAGGGAGGAGGAACGCCTGCACTGCCAGCTGCCCCGCTCCCACGGGGACACTGAGGCACCGTGGGCTGGGCCCTGCTCCCTGCAGCTGCTCCCCGCGGATCGGGGAAGTGTGGCTGGGCAGAGTCATGCCCTGCCCTCCCGCTGGGAAAGAAAGGAAGAGGAGGAAGAAGGACTAACATACCAGGTTCTCCAGCAGCACCGCCTGGTATGTGATCTTTGCTGTAGCCCGGAGCCCACTGTGAGCAAAAAGAAGCATCAGTTCCATGGGCACAGAAGGATCTGAGCACAACACCCTAATGCCAGGGAGCACCCCTTTCCCACAGGCACTGGCAGTACAGGATGGGGACCAGGGGGGGACAGAGGAGGTGACCGCAAGACACTCCCTCCCCAGCCGTGCCCAGCCCTCAGGGCTCTTCCTCCCAGCCCTGAGCCTCAGTTTCCCCATCTATGACTCCAACGTAGTGATCCCGATGTCCTACATGTCAGGAAAACCAGGAGGTCCCACTGCTGCAGGCAATGGGCACAAACACCCACAGAAGTGTTGGGATTGCCAGTGCCATGCCAAGAACCAGCTGGTCTGGATAATTTGTACTGAGAGTGCTAAAGCTCTTGGCTGAGGCCACCTGCACCCCTGCTGCCACGTGGGGACCCATGGAAGGGCTCCAGCCCTGGGGAAGGGCTGGACTGACCCAGACCCTGCTTGGAAACACATGTCTCAGCCCCAGCTTGGCATGGCACAAGCAACACCAGCCCAACAAAAGTGACATACTGGGTAAGAGTTCCCCAGGGCAGCCCCTGGGTGTCACAGCTGGGTGGGGAACAAGGCAGGGACAAGGCAGGAGAAGGCAGGGCCCAGCCCGTACCGCAGCAGCGCTCCCAGCAGCCTGGTGACGTTGTCGGAGGACTGGATGACAATGACGGGCTTGGCCAGGAGCTGGGACACGTCCAGCTGTGCCAGGGGAGGCAGAGCCGTCAGAGGGACCCGACCCCGGCCCGGCCCCCCCCAGGCACTGCCCTACCTCACGGATGGCGTTCTGGTTCAGTGCCAGGATGAGCAGGGCTGAGGCTCCCAGCACCAGGGCTCGCTTCATCTGTGGAGACAGCAGGGACATGCTCAGGGGGCAGCTCAGCGTGACCCCAGCCAGCCCCTGTCCTGCTGCTGGGAGCACCCAGCGCCTCAGCCACGGCTGAAGGGTCACAGGGGACCCAAAAGGGCCCTGTCAAGGACCCCCCTACCACCAAGCACAAGCCAGGACCCCCAGCATCTGCTGAGGTGACAGCCCAAGTGACACCTCTGAGGGCTTGTGACCCACCAACACCACAGCAGGCCCTGGGCCAGGCAGAGAGAATAAGGACTGGGGCCAGGTGGAGGGGACAGGGCTGGGCAGAGGGCACAGGGCCGGGCAGAGGGGACAGGGACAGGCAGAGGGTCACCTTGGTGACGACAGCAGTGGTGAAGGACTCCTCCTTGGCCCCACGGGGGCCCTCGGGTGGCTCCTCCGTGCCCACGGGCACCACCCCAATCCAGCTGTCGGCAGCTCCCAGCTCTGGCTCCGTGTCACCCACCTGGGGCACAGCAGGGACAGGGACAGCCGGGATGGACACTGAGGCTCCGGCACCCCCAGCGCACCCCCATGTCCACGGGGACAGCAGTTGGGGTGGCAGAGGGGACAGGGCCGGCCCCGTGGCCCCTGTCCCTGCCTGCACCTCCCCTGTTCTGCTGGGCATCCCCGGCAGCGGGACCCCCTCACTGCCTGCCCTGGTCGGTGTCCCCCAGTGCCCCCGGCCTCCCCACCAGCCCCCAGTGCCCCCCAGTGCCCTGCACTTCCCACTGCTGCCCGTTCCCCTCCCAGTGCCCAAAGCCCCAGTTCACACCGACCCCCCTCCCTCCCACACTCCCCACTGCCCTGCCAATGCCCACCGGTCCCCCAGTGTCTCCCAGTGCCTCCCAGTTCCCAGTGCTCCCCTTCCCCATTCCCCCCCAGCTCCCACAGCCCCCCCTTCCACTGCCCCCCAGTGTCTCCCAGTGCCCCCCAGTGCCCCCCCGCTCCCCTCCCCCGTGCCCCCAGCCCCATTCCGGTCCCCCCCGCTCACCAGCACCAGGCGGCCGCGGATCTCCATGTCCCCCCGCTCCCCCCTCGGGCCCGCCCGGCCCGGCCCGGCCCGGCCTCCCCCCGCGCCCAGCACGGCCCCGCGCAGGGTGTACGCCCCGCCGGGCACCGCGGGCCCGCTGCCGGCCCCGTGCCGCTCCGGCCCCGCCGCCGCGGGCCCCGACACCGCCACCTCGACGCTGGCGGGGGTGGCGGGGCCCGGCCCGGCCCGGCCCAGCGCCAGCAGCGGGGCCAGCAGGGCCGCCCGCACCGCCGCCATGGCCGCCAGGGCCGCCCCGACACCGCCCGCAGCGCCCCCTGCCGGCACGGAGGACTCGCAGTGCCGCCCGCCGCGGGCAGGGGGAGCCCGAGAGCCCGAACGGGGAACGGGGTGGGGGAGAGGGATGGGGATAGGGGGATAGGGGGATAGGGGGATAGGGGGATAGGGATAGGGGGATAGGGATAGGGGGATAGGGATATAGGGA
>JAWWTY010000035.1:1138420-1157144 GCA_035222235.1 Margarornis squamiger | reverse complement strand
GGGCTCCGCTGCCTCCAGTTCCCCCATCCCGGACCCCAAACCCACCGGCATCACCCCCCCTCCGGGCCCCGGGGGTTCCCGTAGCCTCCAGACCCCATCCCAGACCCCAGACCCACGGGCTGAGCCCCACCGTGGTGCTGCCTACCCGGGACTCCCGGGAGGGTCCTGGGGGCCCCGCTGGCTGGACCATCCCCCTGCTGACCCCCCAACCTTCTCCCAGCCTTCCCACAGGACCAAGGGTCCCCACAGGGGCCGTGGGACTGGGGTCTCCTGTCACCTCCATCCCACCCCAGACCCCCAACCCGTGGGCTGATCCCCCCGTGGTGCTGCCCATCGGGAACACCGGGGTGTCCCCAGTGGGACCATCCCACTGGTGGCCCCCTGGACTGGGCACTGACGAGCCCCACATCCCTCTCCCACCCTTCCCATGGGGCCGGGGGACCTCCCGCCCCACTGCGGGGCTCACGAGAGCGGGGCCACTTGGAACCTGTCATCCACCTCTGCCAGCCTTTATCGGGGTTCACTGTACCCCAACCAGGAGGGCACCCCCGTGCCTTTATCTTATCACTGCCTTTCGGACCCAGCCAAATTCCACGGGAGGGCGATGACCCCGCTGGGTGCCCGGCTGGGGGGCAGGGGCGGGCGTGGGGCACGGACCCAAACTGTGCCCGCTGCCAGCCGTGCCCCGGGCAGGAGAGGGAGGCGAGTGGCCGAACCCGTCCGTCAGCCAGCAGCGGGTTTGTCCCAGGGTGAAGGAGCTAATCCCGGGTTTAATTACCCCTAAATTCAGCGGGAGATAAGCTAATCAGGCTCATTAAGGGGAGGGCCTCGGCTGGTACGGAGATTTGGGCCGTAGCCTGGCCTGGGTGAGTGGGGCCACGTGGAGAAGGGACCCCAGATCCTCCAAAGCCCCTGTCCTGCACCCCAACACCCTCCTGCCTGTGCCAGGGAGGCTGTGACCCACTGGGGGTCACTGAAGCAGGGGCACACACAGCGACCGGCGCCATCCCAAAGGATGGCACCAGAGGGGACTGGTCTGCTTGACCCCAAATCCCCCAGCCCCCCAGTCCTGCACCCCAACCCCTCCTGCCTGTGCTGGGGACTGTGACCTACAGGTGTGTCACTGGAACAGGGGGACACGTGGTGATCTCCTGGTGACCAGCTCCATCCCCAGGATGCCATAGGAGGGAACTAGTCTGCCTGGTCCCTCTGTGGGGGGACCCCAAATCCCCCAAACTCCCCAGCCCTGCAGCCCAACACCCTCCTTCCTGTGCTGGGCACTGTGACCCACCGGGGTGTCACTGGAGCAGGGGACACACAGAAACCCAGAGGATGTCACTGGAAGGGCCTGGTCCGCCTGGCCCCAGCAGGGCCGTGACAGCCCACACTCACCCTTGCGCAAGGGCTTGGGGACACCTGGTGTTTGGGGACACCTGGTGCTGGTGGCTGGCCTGGGGACGGTCCCCTGCCAGGAGGTGACTGGTGATTCTGGTTGCACGTGGCAGCAGCAATGGGGCACAGCGTGACCCTTCCCTGGGAACATCCCAGTCCTGGCTGGGGTGTTTTTGGGGTGACAAGGAGGGGAGAAACCTATAGCCTTGCATTTTTTGGGGAGGGATCAGGAACCCCCTTTGCCAACTGTCCCTCTTGTCCCTGCAGTTCCGGGAGAAGCTGCAGGACGTGCTGCCCTCCCTGCCCTCCCAGGACGACTATTTCCTGCTGAAATGGCTCCGAGGTAACCCCAAATTTGGGGCACCCCTGGGGGGTTGGGACACCCACGGGGGCTGGTGGGGGGCTGAGCTCTCTGCTCTCTTGCAGCGCGTGGTTTCGACCTGCCCAAGGCAGAGGCGATGCTCCGCAAGGTGAGAGGGGCACCCCCCTTTTGGGATGTCCTCGGGCTGTCCCCTGGCATGGGACATGCCTGATGTGGGACAGCACACCCTGGGCCACCAGCCCAGCCCCTCTCTCCCAACAAGGGTGACCTGCCCATGGGGTGCACCCCATCCCATGGGGTGCCCAAATCTCACCCCGGCTCGCTCTGCCCCCCCCTCGCAGCACCTCGAGGTCCGCAAGCACATGGATGCCGACAACATCATCGCCTGGGAGCCACCTGAGGTGGGTGTCCCCAGCCCCAGGGGGTGGCCCTGGAGGGGACCATCCCCCTGAGCCCCCCAGGGGTGTGCAGTGCCCTGAGCCCCCTGTGCTCCCGCAGGTGATCCGGAAATACATGTCCGGGGGGCTGTGTGGCTACGACCGGGAGGGCAGCCCGGTGTGGTATGAGATCATCGGGCCGCTGGACGCCAAGGGGCTGCTGTTCTCCGCCTCCAAGCAGGACCTGCTCAAGAACAAGTTCCGGGACTGTGAGGTGCTGCGGCACGAGTGTGAGCAGCAGAGCCGCAAGGTGGGCACCTGGTGGCCCCAAAGGCCCTGTTCTCACCAGCAGGATCATGTCCCTGCCAGCCCCACAAGTCCATCTCTGGGACATCACCACCCAACGTCCTCCCCAGCCCTTTGGATCCATGTCCTATCCCCCAGCCTGTGTCCCTGCCAGCCCCACAAATCCATGTCCTGTCCATCTCCCCCACCCAATGTCCTCCCCAGACCCATACATCCATCTCTGGTCCATCCCTACCAGCCAACATCTTTGGTCACCAGCCTTATAGGTCCATGTTCAGTCCCTCCCACTCAGCCCCACAAGTCCATGTCTTGTCCATCCCACCATGGACCATAACCCTGCCTACCCCGTATGTCCATTTCTGGTCCATTCCCACAACCCAAGGTCCTCCCCAGCTCCATATGTCCATGTCCTGTCCATCCCCACCAGCCCCTGACCCCAAGCCCATGTCCCTGTCCCATCTGGAACCACCAGCTCCCGTGATGCCCCTTCTCCCCACACCAACACTTGGGAGGAGGCTCTGGCTGGAGGGGACCAGCCTGTCAGGGACCACCCCATCCCTGGACCCTTCCATGGGTCCTGCCTAATCCCCCCCATCCTCCTCCCCCAGCTGGGCAAAAAGGTTGAGATGGTGATGATGATCTACGACTGTGAGGGCCTGGGCCTGAAGCACCTCTGGAAGCCAGCGGTGGAGGCGTACGGCGAGGTGAGTGGCTCCTGCCCACTCCCTTTCCTGGGGGACCACAGGGATCCAGGCTGACCCCTGGCCCCAGGGATGATGCAGGAGCAGGTCCCTGGAGTGCCCTGCACCCCCCAGTGTTTTGGGGTGGGGGTCCTGGTGGGTCTGTGGGATGGGTGACCTGAACTCCCCCCATCCTGCAGCTCCTGTCCATGTTTGAGGAGAACTTCCCAGAGTCGCTCAAGCGCCTGTTTATTGTGAAGGGTGAGTTCAGCCCCAGGGTCCTGCTCCCCTTGTCTGAGTGCTGACAGCCCCCTAACACCCCTCACCGTCCCCCAGCCCCCAAGATCTTCCCCGTGGCCTACAACCTGGTCAAGCACTTCCTGAGCGAGGACACACGCAAGAAGGTCGTGGTGCTGGGATGTGAGTCCTGACCCTTCCCAGAGCATCCAAAACAGGGGTGACACTGCTGTCATCTCACTCAGAGGGAAAACCCCAACCTAGGGGGGTTTCCCGGCTGGGCTGGGGCTCACAGCCCTCCCAAACCCGCTGTCACCCCGCAGCCAACTGGAAGGAGGTCCTACAGAAGTACATCGACCCCGAGCAGATCCCGGTGGAGTACGGGGGCACCCTGACGGACCCCGACGGGGACCCCAAGTGCTCCAGCAAGGTAGGAGAAGCTCCTGTGGGGTTCTTTAGGTGTGCTGGGTAGTTCTCTCATCCTCACATCCTTCATCCCCTCACAGATCAACTATGGGGGGGACGTGCCGCAGAGCTACTACGTGCGGGACCAGCTGGCACAGCAGTACGAGCACTCGGTGGTCGTCAACCGGGGGTCGTCCCACCAGGTCGAGTACGAGATCCTCTTCCCCGGCTGCGTCCTCAGGTGAGCGGGGGGTCCGTGCTGCAGGGAGGGAGGGAGGGGGTGACACCCTGGTGGTGCCCCCACCTCAGCACGTGACCCCCGTGTGCCCGGCCCAGGTGGCAGTTCCGCTCGGAGGGCGCCGACGTGGGTTTCGGGGTGTACCTGAAGACCAAGATCGGGGAGCGGCAGCGGGCGGGCGAGATGACCGAGGTGTTCCCCAACCAGCGCTACAACTCCCACCTGGTGCCTGAGGACGGCTCCCTCACCTGCTCCACGCCCGGCATCTGTGAGTGAGCCCTGCCTGCCCCCGGGCTGCTGGGGGGACCCCTGGAGTGCTCCCCCCTTGTCCCTGACCCCTGGAGTGCTCCCCCTCGTTTCCCTGACCCCGGGAGTGCTCTCCCCTGTGTCCCTGACCCCCGGCGTGCTCCCCCTCGTGTCCCTGACCCCCAGGGGGTGCTCCCTCTGTGTCCTTGACCCCCGAGGTGCTGGGGGGACCCCTGGGATTCCCCCCACCCTCGGTGTCCCTGACCCCTGTGGTGCTGGGGGGACCCCCGCGATGCTCCCCCTGTGTCCTCTGACCCCCGGGGTGCTGGGGGTACCCCTGGGGGGGGTGTTCTCCCTGTGTCCTTGACCCTGTGTTCCTGGGGGGACCCCTGGGATGCTCCCCCCATGTCCCTGAGCCCCGGGGTGCTGGGGGGACCCCCGGGATGTCCCCCCCGTGTCCCTGACTGCCCGCCCGTCCCTCCCACAGACGTGCTGCGCTTCGACAACACGTACAGCTTCCTCCACTCCAAGAAGGTGAGCTACAGCGTGGAGGTGCTGCTGCCCGACGCCGCCTCGGCGCAGCAGATCCAGCAGCTGGGGGACCGGCTGGGCGAGGTGTCCCTGAACCACAGCCCCTAGAGCCCCGCGGGGCCCCCAGGATGGCCGGGAGCCCCCCCGGAGGAGGACGGAGCCGGGGCTGACCCCGGGGTGATGGACCGAGGCGGGGCCGAGCGGGGCCGGAGGGGCCGAGCCCCCCATCGCTGTGCCTTACGTGGGTCCTGTGCCCACCCACCCACTCACCCACCCACTCACTGCTGCTGCGGGGGGAGTAAAGGGACGGACTGAGCGGGGTCTGCTCCGGTTTGTGGCCCTCGGACCCAAAACTGCCCCCCAGCCCCACATCTGCCCCTGCTGCCCCACCTGCCCCCACAACTTCCCCCAAGCTCCATAACTGACTCCTGACCCCAAAACTGCCCCTGCTGACCCCCTGGCCCCATAACTACCCCCCAGTCTGAGAACTGCCCCCCTAACCCCATAACTGCCCCAGCTGCCCCCCAGGCTCAAATTTGCCACCCCAGTCCCAGACTGGCCCCCAAGCCCCAGACCTGCCACTCCAGACCCGCAACTGCCCCCCAGACCCAGAACTGCCCCTACTGCCCACCTGCCCCCAGAACTTCCCCTAAGTCCCATAACTGACTCTCGACCCCAAAACTGCTCCTGCTGCCCCCCAGGTCCCATAACTACGCCCCAGTCTGAGAACTGCCCTATTAACTCCATAACCCCTCCTGATCCCCCAGCCCAGATTTGCCACCCCAGTCTCAGAACTGCCCCCCAGCTCTGTAACTACCCCCCACTCTGACAACTGCCCCCTAACCCCAGAACTACCCCTGCTGCCCTGAAAATTGCCCCAACCCCAGAACTGCCCCCGTTTCCCTCCACGTGACCGCAGGTCACGTGACCCCCCAGCCCCGCCCACTCCGCCATCTCGTGGACCTGAGGGGCGTGGCCATGTGACGTGGCTATGTGACGTCACACCAGCGGGCGGTGCCCAATCCGGGTTGGGGCGTGGTTTGTGACGTGCGGGGCGGGGCATGCGCGGGAGCGGCGGCGCGCGCCATGGGGGCGGCGGAACCGGATCTGTACCGGGACACGTGGGTGCGGTACCTGGGTGAGCACCGCGGGCTGCGGGGGCACCGGGCACTGACAGCGGGCACTGAGAGCGGCAACCGGGCACTGACACTGAGTACTGACAGCGGGAACCGGGCACTGACACTGAGTACTGATAGTGGGACCGGGCACTGACAGCGGGAGCCGGGCACTGACATTGAGCACTGATACCGGGCACAGGACATTGACACCGAGTACTGACACCAGGAACCGGGCACTGACATTGGGTACCGGCACTGGGAACTGTGGGAACTCCAGGAACCGGGTACTGGGTGCCGGCACCGGGCAGTGACACAGAGAACCAGGCACTGATAGTGGGTGCCAGCACTGGGAACTGCAGGAACGCCAGGAATTGGGTACTGACATTGGATACTGACATGGGAACTGGGGCACTGCTACCCAGCACCGGCACTGGGCACAGCGGCAGGAACCGGGCACTGTATTGGGTACCGGGTACTGTCACAGAGCACCAGCACGAGGAACCAGGCACTGGCACTGGGTACCAGCACCAGAATCAGGGGGCACTGACACCGGGAACTGGGCATTGTCACTGGGTACTGACATCAGGTGTCGGGCACTGGCACCAGGAACCAGACACTGGTGTTGGTTACTGGGCACAGCACCAGGCACCGACAGCAGGCACTGACGTGCAGCACCAGTACCAGACACCAGAGCACTGTGCTGGGTACCAGCATCACATACTGGGCAGTGTGCTGGGTACAGCACAACTGGGCACTGACACTTGTCCTCAGGCCCTGCCACCCAGCACTGAGCCAGGTGGGTACCAGGACCACACACCACGCACTGGCACTGCACGCCGAGTACCAGCACTGCAGACCAGTACCATGACCAGCACCAGGTACCTGTCATTGTCACTGTACCTGGCAGTGGAACCATCCGCCAGCACCACACACAGACACTGGGGACCAGAACTGAGTACCATCACTGGGCACTGGTCACAGATGGCACCAGTCACACACACCAGTGCTGGCACTGGTACCAGCACTGGGCACCAGGCACACACACCAGTGCTGGCACTGGTACCAGCACTGGGCACCAGGCACACACACCAGTGCTGGCACTGGTCAGCCCTAGCCCAGCTGTCTGGTGGCAGAAGGGTCCAAGGAGACCCAGCTGCTCCAGACCCACCCTGTGCAGCATCCATCCCTGCTCTCAGTGACATGGGGACACCCAGGGAGGACACAGGGGCACTCTGGGTGGGTGACACGGGTACACAGCCGGTCCCTGTCCCAGCTAACCCCCCCGTTCCCCCAGGTTATGCCAATGAGGTGGGCGAGTCGTTCCGCGCGCTGGTGCCGGTGCCGGTGGTGTGGGCCAGCTACGGCGTGGCCACCGCCTACGTGACCGCCGATGCCATCGACAAGGGACGGAGAGCTGCCACCGTGAGTGCCACCCCCTTCCCACCACCCCCCGCCCCACTGACCCCCCGCTGACCCCCGTGTCCCCTCAGGCCCACGCGCAGGACCCCACGCGGGTGGGGGTGGCCGTGGTGGACACCTTCGTGTGGCAGGGCCTGGCCTCGGTGGCCATCCCCGGCTTCACCATCAACCGGCTCTGCGCCGCCTCGCTGGCCCTGCTGGGGACCCTGACGCGCTGGCCCCTGCCCCTGCGCCGCTGGGCCACCACGGCCCTGGGGCTGGCGGCCATCCCCCTCATCATCACCCCCATCGACAGGTAACAGGGACACCGGGACACCCCTGGGCGTGGGGACCGGCGGGTGCCACCGCCCCATCCCTGCATCCCGGGGATGGAGCGGGACCCCTCTCACTGTGGGCTTGGGGCTGGGAGCATGGAGTGCTGTGGGGGTGTCTCCACCCCAAAGGGGCTTTGCTGGGGTCCAGCCAGGGCATGTCCCTGTCAGGATGGGGATTATCTGTAGCTGAGCTGGGATTAACACAGTGAGGCTGTGCTAAGCCTTGTTTTGGTGGGGCTGGTGTCTCGGGGACATTAGGGACAGCTCCACCCATCCCCCATCACATCCGGTACCCCAGGAACCCCCCTGACCCCTTGTCCTGCCACAGGACTGTGGATTTCCTGATGGATTCCAGCCTCCGCAAGCTTTACGGGACACCAGGAGAGCCCCCAAAACCTCACTGAGCTCCTCCAGCCCTGCACACGCTGGGGGAACTGAAGCACTGCTGTGACCCACCTACTGTGATCCCTCGCTCTGGTGACAACCCCGGAGCAGCCACCCTGCCCCACACTGGTCCTAATAAACCATTTCAAACGTGAGCCCCAGTCAGTGATGCTCAGGTGCCACCACAGCCGTGCCAGAGCCATGTCCCCATCTGGGGGACATGTAGGTCTGGTTGGGTCCCTGCACCCCTCTCAGGGGTCTCCACCCTGGGACAGGGGTTCTCTACCTGCCCAGAGCAGCTCTTGGAACCCCTCCATCCCTTCACAGCCTCATGGGACATCGAGGAGCTGCCACCCTGTCCGTGGTCTCCAGGGACCCAAAAATCCCTTCAGCCAGGAGCCACCAGCTCCAGCACCACAGGCTGGTACTGTGCCACCACACCTGGAAGTCACATCTCCAGGTACCCCGAGGAACCTGGAGGAGACATGGCTTGTCAGTGTAGCGGCATGTCCCCATCCCATGGTGTTATCCACACACTACCACCCGGAGAAGCTGTAGAGGAAACAAAGCCACATTTATTGGGGAGAAAGGGGGTCTGGTCCCATCTCCTCCCCTTTCCCTGTCTCCCTGAGGACCAGGGCCCCCACCACACGCTGCAGCTCAGCCTGGAAGGGACAGCTGTGCCTCGGTGGCCGCTGTCCCCGTGGGTGTCTGCCCCAGCTCCAGGTGGTCAGGGCCAGCCCCAGCAGCCCCCCCAGCACGGCAATCACCACCACAGCACTGCCCACCAGGGCCAGCCCGGCCAGCAGGACCCTCTTCATGGTGTGACACAGCGCTGGGGATGGCAAAAACACATCAGTGGGGGTGTCACAGGGTGGTCCAGCACTTGGGGAAGGGGGTTTGGGGACACGGGAGAGGGTTGGGGTGTCCCTCACCTTTATACCAGGGCACCTTCTCCCTCTGCACCAGCACTGGTCCAACTGTCTCCCGGTGGAGAGTCCCCTCACCTGGGAATGCTGTGGAAGGACATGGCCAATACAGCCCATCTCAGGCCTAGGAGCTCCTCCCAAGACCCCGAAATGACATGAGGCCACCATGTCCCACCCCTGGTACCTGGCGGGTGTCCTGGGAGGGTGTCACCAAGGGGACAGCTGGTGTCACAGCAGTGGCACAGGGCACTCCAGGAAGGGTCCTCTGCATTGTGCCAGCTGGGAGAGGAGAGGACAGAGCTGGGGCAGGGTAGTCTAGGGGTCCCCAGACTCCACCACAAGACTCACGTGGTGCCACCCTAGAGGAGATGTCCTCCAGGTGACTCCAGACACCTCCCCAATTCATCTGCAGCATGAGGGTGCTTGGACCTGTGGTGATGCCACCAGGTGCCATTGGAGAAGAGGTGGCATCCAGCCCACAGTGGGGTGATCTGGTTCCCCCAGGTGGGTCCCCATGACGAGTGGGTTCTGCTCCCAACACACCCATTAGTGCTCGTGTCCCTGGCACCGGCACCCAGCGTACCTGGCCGTGGCATGGCTGTAGAAGCAGGACCTGGTGGCATGTCCTTGTCCCCACGCTGTCAGCAGGCAGTGCACATAGACCTGCCAGGACACCCACCCTGCTGCGTCCTGCCTTGGAGACCCTGCTCTCCTCCCCTCCAACCCCACGGGGCTGAGACCACCCCAGCAGGGACAATGCTTTGGGAGTCCCAGGTCATCTTCCTCCACGGGACCACCATCCCACTGTGTCGTTCCTCGGGGACTTCATTCTCTTCCCACCCAACCTTCCTCCAAAACCACCCCAGCAGGGAGCAGGATGCCCCATGAGGGACAGTGCTTTGGGAGTCCCAGGTCATCCACCTCCTAGGGACCTGCATCCCACCATATCCTTCCTTCCTCAGGGATCCTCCTCTCCTCCCACCCGACCCTGTGAGGCTGACCCCACCCCAGTGTTCCAGGCAGGACAATGCTTTGGGACCCCCAGGTCATTCCCCTCCATGGGACCTCCATCCCACCAAGGGCATCGCCCTGCCCTCACCTCCTCCTCCTCGGGCTCACCCTCCAGCATGGGGGCCAGGATGGAGAGTTGGAGGGTGGAGCCCCCTCTCTGGTGCTGGACAGACACACTCCCCAGCTTCTCCCCGTGCAGGCACCTGTGGCAGGAGAGGGAGACATTCCTGGGCTGTCTCCAAGCCCTGGACAACCCTCCCCATCAGGAGGTCCTGCAGGACCCCAGGGTACCTGGAGAAACAGTCCCCCCTTCCCTTCCCACCGCACTGACCCACGACTGTTCACCACCACAAAGACCCTCCTGGAGTGTCCCCACTGCTCTGTGGTGGTCCCATAGCACTGGTCCACGTGGATCTTCATGGAGAAGCTGGGACTGAAGTGGACACTGGCTTCCAGATGGATGGCAGAGCTGGAGCTGAGCACCAGTGGCTGCCCTGTGGTGCTGGGGTACCCTGAGGGAAAGTGTGGGTTCAGTGTGGCACCCCTAAGCCCATCCCACCAGAGACAGGGACACCAGACACATCCTTGACCACCATCCACTGGTGTCTTGGCCTCCATCCCTCCAGCTCCCCCATTTCAGAGCCCACCCCATCCCTGGAAGGCAAGGTCTGTCCTGGCTCTGTCCCCCCAGCCTTGCTCCCCTGCTCTCCAGAGATACAGCTCCTTCCTGGAACCCTCCCCTGCCACCGACAGAGCTGACAGGGGCATCACTGATCCCCAAAATCCCATCCTGGCATCAGGCCCAGGATTGGGAACAGCTCAAAGCCTCACCATCCAAAGCCCTACACCCTCCACAAGACCAAAAGGAGCTCCTGCAGAGACAGCCACCTTCCCCTAGTGGTCCTAGTGCTGAGACCAGCCAGGAGAACCCACTGGGTGCTGCTGGTTGAGCCCAGAGATCTCGACTGGACCCATCCCATGGTCTCCCCCAAAAATTCTCCTCCAGCACCCCCAAGAGCACTCACCATCCAAGAGCCTCAGGGTGAAGTTCATGGTGGGCTCCTCAGAGCTGGGGTGAGCAGGAACCTCTCCTGTCCCCATGTCAGAGAACACCACTGGAGCTGTCACTGCATCACTGGGGGGCTCTGAGGCAGTGGGAGCTGTGCTGGTCCCTGCAGCAAGGGGAGGGCTGAGCCAACACCAGCATGTCCCAGACATAGCGGGGACATCCAGGTCCTCAGGGGTCCCCAGGACTTGTAGGGGGCAGGTGACCCCAGCACAAAGGCAGGGAGAGCAGCCAGGAGCACACAGGGGGCTCCTCCATCCCCAGCCAGGACCTGCTGCACCAGGAGCATCCCCAGCACCTGACCAGGGGTGGGGACACACCAGGAGCTGCTCATGGGGTGGGAGACCACTGCCAGCAGCCACAGACCCCACCAGTGCCTCTGCTACCCCCCAAACCAGGTCCTCCCAGAGCTGCTGGGACCTGAGGGAGCTCCCAGTAGCCCTCCCCCCCCGCAGCTGTGTGTCCCCAGAGCTCGGGGTCATTTTAGGAAGGTCCCTCCACCAAGACAACCTGCACCAGCAGGTCCAGGTGACCAGCACAGGGCAAAGCCAAGGGCACCCACCACCCACTTTCCCCAGTACAACGACTGGGGGACTGAGGAAGTTCCCAGCCCCACTCACCTGCCAGCCCCAGCACAGCCCCACACACCAGCACCAACCAGCACAGCTCCATCCCCAGGGAGCAGCACCCCCACCCCACCACCTGGGGGTCTTTGAGGACCAGGGGTGGGTGCCAGTGGACCCCAGCTGGCACTGATGGGTTTGAGGGCTTTGCTCCACCTTCTCTACAGTCAGCAGCAGCCCCACACCTGAGGATGGTCCCACCCCTCACACTCCCATCCCAGTCCCACCACAAGGGTCTGCACCTATTGCCCAGTTCCCGTTCTGTGCCCCAGCCCCATTCCCACCACTCAGACTGATCCTGCAGGTGGTCCTGCACATGGCCCCCTACCAACCAATTGGTCCTGGTCTCATATCCACCAATTAGTCCTGATCCTGTGCATGGTGCAGGTTCCACTATGGAGTTGTGCTCCTGGTCCTCAGCAAGGTCCAGATCCCACCACATTGTCCCATCCCCAGTTAGTCCCGTCCTGTGTACGGTGCTGGTCCCACCATGTAGTTTTAGTCCTGGACGTGACCCTGGTCCCACCTGTTTGCCCTGGTCCTAGTTCACCACATGGTCTGGTCCCATCACTCAGTCTTGGTCCCACAGATGTTCCTGGTCCCACCTCCATGGTCCTACAGGTGGTCCTAGGCCCACCACAGTTTTGATCCCTCCATTGTTGTGATCCCATGGATGATCCCAGTTCCACCACAGAGCCCCAGTCTCCAGTGCCCCATCCTTGTCTCATCATGGTCCTGCTTTCAGCTCTCCAGGATGGGGAGCCCGTCTGGGAGCAGCAGTTTGGACACAGCCAGGACAGACACACATTTCCTTGGTTCCTGCCTGTCTCAGGTGTCCCCAACACCCCACCACAGACCCCTCTGTGTGGCCTGGGTGCAGAGGGACAGAGAGTGTGTCCCTATGGGGACATCACCCCAGGTGGGCTCTGCAGCTGACCTGACTGGGAAGGGGATTTTCCAGCCCAGATCTGCAGGGGCAACCAGTGGCCAAGGTGGGACTTGGCCCCTGGTGCCAGCAGGAGACCTCAGCATGTCACGGGAGACACCTGTGGACCTCTGGGAGGTGTCCCTGGTGCCCATCCCAGTGTCTGTGGGCAGTGGGGCAGTGTCACACACAGTTGAGTTGGTGGCATCAGTGGTGGCTCCAGCCCAGCCGTTAGGATGTGTGTCCACCCAGGCACTGCTGGTGCTGGTGTTCCTGCTGAAGAACCCCTATGGCCACCCCCAAAATGGGGTGCAACCCCAGCAGGAGAGCTGGCACAAGTGACTTGTGTCACCCATAATGGCTGTCCCATGGTTCCAGAGCCCGTGAACCCAGCAGACCTTCCTGGTGGCACCTGCACACCATGGGAATGCCCCCAGCACCCGGCAGGGACAGTGGGGACAAACCCAGGTGTCCTCCTTGCTCTGGGGGTCTCATTCCTCAGCACTGCCCGGGGGACACAGGTGTCCCCAACCCCAGGACTGATGGGAGCCAGGAGCACCCCGCAGGAGGAGCAGGCACTGGCAGAACATCCTGCTGTGGCCACACGGCTTCACACTGGGACATCCCCATCCCATCCATCCCCTCCCGGAGGAGATGCCTGGAGACCGGCTGGCCATCCCAACATTAAAAACTGCCAAATACACAATTATCTTACAAAAGTAGAATTGCTTTTTTTATTCTTGGTCTTTACAGAAGGAGCCAAACACGGGCAGGGGGCTGAAGTGATCCCTTCGCTGTGGGGGAGGCTCAGCCACCTGTGCCACCTCTGTGCCCAGCCAGGGCCACTCTCAGCAGGACAGGGTGTCACCGGTGTCATCCAGCCCAGCTGGGACGCACAGGGTCTGTCCCCAAGGCAGGGTGGGCACGGACCCTGCCCTTGGCATCCCCCCACACCTGGGATGGCATCAGGGGGACAGTGCCCACCACACCCCGCTCCCCATCTCCTCCCCATGCCAGTTCTCACCAGTCCCTGTGCACTGTATGGGGTGTCCCTGTGGGGACCAGGGTCACAGGGCCCTCTAACTGGGATGACGGGGGTCAGGGAGGGAGTCCCTTTTGCCCAGAGACCTGTTGATAAATGGCAGGGCTTTTGGGGTTGGTTTTCCAATCTCCAAATGGCTCCGGGTGGCTCTGGCTCACAGCCTGCCATGGAGTGATGGCTGTGGGTGGGCTGGGAACGTGCTGTGCTCATCACACCCATGGGCTGGCACAGTGCAGCAGGCTCTGACATTCCAACACCCCAAAACCAGGGCTCAAAGGGGTGATTTGAGGAGCCCCTGGAGGCTCGGATTCCCCGTGGGCAGCTCTGCCCATGCTGGGCAAGGGGGACCCTCTGCCACTGCTGTCCTGGCACGTCCCTGCCCACACTGGGGTGCCCCCAGCAATGTGGTGATGGATGCATGTCCTGCTCCCGCTGTGACAGGGCCACGTCCTTCACAAATGCCTCCTCCAGCCTTTCCATGGGGAAGGAAGAAGTGGATCCTGCAGGAAAACACCACCCCTGAACCCTCAATCCTTGACCCCGCAGGTGGAGGCAGAGTCTCTGCTCTCCTCCCCAAGCTGGGACTCTGCAGGAAGGTGATGGAGAGTCCCCCAAAAAGTTCCTGGGCACCAGAGCCTCCAGCCAGTTCTGAACCATAAGAACCATGAGTAAGAAAAATGAAAGCACCTGGTTCTTCCCCGGGGGGGCACGGGGCACCCGCCAGCCCCTACCACTTGAGGAAGTCCCGCACGTAACTCCATAGCTTGGTGATCCAGAGGTTGGCCCCCAGGTCAGTCAGGTACTGGATTTCGGGCGTCAGCATCTTGCGGCACAGCTTCTGGTGCTTCTTGTTGATCTTCTTCTTCAAGTTATACCCCAGGATGGTCTTCTCCCCCAGGGGCTGCCAGGGCTGCATGGAGGACTCTTGGATGGCGCTGGCGTCCACAGCGTGTCCCCCATCGATGCAGATACTTGTCATCTTCTCGTTCTCCCTCTGCAGCTCGGCCACGTCCTTGGCCATCCTCTCCCTCCCATAGGCCTCCACCTTGCGCCAGAAGGTGGCATTGAAATAGCGGTAGAGCTTGGCGTCGATGAGGTTCCAGGCAGTTGCCTGCTCGTAGAGCTGGGGGGTCAGCCGGGACACGGTGGAGCCCTTCCGGGCATTGAGCTTGAAGTAGAGCACATCCTCCAGCTGCCAGCACAGCAGGTCCTTCAGCAGCACCAGCGACTCGTCGAAGTACTCGAGCAACATGACGAGGTGGAAGCGGCGGTCGATCTCGCGGATGTGCTCCTCCACCAGCGGGCTGTCGGCGTCCATGTTGTTGTCATAGCCAAAGTCAAAGAAGAGGAGGTTTTGGAGGTAGTGAGCGTTGAACCCGTTGGGGTCGTAGTAGTGCTGGGGGTCCCGGAGGAACTCGGCCAGCTTATCCTCCCCCGGTATCTTCCAGGTGAGGGGGATGACGGGCCCGAAGTAGTGGAAGGAGGACTCGAAGAGGTAGGCGGGGTCCCGCAGCACCGTGACGAAGGTGGTGTCGGGCAGCAGGAGCTTGCGCACCTCCTCGTAGTGGAAGCGCATGTGGTTGCAGATGATGTTGAAGCACAGCCCCGGCTGGTAGTGCTGCACTTGGCTGCGCTCGAAGAATGACGGGTAGTAGAAGTCATTGCGGCCGTTGGGGAAGGCGAATTTCAAGTGGTGCTTCTCCCCGAAGCGGAAGAGGATGTTGAGGATGGTGCTGCTGGCCGTCTTGTGGGTCTTCATGAACATGACATTGAGCTTGGGCCGGCAGCTCCATCCCGAGGGGCTGCCCGTGCCATTGGACACAGCTGGAGCCTTGGCAAGGGTGGGGTGGGAGGAGCAGGAGGAGGGGACGGGGATCCTGCGGGGCAGAAGAGACAGGACCGTGGTGAGGGCAGCTCGGCCAGTGTGAAGGGTCAGGCATATTCTGTCCTGGAGGAGCTGGGTCTGGGAACGGGTGCTGGAAATGGGAATAGCTTTTGGACCTGGGAACAGGTGTTGGACCTGGAGATGGGTGCTGGACCTGGGAGTAGGTTTTGGACCTAGGAACATGTTTTGGACCAGGGAACAGATGCTGGACCTGGAGATGGATGCTGGAAATGGGAATAACTGCTGGACCTGGGGACGTGTGTTGGATCTGAAAACAGGTGCTGGAGAGGGGTGCTCATCCCCAGCATCCCCAGGCTCTCCACAGGAGATGAGCTCAGCTTGGGGAAGAGCCCCTTCACCCCCAGCCATGTGCCCAGTGGGACCAGGGCACCCACCACCCCCTATGAACCTTCTGACATCAGATGCATCTCCAAGCCACCAAGCCGTGTTCATTCATCCCTGGACAACCCCAGACATTGAGGATATGCCACTATGGGGTCTTCACAGCAGTCAGCCCCCACCAGCACCAGTGCAACCTGAGCAGAGGCCCCCCACCCCTCCCATGGGCATGGCTGTGGTGGTCCGGGTGCCAAAAAGTGCATCAAGGGGAGCTTTCCATGACCGTAACTCCATGGAGAGGAGCTGATAACATTCTTATGGGGCCTGAGAGTTCTCAAGCCCTTATGAGATCCATGGAGAAGGTCTGGGAGCTCTCAACCCCTCATGGGATTCATGGAAGAGGTCTAGGAGCTCTCAAGCCCTTGTAGAAGTCATGAACCCCTTGTGGGATCCATGGAGGACCCAGCCCCCAGCAAAAAGAGAAATAATTCTGGAGCCTCGCCCCACAGATGAACTCACAGGTCCCCAGGGAACACAGGAGGACATGAGGGGTGTTATCTGAGCTGTCCAGAACAGGGAACAGAGTGCAGTCTCAGAGGACTTTGGATACCGTTAATGAACGGAAGGACTTTGGATACCGTTAATGAACTCGTCAAGATGATTTTGATAATGATTCCATGCAACAGCATTTATGAGGCACATGGATCTTGTTTATAACCTTGAGATAAATTTGATGAGGAGAGTCACAGGAGCTGAACCCTGCAGAGCATCAGCAGTGAAAGAAACTAAGACTCAGCTCTTCCCCTGTCCTTTCTTCTCCTCTCCTTTCCCCCCCATCCCTATTCATCATCCCCACTCCTCCCCTCACCCTTTTTCTTCTCCCTTCCTTCTCCTCTTCTCTTTTCTCTAGTCTTTCCACCCAGGAGCAGGGAGTGCCCCTGGGATGAGCTCCCCAGCCACCCTGGGGAGTTCGGATCCACCTCCCCTGCAGCCTTTGGGACTGGGTGCAGCCTCCAGAGGGAAAGGGACATCCTGGTGTGAAGCCACCAGAGCCTGGACCATCTCCAGTTGGGGGTTCCTGAGCTGTGGGGGGACACGTGGGGACCCCAGACTCACTCAGTCACGCTGACTTGCAGCGGGGGGCCAGCGTAGGAGTAGAGCAGCAACATGAAGCTGGTCAGGAGGGTCCCCAGGACCAGCCCCTTGCACATGGACCTCCAGGGCTTCCCATGGCACAGCATCCTGGTCACCTGCAAATGGGAAGGAGCAACGTTGGGGATTGTGAAGAGGCAGGTGGGCATCTCGTGGGCATGGCAGTTCACGGGGATGCAGCTCACCAGCACCAGGTTTGTCGCAGCCACAGGCACAGCAGATCCGTGGCCCGGGTGTCTCCCTGCCCAGCTGTCCTTTGCCCACCCTGGGAAAACCCTGAGTGACTCCCAGGCCCGACGCTGGAGCAGCGGGAGAGGCTGCAGTGCTGGGACTGGGGGAAGGGGGAGCTGGGCCATGGGCAGCCCAGGGGCAGACTGGGATCCTTGGCTGGGACATCACCAGCACTGGCAGGAGCTTCCTGAGGGTGCTGGGATCCATTGTCCCAGGAAAATGTCGCAGCTGGAGCAGGAGCTGCACAAGCTCAGGATGTTTTGGGTGCCACCGTACACATCCAGAGTGGCTGTGCAGCCTCTCCAGCCCCTCCGAGGGGCTCAGGGGGACCCTCTGGCCATGGCACCACACGCCGGGCTGGCCAGGGGGGCTGGGGACACAGAGCCGGGGACAGAGGGGTGCAGGGCAGGATGGCACCCCCAAACACACACACACACACACACAGGTGCCAAGGTGCCAGCAGGCACATGCACACACCTGCACAGATCCCCCCCATGCGTGTGCATGGACACACTGGGACACACGTGTGTGCACACAAGGACACAGACACGGACACATGTCTGCACTGTAGCCGCTACTGAGAAGAAGTTAACTCTATCCTAGCTGAAACCAGGAGAGTGTTCCTGCGTGTGCAGGCACACAAAGGAGCACACATGTGCATGTTCATGCATCCAGATGCACACAAACTCACATGGATGAACCCATGAATCCCCCCAAGGGCAGACACGCTCACACACACGTGTGCACACTGATGCACACACAGGGACACACATACACCCCAATCCTCATGTGTGGTCATGTTTGCATGAGGGCACACACAGAGAGCAATGCACATTCACACACACACACACACACACGTGCACACACACCAATGCATGTCCATACACCCACATACACACCAATACATGTTCATACACACACACCCTCCATGCATGTTCATACACACCCCCCCAATACATGTTCATACACACCCCCCCAATACATGTTCATACACACACACACACTGCATGTTCATACACACACACACACTGCATGTTCACACACACACACACCCCAATGCATGTTCACACACACATACACACCAATACATGTTCATAGACACACACACACACCAGTGCATGTTCATACACACTGCATGTTCACACACATACACAATGCATGTTCACACACACATACACACCAATGCATGTTCATACACACACAGATACACACCAATACATGATCACCACCCCCCCAAATGCATGTTCACACATACACACCAATGCATGTTCGTACACACACACACACACACACACACACACTGCATGTTCACACACACATACACAGCCCCTCCATCCCTGTGCCCCCCGCCGCTGTCGCAGGAGGGGACACGGGGGTCACCGTCAGCTGTGACACCGCATTGCAGCAGGGCCGTCCCCTGCGGCAGGACACAGGGACACGGGGACAGGGGGACACGGGACACGGGACACGGGGACACGGGGACAGGGGGATACGGGACACGGGGACAGGGGGACAGGGGGACGGGGGACAGGGGGACACGGGGACCGGGGGA
>JAWWTY010000035.1:1120176-1133086 GCA_035222235.1 Margarornis squamiger | reverse complement strand
GGGAATGAGGGCCTGGAGATGGGATTGGGAATGAGGGCCTGGAGATGGGATTGGGAATGAGGGCCTGGAGATGGGATTGGGAATGAGGGCCTGGAGATGGGATGGGAATGAGGGCCTGGAGATGGGGTTAGAAGCAAGGACTTTGGATCAAGGGCCTGAAGTGAGGGCCTGGAGATGGGATGGGAATGAGGGCTTTGGAATAAGGGCCTGGAACGGGTGTTTGGGAGCAAGGGCCTGGAGCTGGGACTGGAATAAGGGCCTGGAGCCAGGTCTGGGAAAAAAGGAAAAGCGAAAAAAGAAAAAAGGGGGGAAATAGGAAACAGGAAAATCAAGGAACATAAAAAGGGGAGGGGGAAGAAGGGGAAAAATGGGGGGGGAAAATGAGGGAAAAAAGGAGGAAAAGGGGGGAAATAGAGGGGGAAAAAAGGGGGGTGAAAAAAGGAGGGAAAAAAGAAGGGAAAATGTCGGGGAAAGGGGAGAGAAGGAGGGGAAGCAGATTTAAAAAGGAAAAAACTAAAAAGCAAAGAAATCCAAATAAGAAATAAATACAGAAAAAAATCTGAAAAAAAAGAAAAATAAACATTAAAAAGGGAAAAAAAATCTAGGAAAATAAATCCAAGAATTCCGCAAGGCTTGGTGGTTCCCACCATTCCCTGTCTGAGCTCCCTCTCTGCTGGGAATTGTCACCTCCTGGGACTGGCAGTGCTGTGTCCCCTCAGTGGTGTCCCCCCCAAAAATCTCCATGGGGTGACAGAGCCTTCCCCACACCTGGGGACAAAGGTGTCCCCATAAACCCCTGAGATACCACAGGACAAGGTGTCTCCAAGGTGTTTTGGGGGGTAAAAACGGGATTGGGGGATTATGTTGGCAGCCCTGGCATTGGCCATAGTAGCTCCTTGTGCATCCACATCAGCCCCACACACATCCCAAAAGCAGGATGTCAGAAGGAACAGACACCACCACCAGGAAAGCATCACCTTCTTTATTTAAAAATAAAAATACAAGGAAATATGGTTTTCTCTGTGGATACTGGGGAGCAGCTCTGGGCTCTGCCCCAAAGAGCCTGGATCTGTCACCCAGGGCTGTGCAAATCCAAATGGAACATTCCAGAGCTCTCCTTGACCTCTTCCTCACACAGAGGTGGCTCCAGCACGGAGAGAGCAGTCCTTGTGACACGGAATCCGTGGAGGGAGCCGTAGGAGAGACACAACAGGAAGTGTATTTACAGATGGGAAATGTTTCAATCCAGCATTTCTGTCCCAGGAGCAAAGCTGAGGGTTTTCCACCCAAAACCAGCAGTGGAAACCCATCCACGAGCCCCCTCCAGGAGCCCCTGGCCCCATCAAGCTCGTTGTGCCTTCTTGCTCTTCTTCCTCTCCTCCTTGAGGGCTGTGTCGTGGGCTTTCCTCTTTGCAGCCAGTTTGTTGGCCTGTGGAGAGACCCCAGACACCCCAGTCAGAGCAGACCCTCAGTCCCAGCAACGCTCCAGCTGTAGGTGGGTATGGATCCCACAGCACCGGGATCAGGTGTGGGACACAGAGAGCATCACTGGGCACAAGCCACAGCCCTGAGGGAGCACAAGTTGCTCTGCCCTGCCATGGGGCAGCCTCACCCTCACCCACCTCCCCTCAACACCTTCTGCCCCAGGTACAGGGAGGAAGGAACAAGGTCATTTGAGAAGAGCCCATCTCAGGATGCTGGTGGGGGAGCCCTGTCCCACAGAGCTCATACCTCACGGACTTTGCGCTTCTTGCCAAACATGATCTTCTTGTAGAGGTATTTCTCCCTCTTCTTCATCATCATGATGGCCAGGCGCTTCTCCTCGCTCTGCTGCTCCTGCTCCAGGCGCTGCTTGTCCTCCACCTGCACCTTCCCTGCCGTCACCTTCACGGGAAGCACCTGTGGGAGCCAGAGAGCTCAGGAACATGGACCCCAGGAACCCCCCATCCACCTTTCCAGCCCATTCCCTGGGGGCCACGGAACAGCTGCAGCTCCCTCTGGACCTGAGCAGGTCCCAAGGGTGGGTGGGAGCTGCAGCTCATGAACACGGGGCCAGGAGCATTCCTGGAAATGTTCCAGGTCAGGTTGGACAGGACTTGGAGCAACCTGGTCTAGTGGAAGGTGTCCCTGCCCATGGGGTGGGGTGGAATGAAGTGAGCTTTAAGGTCCCTTCCAACCCAAAGCTTTCCATGATCCTCTGAGTGCCCCAGCAGTCCCAGGGCAGGAACACCCCACAGTGAATGGACCCTCAGCAAGGACAGTGCCCACCTGCCTCCTCCCAGGGCACCCACCCCACTGCTGGGCACCCACCTTGTTGCTCTGAGTCTTCTGCTCCTCCATCTTCTTTAACTTCTTCTCCTCTTCCTTTTCAGACTCATCTTCCTCCTCCTCTTCTTTGTCATTATCATCTTCCTCTTCCTCCTCCTCTTCTTCCTCCTCCTCCTCCTCACTCTCCTCATCTAGAAGGAGAGACCATGGTTAACCATGGGAGGCTCCAGAGCAGGTGCTGGTCCTGGCCCAGCTCTGGAACTCCTCTGAGCACTCCCATCACCTGGGTTCTCTCCCCGTTGCAGGGCCAGCAGCTTCAGCTTCTCCGGAGGGACGTAGTCACCCTCCTGCTCTGTCACGAAGGGTGACAGGTGTGGGGGCAGCAGGACACCCGGGAAGTAATCGGCCACGGGCAGGCACAGCTTGGCATTGACCGAGTCAAACACCCACTGAGGCTGCAGGTAGTACCTGGAGGAGGCAGAGGGGTCCTGCCTCAGGCTCTGGAGCCCATGGGACAGCTCTGGGGTGGCCTTTCCAGGGACATTCCACCCACCTGCCAACCACCTGCTTCTCCACGCGGGGCCGGTCAATGATGTGATGGGTGATGGAGGGGTCGGTGGCGTCGTAGGTGGCCCCAATGCAGAGGGACTTGTCCCAGGAGACCTGGCCACCAAAGCTCCTGCCAGAAAAGCCCACCAAGACGTCAGGCAGGCAGGTGAGACCCTCGGGGTCACCTCACCTGAGGGACACTGGGCAGGGTGGGCCCAAAAGTCGCGAGAGAGGGGCTGTGGGAGGCCAGGGCTGCTGAGGATCCCCCACCCCCACGCACCGGATGACAAAGGCCAGCGGCTCCCGAGGCACCTCCCTGTTGAGGAAGAAGCGCAGCCCCTCAAACAGCTTCTTGTGCTTCTCCAGCGCCTCCTGCTCCTTCTTTTTGGCATCCATCTGCTCTGCTGTCTCCTGCTCAGAGCAAAGCCCTCAGTCTCCTCCCCAGCAGCACCTGCCAAGCCCCCTCGGCAAGGAGGGGGTCTCAGGTGCTGTCCCCAGACTCCCAGCACCTCACCAGCCCTGCCAGCCTTTGCCTGGGCACAGGACAGGATTATCCAAGGCCAGGGGTGAGCCCCCCACCAGGCTCTTACCCCCTCCACAGGGAACTCATCCATCTCCACCTCGTCCTCATGGGTCGGTGCCACCACTCGGGCCAGGCTGGAGCTCAGAGCCGACAGTCTCTGCAGCAGGAGGAGATGGAGTCACATCCAGAGGATGGGAAAAGGGGGAGTCCCATGGAGAAGTGACTTCTCAGAGAGAGTGGCCAAAAGACCCAGGGACTGGACAGAACTCAGCCTCCTCCCTGGACAGTCCCCAGCACAGGGGTCTGCAGGGTCCCCTGGCACACAGGGGGAGGCTGGTGGAGCCTGAGGCCAAGCACAGCTCCTCACTACAGGGACAAGGAGTCTGGGATCAGCCCCCCCCATCCTACAGGGATCCAGCCCTGCCCCTCAGTCCCACAGTGCCAGCAATGCCCCTCACCTCCAGGTAACTCTCTGAATCCATGGCATACTCCTTGCCCTCCATGGGCTTCAGGTCAGCATCTGCCTGGCTGTCGATCTGGGGAGAAACAGAGGTGAGGAGGCAGCTCCCAAACCCAGAGACCCTAAATATCCCCCCTTCCCTCACCCCATGAGTAGTCCCAGCAGGGGGACCCGGGGCCTCACCTTGGGGGGGTAGAGCAGATTGAGGGAGTGGTAGAGGCGGAAGTTGACGAAGCCCAGGAGGGTGGTGTAGAACTCGGTGAAGGTGGCCATGACCCGGTAATCCACATCTGTGGGGTGCTGCAGGCACACAGGGAGGGGGAGAACACGTGGATAAAGGACCCCCTTGGCAGGGACAGAGACCCATCCCATCCACTTGGGGAGGAGGGTCATGGAATATCCCAGTTTAGGAAGGGACCCACAAGGATCATCCAGTCCAACTGCTCGCTCTGCACAGACACCTCAACAATCCCACCCTGTCCCTGAGAGGATCGTCCAAACCCTCCTGGAGCTCTGGCAGCCTTGGGGCTGTGCCCACTGCCCTGGGGAGCCTGGTCAGTGCCCAAACACCCTCTGGGGGAAGAACCTTTTCCCAATATCCAACCTAATCCTGCCCCCTTCACAGGCAAGGTCACAGCCACCACCAGATCCAGGGCAGGAAGAGCTCTCCAGGCTATTAACAAGGTCCTGCTGCCATCATGGATGGGGACCTTGGGGCTTGGTCCAGGGACTTCAGCTCAAGGTGGGGAGTGCAGGGTATGGCAGAGCTGGACAAGAGCAGGACAAGGAGGACGAGGACAGAGAGAATGGCTTCCCACTGCCAGAGTGCAGGGACAGATAGGATATTGGGAAAAAATTCTTCCCTGGGAGGGTGGGCAGGCCCTGGCACAGGCTGGGCAAAGAAGCTGTGGCTGCCCCTTCCCTGGAAGTGTCCAAGGCCAGCTTGGATAAACTTGGAGCAACCTGGGCTAGTGAAAGGTGCCCCTGCCCATGGCAGGGCGTGAAACAGGATGAGCTTTAAGGTCCCTTCCCACCCAAAACATTCCAGGATTCTATGATTCAAAACCACAAAGACTCAACCCAATTGTACCCAGCGCTGGAAATCCCAGGGGTGAATGGAGAGAACACTGCTGTGCTTGTGACCTCCTGCCTGCCAAGGCTCATGGGGAGCACGTGGCTGTCCCAGCATGGTGGCACATACAACCCTCCCTTGGGGTGGGAGACACAGCAGAACCTCCCTGGACAAGGCCAAAGTATCTGACTCATCCTTTCCCTCTTTCCCCAGCCTCATTCCTGAAGGTTAATCTTTAATGGCTGATAAAGATGTACATTAATAATTGAGGACTGAGAAACTGGGGAGACTGGTACAGGTAGCCCCAGGGGACCCTGGGCTAACAGAGGGCTGTGTCCCCAGATGCCTCCAGAGCCGGGCCCCATGGGCTCACCACAGGCTGGGCACGGTCTCATGTGCCCCAGGATGGACCCTCAGCCCTTCCCTGGCCGTGGGGACCTCACTGTGCCCTTCCCAGGCACTCACATCGTGGGCGAAGGCGTACGGGGTGATCCAGGTGATCGGCTGGCCCAGCACCTCTGCCTGGTAGTAGATGCCCTTGATGGAGAGGAAGACCTGGAAGGACCAAAGCGCGGGCTCAGGGCAAGGAAGGCCATGGGGACACCATGTCCCTGTCCCTGTTCCCCCTTCCCTTGGCAGGAGGTTCCTCAGGGAGGATCAAACATCCCAGGGGGATGCGTTCCCCACCGGCAGCTCCGGCACAGCTGGCCCAGTGCCCTCCCAGTGCCCAAACCTCCTCCCTGCCCCCGTGCCCACCTTGCGCAGGGAGCGGGAGGCAATGACGTAGTTCTGGAACTCCACGGCCAGGCGCCGGCACAGCTGGATGGTCTGCACGTGGCACTTGCCCGTGCGTGGGAACGTGGAGAACAGGAAGCACATGGACAGGGCATCGTCCAGGTCCCGCAGGGCATCGATGAACGTGGGGTATCTGTGCCCAGGGGGGAGGAGAATGGGGGTCACACCCGGCCCTGGTGTCCAGCAAAGGCTGCTGGGGCTGGGGCAGACCCCGAGTGAGAAAGGAACGGGAATTGTGAAGCATCTGCCTGTGCATCCCACCTGAGCTGGACACAGAACTGTGGCATATCCTGAACTGGGACGGACCCACAAGGATCATCCAGTCCAACTCCTGGCCCTGCCCAGGACACCCAAACAATCCCACCCTGTCCTTGAAAGCACTGTTCAAACACACCAGCACAGGGAGGTCCCAGGCACCACTCTGTACCAAGACAGCTGCCAGAGCCTGTTCCCTCCCTCCTGTGTCCCCTCCTTGCCACCAAAGCCATTGGCACGATTAACCCTCAACCAGCCTCCATGCAAGGAAAACATTTCAGGGATAGAAGGGGACCCCAGTGGGAAGCCATTCCCCCTTGTCCTGTCCCTCCATCCCTCGTCCCAAGTCCCTCTCCAGCTCTCCTGGAGCCCCTTTAGACACTGCAAGGGGCTCTCAGCTCTGCCTGGAACCTTCTCTTCTCCAGGTGAGCACCCCCAACTCTCCCAGCCTGGCTCCAGAGCAGAGGGGCTCCAGCCCTTGGAGCATCTCCGTGGCCTCCTCTGGACTCTCTCCAGCAGCTCCATGTCCTCCCTGTGCTGGGTCCTGTGTTCCAGGGGCTCCACAAGACTCTCCTCACCTCTCCTTGACGATGTGGTCGAGTTTGTAGGTGGGTTTGTTCTCCTTCAGTCTGTCCACGGTGCTCCACTCGCTCTTGCCGTACGCCTTCCGGAGCTTCCGCACGAACACCTGCGGGGACAGGGGGAGTAGGGTGGTCCTGGGGGGTCCAGGGCGAGCCCCAGCAGCCCCTGGAGGGGACAATCACCTTGTACTCCCGGAATTTGTTGACAATGGGCTCATGGAGCAGGAATTTGATGTCCTTGAGCAGGTAGAAGGTCCTGGGGGCGGTGGAGCCCTTGTTCACCTTCTTCTTGTGCTTGGGCTCGTGCGGGTAGATCCCCTTGAGGATGCAGAGGCGCCTGGGGATGGGGACAGGGCTGGGATGGTGGGGCCACAGCACCCCTGTGTCCCCTGGGACACCCCAGGCCCTGCCCTTGATGGGGGGGGGACCCCTAGATTTGGCAGCCTGAAATCCCAGGACAGATGGAAGAAACCCCAGGACATATAAGACAAACAATCCTGTTCCCAAAGGAAAGGGACATCCCAAGGGCCACCCTCTGGGGGGGGAACCAGGGGGTCCCAGGACCACCCCACACACCCACCAGGGGCTCCATCTCCCACTCCTGCCCCAGGTGGGGCCTGGGGGCCTCAGAGAGGCGGAGTGTCAGTGAGGTCCTGGAGAAAGAGGAGGGTATGGGGTGCTTGGAGAGGGAGGAGGATAGGGGGTGCCTGGAGACGGTCCAGAGTTCCCACTGTGCAGTCCTGGGGTGCCCAGGGGGTGCCAAGGGGTCTGGGAGGGGGCAGTTCAGGTGGTGCCTGGGGTAGGGTTTAGGGGCTCTGGGAGTTTGAAGGGGCTCAGGGGGTCCCAGGGCCACCCCACACACCCACCACGGGCTCCATCTCCCACTGCTGCCCTGGGTGGGGCCCGGGGATCCCGGGACGCTCGGCTCAGGCGGTCTGGGATCCCGGGGGCACCGGGGGGCTCAGGGGTCTGGCTTGGTTCCTGGGGTGGGGGGTCCCTGCTGTGGGGAGCGGCTCAGGGGTCTCAGGGGGGCTCGGGGGTCCCCACGCACCTGAAGTCGGGCAGGCTCAGCTGCAGCTTCTTCCGCGCCCGGTTGCGGGTGATGTAGTTGGTGGCGGCTCCGCGCTCGTACTGCGGGGACACGGGGGCGGTGAGGGCACTGAGAGCGGGGCGGGGGGCACCGGGCACCACCGGGGGTCACACTGGAGGGGGAACACCGGCACCGGCGAGGAGGGGAGCACCGGTACCGGGGAAGGAGGGAGGGGCACGACACGGGCGGGGTGCGGGTGTCACTGGGCGAGGGGCACCGGGGGGAGGAGGGACACGACACGGGGAGACGCCGGGGAGCGGCGGCGGCGGCGGGAGCGATAGCGCAGCCCCCGAGGGAGGGGCCGGGGCCGGGGCTCCCGGGGATGGGGTTCCCGGGGATAGGGATGGGGTTCCCGGGGATGGGTTTCCCGCTGCTCCCGGGGATGAGGATGGGGTTCCCGGGGATGGGGTTCCTGGGGATGAGGATGGGGTTCCCGGGTCCCCGCGGTCCCGCCGTACCTTCTTCTTCTCCAGCCCCCCCATGGCCGCGCCGCCGCCACGCGCCCCCGCGGTCACAGGACCCCGCGCTGCCCGCGCCGCGCCTGCGCCCGGGGCCGGCCCCGCCCCGCCGGAGCCGCCGCGCCGGACACGGGGGCAGCGCGGGCGGGACGGGCAGCGCCGACACCGCGGGCAGCGCGGGCGGGACGGGCAGAGCGGGTGGGCGGCGGGACCGGAACCGGTCAGGCGCTCCGCGGGCAGCCCGGAGCCCTGCGCTGAGGGGTCCTGAGGCGCAGGGCACGCTGGGATCTCTCCGGGCGGCGCGGGGCACGCCGGGATGGGAGGGGGGGCTCGGGATGGAGGGTCTGGTCACGGCCGGGGGTCATGGGGGTCCCGGTCACGGCCGAGGGGCCATGGGGGAGTCCCGGTCACACCTCGTGGTTCCCGGGGGGGTCCCGGTCACGGCCGGGGGTCACGGCCGGGCGGTCCTGGGGCCCCCCGCAGCCCTCCGGCCGAGCCCCTGCCCCCCCGAGCCGCCCCAGCTCCCGGTGCCGGCGGGGCCGCGTGCCCCGGAGCCCCGGGCAGAGGTCAGTGTGGGGCGGTCGGGGGTCCCGCCGTGCCCGGGGGGTGGCCGTGACCCCCGGACTGCCCCCACGCCGAGCCCAGCGGGGCCCGAGCCCCCTGGGCTGGAGGGATTGGGTTTTTGGGGTCAGCGCCCCACACCGCCCCCGCCCGTGGGGCTTTGCTGTTTGGGGTTCGGGACCCCCCGGGCTTCAAGGGGCTCAGCACCCCTCCCCCCCCCCCGGCTGCGGGGTGGAGCTGATTGTCATTTTATTAATTAAATGCCAGTCGGAGGCGAACAGTGGAGTTCGAAGGAGCCGGATTTGGGGGCTGTCACGCTTGTCTTTATTGTTGGGGTGTCCCGGGCAGGGTGACCCGGGCAGAGCTCCCGGGCTGTCCCCGCTCCCCTTGGCCGCGTCCCAGCCAAAGTTCTGCCCCGTTTCTGCTGACTCGGCCCCGCCGTGCGGAAACGGCCCCCTCGCCCCACCTTTCCGTCCTGTCCCGCTGCCGCCCGGGCTCATCCCGCCTCCCGCGGGTGTCCGGCCGTGCCGTGTCCCACCCGTGTCCCCCCGTCCCTCTCCAGCATGTGGCTGCTGCTCGTCCTGCTCCTGCCGCCCGCGGTCCTGCCCGCCCAGCACTGCGGTGAGTGCGGCCCCCGCACCCCCAAACCTGCCCGGGGGGCTGGGGAGGTCCCCGAGGGGCAGGGCTGGGGTGACAAACCCCGCCCCGCCCCGCACCCCAGCCCAGCCCCTGGGCGCGGGGCCCTCCTGGAATCCCTCGGGATGAGTTTTCCAGGGCTCAGCAACCTGTATGAGCCCCCCCAGCCCGGTCCTTGCAGCCCGTGCCCATCTCCCGGGGGTCCCTCCCGCAGGGTCCCTGGGGACAGCGGTGTCACGGTGTGCCCACCCCCCGGGGGTCTCACAGGGTCCCTGGGGACAGGGGTGTCACTGTGTGCCCACCCCCACCCCCCGGGGATCTCACAGGGTCCCACAGGGTCCCTGGGCACTGGAGTGTCACAGTGGTGCGGTGTGAGGGTGGCTGTGCCAGGCTCTCTGTGCTCTCACCTCCCATCCCTCCCTTTGTTTCTCCCTTGGGAAAGTTTGAGGTGGGATTTATGGGGGACACGTGGGGTGTGGGGTGCAGGGCAGGGGTGGGTTTGGGGGGACCGCCCCACCCATCCGTGGGGGGCTGTGGGTGCCACGGGCTGTGCTCTCGGCCCCCCCGTGCCCCCTGACCCACGCTCTGTGCGGGGGTGTCGGGGCAGAGCCCCCCGCGGGGCCGGCGGGGCCCGTGCGGGCGCTGAGTGCGCGGCTGCTGGGGCTGGCGGGGGACCCTGCGCGGGGCCCCGACCCCGCCGTGTACCTGGCCCTGCGCCTGGGCGGGGCCCACGACCTGCGCCTGGAGCAGCACTACCTGCAGCGGCTGCACCGCACCTTCCGGCACCCCTACGGCAGGTGGGTCCCGGGGCGACACCGGGGTACCCCCCGGGCCTTTGGGGATGCTCCTGGGGCCCCCCATGGGCCTTTGGGAACACCCCTTTCCCCTGGGGCCCCCTATGAACCTTTGGGGATTCTCCTGGGGCCCCCTAGTGGGCCTTTGGAGACACCTCTGTCCCCTGTGCTGACCCCGAGTCCCCCACAGGAGCCTGCAGGACTACGGCCACGCCGAGCAGGGCGCTGAGCTCAGCACGTAGGTGTGGATGTCCTGGGGGACACGGGCTGCCCTCTGGGCAGGGTGGCACCCCCGGTGTGGTGTCCTGGGAGGTGACGGGTGCCTTGCAGGGACGCGGAGCAGCCGCAGACGGGGCGGCTGGCGCTGTACCTGCTGGGGCTGCGGGCCACCTGCCCCCCGTCCGAGCCCCACCGCTCGCTGGTGACCTGGCTCAAGTACCACCTGGAGGAGGACTGGACAGGCGAGTGTCCCCACGGAGTGACCACCCACCTGGGCACCTGCATGGGGGGACACCCGGTGACACTGCCCCTCGTCCCCAGGCTCCCGGCGGCACGGCCGCCCCCTCACCAGTCACTACCAGTACGGGCTGGGCGTGCTGGCGCTGTGTGTGCACAAGAAGCGGGTGCGGGAGGAGGTGACCCGCCGGCTCCTGGCGGCACAGCACCACGGCCGGCTCGGGCACGGTGGCACCGCCGTGGGTAAGGGCCCATGGGCACAGGCGGGGGCACCCCGGGGGGGTGACCCGGGGTGACCTGGGGTGTCCCCACAGACACGGAGGCCGTGGTGGCACTGGCCCTCACCTGCCTGGAGCGCAGGAGGCTGGTAGGGGCCCGGCTGGCAGCTGAGATCCGGGAGGCCACACACAAGGTGAGCAGGAGCATGGCCGAGGCTCAGGGCCCTGATGGCATCATTGGCAACATCTACAGCACCCCCTGGGCCCTGCAGGTGGGTGTCATCTGAGGGGACTGCAGGGCTGGGAGGGGGAGTGGGCATGGGGGGAAGAGGGGCTGCAGGTGCAGATGTGTGTGCCAGTATGGGTGCAGGTACAGCTGTGGGCTTGCGTGCAGATGTGGGTGCAGATGCAAGTATGGGTGCAGATGCAAGTATGGGTGCAGATGCATGCACATGTGTGGGGTGCAGATGTGAGTGTAGCCAGAGGGGCAAATGTGGGTGTAGGTGCAGCTGTGTGGTACAGGTTGCAGATGTGAGGTGCGAGTGGAGATATGGGGTGTGGGTGCAGATCTGAGTGCAGGTGTGGTGTGTGGGTGCAAATAAAGTGCAGACGGTGGTGCCTGGGCAGAGGCAGCTGGCCCAGGGCAGGTGAAGCTCGGCACTGCAGTGCTCAGGTACCTGCCCCACCACCTCGCTCCTCCTGCTGCTGTCCCATCACCTCCTCCCTCCTGCTCCCAGTTGTTCCTGGCCCAGGGCATGTGCCACACAGAGCCAGTGTACAGCCGGGCCGTGGCTGCACTGCTGGAGAACCTGGACACCTTCGGCACGGCCGCCACCATGGCCCAGGTGCTGCCGGTGCTGCACGGCCACTCCTACCTGGACATCGCCTCCATGCCCTGCGGGGAGGAGCCGGGTACGAGGGGGGCGCGGCCGGGACGGGACCGGTGCTGGTGGCACTGCGGTGGTGGCTGGGTGCCCATCAGCGCCGTGGTGGCTTCTCACAGACACGCTGACACCCATGGCCATGGAGCCCCCGGCTGAGGCGCCGGGGAACAAGACGGTGCGGCTGGTGGTGGAGTGTGCCCAGCCCTGGTGCTTCGAGCTCCGGCTCTATGACCAGCGGGTGTCCGTGCCTGCCGCCGCCTCCCTCCTGGACGTGCTCCAAGCGGCGACCACGCAGGAGCCCCACTTCACGTATGTGACCCCACCTGGGCTCCCTGGGGGTCACGCTGGGGTGGCCACATGTGCTGTGCCCACGCCACGGGCTCGCCCTGCTTCCCACAGCCTGGCTGCCCGGGAGCTGCCCTCTCCCATCGCCGGCAGTGCCGGGGCTGGACACTCACCCCTCTCGCTGCCCTCTGCCACCCCCAGGTTCGACACCCAGGACACCGCCCAGGGCCCCTACCTGACCCAGGTGCTGGGGCTGGAGGCCCGGCAGCAGAAGAGGAACTACTGGCAGCTCCTGTCGGCCCCCAGCACCCCCCTGCTGAAGAGTGAGTGATGGGTGGGGGTCCCAGCAGTCCCCATGGCCCATGAGGCCCCCAGTCTCACCTGGGGGCACTGACCCTCTCTCTCTGCAGGTGTTGCTGACTACATACCCCACGATGAGGAGACCCTCATCCTGCGCCTCAGCGAGTGGTAGAGGGTGGGGGCGATGGCAATGAAACCCATGCTGTGGGCACAGGACCTGTCGGCTCCGTCTCCTGCTTTCCAGGGGCCAGCACCCCAAATCCGCCTGGGAGGAGGAGGGACACACACGATGCCCCGTGTCCTACGGGCACGGTGGGATGGGAGCACCCGGACCAGCAGCTCCTCTGGTCCCCGTCCCGCTCGGGGATGGGGCAGGCAGGTGCTGGGAGCAGCCAGTTTTGGGGTGTCCAAAGCGTTTTTGGGATGCCCAAAGATTCGGGGAATCCAAATCGGTGCTGCTGCTCACCCCCAGCAAGTGCCAGCTGGGATCATCCTCCTCTGGCCCTCCCCACCGAGCCGCCACCACCTCGAGTGTCCCCAGTGCCACACCGAGACCGAGGGCACCCCCGGCCGTGTCCCCCGCCCCTCCCTCAGTGTCCCCAGCCCTTCCCTCAGTGTCCCCAGCCCTTCCCTCAGTGTCTCCAGCCCTGCCCACCCGAGTCCCCAGCCCTTCCCTCCTTGTCCCCAGCCCTGCCTACCCGTGTCCCCAGCCCTTCCCTCAGTGT
>JAWWTY010000035.1:1081170-1091871 GCA_035222235.1 Margarornis squamiger | reverse complement strand
CCGGGATGGGATGTTGTGCCCGGGATGGGATGTTGTGCCCGGGATGGGATGTTGTGCCCGGGATGGGATGTTGTGCCCGGGATGGGATGTTGTGCCTGGGATGGGATGTTGTGCCTGGGAAGGCAGCCCAGGCTCGGGCTGCATTCCTGGAGGAAGGAGGGAAGCTCCAGCTCTCGGCAGAGATTCCAGCCTGGCTCTCTGTGCTGTCTCACGCCGTGCTTTGTGCAGACGGGCTGTGGGCTCAGCGAGGAGCGTGTCAGACACCCCGAGGCTGTGAGCTTGGATCCAAAGTGATGTCATCCCTGGAGGATCTCTTGTGCTTTGTGTCTCAGCTGAGTGCTGAAAATACAAACGTGGATGTTGGTGTTTTTAGCCTTTAGGGAGATGTCCCTGCCTGTGGCAGGGGATGGAATGAGGTGAGTTTTAAGGTCCAACCCAAGCCATCCTGTGATGTGGATCATGTTTATTCTTGCCACTTGGAACACAAATGCTCTGTCACCTTCAGTGTTGTGGAGCAGATATTGGCTGTGTTTCAGGACGCAGAAGCAATCCCAGATATTGAAGATGGTTGAGCTTTATAAAATAGTAAGTCTTTAAAGTGCCAAAGCCCCTGAGAGAGGACTTCTTCATAAAGGCTATGCCAGAGCTGCTTTTCCTCCCGACACAAAGTTCATCAGCTGATTTCCCCTCTACTCCAGCTGCTGACAAGTGGCTTGAAGCAGATCCCAGAGCTTCAGCTCCTTGTCAGTTGGGAATATAAACTCTTCCATCTCTAAGAGGGATCTGGAATGTGGATCCTGGGGTCAGACCACGGCAGGTAACAGGGCAGAAGCTCAGTGATATGTTTATCTACTTGGAATTGTTTAACCCCCCCAAGAACCTAAGCCAAACAAAAGCACCCCCACAAGAATGAAGTTACCTCTCAGTAATTCAGCTAATTTACTTGTAATCCTTTCTGGAATGTTTTAACTCTGCCCCAGATCCGCCCCCCAGAGCTGTGGCTCGAAAAGGCTGTCGGAGTTAATGCTTCACTTATAACCATGTCAGAATATTATTTTTCTGTTTTGATGCCAAGTCTGTCATGAGCAAACAAGTGGTTTTCTTCAACAATTATTTTAGATGGGAACAACCGGGTTTATTTTAAGACAATTTGATCTGTTTTAGGCTGAAACAACAAACAGAAACACCCCAGGAAATTATTCTGAGCAGCATGTGAAGGAGTTGAAACTGTGTAGCTTTCAGGCAGGGCAGACCTGCAGCAGCTGCTCCGGGGATGCTGGAGGGTTTTGTGCTTCTTTTCATTGCTGGGCTTGATGACAACTGAATTAATTTGGTTGTGAGTCAGGAGTACAAAAATACAGTGCAGAACACGTGGTAAAATCTTTCCTAAGTGGAGAAAAGCCTCCATGATACTCTTCAAAAACAGCGCTCTGAAACAGTGACTGTGTCAGCTGGAACTGCTCCTCTCAGAGTGCTCCTGGGAGACAGTCTGGGGTGAAAACTGGCAGTTTTGTTCTGATATGACTTCCAGATCACTGACAGGACTGAGGCAGCTCCAGGTATTGGGCTGTGTGTTTTCATTGCCCTCTTCCCTGTGAGCAGACAGCCCAGGGCAGTGCCAGGACTGCTCCTGTTTCACTGATACAGAGGGTATATCTATATCTGTATTCTATAAAGGTCTCTGGCATTTTGTGAGCCACAGGTCTTCCTTTCTGCTGGCTCTTTGTGTCCATCCCAGCTCGGCAGGTCCATGCCAGAAGTGTCCTTTTCTGCCCTTGCAGTTGAACTGCTGCACTCTCCTTGGTTTGTCACCTTTGTAGCTGGAGCTTGGCTACACAACCCACCTGATTTATCTGTTGGCTGCCCAGGAGTGGCTTCACAGAAACTTAATTTTGCTTATGTTCTGAAATCATCTAACCTGAGGAAGCTGCCTCCTTGTCTGGATTGATTTCCTTCTAGATTAAAGCTTTTTGTTCCATTTGGATTTCCTGCTGTTCCCTCTTTAGCTTTAAACCCCAGCCTGTCACGTTGCCAGGTGATGATTCCTGGTAGGATTTCTGTTTGTTGAGCTGAGCTCCTGAAATCCTGGGTGTCCCCTTGGGATCTCTGGTGGTGCCTGTGTGTGGGTGGGCTCCGTGCCATCCGTCACGAGCTGCTCTGTGGGGTTTGCTCCAGCAGCCAGGTGTGATGTCTGTTCGCTGCCTCGTTGGTTTCTCAGGGACAGTTTGCTGACTTAAAGCTTCTAATTAGAGTATTTTCCCCAAATGGAGTGTTTAAAGACTCCTGTATCTTTGCTAATTTGATGAAGACATCAAGTCTTGTTGCCAGCAAGGCTTCCTGTGCTTTTGCTTTGTATTCCCTAGTCTGAACCTGTGGAAAATAACAACTGCGGAATTCTTGCAGATTTCCTGTGCAGTACCATCCTCTGGAGTGAGGTGTGTAGATTCAGGAAGCTCCTAAATCCACAGCAAGATAATCAGACCGTTTTAGTTGCCCTTGGTTGTCCCTCTTAGGTTGATTTTTGACCAAGTTTTCTGGCTGATTTGGAAATCTGCAGTGATGCCGGTGTGGGAAGGCAGTTTGGGGATGGCACAACTCGTCAGCTTGAGTTGCTAATAATCCAAACTCCCTCTCTGAACTCCTCTGCCACTCAGATTTATCATTATCTATAATTAGCGGCTCTGTACGGGAGACTCTAATCACCTTGAACAGATAAGTGTTTTCAAGGAGATTAGAGAGGATCTTCAGGTGAGTATTAATTCATCAAGGATTGGCTCATGTGATCATCGATCCGATGAGTGTCGTGTTCTCCCAGCAGCTTTCTCACCTTTCCAGAGCTCAGGTTTCCTGCTGGCTCCTCGCTGGGTTGCTCTGGAGCTGGTTACCTGTGGGCTGGGTGTCTGAAGGGCCTTCAGCAGTGCTTGGTGTGGGCTCAGGATGCAACAACAAAAGCAGTGGCAAATGGAGAGGGGAAAACCACCTCTGTGCTGTGTGTGATGTGGTCGTTGTTGTGAAGTGAAAGGCTTCTCCACCCAGCAGCATTAACTCCCCTCATGGCTCTGCTCTTGGAGCAGTCATGGGTGCCTGGGGCAGTTCAGCTGTCTTGTCTGGGTTATCCTGCAGCTCATTTCCCTGGAAAAGCTGTTTCCCAGAGCAGCATTCTTCACCAGCTCTGTTTATGCAGCAGTTAACTCTTGTCTGGCATTGTGAGGGTTTGAGCACAAATCTGGAGTGGTTTTTCCTGCTTCTCGTGTTGAGACTCCCGAAAGTGGAAGTGAGGAGTTCAGCTTGAAAACTGCTGCTGCTGGAAGAGACATGGTGGAATTGAGGGCTTCCAGAAGAGACCTTGGAGCCTTTGACTCAAAGCCTGTTCCGTGTGGGGCCTCCCAGCGAGGTTGCTCAGGACCTTGAGCTGCTGAGGTTTGGATGTCACAGAATTACAGAGTCATTTAGGTGGGCAAAGCCCTCTGAGATCCTCAAATTCAACCATCCCCCAGCACTGCCAAGGTCACCACTAACCCCTGTCCCCAAGTGCCACATCCACATGGCTTTGAAATCCCTCCGCTTCTCCACTGCTTTGGACAGTCTCTGACAGGTCTGGACAACTTCTTCCATGAAGAATTTTTCCCAATATCCAATCTGTGCCCTGGCACAACTTGAGGCCATTTCCTCTCCTCCTGTCCCTGTTCCCTGGGAGCAGAGCCCGGCCCCCCTGAGTCCCCCCTCCTATCAGGGACTTGCAGAGCCAGAAGGTCCCCCCTGAGCCTCCTTTTCTCCAGGCTGAGCCCCCCCAGCTCCCTCAGCCCCTCCTGCTCCAGATCCTGAAATCTCCCAAGGTATGAGATTGCAGAGCCTCTCCATGCCCCCCCTCCAGTGCAGGACCACCCCGGCGGGGGGTGGGGAATATTTCCTTTTATTTAGCTTATGTATTTAGCTTATGTATTTAGATTATGTATTTAGTATCTAATCAAATGAGGCAACACACACTCCTAGAATGACTTTTGTTGCACCTCGTCACTCTGTAGACAAGTCCTGGGGTGTTTGTCACTCTTGGATGCTGGAGCACACAGGTTTCCAGCAGAGCCCTGGAGCTCCTGGTGACTTGGAGCACTTGTTTTTAAACAGTGATTAGTAATTGGTGTTCCCAGTCAGCTTGTTTCCCCATGGCACTTGCTGCATCCATATGGTGCTTTGCTGCTGCTCCTTGTTCATTATTTGCCCATGCTGGGGGCAGCTCCTCCCTGTGCTGTGTCCCTGGGGACACAGTGCTGGCACAGCTCTGTGGGGTTGTGGCACGTCCACGGGGCATTCTGGGGATGCTGTGGGGCAAGGGGAGGGATGCTCTTTGTGCTGTTGGTTCCAGCCTGGATTGCTCTGCTCCCAGGATGTTGCTGTGGGGGGGATCAGGCTCAGTTGATTCCAGACAGCAACTGCTGCTGACACTGCAAGAGGGATCTTACCCTTAAGGATGTTCCCATCATGGCCTGGTTATTCGTGCTGTGTGAGGGGTTTTACAGCTGCTGCCTGGTTCTGTTTGCTGGCTGCAGATTGCAATGAGAGCTGTGAACTGTGTTGGTGCTTTATTTCTACCCATATTGTCTTCAGTCAGTGATATCATCATCATCATCATCATCATCATCATCAATATGTGATATCATCCCTGACTCCATCCCTGGAAGTGTCCAAGACCAGGTTGGATGGGACTTGAAGCAACCTGGGATAGTGGAAGGTATCCCTGCCCACACCCAGGAATGAGGTGGGCTTTGAGGTTCCTTCCCACCAAACCAGTCTGTGATTCTGTGATTCTGTACTGACCAAAATACTTCATTTGACAAAATTGTAGCAGAAGTAACTGGCTTGTCTTGTGCAGAACTAAACTTTGAGAGAGGTAGAGCCCTCTGGATTCCTGTGGCACAGCAGCAGCCTGTGTTGCTGTCTCAAGGTGGATTGTGTGGGGAACCCTCAGGTAGCATTGCTCACACTGCCCTTTCCCCTCCTGGAGCAGTTTGCAGGCATGAAGTGTGTTTATGGGCGCAGCTGCTCAGGTCCTCACCAGGGTGAGGTGCCTGGCACCCATTTCTGGTCTCAGTTATCCCATCTTTCATTGCTGGAGCACACATGGGGATAGGTGCACCTTTGCTGTCCCTGCCAAGGGCAGGGGGGTTACTGCCCAGCCCTGTGTCTCTCCCACAGGGTGCTGGAACTGCCTCAGCTCTGCCTTTTTCAGCAGAGGTTGGAGTGGGCTGGCCCCTGCTCCAGGACATCCAGGACCATGGTGACCTTTAGGAGAAGAGGTTGGAGTGGGCTGGCCCCTGCTCCAGGACATCCAGGACCGTGATGACCTTTAGGAGAAGAGGTTGGAGTGGGCTGGCTCCTGCTCCAGGACATCCAGGACCATGGTGACCTTTCGGAGCAGAGGTTGGAGTGGCTGTCCATGCTCCAGGACATCCCAGGCTGTGCTTATCCCTGGGAGACCTTCTCCTGCCCTCTGTCCATGTGCTGCCAGCAGTGCTGCTGGCTGCTCCAGGAGCTCTCTTTGGCTCCAGAGATGACTGACATCACCTGCCTCTTGCCTGTAGCTCTTCTGCCTGTCTTTTTCCAGGGAAATACGTATTCAGCTCCGACTTGACCTGCTCCAATTACAGGTTTAAGTTGGTGCTTGCTCGGCCTGTCATCCTCTGTGCCCACAGTGAGTCACTGGGGAAGGAACTGATATTTCTTGTCAGGAGTAATGTTAGGAACCTGCTGTGCTTTTCCCTGCAGTATCCCTTGTATCCTGCCTGATTTCCTCCCAAAAAGGAGTTTTCAATCAGTGTAATGAACTCTGTAACTCATCTCTGAACAACATAGGCATTCATTACCTGTAGGTTGATTTTTTGCTCCAGCAGGTCAGACTGTTGAGCTTCTCTGTATTGTTTTGTGCTTGTGTATCAATTGTTGTAGCTGGGTAACTCACCCTGGTAATTTTAGGTAACTGGAGTGTTATCAGTGATATCAGAGCCCTTTCTCCCTGTAGGTCTGTGTAGCTCTAGTGCTGGTGGCCCACAGCTCACCCTGAAATGTGAGTTGTCCCAGCCTGCTGGCAGGAGAGCAGGCAGCATCCTGGGGTTTTATCCCTGAATAGGATAGTGCTTCCAAACCTGAGCTAACTGGAGGTGTTAAATATCCCTTCAGACCCTCTTTATGCCGTTCAGTTGTTGTAAGCATTCCTATGGCACATTGGCAGGGATCTTTCCTACACTTTACATCAGCCTTTGTTTGGTTTCGATGCAAAAGCTTGTTTAATAATTAATGACATAATATTCCTGTGTGGCTGGGCAGGCAGAGCTGGAGCTGGAGGAGAACGTGTGGTGCTGGGGGAGTGATTGCTGACTCACAGGGCCAGTGCTGAGCCCTTGGGCTGCCAACAGATCAACGGTGGAATCAAACATGCAGATGGGAAGCGTGGGACTGCGTGGCAGTGACAGCACCACGATGAAAGCAGAACAAATCAGAACAAATCTCCTCCTTGGTCCCGTTCCAGGCACTTGGCATTCGCTTCCCGGGGCTCCTGGCAGTGCTGGTTTGTACCTGGCTTGTGCTGTGACCCGGCCTGGCCTCCTGCTGTCCCCAGGTGATGCTGCTCCCTGTGTGACATCGCTGGGGGGTTGTAGCTGCTCACAGGTTACGTGCTCGTGCAGCCCTCAGCGCTGACACAGGCACTGATGGAGCTGTTGCTGTGTCAGCACCGTTGACTGTGTCACAGCCCTGTGTCACAAACCCCCTGTCACCTGTGTTTTCCCTGCACCCAGTTGCCCTTCCTTTCACACCCTGCTGGGCCAAACTGTGTTTCTATCCACTTTCCTGGGTTTTTTTAATCTTTATCTAACTCTTCAAGGCTATTTCTGTTTTGAATCACGACCGGATAGATGTATATCCCTGCAGTGACTCAAGGGGAGGTCCTTCATTCCCTAAAAATAGTCTTAATTCTCCCAATCTTTCTGGATGAGAGCACTGTCTGGGCACGCGGGGCTGGTTAAAGCAGCTTCTGCAGTGCATGTGGGGGTAAATATGGTGGAGTCTGTGCCTTTCTCTTTTCCTGCTTTAACACAAAGCAGTGATTCTTAAGCTGTTATTAATAGCTAGAGCAGGTCTCTGTTAGAAACAGAGCAGGAGAATGTTGTTCTTAGGACCTGCTGGTGTGTGTAAGATCCTCTCACTTCAGGGTCGGTGCTTGGCACAGGCACCTAAACCCTGTGGCTGGGTGGGCTTCTAAAGGACAGCAAACTCCTTGCCATGGCACAGCCACAGATGGGACACGGGGGCTGACTGTGGTGATCTGGATGGGAGGAGAGCTCCTCTGGGAAGTCACCTGGCCTCCTGGTGCTGGTGATGTGTTCAGGTCCATGGCTTTGTTTCCTCAGGGATGCTCCCAGCGACATGGGGCTGTGAGTGCCGCCGTGGTTTCAGCTATTCCGTGTTGGTGTTCCCAGCTGACTTGGAGCTTTGTGCCTGTCACTCACCCGAGCACAGAATTAGAGTATTTGTCACTGCAGCAAATATCCATGGCAACTAATTCCCCAGTTCTGGGAATCTTCATGATTTTTGAAGTTTCTCTTTTCCTGTGAAATGCACAGGGGTGGTTCCACAAACTTTTTTTTTCAGGTCTTCTGCAACTGTCAGGAGTGGTGGCTCTTCTTGGAAGCGTGTGAAAAATACACCAGTCCCAGTTCGGAAGATGGGGTGAGTTTGGGTGGATTTGGACATGGGTGCCTGGGACATGCCTCTCCTTTCCAGGGCTGTGCAGGAGTGGTGACCACAGGATTAAAGAAGCACCTTTTTGCCATAGACATATGGAGTTGCTGTGCAGCAGGTAGGGATGGCACCTCTGCCCTCAGCTCATGAGGAGCCGGTGATGTTGTGCCAGGGGAACGTTAGGTTGGATCTTCCCCCACATTCTTCCCCCAGAGGGTGGTTGGGCACTGAACAGGCTCCCCAGGGCACTGGGCACAGCCCCAAGGCTCCAGGAGTGTTTGGACAACACTATGGGGAACAGGGTGGGATTGTTGGGGTGTCTGTGCACGGCCAGGAGTTGGACTGGATGATCCTTGTGGGTCCCTCCCAACTCAGGAGATTCTGTGGCTCCATGTTAAATTTCAGCCTGTGGTTTGAAGCCCTTTTTGGAGGCTCTGACTGGTGTGCCTGGTGCCAGGACTGTGTTGTTCAGCAGCCCCATCCTGTGTTTTTGGAAGGCTGAGACCTCCCCGCTTTGCTGTTTTCAAACATGCAGGTTACTGCTCTTTATTATTCCCAAATTATTACTGAGGTGCTTCCCCGCAGAGCCTGTGGAGCAAAAGGCACTGCAGGTTTATAGTGCGTGGTGAGGTGAGACTAATCCCTGGATTTATTTCACCCCAGCAGTGTTTTCCATGCCTTGTCTGCTGGCTCTCTGTGGTCTGTCTCGGGGAGCTCCCTGGCTTTGCATCTTCCCTGGGAATGGAATTTTTATAAGCAGGAGGAAGAGGGTGCTCAAAGCAAAAGTCATTTTGCGAGGGTATAAAGGTGACAATCTTCGTAGTACTGTGTAACTTGTGTTGATCTCTCATGGCAATGTGAGCTCCCACTCAGAACTGGACTTTCATTGTCTTGCCACAAGCTGTGAGACTCCCTTTGGCAGCTGGGGTGGTGGTGGTGCTCCCAGTAGCCATTTCCTCTCCGGGATTGATTAGGAGGACATATAACTTGACTGGTTTTGGTAGCCGTGGTGAGATTACACTCCATTAGGCACAGTATTTGCTGTATAATGTCGTTACTGACGGGTGCGTGCCCTCCCAGCCGGGCTGCAGGAGATGCCAAGTGGAGGTCACAAGTCTGCATTCAGAGGCACCATGGCAGACTGGAGAAACAGGATGGTGGGAACTCCATGGTGTTCAGCAGGGGCAAACACCTGCCCTGCCCTGGGGTGGCTGGCTCGAAGCAGCTTTACAGGAGAGTCCCTGGCGACAACAAGGTGACCAGGAGTCACCAGAGGTCATTGGTGGCTTTGGCTGCATTAGCAGAAGTGCAGTGTGTTGGGGGAAGGGGCTGTCCCCTCTGCTCAGCCCTGTCAGGGCTGTGGGTCTGGTTTGGGGGTTCCAGGATGAGACTGGAGTGGTGGAGGGATGTGGGAGTACTCAGCCTGGAGCACAGGAAGAGAGGGGAGACCCACAGCTCTGTGATGGAGGCTGTGAGAGCACAGAACTCTGCTCTCTCAGGGTGAGGCAATGGGCTGGGAAATCCTGCATGGGCACACACAGACATACTGAACGGGGAGTGAGGGCTGAACACTGAGATGACAGGGATCTGGGGGTGGAGTGACCTCTTGACTATTGCAGCTGTGGATACACAGGGTCCTGAGCAACCTGATTGGGATGCAGATGCTCAGAGCAGGAGGCTGAGGCCTCCTGAACTGCCTTCCAGACATGTTTCATCTACTATTTTATGCTAATTTTGTTTCTGACACTTCAAACTTAGCTTGCCTTCAGCCCTCCAGATGATGATGGGGGTGAAGAAAAGCCATGCCATGTCTATGGCTTGTCCTGCAGCCTCGGGGGTTCTGTGTCTGTTCACAGACTCCCCCACTTCCATGGCACCCTGAACTGAGGGAAGGACTTGTGCCTGACACTGGGACAGCCTCAGGATTGCCAAGCCAAACGTAGGATGGGATTAAGCTGTGCTTTGCTGTTTTATCATGGGTTTATCTGTTAGAGCTTATAATAAGTACAGTGTTTTGCTGGAACACTTGAGGAGGCAAAGACCCAGTTGGGTTTCTGATCCCTTTAGGAGTGGGATTGGCTTAGGAGCTAAAGGATAGGAATTTTCCTATTTTTTTGCCTGTGCAGTCTCTAGGATGTCCCAGCTGGGTGCTGCCCTGGAGCTGTTTTCCCAGGAACCTGCATTTTTATGTAAGTAAACATAGACTATGCACTGGATGAAGCATCTGCCTCTTCCTCCCTGTTTCTTTCCTTTGCACCACTAGGAAAGCAGTGAAGACATCTGCTTCAACATGGAAAAACCTATGGATGCAAGCTCCTTGGAAGTTTACTTTTAAATTTGGAGTTGACTTGCAGAGGACTAGAAATTCATCCTTTTTGCCCTGTAACAAGCCCATTTTTCCCTCCTCCCAGCCTGCAAACATCCAGCCAGGAATTGTCACTTGTAAGTACCTGCAGAGGCTTCAGCTCTCTATCCCAGCAGAGATAAGGTCTGGAATTACTGGATTGCATTGAACTCTGCTGCACATCTGCAGCCCTAAGCTCTCTTTGCAGTGCAGGAGTGAAACCTTTGGCTGCCCATAGCTGATATTCTCCATTTTGGGAATGTTACAGGTTCATTTATTACCTGCCACTCCCTGCATGAAGCACATGAGGATTCCGTGAGGATTTGTACATTTGGTTTCCAAGTGCACAATACCTGCCCAGGCCGAATGGTTGTGAGAGTCAAATTCTGCTGGCAGTGAAGGCCAAGATCCTTAGGGAGAAATCTGTCATGTGGCTGCTGTGCCTGGGGTTTCACAGGGTCAGGCTGGGGGTCTGGAACAGCAGGATAATCTTTAATCCTGGAATCATGGAATGATTTGAGTTGGAAGGGACCTTAAAGACCATCCTGTTCCATCCCCTGCCATGGGCAGGGACACCTTCCACTAGCCCAGGTTGCTCCAAGCCCCATCCAACCTGGCCTTGG
>JAWWTY010000035.1:1024477-1040091 GCA_035222235.1 Margarornis squamiger | reverse complement strand
AGGAGGGTTTGGATGATGCTCTGGGGCACAGGGGGTGACTCTTGGGGATGGTCCTGTGCAGGGCCAGGGGTTGGACTGCCTGATCCTTGTGGGTCCCTTCCAGCTCAGCATATTCTGTGATTCTGTGAACCTCTGCCTGGGACAGCCCTGGAAAACCTCATGGACCCAGCTCAGAGCAGCAGGAGCAGCCCAGTGTCCCCTCTCCCAGTGAGGAGGCTCCCAGGGTCTGGTGTGTCCTTGAATGCACCAGCTCAGGAGAGGTACAAACACAGTGTTCCAAGCCCAGGGAATGTGCACACAGTGCCAGGGACCAGTGCCTTTGTGTGCACTGGGATAAAAGGCACTGGGGGAATCCTTGGAACATTTGAAGCAGAACGTGGACCTCGGGGAGGTTTTGAATACTTTCCATACTGGTGGAAAAGTGGCTTTGATTTTCTTGCCAGATCTTTTGGAGTTGGCCTGTACAGGGTGCCTGTGGTGTGAGCCTGTGCCATTGCTGTGGAGCCTCTGGGCCCTCTCCAGGGACAGAGCCCTTTGCATCCTTCCTGTTCCCATTCCCCTTTCCCTGCTTGTCACTTGCCCCTGTGCTGGACACTTCCCTGGTGCCTGGGGTGTGTTTCCAAAATGCTGGTCCTGTCCCCAGCAGTGGGGCTGTTTCCTCTGGCCAAGCTCAGCTGCTCCCCAGGCTGCCTGCCTTGGGAAGCTCTTGGCTGCTTCCCCTGGCTGCTGTGATTGTCCTCTGTCCTTGGTGGCCACTTCCTCTCCTGGCTCCAACAGCTGCTCCTCGTGTTTGTCAGAGCTCTGAGCTGTGGATGCTCCAGGCTGGACTGCAGATGGACCAAATGGTGACACTGGGAGGTGCTGCCCTGGTGCTTCATGAGCTGCTTGTGGTTTGCTCTATGCTCTGTTTTCTCTGGTTTTCATAGAATCCCAGAATCCCAGACTGGTTTGGGCTCAAAGTGACCTTAAAGATCATCCAGTGCCATCCCCTGCCCTGGGCAGGGACACCTTCCACTAGACTGGGGTGCTCCAAGCCCTGTCCAACCTGGCCTCAAACACTTCCAGGGATGGAGCAGCCACAGCTTCTCTGGGAATTTTCTTCTCCTGTTGTCCCTGGGCAGTGGGGTCAATCCCACTGTGGAAGATCAGCCTGTCCCTGGGCTGTGGTTCCCTGTCCCATCGCAGCTGTCCTGGGTACCACAGTCCCTGGTGACACTTTGCTCCTGCTTCCTCTCCAGGTTAATATTGTATTATCCAGATCACTGCAGCTCTTGCCTTTGGAACACAATAATTCCCCTCCTTCTTCCTCTCCTTCCCTTAGTTGTGGTTCAATCTGAGCGATGGCCAAACATCCCTCTCAGGATCCATGGCATTTTCAAAGCTCTTGTCAATGAGCCAGGAATAGAAAGCAAACACCCACCTGCCAGGGAATCATGGATTTCCTCCTTTCCTCACAGCCCAGAGAGGGGATGTGCTGCCCCTCCTGTTATACCATTCCTGAGCTCTGTGCCTGGCTGACTCAGGGAATGTCCTCACCCCCTGGCTGTTCCAGACCTGGGGGAGAAGCTGCAGCCGGGATTTGCTGGTTCCTTTCTCTCCAAAGTCCAGAAACAGATGATGGAGGGAAGGGACATGAAGGGGCTGCTCCCCACTCCACTGCCTCAGTGGGTTTTGGGAGCACCTGGAGATCCCTTGGCTCAGCTTTGTGCATAGGGATGGGGCAGAGATGCTGTGCAGGACTTGCTCTGCTCTTGCTCTTTGCTTTGGGTGATTTTGCCTCCCCACTGGGAGGGGGCACTGGAGTGGTCAGAAATGCCGTGTTACACCCATTGGGTGGCTTTGGGTTGGTTTCATGGTTTAAATCACCCCAGTGTGTTCTGGAGTTGCAGGAATAACCATTTCTGCTGTAGCTGAGATGCTGATTATGGAGTTTTCTGCCCTCTGAGAACGTGGTTGTGTTGTTGGGTAACAACTGCTACTCTTCTTGGTGTCTTTGTGACCTTTCCCTTGGCTGAGACACTTCCCCCTGCCCTGAGCAGAGCTCACAGTGCCCCTGTGGGGTTCACTCCTGGCACAGGGCAGATCGATACAGGTGTGCACGAAAAGGGCAGTTTTGGCACGTGACCCTGCGTGGTGGCACCAGCACGTGCCACCCCATCACTCAACCCTGAACCAAATCCTGGTGGCAGCCACAGGAACCCTTTGGTGTCACCTCAGAGCCCATGTTGTCCCATGTTGCTCGCCACACCGTGCTCTGCTCTGGGGGGCCGTGGTGGCTCCAGCCCTGACACTCAGTGGAGCTGTCAGCGTGCAGGAGGAGGCAGGAGGTCCCTGGGAGCAGGCAGGAGATCTCTGAGAGAAGGCAGAAGGTCTCTAGGAGGAGGCAGGTAGTCCCTAGGAGGAGGCAGGAGGTCCTTGGGAGGAGGCAGGAGATCCCTGTGAGCAGGCAGGAGGTCTCTGTGAGCAGGCAGGAGGTCCCTGGGAGCAGGCAGGAGGTCCCTGGGAACAGGCAGGAGGTCCCTGGGAGCAGGCAGGAGGTCTCTGGGAGCAGGCAGGAGGTCCCTGGGAGCAGGCAGGAGATCCCTGTGAGCAGGCAGGAGATCCCTAGGAGCAGGCAGGAGGTCCCTGTGAGCAGGCAGATCTCTGTGAGCAGGCAGGAGGTCCCTAGGAGCAGGCAGGAGGTCCCTAGGAGCAGGCAGGACATCCCTAGGAGCAGGCAGGAGATCCCTAGGAGCAGGCAGGAGGTCCCTGCCCGTGGTGATGACGGGTGAGCACGGTCCGGGGGTAACCATGGAAACTCTTTCTCTGCCTCCCTCCCTTTGCAGATGACTCGGGTGACGAGGAGCCCGCCTCGCAGTCAGACAAGAGCGAGCTGCACGGCCCCCTGAAGACCCTGTCGAGTAAGCTGGAGGACCTGAGCACCTGCAATGAGCTGATCGCCAAGCACGGCGCGGCCCTGCAGCGCTCGCTCAGCGAGCTGGAGAACCTGCGGCTGCCGGCCGACAGCGGAGAGAAGATCAAGGCGGTGAACGAGCGCGCCACGCTCTTCCGCATCACCTCCAATGCTATGATCAACGTGAGTGCTGCTCTCCTCCTCCTCCCCCTCCTCCTCCTGCCTGGTCCCTGTGCACAGCCCTGTTTCTCCCCGTGGGTCTGTTCCGTGGGTTGGTGTGTGTTTCCGCGGGGCTCGGGCACGGTCGGGGCTCGGTGCCGGCTCGGTGCCGCCGTGGGAAGTTGGGAAGATGCAGCTGGGAAGCAGGCACGGACACATGGACCACCTCCCAAGAAACACAGGTCTGCCACGTCCTTACGTCGTGCTCTCCAGGGGGGGCTGCTCCAAAAGGGTCGTTTTGGGATGTAAAGCTGGGAATTGCGGACGTTGGGAATGCTGAGGGGCTTTCTGCTGTTCCGGGGGGGAATTCCAGACCGGCACAGCAGTTGTTGCCTGCTGCAGATTGAGACCCATACCCACCTCACTCACATGCTCAGTGCTTGCATGAAGCTGCTCCTGTGCCACAGGGTTTAACCCCCTCGGGGTTGGAGGTTGGGAAGCTGCTCCCTGCCCTGTGCAGCCTCACGGTGCTTTCGGGATGGTTTTAGAGAGAAGCTTGTGTTTGGGGTGTGGGTCTGCCTGCAGCGCAGTGAGACAGCCCTTCCTGGGGAGCCTGGTTTCCCCTAGGGAGCTCCGGGAGAGAGCAAAACTGAACAAAATCTTCAAAAGAAAGAATGAAAAACCAATCCCAAAGCCTCACCCACAGACTTGGAATAATGTATGAAGGCAGAACTCAGGGAATTGTGAATGGAGCAGGGCTGTGGCTGTGCTGTCCCAGCCCTGAGCAGAAGGAGGTCGGGTGGTGTTTGATGTGGGCTTTATAAAATAGCAATAATCCCCAGCGGGAGCCGGAGGGCATTTGGAGCCCTGTGGTTCCAGCATCCTCCCCATTCCCACTCACAGGATTTTGTAGCTGTGGGAGCAAAGGGCTTCCTGAGTCGGTGCCTTGTGTTTTGGAGCAGTTTGGGGGTGCCTGTGCAGTGCTCTCCCCATGGACAGTTTGGGGAAGTTTTTGGGATTGGCAGCATGGCGGGAGGTGCTGACAGACCCCTGGTAATGTCAGGAGACAGAATGGTGATGGAATGTGGGCAGGGGATTGCTGGGGAGAGGATTTCTCCAGCAACCTTTGGGAAGGGATGAGCAGAGCAGTATTTGCTGTGTCCAGCCCAGAGAGGAGGAGGAGGAAGAGGAGGAGGTCGTGGTGGTTGTGACGTGATAAAAGCTTGGAAAAGGCTTGTCTGGAAGGGTGGGAGGTAGCACAGAAACTGTTGTGCCAGGATAAAACAGCAGAAACAGGGGTTGTCCAAACCTCCAAGCAGGTAAGAGGGGCCAGAGGGGTGGCAGGGCATGTTCTCATGTGGATACCATGGATCCACTTCCAACAGCATCCCTTGGTACTTCAGCTCATGGCTGGACATCCTGAGGAGATGCCGGAGGGAAAAGCTGAGCTGTGGAAAGAGCAGGGCTGGAAGGAGCAGGGCTGGAGCAGCGTGGCAGCTCCAAGGGGTGGTTGTGGCACTCCCAGCTCACTGCTGAGCCTGTTGTTTTGGGAGGGGGTGACAGAGCTGTGGGCAGGGGGACACAGACCCCCAGGAAGCAGTGATGCTTTGGGGGGGTTAGAAAGGCAGGAGGGGGGCAAGCAGGGTAGGGGGGTGGGACGAGCCTGACCCCCCTCCATCATGGGGGAATGGTGCTCCCAGCCACACTGTCACCTCTTCCAGCATGGATCCCATTTTGTGCCTTGATTTATCCTTTTAGCATGGGGTGGTGCCTTCTGGACCTGCCAGGGAGTGCCTTGTGGGTGGGGGGAGCTCTGTCCAGTACGAAGGTCCCAAAATCTTCTGTGTTGAACATGGAACTTCGCTTCAGGGCAGCACATGGAGTGCCCGGTGCAAACACACCATGCTCCTGCCCCCTCCATCCCCACAGACTTTGAAGGAGCACGTATCCCATGGGATCACAGGGTGCTTTTGACAGGCCAGGAGCATCTTGCAGGAGCAATTAAACTGTCCTTGCTCTCCAGGTTTTCCCCAGAGATCCCAGCCAGCAGCTGGTGCCAGCACATGGATCTCCGTGTCCGTGCTCTGCCGCCAAAGCTCACGGATCCATTCCATGGAATTGCATGGGGGTCAGTGAGGTTTGGTGCTGCAGCTGTGAGCAGAAGGGATGGGTGCTCTGGAGAAGGGATGGGTGCTCCTGGAATAAATGGATGGGTGCTCTGGAGAAGGGATGGGTGCTCCTGGAAAGAAAGGATGGGTGCCTGGGGGAAAGAATGGATGTGCCAGGGAAGGGATGCGTGCTCCAGGGAAGCGATACATGCTCCAAGGAAGATGGGATGGGTGCTCTGGGGAGGAAGGGATAGGTGTTCCAGGGAAGTGATAGGTGCCCTGGTGAAGGGGTGGGTGCTGTGGAAAAGTGATGGATACTCTGGAGAAGGCATGGATGCTCCCTGGAAGGAATGGGTGCTCAGGGAAGAAAGAGTGGGTGCTCCAGTGAAGGAATGGATGCTCTAGGGAAGGGATGAGTGCTTCTGAGAAGAAGGGATGGATGCTCCAGGGAGGGAATGGGTGCTCAGGGAAGAAAGAGTGGGTGCTCCAGTGAAGGAGTGGGTGCTCCATGGAGAGAATGGGTGCTCTAGGAAAGGGATAGGTGCTCCTGGGAGGCAGGGATGAGTGCTCTGGTGAAGGAATGGGTGCTCCAGGGAAGGGGTGGGTGCTCCTGGGAAGCAGGGCTGGGTGCTCCGGGGCTGGCATGTGCACTTTCCGTCCAGCCGCCTCTGATCTGATTATGTAAATGTCCTGGAGCCGCGGGGAACGCAGCGAGCAGGAGGAAATAAATAAATATATATGGAAATGCGAGAGCTCTGCTGCGAAGGTGACCTCGCTGCGTGCTCTGGGTGCTGCCTCTGCCGGCTCCTCGGGAGACTGGGAGCATCACCTGGGCAGGATGAGAGGATGGGAAGGGTTTGGGCAGAGGCACAGCGGGACAGTCCGGACTGTTGTGTTACAGGTGAGGATTTCAATCTGGCCATTGCAGGGCTGAAATGTAAGGCCAGAGCTCTGCGAGCAGCCCGTTGGCTCCACTCCCATCTGTGCCTGGAGTCTCACCGGGAAGAGCCCAGACTCACAGGGACCAAGGAGCCCAGTGTCAGCAGGGCTGGGGAGCAGACACGGGAAGGCAAGTCACAATGTGCCATGGGGGAGGTGTGGGAGGTGTGTGAAAATAAGAAGCAACAAATTAACGGGATAATGAGAGGCCCAGAGTCGGGTCCAGAACGTGGTGCTGAGTGGAGTAGACTCGTCCAAGGAACGGGGGAAACTCCCTCTCCTAATTCAACAGCAGACAGCAGGCAGGAGGGATGTGTGGATGCTCTGAGGAAGCCAGTTTGGGCGTTGGGAAGAGCTCACAAGGCTGTGGGTGGTGCTGGAAATAGGTTTTTAATGGGAATGGGGAAGCTACAGCAGAGCTCGGAGGCGGCTGAACTGCGAGTGTGTGACTGCTTTGCTCTGCCTCTGGCTGGGTTTGTGCTTCCTGCAGGAATGTGAGCATGGAGAGCAGCCCAGTTGGGCTTGCCTGTGTCATTCCTGGGGTAGTTTGTGTTTTCCTCGAAGTTGTGGAGGACCAGAGGTGGAGCTGGGCCGGTAGGAGGGGTGAGAGGCAGCCGGGGCAGCGCGGCAGTGCCGGGGGGATGTGCTGCTCTGCCAGGATTTGGGGACGGGAGAGCCCTTGGGCTGCCTGGAGCAGGTGGTCCTGGGGATATGAAGGACTCACCTGTCCCTGGGAGGCACTGGTGGCCATCTGAGCCTGTCCTGTCACCCCAGCCTGTCCTGCAGGGGATGCCAGCACGCCCTCTGAGGCAGACTGATGCCCCTCCCAGGTTTTCCTTTCCTGTGAGAAGGAACCTCAGTGGGGCACGAGCAGCTGAGACATCAGCACAGAGCACTCTTCAGCCTCCAAACCTGCTGGGAGGGCTTCCAAGTGTGTGAAACACAGGGCTGGAATCACAGTGGGATGGAGAACATGTGCTGCTCCTCCAAGGGAGGGGCCACGGGCTGCTGGTCTGAGCCTCCCTGGGTCACCGATCCTCCAGCCCCAACAGGATTTCTCCCTGTGGATCTCTCTGGGGCCGTGCTCCGGCTCAGCAGAAGTTAGGGGTGCCCCTGTGCCATGTGCCAGTGGTCCAAGGAACTGCCAGCCTCTCCCTGGAGCCACGCTGGGCTCCTGGAGACTCTGAGTGGCTTCTGTCCAGTGGAGTTGGTGTATTTGGACTGTCCCAGCTGGAGCAGCTGCCTGGGCACAAGATGCTCCTTTTGTGCCTCCCCGTGTCCCAACTTCTGTGCTGTTCTGTGGAGCACTGAGCCCCCTCTGCCCCCTGGGAATGCTGCTGTGATTAATCTATACTCCCAAAATTGTTTCCATATTAAATCAGACTATGCTGAGCGCCTGCTCTGAGCCACCTCAGGTTCCCCAGCGCAGCCTCCAGCCTGGTGTGTGAGTTCTGATGGTTTATAAACCCTGTGTGTGCCCATGTCTGCTTTGGAAAACTGCTTAAAGCTGGGAGGAAACGGATCTGGGATCTCCTGCCTGGGGTGATGCTGCCGGTGCACACCCGACTGTGTCCCGGTGCAGAGCCGGTTCCCAGGATGGATGGACATGTGATGGTCCCCAAACCCTTCATGGCACAGGTAGGATGATGGACCTGATCTCCTCCACCCACACAGCACGTCAGGCAGCAGGGAGGGAGCAGCACCACGCTGGGCTGCTCCCAGTTCACCCAGTTCAGCCTGGAGGAGCTCTCCACCCTGTGCATCCTTATATCCAGGGGTTAATTCCAGCACTGCAGCAGGCAAACTCCACCTTTCACCCCTGGATTTGCCTCCTTAGGGCAGGGATTGGCCCTTGCCACCCTCAGGCAGCTGCTGTGCTACCCAAAATCCAAGCCAACGTGCTCAGGGTGCCCGGGCTTGTCCCCCTGTGCCCATTGCAAGGGTGGTGGCACAGACGGAGCTGGTTCCTGCGTGGCACAGCCTGTGTTAATTATCCGGGCTGCGCTAACGACACGTGCACTAATCAGCGCATTGCAAACCATGTCACCGACCCAGAAAAGCCCCGGCCATGGGATTAAATCCCTAACCCAGCCCTAATCCCCTCGGATGAGAGGGCTGGAGCGAGGGCTTCCGGTGTCCTGCTGTGGATGTGCTGTGTGGACCTGGAAACAACTGGTGGGTGCTTTGCTGTTACTGGGGGTGGGGAGAGCGTGATGGGGGTCACCCCACGGTCTGTCCCTGCCTGGGGGGGACAGGGGGAGCAGAGACACAGAAAGAGCCCAGCCCTGCCCTCGGAGCTGCTGTGCCTTTCTGCGGAGCATCCTGGATTGCTTTTTTAATGTAGAGATGTGTGAGTATCTCTGAGCAGATCTGTTCAGACAGGCAGTGCCTTCCTCCCGCTCCCCTCATCATCATCATCATCATTCCCTGTGGTTGCTGAGTCCTTTCAGGTGGATTATTTCAGGTGTGTGGGTGCTCAGACCTCGTGTGTGTCCGAGGGGTCTCTGTGCTGGTCGGGGCTTTCAGCTGGTGCTCCTGCTCACTGTGCCTTGGGGCTTCTCACCTTTCCTCCCCTTCCTCCTTCTCCTACTCCCCTCCTCCTCCTCCTCCTCGTGTCCATCTGACCCTCAGGAGGCTTCAGACTGTCCTGGGGCTCCCCTCAAACCTCATGTGAGAAGGTGGGGGACAGGTCTGTCCCCAGCACCTGAGAGTGGCTCTTACAGCTCTGCCTGCTGTTTTTTTTGGCTGAGAGCAAAAACTTTTGCATTGCAGCTTCAGAGGAGAGTTGGGAGTGTTTTCCTGGGCTGCTGGGTCAGCAGGGCTGTGTGTTGGTGGGCTCAGCACAGGCCTTGCACTGTCAGCAGTGCCTGCTGTTGATCAGCAGCTCTGCTGAGCCAGGAGACAGTCCAGCCAGGCATTACCAGCCCAGGTGAGCCCTGCCCATTCCTCCTGGGATTCTCATCCCTGCTTGGAGCTTGTTCGCACCTTGGGGCAGGATGGGGCCATGGGGAGTGGGAATCAGTCCCTCTGGGGTGCTGCCCCTGGTGTCACAAGGATTGTGTTCACTTATTCCCTGGGCTCATGCACTGAGATGCTTCACTGCAGCTCCTTCCTCCAGTGCCTGTTGAAGGAGAGGACACAGGAATGGCAACGCTTTTCTGCCGTGGATTTACCCAGGAAGAAGTTATGACACAGGGAGATGAATGGGATCAAGGGGGCTGGTGCCAGTCGAGCACCTCTTGTACTGTGGGGAGTTTTGTAGAGGCAGCACACGAGGCTGAGACCGAGGTACAATCTGAGCTGCCTCCAGATCCCGGGGTCAGAGGCGCCCACGGGCAGTGCCAGCTGCTCCTGCTGCCCTGTGCTTGGGCAGATGCTCCTCCAGCCTGGAATCTGCTCCATCGGGTGCACGAGGAAAGCGGCCAGGGGGAGTCTCATTAAATCTGTCATCGTGGGAGCTGCCAGCAGGCCAGAGCTCTTCGAGCACACCAGCACTGGGATCAGGGCTCCGGCTGCTCTCCTCGTGGTGGATCTGCCTTGCAGCCCCTGGGAGTGTCTGCACCCCCTCCTGGGGTGGGTTTTGGAAGAGGAAAGAAGAATCTGCAGCAGCTGCCTGGAGATACCTCTTTGTGGGGGAAAAGCTGGGGTTGAGAGCTCCCCAGGAAGGAGATTTTTGGCTCAGGTGGCAGTGGGGATGCCCCACTGCTCTCCAAGGAGGTGAGAGCTTCAGGAGGACCAGCCTGGACCAACCTTCTTGGAGGAGAGTGGGGAAGCCCTACAAGGACACAGTTGTGGGATGGCCACTTTGCAGCAGGAGGTCCCAGCACCATCTCAGCTCCCAGTGTATTTTCTAATGGTCCCAGCATGTCCTTGTCACACTCAGTGCCCCACAAACCCTCTGGCATGGCCAGCAGAGGCCACTGGGTGCTGCTCAGTGAGGGTGACGTGGAAGGGTCCATACTCATGTCACTCCGGAATATCCAGCAAATTCCTTAGTTGTTCTTCCACCAAAACCGAGATCCAGATCCTTCCCCTCCTACAGCTCCAGGCTGGCATCGCCTTGGTGGTGATGGGCACCATTGGGCCCGTGGGCACCACTGGCTCAGTGCTCTTCCCAGAGCCACACTGAACATGTCCTGTTGTGCCGAGCGTGGTGATTCCAGAGGCAGCCCCTCCGTGGAGGCTCCGTGGGGCCGGGATTAGAGGCTCTTAGCACAGCCGGCCCGGAGGATTTGCCACTGTTTCCCACTAATCCTCTCTTTATTGCATGGGGTGGATTACACGGTGCTGTAGGAGGGGTCTGGGCGCTGTGCTGGCCCATCCTGCTGTGGTGATTTGGGATGGGCTCCTGCTTTGGGATGGGGTCGTGATTTGGGGTGGGCTCGTGCTTTGGGATGGGCTTGTGCTTTGGGATGTGCTCATGCTTTGGGTTGAGCTCATGCTTTGGGATGGGCTCAGCTCAGAGGAGCCCCTGGGCAGGGCAGGTCAGGTCTGGCTGGGTCAGTGGTGCTGGGCGAGACTCATGGCAGGGAGCACTGGTGTGTCCCTGTGATAAGGTGATGAAACACCCAGAGACACAACCAGGAGATCAGATCTGACTTCCAGGGTAGTGTAGATGTCTCCATCTTGGTTTTCTCTACCTTGGATGTCTCCATCTCAGACATCTTCATCTTGGACATCTCTGACTCTCTGGTCTCTTCACTTTTGTGACCAGTGACAGGACCCAGGGAATGGCTAGATCTGAGTCAGGAAGGGTTTAGGTTGGATCTCAGGGAAAGGCTCTTCCCAGAGGGTGGTGGGCACTGCCCAGGCTCCCCAGGGCAGTGGGCACAGCCCCAAGGCTGTCAGAGCTGCAGGAGTGTTTGGATGATGCTCTGGGGCACAGGGGGTGACTCTTGGGGATGGTCCTGTGCAGGGCCAGGAGTTGGACTGGATGATCCTGATGGGTCTATTCCAACTTAGTATATTCTCTGACTCTCAGGGAATCCTCAGTCCCCAAAGAGGAGCAGGCACTTCTAGGGCACAAGGTACCACCTGGCATGGGGCACTCAGGGATTTTGGGAGTCCCTTGTTCAAGTGCTGGGGGTCTGGCTGAGCTGCTGATGGTGACACACTGGCACAGAGTGAGATGGGCTGTGGCCTCCTCTGCTCTGGTGTCTTCCTGCTTCTCATTGGGGCACTAAGGATCTTTTCCATGTCTGTGCATTTCTGTAGCACCCATTTTCCCTGGATACAAAGGAAGTGGGATGATTTTCAGTGTCAGACTCGCACCTACTGCCGTCACAAGTTTTTATACAACATCACCTTGTTTTTTTGGGGTGTCATGATGTGGTGGGGCTCAGCCTGGCTCTCCCCACCAGCCCTGCCCAAGGAGAAGCAGCTCCCAGTGTCCCTGAATGTGCTTCAGACAGCTGGGGTGCTTGTGAGCCGGCTGAGGGTCACTTCAAGGATTTGGGACAGATTTGCTGTTATTTAAGCAGTCTGTGTTGATGTGCTCCTGGTGGTGACCAGCAGCCTGGCCTCGGGCCCCCAGCATGGCTGTGGGGACCGTCACTGTGGAGCAGATGACCACACTCCATGTCTCGATGCCATCTGACTGTCTGTGTGGGATGGTTTCGGATTCAGGCTGACTCCAGCTTTGTATTTCCCCTTTCTCTTGCTGCTCAGAGTATTTTTAGGACGAGGAAGGACAAATTAACCCTCTCTTGGTGCAAACGCTCTGTGATTCTCACCAAACAGCTCCTGCCCCATCCCTGGGAGTGTCCAAGGTCAGGCTGGAAAAACTTGGAGCAACCTGGTCTAGTGGAAGGTGTCTCTGCCCATGGCAGGGGGTGGAATGGGATGAACTTCAAGGTCCCTTCCAACCCAAACGATTCCATGATTCTGTGATTCTCTGATTTTTCTGCCTGGCACGGCATGAGTGTGTGCAGATCTGAAGAGAGTCGCCCTTCCCTTGGGGGCTGTTTTGCACAAAGCAGCAGCCAGCTGTGTCCCCGGGTTTTGATGACTCCAGGAAGGAAGGGAGCACTTATCTCCGAGGCAGCAGACGTGGCGCCGTGCTCTGTCCCTGAGGAGGGAGTGATGCTCCTGCTGGATAATTCACTGCTGAAGAAGAGATGATTGAATGCATCTGGCGTTGCCTCCTCTCGTGTCACTCCTGGGCCATGAAATGTTCCTTGTCCCAAGGTTGAGGAGCAGGAGATGTCACTCCCACAACAAGAAGCACTTCCTTGGCAGGGTTTTTGCTCCCCAAAGGTTAGATTTGTAGTCTGTTCCTCCAGGATGTTGGGGGCAACTGTGATTGCAGCTCTGAGCATCTTCCCTCGGCATCCATTGGTGTTGCACTGGACGTGGTGAAATGCTCAGCCCTGCTGGGGCTGCCCCAGAGGTTTTCATTCCTGTGGTTCAACCCCCGGGCAGAAATCCTTCCCTGTGAGGGTGGGCAGGCCCTGGCACAGGTTCCCAGAAAAGCTGTGGCTGCCCCTGGATCCCTGGAAGTGTCCAAGGCCAGGTTGGACGGGGCTTGGAACATCCTGGGCTAGAGGAAGGTGTCCCTGTCTGTGGCAGGGGGTGGAACAAGGTGAGCTTTGAAGTCCCTTCCCACCCAAACCATTCCATGATTCTATGAAATCTGGCAGGCCTCGCTGTGATCATTTACCCTTTCAAGCCAATTAACCTCGTCTCTTTGTTCCTTACATCTGACTTTGACTGTTTGCTGCACTGCAAAGGAGATCCCCGCGGGTGTGTGACAACACCACCTTGGCAGGACACTGGTGACCGCTGGTGATCATTTTTCTCTGCATAAGAACTCCCTGGGCTGTTAACGCCGTTCCCATTAGGCTGCAGCAAGCTGTGAAATCGGGTATATTTGCCGTGACAAATGTGTGAAAGGTGCTAAATGTGCCCCTGGTGGCAGCAGCTCCTGGGCACGAGGACAGACTGTGGAGCTGGTGGCACTGTCTCTCACGTCCGGCTCTCCAGCAGGGTCTTGATGGCACCTTGCCTCTTCCTTCATGGGAATTTGCAGGAGCCTTGATGATGTTTTTCCATGAAAACAGGCTCTTTTGGCCACCTTGGCTGTGCCTCCTTGTCTTGGCAGTGATTTACAGCTCCACCGCCCAGCACTGGATTAGGACCTGCTACAAGAGCTTGGTCCAGACAAGAAGAGGAGGAGAAACCATCTCTGTCCCTCCTCTTAGCTCGCTGCAGGTAACACTGGGATTCCTTGGGATCTGGAAGTGCAGGTGGATGGAGCTTGCTTTTATCTCTGGTCACTGGTGACCTGTCAACTTGGCCACTGCTCTCCAACCCTGACCATGCCGTTGATGCTGAGATGGAGCAGCCTTTGAGACTTTGGGATTTCATCCAGCTCTGGCCTGGGGGCAAAATCCAGGTCATGTTATGTCCCCTTCTGTATTCACCATGCCTTCCTGTGAAGGATAAAACCAGTCTCCTGGTGGAATGGGAAGCATGTGGGGATGGGCACAGCATCCTCTGCCTGTCCCTCTCCTTGGCTCACCGGAGGGTTGGTCCTGGGAGAGCTTTGGGGAGGGCAACACCACCTGAGGCTGTACCTTCAGGTGCACATGACCTTGACATTCCAGCCCTGAAGCTCACTGGGGAATCACTTTTCCTGTGCTTTCATCCTGGGCTCTGTGCTGTCTTTTGGAAGAGGCTCCTCAAGGAACCTCTTCCCGCTGTCCTGTGTCCCTGTGCCAGCCTAGCATGGATTTGTGGCCGTGTCTTGCTTACAACCCCGAGCAGCTTCAGCTGGAACTAAATTTAGCCACCACTCCATGAGAATTTTATAAGCTGGATTTCAAGGTGCTGCTCCTGCTTGGTGGCTGGGATTGTTTGTACCTTCGGAACACCAAGCTGGGAGGATTAGTGATGGGAAGGAGTGATGAGCTGGGATAGTCATGTCTGAGCTGCTCGCCCCGGTGTCCTGCAGCCCCAGGGAGCTTGTGGGCTGGCACTGTCCCTCCTCCACACTGGGCTCTGGGGTGTGTTTTGGCTCAGGATTGAGCTCAGTTGACAGAGACAGTGAAAAAATATTCCCTGAGCCCTGTTTGGTGCTGCTTCCAGCTCCGGAGAGCATCCCTGGGGAATTCTGTGCTGTCTGGCTGTAGGGGGTACAAACCCAAATTAATAATGCTAATTTGCTTGGCTGCTGGTGGCACAGTGGGGCTGGGCTTGGGACAGCAGTCCTGTAGGATATTCTCCCCTTTCCACCCTTGGGATCACTTCTCTGCCAAGGAGATCCCTGCCTGGGTTGATGTGGATCCTTTGATCTGGGTTTGGATCAAACCAATGTCTGAATTACAGAGAAAGAGGCTGCAGAGAGGGGGCCCTGCAGTCTTCAGAAACAGAGAATAAACCCTCCACATACCCCAGCTGACTCCTAAACCCACATGGACACCAGTTGTGGGATGCTGCCTGGAGCTTCCTGACCTGCTCCATGGAGGTACAGCCTGTGCTGGAATGTGTGGCTGTGTGAGGACCATCCTGGTCATCTTCCCAAAACCTCCCCATGCTCTGCAATGCCAATAAATGTGCTCCATGACTTGGATATTTTTTATATGGCTGTAAATGAAGCCTGGCAGTGCAGATTTTCCTTTGGGATACAGCATTGATCTTCAGCAAAGCTTGACCACCTTGAGATGGGAGAATCCAAAGTGTGACCTCCTGTGATTTTTCTTTAGGACGTTGATTCCTGTCGGTTTGTGGAACAATTTCTTCCCTCCAGCTCCCAGCCCACACAGAGCCCTGCCTTCCCATGGCTGCTCTGTAATTACCTGCTTTCCCCCTAATTCCCCATTACACCTTCCAAGCCGTGGTTAATTACAGGTAGGATAATTACAGGTCATCTCCCAGGGCATCGTTTTAAAGCGCTCAGCCCCTGAGCCAGGAACAGCCGTCAAATGCCACCCTCGGTGCCAAAATGGGCATTCCTGTGCCCTCTGCCTGCTGAGAGGGACCTCGGGAGCACATAATGAGCTTTGCTGGGCTGGGAAGGTCATGGCCACTATCCCATTACTTGCCCTTGTTGGATCCTCTTAGTGCAGCACATCGTGGGGACCGAAGAAGGAGTGGCCCCCTCGGGGTTTGAACTGAGAGTGTGAAGCATCAGGGCAGGGCCCCCGTGGGCTTTGGGGCCGTGGGTGGCTGCCAACAGGACTTTGTGGGGTGGGGAGAGGAGTTGAGTTGTTTCTGGAGGAAACTTGGTGCAAAGCATCCTGAGAATGGAGGTCTTGTCTCCTGCTCGCAGATTATCAAGTCCAACCATCCTCCAGCACTGCCAAGGCCACCACTGCCCCATGTCCCCAGGTGCCACATCCACACAGCTTTTAAATCCCTCCAGGGATGGGGATTCCACCACTGCCCTGGGCAGCTGTGCCAGGGCTGGACAGCCCTTTCTGTGAAGGAGTTTTCCCAATATCCAATCTAAACCTGAACCCCCCGGCTCCCCCCTCCTGGCAGGGACTTGCAGAGCCAGAAGGTCCCCCCTGAGCCTC
>JAWWTY010000035.1:943002-953793 GCA_035222235.1 Margarornis squamiger | reverse complement strand
TGTCCTCTGGAGGCTGAACAGCCCCAGCTCCCTCAGCCTTTGCTGCTCCCAGAGATGCTCCAGTCCCTTTGGCATCTTCTCAGCCTGTGCTGGACCCACTCCAGGAGCTCCATGTCCCTGCTGCCCTGGGGAGCCAGAGCTGGATCCAACACTCCAGATGTGCCTGCCAGGGCTGAGCAGAGGGGCAGGATCCCCTCCCTGACCTGCTGCCAATGCTCTTGCCAATGCCCACCAGGATCCCATTGGCCTCCTTGCCCTCAGGACTCACTGCTGGTCAGGGACAGCTGGTTGTTGAGCTAACACTGCTGACCCAGAATATTCCTTAGCTCTGTGTTTTATTTCTTACCATTGGTGCAGTGTAGGGACAGAGCCTCTCTCCTGCCTTTTTTGCAAAGGCACAAATCCAAAGAAGGAGTGAAGATAACAGGCTGGGGAAGGGCTGTATATGCCTGGAAAAAATGCTGATTATTTTAAGTGCAGTGCAATTAATGGGGAACTCAGGAGTTCAAGTGATAAGCACACAGGTAATAATCAGCAGGAGTGATGATGGTAATCCCTCAAAGGGCAACCAAGAGGTACAAAAGACACCTGAGGTTTTGAATGGGGAAAGATAAGCAGGGCAAAAAAAATCCAAATATATCTTCTAAAAATAACTGCAATGTTTGAGTGTGTGGGTAAAGTTAGCCAATTAAAAAGATCATGACAACCCATGATGGGCCACAATTATCATAATTCAGGGCAGGAGGGACCCATTTGGTGGCAGCAATAAGAAACTTTAGCTCAGTTCTGTTGGATTTGGCCTGCTGGGAAGCTGCATGACACCATGCAGGGCTGTTCATTGACACGCTGGTCCTGCTGGAAATGCCTGGGGCTGTAATGAAACCCAGAGTGAGGAAGAGCCAACAGTGTGGGCTTTATTGCCCCCTGGGCTCTGGAGGGTGGCCAGTGTGCTGAGGGCAAGTGCTGGGGCCCTTTGCTCAGCTGGGGAAAGGCTGCTCTGTCCAGTCTGGAGCTCCAGCAGCTCAAGAGAGATGATGAGAAATGGTATGGGATCCACTGGAGACCTGAGAAAGTGGCCCAGGGCTTAAAGCAGATGTCCTACCATGGGACAGTGAGGAAATGGGTGGTTCCATCTAATGAAGAGATGGTGCAGAATCCCTGAGGCTGGAAAAACTCTCCCAGCCCATGGAACCCACCCTATACCTGATGCTCACCTTGTCCCATGGAACCCACCCTATAGCTGATGCCCACCTTGTCCCCCAGCCCAGAGCACTGAGGGCCATGGCCAGTCCTTCCTGGGGCATCTCCAGGGGTGGGGACTCCAAACCTCCCTGGGCAGCCCCTTCCAGTGCCTGACAGCCCTTTCCATGAAGAAATTCCTCCTGATGTCCAACCTGAACAAGTGCAGGTGTGTAGTTAATAGCTGCATACAACCACTCGAAAGAGAGTTTGAGAGATGATGGAACCAACCTCTTCTCACCACAAGACAAGTTTCTAGAACCCTCTCAGCTGGTGTCCCACATACAGGATAATTTTATTACAGCCATTCATGCAAAGTTAGAAGGTTAGAATATGTACCAACAATCACACAGAAATACTTCACATAACATCGAATATCCTGAGCTGGAAGGGAGCCACAGGGATCACCCAGTCCAACTCCTGGTCCTTCACAGACACTCCAACAATCCCACCCTGTCCCTGTCCTGTTGTGCAAACACTCCTTGAGCCCTGGCAGCCTTGGGGCTGTGCCCACTGCCACTCACCTCTGTTACTGGATATATGTGCAATGGAACACAAGGAATCTGGGGACTGGGGAGTCCAGACATTCCTCCACAGCTCCTTCTCCTTCCCACCTCTTCCTGATTGGAGACCAGATTGAACAGAGCAGATGGAGCAGAGGCAGATGTTTATAACCAAGCCAGCTGTTCTGAGGTCAGCACCCAGAGGTGTTGCTGTGGACAATGGCTGGAGAAGGCTGGATGGTGGTCTGACCCCAAGGCTTGAAGCTTTTCCCAGGATCATTGTCATCACACAAACTCCAAGCCCAAGCCCAGGTGGCCCGCAGGCTGCAGTGACTCTCCAGCTGAGACCCAGGGCAAGTCCTCTCTGTGTGGCTGTGTTTGAGGAGCTGCTTGTGTGAACTCCAACAGGTTCTGCTCTGTGCCTCTGCAGGAGACACTCAAATATCTCATGGCCATGGATTCTTCAGCCTCCCAGCTCCTGCCATGTCCTGGTGCAGGAAAGGAAATTTTTGCCCAGAGAAGCTGTGGCTGCCCCGTCTCTGGAAGTGTCCAAGGCCAGGTTGGATGGGGCTTGGAGCAACCTGGGCTACTGGAAGGTGTCCCTGCCCGTGGCAGGGGGTGGGACTGGATGGCCTTTAAGGTCCCTCCCAACTCAAACTATTCCATGTTTTTATGAAGTCCTGCAAAAACCTCTCACTTTGCCCAGTGCTAGCACAGTCTGACCTGCAAGAGCAGCATCTCCTCTGGCTCTGTGTGAGCAGCTCAAGGATCAGGACTGGGATGTCTAACTCAGAGAAGAAGCATAACTCAACAATCAACAGGAGAAGTGGTGGGAAAAGAAATGAAGTATGAAGGAATGGCAGGAAGAGGGGAAGACAGACCAAAAAGGGCCAAATGTTGACATGGGTGTGGACAGTGACACAGTTGGGTGAATTAGAGGAGCTGTTTGGGCTTCCTGAGGCTTCCCTGAGCTCACACTGCTCTCCCAAACCATCTCTCCATGGACCTGGGCTGCTGAGGCTTCACCACCTCTGCTCACATCCTGAGGGTGGGGAGCACTGGGAGCCATCCTGTTGGGATGGGAGCTCTTGGGCTCCAAAGACCGAGTTCTCCAACTTCTCTCAGGCCAAGGATCTGAATGTTTGGCGACTGGAGACCCCCAGACAAGCAGCAGACTGGCAGCTCAGGCACCTCTGTGCCTCCTTCTTCTTCTGGAGAACATCGGCAGTGACGAGTGGAGGGGCTGCAGCTCCAGGCCCCAGGACACTGCACAAGTGTGAGGGGTTCCTTTGGCATGTGAATACGTCACTTTGTAGTCCAGGATCTTGCTGTGCAGTTTGTCAGCATGCCCTGCTGCTTGTGAGTAATTTGTGTATTCATTATGTCCCCTGGCTGTGCTGTTCTACTAAAGCTGCCCCTTTTTTATGGTGCTCTTTTATCCCTCTGGGAATAGAGCTTATATATCTTTAAAGAAAACAGAGTTATTTCATATTTCTGAAATGGGATTTTAAGTGGAGTAATGCAGATGAAGGGCAGCACACAAACACAATCATGCTTTGTATCTTAAATAAAAAATACCTTTCTCAGGCAAGCACGAAGTGGGGATTTTTCTCCCGGGCTTTCCACAGGAAGTGTTGGCTGTTAAAGGACTCCTCTCTGTGTCTCTAACCAATTCCGAGCACATTCTTCCCACACAGTTCTGCTCTGTACTAAAGACCAAGGCTTTTATCAAGTGTCTTCTGTGTATCCCTGTGGTTTCTCTAGGTGCTAAGCAGGGCTTAGGAAGATGCCAGAGTCTTTTCAGATGCAAAGAGGGGAGCGTTGGTGCTCCCAAACACTGCTTTTGTGGAAATCAGGGAGTAAATGAGCTTGACCTTACTCTTGGCAAGGATCTTGCTGCCCCTGGGCCACTCAGCTGCCTGGCCCTGCTCCTTGTCCCCAGACTCAGCTACCACCTGACAAAAGGGTTCCAGCCTCTCCCGGTGGTGCCGGGAGCCTCTCGGGAATACTGCAGGAATTTTGCTCTTGCTGCTCTTTAGCATGCCTGTGCAATGAAGGGAGTGCAGGTGGCTTTGGAGAGAGCTCCAACATTATGAAATCACTGCCATTGTGTGCAGAGCGAGGGAAACACCTTTACAGGGTGACCTGAGGAGCTGAGGGTGCAGCAGGACTTGGAGCCCCCTGGGATGCCCCTGCTCTGGCGGCTCTTGGAACAGGTCAGGCTGGGAGACTGGGAGGGGGAATGGCAAGCAAAGGGAAGGGAGAGGAGAGATGCTTTGAGCCTGACTTGGATGTGTAGGATTTAGAGAAGGGGCAGTGACTACGAGGGAAGTTGCATTTGCAGGGAAGGATCACAGAATATGTTGGGCTGGAAGGGACCCACAAGGACCATCCAGTCCAATTCCTGGCCATGCACAGGACCATCCCCAAGAGTCACCCTCTGTGCCCCAGAGCATCATCCAAACCCTCCTGCAGCTCTGGCAGCCTTGGGGCTGTGCCCACTGCCCTGGGGAGCCTGGTCAGCGCCCACCACCCTCTGGGGGAAGAACCTTTCCCTGAGATCCAACCTGAGCCTGCCCTGACACAGCTCCAGCCCTTCCCTGGGTGCTGTCCCTGGTCACCACCTGCCCAGAATGAAGTCCCACCAGGAGAGGGACCCTTCCTGACTGAATCCCTTATGTTGGTGGTGTCCTGCACCTTGGTTTTGGAATCCCTGAGCCATCAGTGGCCATGTCAGTGAAGTTTCTCTCCTCTCTACGGTGAGCCTTGGCAGTTGGTGTGAGTGGTCCTGCCTGAGGACAAGGTGACCCCCAGAGGAGTCTGCCAACTGCAGTGAGGTGATCCTCGTTGAGGCTGGCAGATTTCCTGCTCATGGCCATGGGGTTGGAACAAGATGTTCTCAAAGTTCCCCTTCCATCCCAAACCACTCCATGATCTGTGACCGTGTCCTCCCAGGCAGGCAGCTCTGTGCTGGAGGCATTTTATCAGCTCCTCATTTCTGAAGTATTCCAGAGCAATTATCACCAACACCACTAAAATTTGGGGATCAAATCAAAAGAAAGATGTTCAGTCACAGCCCAAAATTCCAACGATGACAAGCAGAGCCCCAGAGAAACACTGACACAACGTGGGAGGTGCAGCACCAGGGAGACACCGAATCTTCTCTGCTGGAGAGCAAGTACAAGTTCACCAGCCTGCAAACTTCAACATTCTTGTCTCATATCTCCCCATAATTTATCACCCTGGTACGCAGGACTAAATCAGAGCTGCAGCAACACTTAGCTCTTAACAGCACCTTCAATCAGGGAGCTCAAAGCTCTGTGTAGCACACAATTAACCTTCTAGCTACCAGAGCAAATTACAACAGGGGCCCAGAACAAATCAGAGCCTTCCCTCAAACAAGAAGGTCTGGATCCTGCCCTCCTGCTGATGCTCAGCCTGGCTGCACCAGATCATTTCACTGGAGCAGAAATAGGGAATAGGAGAAGGGAAAAGAAGAAAAGAGAAGATCAAAGAAGAGAAAAATAGAGAAAATTAGAGCAGGGAAAGAAGGCAGAATCATAGAACCCAATGCACAGGGAACAACGGAGGGAGTGAAGGAGGTGAGGGACTGCCTTGGGCACATCACTGCCCTTCTCTCTCTGGGCAGGACAGACATCAACTCCTCTTCCATTTCTGTCACTCTTTAGAAAGTCACCTGGCTCATGTCTGAGCCTGCAAAGTGCCAGATCTTTCAACCAAAGGGATGCAGAATTTTGAGGGAACATGCACACAGTGATGACCACACACAGCAAAATCCTGGTTTCATTTCAGCCCCACTCACTGCTTCAGGTTTCTCTTGCCAAAGCCCAGCACAGTGAGTGCCCTCAGAACCAGCATCTGCAGCTCTGGTGGGACACTCTGGCACCTCACATGCCCCTGTGTCACTTCTGTGACTCACGGAAAGCCAAAGGCAATTCCACAACAATTCATTCCCAGGAAGTGTCTGCGACGACATCCAAGCTGCAGGATTTGATTTGTGCTCCCCGTGATCACTTTGCTATTTACAATTGCACAAGGTGGCACTGGAGCCAGGGCTGTTCATTGCACATTCATCCCACTCCTTCCCTTCCCCTCTATCCCCTGGTGAAGGACACCTGAGTTCAGGGCTGCATTATTCTACATCATGCTGCTGACACCTTTGGAGCTGAAACAGCATCACAGTGATGTCACAGGGCACAAGTCAGACCTGGTGACTCATCCATTTCTGTGCACTCACAGCCCACTCCTGTAAAATGACCCATTTGTCCTTATTAATCTTATTTTCTGTTTGGGGCCTGAAGAGAAAACTCCTTCTTTCACAGCTGTGCTGCAGGAAAAACTCCATTAATTTCATTTGGTTGCTCCCATGGACTCTGGCCTATGAGAAAAAAGTCAACAAGGATGGACAGCAAGAAGAAAGAAGTTGTGGATACCCAGGGAAGCTGTGGCTTCCCCATCCCTGGGAGTGTCCAAGGCCAGTTTGGGCAGGGCTTGGATCAGCCTGGCATAGTGGAAGCTGTCCCTGCCCGTGGCATTTCTGGGATTCTGTGAAGAGGGAAGATGCCCAGCAGTTCCTGGACAGGTAAGAGGCAGCCTGGTGACACCTGCAGTGCTCACTGATACACCTGGGGCTGTGCCTGGCACTGCAATTCCCACCCACAATTCCCTGCTTGTACAGCCCAGGTGATCACCTTCATCCTCCAGTGAAGTTATATTGAATCCAGCAAACAAACAAAGCTGATTTCGTTCTTTATGGAAATATGCAGGGATTGGAGCTTTCAAATAGAGGGGATTTTATCTCTCATTCTCTGAGCAAATTGCTAAAAGCCAAGGTTATGGCAGTGGAAACCCTGGCAGTGGGCACAGCCCTGGGGCAGGGCACAGAGCTGGTACAGACCCCTGCAGCTGCCAACACACGATGTGCCCAATGAACAGTTCTGAGCAAGAGAGGGAAAGGGGAAAAGCCTGGAAGTGAAGCACCCAGAAGGGAGGGGCAGGAGAAAAGGCCATTCACAGGTTTCTGGTGATTCCCAGATCCCCAGGAGGGGTCTGTGGTGTCTCAAACACGGGCCCATCAGGTTTGACTGTGCCCAGTTCCCATCTGTGGCAGAGCCTTCTGTGGTGCAAGAGTGTCACAGAGCCACAGCATGCAGGGCTGGCAGGAGCTGCCTGGTGGCATTTCCCTTATCCCCTGCCACAAACCAAGGCAATCCCATTGTGGTCAGCTCAGCCCTTTGGATCAAAACACCCAGTGAAAGAGATCTTAAACATGCCCCTCTCTCTTTCATCATTGGAAGTTTACCCTAAGTATCTGTTCATAATTACCTATTCATAATACATCCTTTGCCACAATTCCACCTCTTTCTTTCTCATTCTAAACTTAAATGACAAGGTATTTTTTCACCTCTGCAGCTGCCTTTAGTCCAATTACAAGTGGCATCACCTCCCTTCATCACCTCCTTGCTTTCAGTGATGACACTTCTTATTTCCTTCAAAGAGCATGTTTTCTAGACCGACGATCACTCCCACTCTGCACCTCCAAACTCATCCACCTCCTTCCTGAGCTGAGCCAACACATCCAGACCCAGGTGTCCAGGCAAATCTGAGATGTGTTGAGTGGAGCAGGCAGCAGTGTCCCACCTCCAGAAGGGTGTCTGTCCTTGCCCACCCCACTGGGGACCCCTCTGCTGTGCCCCTGACCCCCCTGGCCCTGGGATGGTTTCTGGCAGTGCTGAGCATTCCCTACCCTGTCCCTGGGGCAGCTGATTTTTCCCCTTCATTGGAATCATGATACATGACATCCATCACTGCTCACCTGAGCATAAGGCCTGTTTTGCTGCCATGAAAGGATATTAAATTGATTTTATGTGATTTGTTCTTGACAAATCAAACCTGGCTGTAATTCCCCAGCTCGTTATCTCCCAGGTGTTCACGAGCAGTTTGCCTGATATGTCCCTGTTCTTTTTGCAGGTATTTCAGGCAGCTGGCTGGGCAACAGATCCCCATTTCATAATTTGATTTTTTTTAAAAGATGGGCCTTGCATTTACTTTTCCCAGACCTCCAAATTTTCCCCCATTCTCTACACACATCCAAAGACAAAGCCAAGTGCTCTGAGATTGATTCAGCCTCCTCTAAGCGCCATACAGAGACTGCTGGCAGGCCCAGGCAATTTGAGATCCTCTAATGGACCAAAGTGCTCTCTCCCCCCCATTCTCCCTCTGCTGCACAATAAATTCTGGCCCCTTTGTCACCAGAGATGTTTGTTAACTGTGCCATTGTCATCAACTCTCAGTGAAGGCTGAAACAACAGGAGAAATTCCTTTGCCTTGGGCATCATCACTCCAGACTTCTTCTCTTCCTTGGAGTAGCAGTGGGCCAGGGAAAAGGCTCTTTTGTCTTTTTCTCGGGGTTTATTTAATTATAGAATTTTTCCTCATCAATCTTTTTCTCCCTCACTAGTTGTACCTTGTAAAATCCCAAGAGAACACAAGGAAAAGGAGACATGGTCCAAGTGGAAGCTGTGACCCCATCCATCCTCAATTCTTTCTGGGTGTCTCATCTCCATCATTGCTTAAGCCACCCCTCAGCTCCATACTGGGAACGTGGCTGTGCCCATTTCCCATGGGATACAGAGATCAAACCCCCTCTCCCTGTGGTCCCACTGCTGACACAGCACATCCCTGAAGCATTACCTCGGGCACGGTTCAGCCACAGCACCTTTAGGCCTGGTTTTGTGCCCACCCAGAGAATGCACAGGATCAGGGGCCATCCCTTGGTCCATATAAAGCCTGACCTGCACATAAGGGATGTGCTGCCGTGAACAGAGACTTAACCCAGCAGAGCTGGAGCAGCACCAGTTCCAGGGAAAATGCCTCCCAAGGCTTGGGATTGGAGGGGCAGCTCCAATCTCTGCTCTCTGTGAGCAGTGATAGGTCCCAAGGGAACAGCTGGAGCTGGGTCAGGAGTTGGGTATCAGGGAAAGGCTCTTCCCCCAGAGGGTGGTGGGCACTGACCAGGCTCCCCAGGGCAGTGGGCACAGCCCCAAGGCTGCCTTGGAGTGTTTGGATGATGCTCTGGGGCACAGGGCATCTCGGGAATGGTCCTGTGCTGGGCTAGCAGTTGGACTTTCTGATCCTTGTGGGTCCCTTCCAACTCAAGAGAAGCTATTCTAGGATTTTGAGAACTAGAACAGGTTCAAGGCATGGGCTGCAGTTCATTTTGCAGTAAACCAGAAGGATTCCCTACAGGTTTGACTTGAGTCTAAAAATAAACCAACAGCATTTCCACGCAGAGCTGGTGGCAGGGCACGTGTGAGATCCGTGGGGCACGTTAGGACTCCCTGTCCCTGCTGAGTGTCCCCAGGCTTTGGGAGTTTCTGAGCTCACCAGGCATGGGGAGCTTTTCCCTCCCTGCAGAGACCTTGGATCCAGCCTTTCACAAGGTTTCTGGGCTCTGTGACACTTCTATTAATCACCACCGTAGTCAATTATTTATTGGCCCTCTCAGTTGTTCTCTGTCATGGCTGGACTGGAGCAGCTTGTGCTTCCAGACAGGCTGTCATGTATGTGCTTATCCTTGGAGCTCATCCCCACCTTCCAGGCTGATGGGAGAGATTTAGGGCACTTGTCACCCCACTGCAGTCCAGAGCTGCTCTGGCTGTCCCTGCAGCACTCCCAGGAGAGGACAAAAGGTGGCTTTTGCTATGGGTTTAAAAGGCATTGACTGCTTTTATTCCTGGCAGGGAGGGGATGGAATAATAGGAAACAGGAGCAATCAATCCCAGACCATTAAATAATGGCACTTTGATGGGACCATTACACCAATTAATTCTAAGAGAACCAACCATTCAGTTTTAGGGCCATGTCTTGGCCTGAGCTTGAGCCTGGATTTCTGCTTTCTCATCTGCCACCCTGCAGGATAAACATTCCCCCCGGGGCTGGCTGGGATGGGACATGGCAATGTGCAGACAAGGACCCTCCAGTGCTGTGCAGGCTGAGTGCCCTGGGGGTGCCCAGGAGGTGGTGGGCACCGCCAGCCTGGGCTAATCACTGAGCACATATTGTGCATGCCTTTGTTATTCATCTCTGAGGTCCCCCTGGTCCCATCCCCTCTTAATGAATTCATGATGATGATGATGTGGTCATTAAAGATGGTGATTCTCTCAGGGCTCCTGTGCTTAAATTACAAGAGTAAAACATTAAACAGAAGTTCTGAGCCCTTGCAGAGCCACCGACTTTTCATGATTCCTAATTAATCCAGGGTGTCATTAACCAGAAGCAGCAACACCGGTGGCTGCTCCTTTTAGTGGAGCACTGGGAGTCTGGGTGTGCATCCTCAGACTAGGAGCAGGTCATGCTCTCTGTGAGTGCCACCTGCCTTGTGGTCCTCGGGCATTAACTGGCCCTGCTGGTCATGCCCTACAGCCTTTAGGAAGAGCAGCATCCCCACCTGGCAGCCCCGGGAGAAGGTGTCCCTCAGCAAGGGTTTGGTTACTGTGAAACCCTCAGCTCTGGACTACTGAGACATCACAGAAACATGGAATCACAGAAGAACCTGAGCTGCAAAGGACCCACAAGGTCCACTGAGTCCAACCTCTGTCCCTGCACAGGACACCCCAACAAACCCACCCTGTGCCTGAGAGCATTGTCCAAATGTAAGGTCCTCTCCTTATATCCTTAAGTCTTCTTTTCTGCCTTCACAACACCCGTTCAAACTGTGGAGAACCTTCCTGGCTGTCAGGGCAATGGAGATGGTTCAGGGCCTGGAGGGGAAGCATATGAGGACACTGAGGGCACTTGGGGTGTTCAGCTGGAGAGGAGGAGACTGAGGGGAGAGCTCATTGCAGGTCCAACTTCCTCGGGAGGGGCAGAGGAGGGGCAGGCACTGATCTCTGCTCTGGGGGTACCAGGGACAGCACCCAGGGAAGAGCTGGAGTTGTGTCAGGGCAGGGTTAGGTTGGATCTCAGGGAAAGGCTCTTCCCCCAGAGGGTGGTGGGCACTGCCCAGGCTCCCCAGGGCAGTGGGCAC
>JAWWTY010000035.1:918911-929427 GCA_035222235.1 Margarornis squamiger | reverse complement strand
AGAGGGGGGTAGAATACATAGCTTTGATCACCCCCACACAGTGATAACTGGTCCCACCTGCTGAACTAGGACACCAGCAAATGCACCCTTTGCTTTATCAGGGCACAACAACAGATGTGCAACATCCTCCTCTGTGCCTGCAGGCCTCGCCCTGGGTTTGTGGCTGTTCCTTGGCTGGTCTGCACACAGCTCAGCCCTGCAGAGCCAGCAGTGCTTGGGTGTGGCTGCAAAGCCTGGAGAGCTGTGAGTTGTGGGGACCCCAATTAGCTGTGATTGCCATGCCCATGGCAACAGAGAGAACCGTGTCCCAGCGCAGCTGGTGCCACCACACAGCTCTCGTGGGGCTGAAGCAGGACAGGACAGGATCACGAGGTCTGTGTCTCCCTCTGAATGAGAAGTCTCAGGTTCTGGTTGAGCTTGCTTGTATATTGTTGGTTGCTGAATATGAATGCCTGAAGTCAAAGATCCCGGTGCCACAGAGCCAGCTCCTGAGTGCTCTCTGAACCCTGATGGCCAGTTAAGTGGTTTATGGCCTCCTGCAGGGCTCTGCCAGCAGCTGCTGTGTGCAGGGCACACTTCTGGCACCTTTACTGCTCTCCTGCCCAGTCAGGTGTGACTCCTTCATTTCTGACACAAATGGGCCCTGCAGGGAGGCTCTTCCGAATTAATTGTTGGCTCATCCTACCTGTGCCCCACAGTCCTGAGTGTGCTGGGACAGAGGGATGGAGCTGAGCACAGAAGGCTGTAATGTGATGATCCTGGGAGTGAGGCACGCAGAAGAGCAGATGGAGCATTGGCTCCATATTCAAAATGCATCTGATTTGATTACATTGGTCTTTACGTGGCTAGAAAAACATTTCAAGCCAATTACACAAAGCATTTGCATCTTCTGAACCTCAGGCTGGGAGAGATCAGAGAATCACAGAATCATGGAGTCACAGCATATTCTGAGATGGAAGGGACCCACAGGGATCATTGATCCAACTCCTGGCCCTGCTCAGACACCCCAACAATCCCACCTGTCCCTGCCCCATTGTCCAAACACCCCTGGAGCTCTGGCAGCCTTGGGGCTGTGCCCACTGCCCTGGGGAGCCTGGGCAGTGCCCACCACCCTCTGGGGGAAGAACCTTTCCCTGAGATCCACCCTGAGCCTGCCCTGACACAGCTCCAGCCCTTCCCTGGGTGCTGTCCCTGCTCACGGGGATCAGAGATTGGAGCTGCCCTTTGGGAGGAGCTGCAGACCTCGGGGAGCTCTGCCCTCAGTGTCCTTTTCTCCAGCTGAACAAGCCAAGTGTCCTCAGCTGCTCCTCATACGGCCCCTCCAGACTCATCACCATCTGATCAGTCAGTGTTTTTGGGAGCCACTTTTGGGATGCACAGCACCAGATCTGGGGTGGTGGGCAAATACGAGTTTTACACTTTGTTTTCCCTAAATCATGGCCCTTTTTTTTTGTGAACTAGTCATAGCCATCAGTGCTGGGGACACCCCAGCCTTGGACAGAAGTGTCAGGGAAATAAATCTTCTCTTCCAGGGCTGCTGGAGATGCAGGTTCAACAGCAAGTCACTTCCATCTGCTCAAGTTATCTTAGCATTGTCCCTTGAAAATGGGATTTTGGAGCTGAGCTGGGCTGGTTCTGCCCTGCCAAGGGACCATCTCTGCTCTGACCCATGACTAACAGCCATGGAACTGTGGCCTCAGGAAAATCAAGGGCACTCTTTTCTTGCTCATGGAAAAGTCAATAAGAAATAAGTGAGGGATGACAGAGTTGCAGAGTGCAGATCTCCACACACCACACTGGGCTCAGTCCAAGAGCTGATCCCAACAGGAGGGGAGAAGCTGTGCTTCTCCAGCTGTGCTTTTCCAGCTGTGCTTCCCCAGCTGTGCTTCCTCAGCTGTGCTTCCCCTGCTGTGCTTCTCCAACTGTGCTTCCCCAGCTCTGCTTCTCCAGCTGTGCTTCTCCAGCTGTGCTTCTCCAACTGTGTTTCTCCAGCTGTGCTTCCCCAGCTGTGCTTCCCCAGCTGTGCTTCTCCAGCTGTGCTTCTCCAGCTGCGCATTGCTCCTGGTTCTCAGGCTACATTCTTGGGGGAATGGCTTCCCACTGCCAGAGGGCAGGGTGAGATGGGATATTGGGAAGGAATCCTTCCCTGTGAGGGTGGGCAGGCCCTGGCACAGGCTGGGCAGAGAAGCTGTGGCTGTCCCTGGATCCCTCGAAGTGTCCAAGGCCAGGCTGGACAGGGCTTGGAGCAACCTGGGCTGGTGGAAGGTGTCCCTGCCCATGGCAGGGGGTGGGAATGGATGGGCTTTCAGGTCCCTTCCATCCCAACGCATCCCATGAGTGTGATTCTATGACATTGCTCACTGGTCTCCGGGTAAAGCATCCAAATCAATGCCTTTAGGAGAATAACTCTGGCAAAGAGAGTGCAGGGAGCTTTGGGACTTGGGGGATTTTCAGACGCTGCTCTGTTGAGATGGTGCGAGACATGAAAGAGCACTTTGCACAGCAGTCACCCTGCTCCCAGGTCTGCCTTGTGCTGGTCAAACCATCCCTCAAGGAACATCTTCTCTCACCTTCTTGCCCTTGTTACCAGAGATGTGGCTTCCAGATGTCTCTTCCTCCAGCCACGGGGACTGAAGGATGATCTGTGATCTCCTTGGCCTCAGAAAAATACAAACCACAGAATCACAGAACAGTTTGTGTTGGAAGGGACCTTAAAGATCATTAAAAGCAGAATTGATGTTGTGGAGACAGTGGGGAGCAGGTGCTGGGCAGAGTCAGAAATGCTCCTTGACCTTCCAGCTCTTCCAGGCTCTCACTCAGCTCAGCCTCTGTTTTCCCTTACAGCTTGTCCATCATCTTCCCTCTCGGGGACAGAACAAGCTGTGAAGCTTCACATTTTGCCCACAGATGACAAAATGTGCATCTGTAACATTTGATTGATAAGACTTTCACATGGAAACCGGTGGAAGGTGGTGCTGCAGCCAGGCTGAAGTTCTCTCCAGCATCATTCCAGAAGCAAATTGAGCCTTCAGACACCTGGTGGGAGCTTTACAGACACCTGGTGGGAGCTTTACAGGCACCTGGGTGGGAGCTTTACAGGCACCTCTCTGGGAGCTTTACAGGCACCTCTCTGGGAGCTTTACAGACACCTGGGTGGGAGCTTTACAGACACCTGGGTGGGACCTTTACAGACACCTCTCTGGGAGCTTTACAGACACCTGGGTGGGAGCTTTACAGGCACCTGGGTGGGAGCTTTAGGCACCTCTCTGGGAGTTTTACAGACACCTCTCTGGGAGCTTTACAGACACCTGGGTGGGAGCTTTACAGGCACCTGGGTGGGAGCTTTAGGCACCTCTCTGGGAGCTTTACAGACACCTGGTGGGAGCTTTACAGGCACCTGGGTGCTCACACAGCATTACAGAGCAGGAAAAAGAAGCAGCTGGAGATCACATTTCTTGTTCAAATACTCTTGTTCCCATTCTTGGCAGGTTCTCCTGAAGGTCCAGTTTAGGGACACGAATGGAGCACTTTCTGTTTTTAAAATCATCAGCATACAGGAATTCTCACTCTGCAAGAGTTCTCGTTGCTGTGTTGAGGTTGGGAGCTGCCACAGTGCAGGGAGCTGGAATTACAGTAAATGGCAGTCAGGGAGTGAGGAATGTCCAGCCTTTCACCAGGAACACTCTGTGATCCACTCCATGATCTGCTCATTGATCCCAGGCTGCTGCTTTCTGTGCCCCCCACCACTGACTTTCATCTCCCTGAACGTTTTGGCTTGTCCTGTGGTCCAGCTCTGCCAGTATTGATGACACACAGGTGACAAAATAAAATAGAAATTATTAATTTCAAGCTCTGTTGGCAGGAGGAAAAGAAAATCAATGCCTGGCAAATGGAATAAGGAGAAACTGGAAGAAAGGAAAAGCTCTCAGTAACTCGTCTGTGACAAGTGACAAAGGCAGAGGACTGTAAATAAAGGACAGGAGAGTGTTGCTGTTTCAGCCACTGTATTTTAAAGGTGGCTTTTGCATATTAATGGAAAATAAGCCCCCTGTTTTCGTGAAGAGTTGTTGACATTCTCTAGAGGAGACGGAGAGCGTTGGGAGAGGAGTGTGCTGCTCTCATGTCCCTCTCTTTGTTTGGAGCCAGGTGGGAGAGCCCTGCAGGTGCAGGATGAGAGGGCCCAGGGCCACTGAGGACCTTTGCCTGTGTGCTGCCCTGGGTGGGCACCTGGGAGAGCCCCAGAGCTGGTCCCCAGGGAGACGGAGCACCTGCAGCCCACACGCAGCAGGATGGAGTGCTGCACAGCCACGCCAAGAGCAAGGGAACAGAAAGCACCTGCACTACAAAGGCATCAAAGGTACAATCCAATTAAAGGCAGGACACTGCAAGAGTTCATTCTGTGCAGGGCCAGCAGTCGGACTCGGTGATCCCTGTGGGTCCCTTCCAATCAGGATGTTCTGTAATTCCAGGGTTTGAGGGAACTCATCAAATTTACAAACACCAGCAGTCTGGGAGGTAGACACAGATATTCAGAGTGAACTTTCAAGGGCACAGCTCCTGTCTGGAGACCCAAATAAGGGCCAGATGTTTGAAAGGCTTTGGTCCCATGGCTGTCATTGTCAGTGCAACAGGATTTTTGGAAGCTACACAGGGCACCAAACGCTGCAAAAACTCACCCTGAAAGAAGCTGAAAAGTGCTAGAAACTATTCATATGGTGAGCAGATGAATAACAAAGAGTGTTTGAACTGTCTGTAAACCAGACAGGTACAGATAAGTCCTCTCAGCCTCGTGACACAGGCAGAAGTGTATTTTTCAATTAAACTGAGAGATGACAAATCCAGAATTGATGAAATGACATTTTCTTTGGGGCATTGAGATGGGATTCGGCTCCAGCAGGCAGAGACATCTAAAATACAGACACCTGCTTCCAAACTGTTCAGCAGGAGGGGGAATCCACCTGACCGAGTACACATATCCATGTGTGGAATAGGTAACTCCCCTCTCATGCCCTGCTGACTGTGGTGATGAGATCCCCACTGATATTTTGGCTGGCGAGGAAGGCCAGCCCAGATGAGACCCCTGCCCAGTCAGGTGAGTTGTTTCCTTGGACTATTAAACTGTGGAACTCATTTCCACAGGAGGGTATGGAAGGCAAAAGATAAGCTGCATTCAAAACCGAGACTGGAATAAATATGAAAATACAAGAATAGCCCCAGTTCTTGCAGATGGTGTTAAGTGCATTTTGGGATGGCTATGAAGCTGCTGGCTTCAAGGTTTAAATCCATTGCAGACTGTTAGGATTAGGATTAAGATCTTCACAGAGGCCATTTTATTTCCTATCTCCCTCTGGTGATCAGAGGTTGGCTGCTAAGCTGGATGGACCGTGAAGCTACTTTAGACTGTCAATATTTTCACCTGCACAAAGTCTCCTAAGATTTCTTGAAAATCCAACAGCTTGTACTGAATCATAAGTAGTGGGAAATCAGAAGTTTAATGGATCCAGATTAGAATCGGGTACAGCAGAAGAGAGCAGAACAGAACAGAACAAGAAAATGGCAACAAAGAGATGTGTAATAATTTAAAAAAGCATATAAAAGAGGTGCTTAAAGACAAGCTCCAAGTGCATGGCAGATGTTCAGGGAGGGAGATCACTGATGTTCTTGGTTGTTTTTACCAAGGAAACAGATTTACTGTGGGACCAAATTCGAGGTTGGACTGTGTAACCTGTTGCAAGCACAAGAACTTAACATGAAATACACTCCCAGCATGTGTGTCTGAGTCAGCCACCCCTGCCCTTGAGAACACTGAAGACACAGTACAGGGGGGTTTTAGGCAGCCCCTGCCATTTCTGTGGCAGAGTCAGGAGGATCTGGCCTGAGCTACAGTGAAATTCAGAGCCTGTGAACAAACTGGCTTGGTTTTCTGAGCTGTAACTCTGGCACTTGTTTAAAAAAACGAGAGAAGCCCCCCTGTGATGAGGAGAATACCAGTGGCTGGGTTATGCACCAGGAGCTGCTGCCTGTTAGAGCCATGGAAAGCTCAGCCAAACTGGTGGGTCCAGGAGACAGCCCTGGCCACTGGGGGATGCTGAGGAACAGCTTTATCACTTAATCACTGATTTGGAACTGCCCCATGACAGAAGTGACAAACAGACACAGCAAATGTGGTGTGCTCACTCTGGGCAGCCCAGGTGAGAACACCAGCCTGTGCTGTGGTCACCCCAAACCAGGCTGGTTTACTTCAATAGCTGCTCCTTGCTGGGAAAAGTTTATTCCTTTATAACCATCTCCTTCCATAACCTCAGCTGTGACCAGTTCTGTTCTTCTTCACTTGATAGGGGGTTTTGGTATAACCAAGGAGAACTTAATCTGAGAACATGCCCATCTGAGAGAGCACTGTGCCCAGAGCTTTATGGAAACCTTCCAGCATTGCCCCACTCCTCCTGGTTCCTCTGCAGACACTCTCTACTTGTTCTTCACGTTATGAGCCAGCGTAGCATCAGCAGATAGCTGAGGAGGGGATTGTCCTGCTCTGCTCTGTGCTGCTGCAGCCTCACCTCGAGTCCTGAGGGCAGTTTTGGGTGCCACAATACAAGAAAGATCTAAAGCTATCAGAGAGTGTCCAAAGGAGGCCACGGAGACCGTGGAGGGTTTCAAGGGGAAACTGAGGCTGAGGGCACTTGTTGTGTTCAGCTGGAGGAGACTGAGGTCAAACCTCATCATGGTCTGCAGCTCCTCAGAAGGGGCAGCTCTGACCTCTCATCCCTGTGAGCATTGACAGGACCTGAGGGAATGGCTGGAGCTGTATCAGGGCAGGCTCAGGTTGGATCTCAGGGAAAGGCTCTTCCCCCAGAGGGTGGTGGGCACTGACCAGGCTCCCCAGGGCAGTGGGCACAGCCCCAAGGCTGCCAGAGCTGCAGGAGGATTTGAACAATGCTCTGAGGGACAGGGTGGAATTGTTGGGATGTCTGGGCAGGGCCAGGAGTTGGACTGGATGATCCTTGTGAGTCCCCTCCAGCTCAGGAGACTCTGTGGTCTTCTTCCTCTGTGTTTGTAAATCATCCATTGGATCAGTTTTGGCCCCCACTGCAGGCTCCCAGTACCCCCCAAGGCCTATGGACTGAATTAATTGTCCCTGTTTGAGAGCTTTCTGTCAGGGCAAGGGGTCTGGGGACAGGTTTGGCTGTATCTGTTCTATCTTCTGACACACACAGAACTAACATAGAGACAACAAGCACAGAGACACTGGCCCAGCCCAGGGACAGGGGCTGCAGACCCCCAAGCACCAGCAGGTCCAATGTATGACTGCAGCCCAGGGTAATGTAGGAGAGACTGGAAGTCAGAGGTGGCCCCTCAGGGCAGGGTTATCTCCTAATGCAGCCCCAGAGAGTCCTAAGGCACCGTTAGAGCAGGTGAGGAGGGAAGTGTTGCTGCAAGGGCTGCAGGGCTGCACTTAGAGCAGTGTCCTGTCTGAGGGGGCTAATCCAGCCCCAGCAGTGCTCTGTGTGCAAAGCTCTCAGTGGGGATGGGTGTGCTGGGGTAAAGGTAAACTGGTGGGAGAAATGAACCCAGCTCAAAGAGAGATGACAAGTCAGAGTTACTATTTAATAAACAGAACACAATAAATACAGTGATACAGAGAAAAAATTGGTTTTGGCCCACAAAATGAACTGAGAAGGGGGGTCAGGCTGCTTTTGGTATTGGAGAAGACTGACCAGCCTGACCCTTCAACCCTAAAGATACACATCCCGTGGAAGAGCAGTGTCTGGACATAAAACTGGCACCAGTGAGGCTGTGAAGGCAAAGGGTCCTGACAAGTGATGGTCCTGGTGTCACCCAAAGCTGCTGAGCTCACAGAGACATCTGACTGACAGCCCAGCACTGTGCTATAAAAGTGCAGTCCTCTTTTTACCCCCACGTTCTTCTAACACCCCCCTGCTTGGAGAGTGTGTGGAGATTCCTCCCTGGAGTGGGGACACCCCTCCAGGTCCCTCCCTGAGGCTGAACAAAAGAGGTTTGCCCACAGACGTTGGTCTGGGTGAGTGACATCAATCTCTGCTTAATGACAGTTTTGCTGCCTTTGATATCATGGTTTCAATATTACTACAATAAATAGTGCACTGTGGTAGTAGTTATATAATAATGTGCAGTAAATAATTCTGATTCAGCTCTTTTAGTCAAATCATTATCACCATCTGTTGAACTAAGTAATTTATTTTATTCATATAAATATATCTGGTTTGCCATCCTTGATCCTGTGGGACAGTTGGCTTAGTCTGGGTCTAAGACTGGATCCAGACACACCCAGACTGCTCCCTGAGGAGGTGTTTGGAAAGCCAGTGGGTCCTTTCTGTACCTTGTGACTCCCTGGTAAACTTGGTATGAAGATCCCATTCTGGCTGTGACAAAGCTGGGTGTTTGCAGTAGCTGAGCTGCTCATCACTGCAGCGTGGAGCAGGATGGGGGTAACCCCAGGCTGCTGAGGATCCCCATTGGCCAAGTGCTGCTTGTGTGCAGCTGGGAGAGCAGTGGCACATTCCACCCCAAGGAACACGGAATGTGTGGGTACTGAGAAACACTCAGTTACATTTTCAGACAGGCTTTTGCTTCCAAAACATCTCCACTCTGGAAGTGTAAATCTTCTGAGTGAAATTAGAGTTGGCCCTGTGAGTTATAACAGTCATAAAATACAGCCCAGGCATGTGGAATCTTGTGCCTAAACTGTGGCAATTACACATTTAATCAGGAAAATATGATATAAGGATGGCTCAGGACCCAGAGGCACGAGGCATAAATAAGAGAGCTGTGGCAGGCACTGCTTTGGGGCTATTTGAGTCAGGGCTGGGGGGAAGAAGCCAAAACACGGTGAGGATGTTGGTGAGAGTCTACAAACCCCCTCAGCAGAGAATCCAAATGCTACAAAAAATAACCTGGTAAACATAAGGATGCATAGCCAGCCTTAGCCTCATCCCTGGGGCATAGAGAGAATTGGACACAGATGTAAAGATGATGATAATAACCCAAAAGTCTGAGGTCTGACCAAGATTTTTAGATGAGAAACATGATACGGTACAAAGTTCAGGGGCCATCGGTTTTCACTGGCTGGGAAAAACCTTCTCCTGCAGCAGTAATGAAATGAAAGACAGATCATGCAGCACTAGAAGTAAAAGAAATGCACAGATAAAAGTAGGAAAGTGTTGCAGCGAGCCTTAAGTGTCTTGAGATGCAGTTTAACTGGGCTGGTCAGCCTGACAGGGCCCTGCCAGCTGGGCAGGAGCGCTGGGAACACCAGGATGTATTTAAGGGAAAAGCTGGGAGTGCTGAGCACTTCTGTTATAGAGAGTGTTTCACTAACAGGCAGTGGAGTTAGCTGAAGAAAGCAATGGAGGGTTGGTCTCCTTGGGTGCACCCATGCCTGTGTCTGTCCCCAGAGCCCCTGGGTCTGGACCTCAACCCATGGAGTGGCTTCCAGTCCTCTCCAGTCACCACAGACCTGCCTGGCCTTCACGGGCCCTGACCCTGAGCCTGACCTATGGATTGGCTTTTTAATAGAGCTCGAGATGCACACACAGGAACACACCCACACAGCAGGCAGTCTTTAACTGGGTCCTGACATCAGTCTGATATGGTCCATGAGGCCTCCTGACTGCAGAGGGTTGAATTGCTCCCATTTGCCACCACCATGAGCATGTTGTGTGTCCTTCAGCCCTGCCCAGCCAGCGCTGGAGTGGGGAGTGCTTTTGATTCGGGTCTCAAGCCCCAGCAGAGTTTAGGCTGCAAGTTAAACTGAGTGCTGTCCACCTTTGAATGATCTGGGGAAATCTGCACCATGAAAGGTAAAACATTGGAGGATTGAGGTTGTCATACTTCAGTTTTATTGAAAACTCACCAAGTACAAGGTGCCTTTGTTTTCCTTTGCTGATATCACATTGTGCTCTGAACTGCCGGAGCTCCAGGAGTGTTTAGACAATGCTCTGAGGACAGGATGGGATTGTTGGGCTGTCTGTGCAGGGTCAGGAGTTGGACTGGATGATCCCTGTGGGTTCCTCCAAGTCAGCAAATTCTATGATTCTGTGATTCTAGGAATGTGTGTAGCAGAGATCCAGCAATGAAGGCTTGGACACATCTGTAACTATAGGGAGAGATGCAATTTCTACCTTGCAGTTCATTTCTTTCAGGCCCAAAGGCTGCTGGGCAGCCCCACCTGCCTGTCCTGGGGGTGCTGGCTGCCCCTTTACCTTGGGCTGCATCTCAAGGAAAGAAGTCATTGCCTTCCAAAGATGACTGTGGAATAACTTGGCCCTGAACTTTGCCTGGGAAGTGTTGGGAAAAAGAAAGAGACTTTCCTCCTGGAAGCCTCTTTCCACAGAACCACAGAATCCCAGGATATGCTGAGCTGGAAGGGACCCACAAGGATCAGCCAGTCCAACTCCTGGCCTTGCACAGGACCATCCCCAAGAGTCACCCCCTGTGCCCCAGAGCATCATCCAAACCCTCCTGCAGCTCTGGCAGCCTT
>JAWWTY010000035.1:873887-885797 GCA_035222235.1 Margarornis squamiger | reverse complement strand
GATCCAGGGGCAGCCACAGCTTCTCTGCCCAACCTGTGCCAGGGCCTGCCCACCCTCCCAGGGAAGAATTCCTTCCCTATCTTCCATCTCTCCCTGCCCTCTGGCAGTGGGAAGCCATTCCTTGTGTCCTCTTCCTCCAGGCCCTCTCCAAAGTCCCTCTCCAGCTCTCTTGGAGCCCCTTTAAGGGGTCACCACCCTCACAGGAAAGAATTTCATCCTAATAGGAATTGTTTTCCCAATTCCCCTAGTTCAGCCCATGTTTCCTCACTGCTGCTTGTCTGCTGTTCTCTTTCCACCATTTCCACAAGTGTAACAAGGGCTTTCACCCAAGACTCACCACCTTCCACCAGTGCCCAGCTGTCCCCCAGGCTGCAGTAGGGTCCTTTTCTAACATCCATCTGCAGAATATAGTTCTGGATTCCACCTGTCTGCTCCTCAAATCCCAACAAGCCTGTTGTCCCTCCCCATTGATGTGAGGAGCCCCACAGTCCTGCATTGCCCTTCACCACCAGGCTCTGCCCTCCCCAGGTGATGGCACCTTGTGTTTCACAGGTTCCTTTTCACAGAATGTTCTGGCTTGGAAGGGATCCACAAGGACCATTAACCCTTACATGAATGGCCCATAGAGGGATCACCCCCCTGGCCTTGGTGTTCTGAGCTAATTTCCAACAGCCCAGTGATGCCCAGCGGTGTCCACCGTGTCCTCCTGCCTTTCTCCAGTCCAACATTGCTGAGTTTCCATCCCACGTGCTCAGCAACCCCGTGGCACCAGAGCTGCTGACAGACAGCAAATGTCTTTTCTGCAAGCTGCCTTCTGTGCTGCAGGAACCCTGCCAGCCTGGATCAGCTGAGCTCACACTGGGGGCTCCTCACTGGGCATCTGTGGGCACCTCCAGTCCCTGCCTGCACCGATGGGTTTCATTCTTTCCAAGGTTTCGTGCAGCTCCACATCCAACTTACAGCTCTCCCTTCCTCTTGCCCTACTTTCAGAACAAACATTTGTTCTTTCTACCTTTAGCATTTATTGCTTTCCACCCAGAGCTGCCTGAATCACAGTGGCTGCATTTTCCCTGATCCATCTGTGCCTTTGGTTCCTGCATCCCTGTAGCCCCAGCCTTTGTCATGGTTCAGCTCTCGGGGTTGCTCAGAGGGACCTGGGTTGCCACGCTCTCCTTGCTGCTAATCCTGCACAAGGACAGATCATGTGTCCTTGCTATTTGGAGGTATTTCCTCAGGGAAAGATCTGCTCCTCTAAAAAAATCCTTCCTGTAATTAGGAGTCACATGGCCTCATTCATCCCAGCCCGCTCTCATCTTCCCCACAGTGCAATGATAAAAAAAGGCTGCATTGTCTGGGACTGTTCTCAGTCACATCTGTCCATGGGCCCCTCTCCTTCTTTTTGTGGTGAGACTTTGTTTTCTCCCCTGCTGGGGGTTTCATTAGGCTTGACAGCTGCCACCACGTGCAGCTCATAACATGCTGCAAACATTAAAAAAGTGCCTCCTGTTCCTAAAATTAAACTGTTTTTTCACTGAGGAAATAATAGACCCCAAAACTGAGTGGGAGCTGACAGGTAGGACTGGCCACGTGCAGAGTGTCTGCAGCACCCAGCTCCTGGAATCATGGAAGGCTTTGGGTGGGAAGGGACCTCAGAGCTCAGCCAGTTCCACCCCCTGCCATGGGCAGGGACACCTTCCACTAGACCAGGGTGCTCCAAGCTCTGTCCTACCTGGCCTTGGACACTCCCAGGGATCCAGGGGCAGCCACAGCTTCTCTGCCCAACCTGTGCCAGGGGGTGCCACATTCACAGGGGAGAATTCCTTCCCCATACCCCATCTAACCCTTCCCTCTGGCATTCCCTGTGTCCTGTCCCTCCAGGCCCTTCTAAAGAGTCTCTCCCCATCTCTCCTGTCAGCTGCTTCAGGCACTACAAGGCCATAGTTAGGTCACCCCAAAGCCTTCCCTTCTCCAGGCATAACAACCCCAATTCTCTCAGCCTTTCAAAAGTCCTCCAGCTGCTGCCCACACCCAGCTGGATGTGCAGCTGGAATCACATCTCCATGGTCCACAGCTGCTTATGTGGGTGAGGGAGCACTTTGGTGTCCAAGGAGTCCCTCTTGCCCTTTACCAAACCACCCTCACCAAAGAAAATGAGTGCCTTGCTGGAATGAATATTCCATTTTCTTATTCATTAAATTGACTTTCTCTTCAATGAGACATTTGAGACTAATTATTGGTGACAGCTTAACTGGAATGGATTTTGCACCTTCGTTAATAGTGAAGAGCTGATCAGTGGTCACTGATAACCATCGTATTTCCCAGAGCTAAAAGTACAGCATTTCTTGCTCTTGATTCTCTTTTACCACCAGCACCACAGTGTTTTACCTGCTCTTGTTGCCACTAAATTGTTACAGATTGTTGTCACTACTGGTAAGTTGGAGTTTTCTCATTTGGGAGAGATTTTAACCCTCCTGCTGCTGACTCAGCAGTGCTGGCTCTTCAGGAGCTTGGAAGTTCCTCAAGACACACCTAATAACAGGCACAGAGAGGTGCAAGGAACCATCACCCATCTAGAAAAATATCTCACAACCACTTGAAGTTTCCTCTCATATCCACCTGAGCATTTAGCCAGGAAAAGCACTCTGGCCAAAGGAAACAAAAGAAAGGACACTTAATGTCTGCCATGTCCAGACTGACCGGGGCCTCCAGGGAGCCTCGAGGAGGTTCATTGCCCTTCATGTGCAGCACATGGGGCTGCGACAGCTACACCACAGCCCGGAGACCTTCCCCCTCCAGGCCCTTCTCACACTCACACCACCTTGTGCAGTCCCACCATCACTCCAGCACACCTTGTGCTTTGCCAAATATTCACCTCTCATCCAGAGTGTTGGAAAAGCTTCAGAACATCCCTGTGATCAGAAGGCTGAATTCAAGTCATGCCTGCCCTTCCCAGCTGAAGAAGCAATGGGGTGAAGGGTGGGGTGTTCCAATCCCCCCTCCATCCCCGACACCAGAGAAGTGCAGGTCCTCACCAGAGGGCTGTTTGCACCCTTTCTGTTCTCCATCCTTCCCTACCAAGGGTTTGAGATCATTTCTACAGGAAAAACTTCCCATTCCCTGTGTTGATGTGCCTTGTCCTGCCCAAACAAGCTGCAAACCCAAGGAATGCTGATTCCAGAGCAATGGGATCAGGTAAAATGTCCCAGTGACAAAGGGGCTCTCGGAGGGGCTCTCTGACCCTTCGGAGATGCTCCCTGAGCCTTGTCCGTGCTCCCTCTGCTCCAAGCAAACAGCAGGCCATGAGAACAACCCCAGTGCCACAAGCCCTGAATGTCACTGGAAAAGAGAGAAGGAACACACACCTGGAGCAGATCAAACATTCCCGTGCTCACTCAAGGCACGGAAAGGCCGGGCTGCCTTCAAATGGAACCTGCGAGTAAAAATAACAATAAGGAGCAGAGGCGAGGGAAAAAGGAGTCCTGGAGCAGAGCTTTGATCACACCCACGTCCTGCCCCCACACAAGTGATGTCCCACTGATCCCTGCAGGGCAGAGCTCAGCTCAGAGCACACGGGTTTGTTCAGAGGGATCTCACCAGCCCTTAGAACAATCCCTTATATTGCCAATGCCTTACAAATGCTGGCAAATCAGGTCAGCAACCCCGGTGTGAAATATTCCATCTTGGCCCAGGTTTGTTTGGTTTTGCAATATTTTATCTGCATGCTCTTCATGAAATAGAAGAAAAAGGTTATACTTTCATTTTCCACAGGCAGCAGAACACTGAGTTTAAGAAGTCCAAAGCATCTTTGCTTCCCAGCTCTTTAGTGAAGTCCTCATAGGACCTCTTTATAGACAAAGAGAATATTAAACTGGAGCCACTGCTTTGCTCCACTGAATTTTGAGATTTCCCTGTGTTTGGCCGAGCTGGGACATCTTCTAGACAGTAGTCCTGGGTTTAATCGTTCTCAGATGGATTCAGTGGTTCTCAAAACCTGCCACAGAAACACAGTTTCCACACTGTGACCAACATGGTGATAGGTCTGAAGGTAAGTGCAGGGTTTGGACCCTATTGGGGTCTCATATTCAGCTTTAAGAATCGGATTACATGTTTGCTCAATAGCAATAAACTTCCAGAGTTTTATGGAGTCATAAAAACACTACAACTGCTTCCATTTATGGCCTGTATATAATTTACTCGGGTAGGTTTCCTCTCTAATGGTGCAGTGCAAGTGATTTGAGCTCTATTAGCTGGAAACAGTACATCTACATTTGCAGAGCTCTCATAAATAATTCCACCCCATGGACAGCCTCCCATCCACACTGGTGTGCAGGGAAGGGGAGGAGGGGCTCGCACGGGCTGGAGGAAGGAGAAGGAGAGGAGGGGAGAGATGGCAGCAATGGAAGAAAAGGCCATTAAGGCTTCACACAAATTAGGAATTCAGGGAACCTCTTCGTGCAGGTGGTATCAAAATCCCATTTTCCTGCTTAATTTGTGCGATGCTTTGAGCCTGAAATGTAAGCACAGCTCAGGCTGCGGGCTGAGCTCATTCCCAGCCTTGCAGAGGCACAAAGGCATTCATTTGAAACGCTGTCTCCCAGGACACAGAGGATTCCTGAGCACTCGGAGATGCACTCACTCCCAGGAAGCTTTAGAGCAATAAATGAAATGTTAGAGGGACTTACAGCTACAGGAGTTGTTTGGGCTCAAGTACAGGAACAAAAATAGCCGTATCTGGGGTTTAGGATCCTTCAGCAGGGAAGGGACTGGAGGTCACCCTGCAGTGAGAGAGAGGATCAAGGGGAGGGCAGGAATCTGTCCCTCCTATTTTAAACACTAGGAAAACTCCCCAAAATGGGCTTGGGCTGCTGGGTCAGGGAGTTGGTGACTCCTTTGACCTCCTGCTCGGGGGTTCCTGGGAGGAAGGAGAGGGAAAGCCACGCTGTGATTCAGGTTCTCCCCTGATCTGGAGCAGATTCCAGGCTGAACGAAGGTGGGTTTGGTGTTCATGGAACTAAAATCCAGTAGTTTGCTGGAGAGAGAGGTCAGTGCTGGTATCTGTGCCAGCACCAACTCACCTGCCAGCCACCTTCAAGGCATGTGGTGTGTTGTGCCAAGGTCAGGGCTCAAGATCTGTCAGTGCAGCCACAGAGCTGGGAATGGCTCAGAAAAGTCGGAAAGAGAGAATATAGGTTTGCTCTGTGTGGTCCCTCGAGGGGGCCTGGCTCTCCCCATGTTGGCGCAGAGGATTTTCAGCAGAACTTAAAAACCAAAATCAAACCAAAAAACAAACAGGCACAAGATTAACCAGACAAATAAAACCTCCTCCACCGAGGGAAGGGGGCTGAGAGAAAGGAAATTTTCCATCTGGAAGAATGACAGTGGAAGGTGGTCAGTGGTGCAGGAAATGTGCTGGAGCACAAGTGTGATGAGGAGCAGCTGAGGGAGCTGGGGGGGCTCAGCCTGGAGAAAAGGAGGCTCAGGGGGGACCTTCTGGCTCTGCAAGTCCCTGATGGATCCAGGGAGGGTCGGGCTCTGCTCCCAGGGAACAGGGACAGGAGCAGAGGGAACGGCCTCAGGCTGGGCCAGGGCAGGGGCAGGTGGGATATTGGGAACATTCCTTCATGGAAAGGGCTGTCCAGCCCTGGCACAGCTGCCCAGGGCACTGGTGGAGTCCCCATCTCTGGATGGGTTTAAAAGCCCTGTGGATGTGGCACTTGGGGACATGGTCAGTGGTGGCCTTGGCAGTGCTGGGGATGGTTGGACTCAATGATTTTAAAAGGTTTTTTTCATTTGTAACAATTCTTTGGGGCTGTATCACCCTGAAAACACCGAGAGAGTGGCAACACCACTTTTGATGTCCCTTTAGCAGCTGATGGGTAAAGGACTGTGTGGGGATGCTGAGTGGAAGTGGGGCTCTGCCATCTCTCCCTGTAAATCACATCACACATAATGACACTTGATTTGCACAAGAAAACAAATCAATTAAGTACCATCAAGCCCTTTTTTGCTAGAATTCTAAAACAAAGGGTCAGCCAGAGTGAGTCACATTAATGCAGAACTGGAGGATGCTCAAGGATAATGAAGAACGGGTATAGATTTGCTGTTACAGACTATTGGTCGTGTGGCTGGTGTGTGTTCACTTCTTTAACATAGGCACAAGATAGTCACAGTGCTGAGGAAGGAGCTCTTAGGCTGCTCTGGCTCAGGCTGCAATGACTTCAGAAGCTCCCAGACCTATTTAACCCAGCAAAATAATGTCTCAGAGTCGATAGGATGGCTCCTTAAAATACATTGGGTGAGTAAATAGCAAGTACAAAAAAGGAATATGGAAGTTAGAGGATGATGCTGGAATAAGATCAAATTGGTCATGAATAAATTTAGACTGGAAGGCAGAAAAAAAACCTAAAACAAACAAACAAAAAAGCATTATGCAATGACTTTCCACAGAGTGCAGTAGGGGCAAGAAACTTAAATTATTTTAAGGTGACAAAAATTTAGGAAAGCTTGTAAAGCCGAATATGGGTCAGGCTGGAGTACTAAACGAAATAGGCAGTAGGAGTTCCTGTGACTCACCTTGGCTCTGCACTGGGGAGGAGGGAGAGGGAAGGTTGGCTTGTTCCTTGGTGATTGCATTTCTTTCTTCCCAGGGATCCTGTACTGTACACATGGCAAGCTGAGCTGTGCTGACAAATATTTCTGTAGCCCTTGCTGTAACAGTAAAGCTCGTGTAATGGAAAAAGGATTTATATGGGAAGGATTTTATGTCAGAAATGGAATCAGACAAGCACTTGTGGACTTGTACCTCCTTCCTTCAGCTTTCTGTGGCCAGCACTGCTGGTTTGAGCTTTCCTAGGTCAGGGAAAAGAAATACCTATTTGCCAGTGACAATTCCTACATGTCCCAGGCCCTGATTCTTGCACAGCCACAAGCTTGTCTTACTATGAAAACATGAGCTCATTTTCTTGGTGTTCCAATTTAGCCTTACAGGGAGTGGAATTAGACTCACAGAAACCAATAAACCAATATATTGGTGACCTTCTCTCCCAGCTTTATTTACTCAGATGTGTGGGATGAAATTCACATTCACAATGACCCAAAAAATGAAAAAATCAGTCAGGGAAACAAATTCTCAGCTTGGCTGCATCCAGTGCAACCAATGCACAGCACTGAGCTAAAAGGTCTGTAGGAACAGGCCTTCAGTCATCAGAAAGTGCTCATTTTCAGCACCTGTGTTGGAATAAGAACGATAAAGAAAACCATTGTGATGTGCTTGACTTCAAAAATGGGCACAAAATCAGTAAATGGAAACTATTTCTTATTTTGTCTTTTGTTTAAGAAAGAGAATAAAATAAAAGGAGTAAAAATTAAAAGAGGATAAAATGAAAGGAACAGTCAAAAGAGTAAAGTCTTTGTGGTGGAGAAACAATATAGATCCCATTGGGACTGAGCAATGCCTATCACTCACCAACAGGACTTTGGAAAGACCAAGCGATGCCAGCAGGACCATACAGAGGCCAAAAGGGGACTGGAGGTGCAAAAGGACGATGATAATTTAGAGAAATAAGTGCCCAGCAGAAAATAATCTGTGTTTGCAGCTGGTTGTGCCATGGCAGGGGCCAAGGAGCTTCTGCACAGCAACTTTGACTTTGTTAGGGGACACACCAGAGCATCGTTCCCAGATCGGAGGAGATCATGGAGCGTAACCAGAGGTATTAACAAATCACCCAGGCCAAAGGATGCTCTTCCCAGAGTACCTGGGGAGCTCCACTGTGAAATTGCTCCATTAATAACTGGTGTGCAAGTGGAATGTAAAAATGGCTCAATGTCATGACACTTCAGTGTGGAATCACCAATGTGGTTTCAATTTATGAAGAGGGTCCAGTGTAAAGTTTGGGAAAATCCAGGCTGGCAGCACATCTGTGCCAGGTTAATTGGGAGAAATTGTAATGTAAAACAGGATCCATGGATAAATAAAGTATAATGGGGAAGAGTCCATGCAGCTCTGCAAAGGGAAATCATGATTTACAGCTGGTGTCGTTCTTTGAAGGAGTCAATAGACAGGAAGATAAGACAGATCCAGCTGATATTGTATTTGCATTTCTAAAGGCGTTTTACAAAATCTTTCACCACAAAAAAAACAACAAACAAACCAAAAAACAAAAACTCAAACCCCTCCCCCCAAAAAACCAAACAAAACAAAACAACCCCCAACTCAAGGAAGATATGAAATGGAATGAGAGGGAAGGTCCTCACATGAACAAATAATTGTTTTAAACCGAGAACACAACGTGATAATTAAATTATTAACATTCACAGAGTGAAAGCAACTGAAATTAGCTTAGTGAATTAAATTAGTGAAAAATAAATGTTAGAAATTATTGTGAAAACAAAGGGCAGTGTGGCAGCAAACACGCAAGATGCAGGCACCTGCTGCCCACCTCATGTGGTTCTGATCCTCAACCCGAAAAGGCGGGCCAGAACTTGGAGAAAAAGGCAGCAGATGTGGTTGAATTGATTCAGAGACCTGTGGAAGTGATTTCAAGAAACAGTCCCAGACACCTTCATCCTGAAAGAAAAGTGTCTGGATGGGACAAGGGGAAGGGAGAGGTGGGTGGGGGTGGATCTACAAAACCATGAGATGAAGGGATGAGCTAAGGAATAATTGGAATCGTTCATTTTCTCTTCCACAGCCACTCAGATATCAATGGCAGGTCCAAAACACACAGAAGGAAGGAAGTTCTCCAGGAAATACTCTGTGGATTTTGCCACAGGCAGCTGTGTCTGATGGAGATCCTTCTTGTGCTTGGAATGAGGTGGGGCAGGTTCCCACCTTCATTCCATCAGTTCCAGAGCTGCAGGTAACCAAAGGGCTGTGCCAGAGCTCCAGGAGGGTTTGGATGATGCTCTGGGGCACAGGGGGTGACTCCTGGGGATGGTCCTGTGCATGGCCAGGATTTGGACTGGATGATCCTTGGGGGTCCCCTCCAGCTCAGCATGTTTTGCGATCTTCTCTTCCTCATATCCCTGTTCCTCAGCATCCATGAAACCCCAGGAGGAAAGAGAGCACTCAGTGCCAGCCCATTGTGAAACACCCAGCTCCTGGTAGGTGGTGATTCCTGACAGCCACTGAAGCTCTTCAGAAGTTTTCCTGTCTCCACTGTCAAACTCAAGCCTGCAATGGAGCAAGGGCTGGTACCAAGTGCACACTGTTCTGTTGGACTAAAGGCCCGTGATCCGCCAGGCTGAGGAGTTCAGTGTAAGCAGTTCTGCTGTGCACAGCAGGGCAGGGAGGGCTCTGCACAGAAACACGGCCCAGAACACCCAGGAAATGCCTTGCCTTGCTGGTCACACTTCAGGTGATAGCAAAGGTTTGGGGGTCTCCAGCAGGTCCTTCACAGACAGGTCCCCCAAGGTAAAAACCAGCTTAGAGAGGAGTGCCTCACGTGGATACAACCCCCTGCAAACTGTCTTTGATGATTTCCATAACCTGGAGCCGAAAAAGCTTTAGATCGAGGCATTTGAGTCAAATCTATTTAGGATGCTCTCGGCTCCCTTAGGAGCAGCTGGGAGTCCATAGGGAATAATGGGCTTCCTCCCTCCAGAGAAAGGAGCTCCATCAGCTGTGATGGACTAACCTTTATTGTTTGAATCTTCTGCTTCAAGTTTCCTGCCAAGTTCTTGTCTTGATTCATAACCCGGGTCCTGAGAGCACGTGCTCTCCTTCTCCCTTCCTGCCACGCACTGGGGGCTGGGCACAGAGGCCTGTGCTAAGTTTGGCAGCAAAACTCTTCTGAGAGTGCAATTACAGCAGCAATAACAACTTAGAAATAGAAGTTCAGCATTTGCTGCTCTCAGGTTCAGGATAAGAATCTTTGCTTTGTTGGAATCTGTCCTGAAATTTTAACTCCAGGCATTCTTGGATTGATTTTTTCCCCCTTCCCTGACCTGTAGGATGTGGTTCTCAAGGATCATAAGAAAATACTCAAGAGTTTACCAGCTTAGCCAGTGCTCTCATTCTCCCTCATCTCTTCCTGGAGTCCAAACAAGCAGTGGCTTTGTTTTTGGAGCACTGGACATTGTTATGTGGCGTGTGAAGGACACGTGGTGTGAAAGGAGCACATCAAGGATCCTTCTCAACCACTACAACCATTGCCTGAGTTAAGAGCATTTGGCCCTTTGAGCCAAACTCTGGTTTCAGCCTGACAGAACCAAGGAGCAGATCAATGGAAGCTCCTGTTCTGAATTACAGGGTCATTAAAGAAGCATCAGTATCTGCTGATCATCTCATCCCTTTATCTCCTACACGAATTCCTAATGAGGGAGAATTTCTAAATCAAGAGAGAAATATGCAATACAAATTGTCTATTAAAGCCCTGCACATGAGCCTGGTAATCTTGGCTGGGCTTCCCCTGGAGAGACCCAGACATTTCTGGCAATTGTTGCCTCCAAACCCTCTCCCAGAGGCAGGTTTGTTTTATTTCCTTAGTAAGGACCTCAGCAGAAGGAAGTAGGGACAGGTACAGAGAGATCCACCCAATATTTTGGCGAGCATGAAGGGAAGTCAGGGACCTGTGACAACCCTCTACAACATCAGCACAAACCATTACTATTCCTGCACCAGCAGCTGTTCGGTGAGGTGGCCCTTGCCAAGGGCTGTAACCCTCTGTGCTCTCTGTATTTTACCCAAAAATTACCTCCTTCCCACTCAGAAGACAAGATTGCAATGTGATCTACCCAGTGCAACGCTAAAAAGACTGGTGTGTTATCCACAAATAGATAAACACAAGATCAGTTGGTTATTTTACATCTTACAAGGCAATGGTGGGATTAATGCTGGAACAGTGCATTTAGTCAAGTGAAAAATTGAAGATAGAAGAGTGAACAGCAATACAATTATTTGAATGCTGGGAAATGAGTTTTTTATGAAACACAGAAGGAATTCAATACATTCTGACTATCAAAAAAAATAGACAAGGCTGAAAAACGACTTGTTATGTGGTGTGTAAACAGCTTGGGAGGGAAGGAAATTGAAATATGTTCTGCAAAGTAGCAGAGGAAGTGACCATCAGCCTGATGGAAAAGAAGCACAAATTCAGATTAGAAATAAAAGTATTAAAAACTGGATAGTCTAGTGATGGGCCAGAAGTGCAGACTCCACCTCATCAAATGAAATCTGGATGCTGATCCACAGATGCTTTGGTTAAACACAAATTCTCAGGCTCATTCCACAGTTAACAGGGAAAAAAATCTCTCAGTCCATAAAATCAGACTTAAGTACCATAACGGTCCTTTCAAGACAAGAACTACAGGTTTTATATCAAAATGTCATCTCCAAGGATTGCTAACATGGCTCATTCCAGCACAGAACTCTTGGAAAATGCCAGAACTGAGGAACTATTCTCAGTCCTCTTGAGCACATGGATGTGCTTCAAGATCACAGGATCTCACACCTTCTTAGCACCTGGAAACCCCTCCAAGGGCTGCTCTCTGAGCCCCTGAGCACCCAGCCTTGCCTGCTGACACCCAGGGCTGCTGGTGCTTTCAGGGCTGTCCCAGCTCATGGATGTCTCTGAAGTGCTCAGAGCTCCTGGGACAGCTTTGTCCTTGCCTGGGAGATGAGGTGATTGCTCTCTGCCAAAAAATCTGAGACCACACTTCATATCAGAGACTATTCAGGAAATAGAAAGTTGATTCCAGCACAATGTGCAGACACAAAAGGAATTTCTAGATTTGGAGAGAAGTGTCACTTAATAAACACAACAAAACTCCTCAGTCACTGCTTAGAACCTTTGAACCATAGAATGACAGGATGGTTTGGGTGGGAAAGGACCTTAAAGCCCATCCAGTGCCACCCCTGCCATGGGCAGGGACACCTTCCACCAGCCCAGGTTGCTCCAAGCCCTGTCCAAC
>JAWWTY010000035.1:855971-873787 GCA_035222235.1 Margarornis squamiger | reverse complement strand
GCACTGCCCAGGCTCCCCAGGGCAGTGGGCACAGCCCCAAGGCTGCCAGAGCTGCAGGAGGGTTTGGATGATGCTCTCAGGGACAGTGTGGGGTTGTTGGGGTGTGTGTGCAGGGCCAGGAGTTGGACTGGATGATCCTTGTGGGTCGCTTCCAACTCAGGATATTCCATGATTCCATGAATGACAGCAGCCTGTCCCCCCAGGCACCAGCTCCTTCAAATGTCACAGCAGGAAGGTCTTCGTGCTTTGGGAGGAAAGCAGGGTTAATGTGTGACATGTGAGCAGCTCCATCTGTCTGGTGTCTCCCCCACAGCCTGCACAAGGTTTGTTTTGCAGCACAGCCCACATGGTCACAGCTGTCCAGGTGAACACCCCTGGATGCAGTCCTCCAGATTCCTGTTTAATGCCAATATCTCAATATTTGTGTCCTTCCCACTGGTGGAACAGAACCGTGGTGTCCCTGATGTTCTTTCTGTCCATCAGAGCCTTCCTTCTTCATCCAGGCTGCAGGGGGACACTTTCCATATGGTGCCACTTGTAATGTCCCTCCAGCCAGGAGTTCCAAGACACTCTATTAATTGATTTATATAAAAATGCCTAAAGATCTCTCCTTAGAGATTTTGGTTTCAATTAGCTCTTTAATAAAGTTTTTCTCATGGACAAATCCCCTTTTTGCTCATTCCGTACCTCCATGAAATTCTACCACCAACCCATTTAGCCCTTCATCTATTACAAGCACTTTTAGCCCTTGCTGCAAATAATTAATCCAATTTGGATTAGGGGGATTATAGATGGTCTCAGTCCTCATTTGGTAACACTTCATTCTTACTTAGCACTTCCAATTTTACCCAGTATTATGAGATACAGGAGGCAAATCAGGAAAGGCTCATTGTAAATGCTCATATATCATGATTTAGGAGGAGAATTGCTGCTCTTGATGCAGAATTAGGGACAGTGAGAAATTCTGTTTCTTGCATGAGTGGGGTGACATTTATTACAAAAAATTGTGCACACCAAAGGAGCAAATGGTTGAATTTTATGTTCAGAGGCTGCAGGAAAAAATAAGAAATAAGTAAAAAGAAGAAAGATTTGAACTTTAAGGAAAGCTTTATGGGTCACATTATCAAAAGTTACATTTCAGAACAGCTGAATGGATGTTTCAGAGCTCTGATCCCAAATATGCACTTTAACTCTGAACTACTGCTTCTCTTAAATCATAACCTACTTAATAACATTTGTGTAACTTCCTTCTCCTCCTCCAGGGCCTGTGCAAACATCCCTAACAAGGATGAACTGGGCCACAGGAGGCTCTGTTGGCCATGCTCTGCTTTCGCTCCGCCTGCCTCAGCAGTTCTTTGCTCCCCAGCGCTTGCAGTGACTGCCCTGAGCAAGTGCTGGGCTCCCTGTGTGCCTTGCAGCTGCTGTGCTGCTGGGGGGGCAAAAGATTCCCTGGGGATTTTGTCAGGAGGGAGCAGCCCAGATGAAACTGGTTTCACTGGACTCACCCTGCTGCCAGAGCTCCTGGGGATATTCCCTGAGGAAGTTGCCAATAATGTCTTCACAAATGGTGGAGAAGGAGCAAATAGGTGAGAGAACAAGGTTTTCCACTGCCCTGCCCTTCCTTTTCCTCAGCTGAGCTCAGGTGTCCCTGCTCACCTCTGGGTACTGTCCCAGCCCCTGCACTGCCAAGCTGAGTGTGTCACAACATCGTCCAAGGAAATAAAACCATAACCCCCCTGAAAACTGGAACGACATGCTGGAGTTAAAACTTGGTACATTTATTTCCTTTTTCTCTTCTGGAGAATTGAAGCTCTGCTCTGAATCAATTAGAAGCAGCCCCAGGCAAATGTGAAGGTTGATTAATGAGGGATCAGCTTTGTCTGCTTGGATCGTGGCTGGTGATTGGGAATGGCTGGGAAGTTTGTCTCCAAAGCAGGAGCAGGGCAGATTTCCCACTGTGGCTTCATCATTACCTTGTCCTGACAAATGCAAGCGATTCATCCTGGATGTTATTGCCATTCCAGTGGTGAGGCTGCAAAGGTTTGCACACACACAAACAGGGGAAGCTTCTGCCTGCACCAAACATCCATTTATTGCTCCAGAAACCTGGAAATGATGATGTATGGCTGTTTTTCCATTCTCACTTGGCATGGGACATCTCTCATCATTGGTGTTAAAAACCATGGAAAACTTGTATATTCTTCTCCAAGCCAGTCTGTTGTCCCTTCTCTAAGTGTTGTATGGATTGTTTTACCTCCTTCAATTATTCAGTGTGATCCATATTGACAAGGCAGTTTCCAAACAGCCCATTGCCGAGGGCCAACAGGGATCTGAGTGTGGATACCCAGGGGATAAATGAACTGAATGGCAGGACCTTCTGCACTTCCAGGATGGGGGAAAGGAGACCTACCAGATGGCAAATGGGTCACTGATAGGAGCCCCTTCCAAGCCCACAGTGCCTCAGCCTGGCCCAAAATTTTGGAGGAAAAATGAAGCTGTGGTCGTGGAGGAGTCACAAAGACCCATCCCCTCACTTGTCCCTTCACGACCCAGCACATTTCATTGCCACATTCCCTCCGAGCTCCATCCAGCCATAAATCATGCAGCACATTTGTGGCACCCCCTTCCTGGAGTCCAGCATGAGTTAATGTGTGCTGGCACCAGCACCACGCTCAAAACATTATTCAACTGCTCCAGCAGAGCCTGGGATGTCAGGAGAGCCAACACTGACTTATCTTAGCTCAGTGTCCTCACTGCAGGGTCGAGTCACATCCACTCCTGGAAACTAAAACATTCCAAGGCTTCATTGCCCAAGTGACTCCATTAACCAAACCCTGATGCCTTCAGATAAGCTGGTGACAAATTACCTCCAGCCAAGTTACAAGGCTCCCCCAGCAGAGAACTTCCCATAAAACATTCCCTGCCTGTTTTTGCCTTTTCCAGAGAGAATTATTCCTATCAACAGGCTTTAACTTGACCAAAAAGAGTACTTTCCTATGGATTCTGCAGACTCTCTGCTAGAGACCAGAATTACCTCTTTGCAAATAACTGGTTTGGGCTGGAAATCAGAAGGGGTGTAGAGATGCTCAAAGGAAAGCTGTAATTTTCATCTTTTTAGCCATGAGAAGGCAAAATATTCAGCCTGAGGAAAGGTTGAATGATATTTTTATGTAAGAAGAAACAGGAAAATTGCAAGGAATTTAAAGAAAGGGGTTTAGAATAAGAGTTAAGCACCTTAACCTGTATCTATGCCAGGAATCCAGCTGAAAAATAACTTTTTATTCTGCTGTACTTCTAGAAGAATATTCTTTTTACACATTTTTACAGTGGGAAGTGGTTTTGAAACTGGTAGTAAAGTAGAAGGATGTTTCATTTTCTTCCATTTGTTTTTCCTTTTTTTTGTACCTTTAAGAAATCTAGGGATTTTTTTAAGAGGGTTGGGAATCACAATAAAAATCCCTCAGTTTTCAAGTAGCTGAACTAATACTTTAAATAATATGTATAGAAACCACATTTCTGATGAAAACGAATATGTCAGTAGATTCAGTCCAGCCAAACTGAGCAAAGCTGGGCTGTTTCCATGGCCATCTTGGTGCTTTTTGCTTTTCCTTTTTCAGCTTGTAACCTTTTGCCAGGACCTGGCTGGCACACACTAACCTCCCTCCAAGGTGGAGGAAGCAGCAGCTCTTCTCAAGGTCTTTCCAGCCTGCCTGGAGCTGGTGTGGAGCCCTGGAAAAAGGTGCTGGAGGCAGGTCTGAAAGGGCAGAGTGGCAGGAGCCAAAGCCTTTTTTAACCCTCATTCTGCCTTGTTTTGCCTGTGCTTGAAGAAGATCCTTTTCCCATTTTCCATTTCTTTGGAACCTGCCTTTATTTCTAAACTGTCCCACTCCTTCTAGAGGGTCCCTTTGTTAGGAAAACATGAATAAGGAACTTTCCCCATAGGAGAAAAGCCAGCAGGTCTGATCTGAATGCAGCAGGACTTTCCTTCAACTTCTGCACTCCAGCCAAGTTGCCTCACTGGGGAATCCTTCCCCAAGGACCTCCTTGGGGCTGCTCCCCACCCTGCTATCCCCCACCCCACAGGGAACGTGGAAGTGGCTTGGATGGACCATGAGTGACGTGTTCTGACCAGTAGATCTTATCTTCTGCCTCCCAGAAGAGGAGCAGCATCTGAATCTTTTGCAGGAGACATGAGGAGATCTGCTGGGGATGGGATAACCCAGATGGCCCAGTTTTCGTGCTGCTTCCATTCAAGGTCCCTTTGTGTTCCCTGTCTGTATCTCAGCACCTCCCAGTTCCTGTGTGCAGGGCACTCGCTTCCCATCACTCCCCACATCAGACATGCCAAGACATCCCATCCTTATTCCCAACACTGTCAGTCACCAGGGACTGCCCCTGGAGGTCTAAGCCAAGGGGTTGGGTATTCCTGGAGGAAACTGTGTCAGACATGAGCCCAGAACTGAATCTGGCAATGCCTGATGGACTGCAGCTCCTCTGGCCTATTTTTTGTCACTTTGGAAAGCAGGAAGAGTTGGTGAGGACATGCAGGAATGTCTCTGGCTGGCTCAGAAGAAGAATTTCTTTTCCTGTGCCTTGGATGGAAGAAGGAAACCAGGGAGCCCATTAGTCCCTCTTGCTTTCAGTCTCTGATTGTCCCTGTGAGCTCCTCCAGCCTGGCACCCCCCAGATCCATGGTGTGCTGGCATGGCCATTCCCTTACTCCTGCACATCCATGGAACTGCCCAGGGGGGTGGTGGAATCACCATCCCTGGAAGTGTTCAAAAAACACGTAGATGTGGTGCTTGGGGACACAGTTTAGTGGTGTCTTGGCAGTCCTGGGGAATGGTTGGACTTGATGGACTCAGACTGTGCCACACCACTGTCACCTCTGCGTGATTCTTGGGGATGGGCTTGTGCAGGGCCAGGAGTTGGACTGGATGATTCCTGTGGGTCCCTCCCAACTCAGCATATCCTGGGATTCTGGGACTCTGTGACTGTTCTCATGTGTATCTGAACTGGTTCTTCCCTGGTCTATCCCCTCTCACTACACCTGAGCTGTCTTTGCAACTCCCTCCATGCCCAGTGGCTCTTGTAGATATTTGTCCATATGGTACAGAATCATGGAACCATGGAATGGTTTGGGTTGGAGGGGACCTTAAAGCTCATCCAGTCCCACCCCTGCCATGGGCAGGGACACCTTCCACTAGCCCATGTTGCTCCAAGCCCTGTCCAACCTGGCCTTGGACACTTCCAGGAATCCAGGGGCAGCCACAGCTTCTCTGCCCAACCTGTGCCAGGGCCTGACCACCCTCCCAGGGAAGAATTTCCTCCCATATCTAAACTAAATTTACTCTCCTTCAGCTTAAAACCACCCCCCTTGGCCTCTGTGTGCCTGTGCATCTCCCCACACTGACCACTGACATTTGCACAACACAAGACTCATTTCCCCGTGTGACACTTTGTTTATCAAGGGAAGAAATCAGAAGATAAAGACTTTCCAGCAACAGCCTGGAATTCTTCTGAGGTTACCTCTGGAGCAAGTTTGAACTCCCTCCCTCCTTGCATCATCCAGTCAATATTTGAGTTGATAATAAAAATCTATTTTCTTTTCAGCTTCCCTGACTCTGCTCCGCTCAAGAACAACATGTGCCTTGTGTTTCCTTAGCTTTGCTTATCAGATCTCCAGCCAAAATGAATGGCCAAATCTCTTACAAACAGAGAAATTAAATGAAAACAACACCAGTGCCAAGTTCTTTGCAAACAGAGAAGTGAAATGAAAAATGCCAGTCGCTGTAGATTCACCCAGCACGTTGAATTATTATCTGTCATGGCCTGTTCTTACATTTGTCCTTTCCCTGGGGTTGATAAATAAGACTTCCCACAAGTTCTGAGCTGTATCAGGAGCTGCGTAGCAGATACTGTTAATAAATCTTGGGGGTTATCTCTCTGCCTTGCCTGGCAGCCCAATAGCTCAAAAGTCTTGCAGTTTCTAATGTCTTGCTTTTTTTAACACACAACTTTGAAATCTTTCTTTCCTTGACCACAGGCCCAAAGGCCAGGTCGGGGCAGCTGTGGCTGCAAGTCCTGATTTTCAAGGGAAGACCTTTGGGCTGACGCACCACGCTTGTTTTCTCACATTTTGTGTCTGGTGCTGTTGTGGTGTGGGTGCTATTTCAAGCTCTGTGCTTCACAGATGGGCAGCCCCAGGGTTTAGTGCAGCAGACAAAGCTGGTTCAGCACGTGGGCTCACTGCTGCCAGAACCCCCAAAAATCCTGCCTCTCCTAAAGGCCAGGCTTTGGAAGCCCCGTCTCTGACTTGCTCTTTGCAGGTAGCAGAGAATCCTCCAGCCAGAGGTGAGGGTGAGTTCCATGGATTACCCTGTTGAAGGGGCCTGAGGTGATGAAATCAGACCTGCACCACTAATTTATAGGCACTGGAGGTGAAACAAAATCCAGACATTGGACAAAATACATAAAAAAGAAAAGAAAAATGCAACCTAACTCAGCTTGATCAGGTTCCTCACAGGCCACTTCCAAGCACTCACTTGGAAGCCGAGTCCTGCAGGACACGGCTCAGGGGCCCAGGCCTGGAGAAGAAGAGCACTTGTGTTTAGTAGTTTCCAGTCTTTCAGCCCTCACTTCCCTGGTATTTCCCCCCCTGCAGCCTGGCTGCTCCTCTGCCCAATTCCCACAGGAGCCAGGAGAGCTCTGCCTGAAGATTCACCAGGTCCTCCTCCACCAGTGCCCGTGGAGCAACATATCCCAGCTGTCCCATGGTTGGGTCTGCTTCCAGACTTTCTGCTGCTCTGCTGGGCACCCACTGCACAATCCTGCCCTACATCTGGGCTCCAATCTGCCAGACCCCTCCTCTGTTATGTTTTTGTGTCTCAGTGTTCCCTGGGAGCAATGGCCACCTTCTGCCAAAGGTTGGCTTTTCCCTTGTTCAAAGACCTCTGAGGAGAAAGCACATCACCTTTCGTGGCTTCCTCATGGAAAAATTGCTTTGTGCACAGATTCAGTTTTCAAAACTGTGCTTGAAATAATTACTGTTTCTCCCATTGTTCTGGTGCTGTGGGGATTACTGTAGAATTATCACAGGATCATGGAATTGTCTGAGTTGGAAGGGACCAGACTCCGAGTCCCATCCAACCCGGCCTTGGATGTTTCCAGGGATGGGGCAGCCACAGCTGCTCTGGGCAAGCTGTGCCCGTGCTATCCCAGCTGGTTCCTCAGCCCGGTGGGGAAGGGAGCAGCCATCGGTCTGGCAGCAAAGCTGAGCAGTGCATGGTTGGCAGGTGCCTTCTGCAAACTGTCTCTGCATCTGCCTCCCCCAGAGGCCCCCATGCCTGTACTGCTGGGGCCGTGTCAGCTGCAAAATAAGTGGCGTCAAGCAGAATGGGCATTTTGCTTCCTTTTGTAATGTATTTAGCAATATCTCCTGTGGCCTCAGATGTCTGCAGGGGGAATTTGTCTGTGACTGTCTCCTGTGCTGTGCCAGGCTCTGCCTCGGTCGCAGTCCTGCACTGGAAGACACCGAGAACACTGAGGACTCCCATCCTCTCTTGCCACGGTGGGATTTCTTTCCCAGGGCTGCCCAGTTCAGCTCTCTGGGCAATCAGAAATATTTACCTGGATTGGCTTCTCCAAACCAACTTTACCTTCAAGGTGAAATTACACGTGTGACAATTCTCTTTAAACAGGGAAACCTTTCCACTTCCAAAGCTACACATGGATGCCAGAGTTTCACACTTCAGTGTAACTATTTCTTCCCCTATTTCTGCCTCTTTGTTTTGAATTGAAAATAAGTATCAATCTCCTTCTCCTCCTGGCTGGAGCTACATTGTTCACCATTTATTAGCTTGTCTAGAGGTTTTGTTATTATTATTATTCTGAGTTTTCTCACTTCCTCTAGTTTTTGTTTCTTGACAAAATAACAAAAGCCTTACTTTCACTGTCTCATTTTTATCCCTTCTCAGCCTCTCCTTATCACACTCTTTTCTTGTTTCAGTTATCAAGAGGCTTTGGCAAGGCCCTCTGTCTGCAAACCCAGTGCCTGCTCCCGGTGTGCCTGCACACCATGGCTGGGGTGCAATTTCGTTTTCTTCTCATTTCTCAGGGCTGTTCTTGCTGCACTCTGGTTCCCACACCCAAGTGCTGCTGCTGCTGCTCACTCAGCCTATGGACACACTCCATATTTCAAACACTCAATCTGTGCATTAAGTACCTCTGAAGATGGTTGAGGTCCGTGAACAGCTCAACTCTGGGTAAACTTGGATCCTGAGGAGAATCTCCAGAATTTGGTCTTTTCCTTCAGCTACATTTTTTCATTAGAATCATCAAATATCCTGAGTTGGATCCCATTAGAATCATCGAGTCCAACTTCTGGACCTGCACGCACCCCCCAGCAATCCCACCATGAGCATCATCCAAACCCTCCTGCAGCTCTGGCAGCCTTGGGGCTGTGCCCACTGCCCTGGGGAGCCTGGGCAGTGCCCACCACCCTCTGGGGGAAGAACCTTTCCCTGAGATCCAACCTGAGCCTGCCCTGACACAACTCCAGGCCATTCCCTGGGTGCTGTCCCTGGTCCCCCAGAGCAGAGATCAGTGCCTGCCCCTCAGGAGGAGCTGCAGCCCTCAAGGAGGTCTCCCCTCAGTCTCCTCTTCTCCAGCTGAACAAGCCAAGTGCCCTCAGCCTCAGCTTCCCCTCCAGACCCTTCCCCATCTTCTTGCCCCTCCTTTGAACACTCTCATAGCTTTTTATCTTCTTACACTGTGGTTCCTCAAGCATTTCCCCTCCCTGCCATGGGCATTGCTACCAGCAGGGAGGAAAGCTGCAGGACTGTACCTGATCTCCACATTGCAGTAACCAGCCCTCCATTGACTCCAGGAGCATCCCTGAGGAGCAGGACAGGCTAGCAGTTGGGGTTCTTTCCCCACGTGCCAGCCTGGGGGCTGAGGTGTCTGTGTCACTCCTCGCTCCAGGCTGAGTGTCTCTGGCTGGGCTGAAGATGGCACCAGTTGTCACCTCGTGCCTGATTCAATACAGCAAGACACATTCTCATGCCTGCACACATCCACATTTATAACCCAAATGTTCATGTTCCAGGCTCTCTTGGTGGTATTTTCCCTTATTCTAAAATTAGGGAGACAATCGGATCTTGCTCTATTTTCCTTATGGGAAGCATTACCCAGTCTTGCTCCTGAAATAGCATGCCTTGTATTCCCATGTGCACCAAGTACACCTGATGGAGAAGAGCTGGAGATCCCTGTTCTTTAATTAAACAGTCAAATCAATGGGCACACGGGATCACAGTGAGCTCTGGCAGGTACCTAAGCTCCCCTCGGAGGCACCAGTGATGTTCTTGCCCTTCTGATTGCCAGCAGCTGATTCTGAAACTACCAGAGCAGAGTGAAGGGTGACAGATGAGCCAGGCACAGAGACACGTCTAACGTGGGAAACAATCCATCCTCAGTCCTGATGGCCAAGGGCTGAGGGAGCTGGTCAGGTAGGACTTCCTCAGAGAGGGTGACCCGAAGCCTCATGGCTTTGCAATGGGCTCACATGGGGGAACGTTTTACCCCCATTTGGCCACTAAAGTGAGATGTCTTTCTGTACAAAAGCAGAAGGTGGTTTATCCCACTCTCAGCCAGCTCACACAAAGTCCTTCCTAGAGGAGCCTGTTTTCTTCCATGGACTTTAAACTGATCCTCCAGCAACAGGTTCAGACCCTCTGCCTTGTTCTTAAGTCCAGGATGGGGTGGGCATGGCCCACCCTGGGTTTTCTGGGCATCCTTCACACCCCAGCATGGTCTCCCTGTGCTCCTTGTCCCAGAGATGACAGGCAGCTCTGGTCCTGTCTCTGTTCTCTTTCTGACCAAAGGGATACCCCAACCCATGGAACATCACGCTCACTATATAAACTGGGGGCAGTTACTGGGAAGGGGCTGTGCTGGGTTCAGGGGGTCTGGCACCAGCCAGTGGGTGGGGAGCAATTGCACTGTGCATCACTTGCTTTTCCCTTTGTTGTTGTTGTTATTATTATTTACCATTATCATTATTATCTATTATTAGCAAATATTATTATTGTTATTGTTGTTGTTGTTTTATGTTACTTTCTTTTAAATTTTGAAACTGTTCTTATCTCAACACACAAGTTTTATTTTGATTCTCCTCTGCATTCCACCAAGGCATGGGGGGAGAAAGGGAGGGCTGAGCAAGCAGTTGCCTGGTGCTTAATTTTAATCTGGGTTTAAACCACACCTGGCCTTGGCAGATCTGTATTCCTGATGCTGCAGGAGAGGAACAAGGATGTCCTATGGCTGAGGGAGACACAGTTTGGTACAGAGGAAGGTTCTTCCAAACTAAATTATGGCATGAATATAGAAAAGCTGTAGCATTCCTCCCTGGTTCGTGGGAGCTGGATAACAGGGACTGTGTATCCCCCAGATAGGGAGGCAGCTTGTGGGCTTCCCAAAGCAGGGCTGAAATCAAGAGCTCTTGAAGGTCTCTCCAGTGGGGCTGGATGGGGTATTTTGTGCTGCAAACATGAGGCTGAAAAGGGGGCACTGGGAGCCAGAATGGGCAGGGAAAGAGGTGGGATGACAAAGCAGCAGCCAGACCTCAAGCAGGTGCCAGAAGTGACAGAACACGGGAAAGGACTCCAGAAAGGATGAGAATCCAGCAAAGGAACCATAAAAGGGAAGAGAGAAGGTTGCAAAAAAGGCAGCACCTGGGTCTGTAACTCCCATGGATCAGAGACTGTCCCAGCAACCCAGGGGGATCTGTGGATGGGTTTGATTCCTCCAGCAATGAAAGCTGGAGCTGTGGGAATACACGAGCTTTGCGTGGACAGTTGGTACCTTCCAGTGATGCATTTGGGAAAAGTGCTTGGGTAGGAAATAGTGCAGGCAGGTCATTATCAATGGCTGCTGATCAGGGGGGTTTGTTGGATGACGTCAAATTGGAGGACTCACCTATTTTTGGGTCAGAATGGGAACAATCAGAGAAAAGGCTGAAGCAAACCTGTTGGTGGCTCTACCAAGAACAGCATTTTGTGAGCAAAGGCATCAGGACCAACTGGTTTCTACAAAGCCTGGAAGCAATTTTTTTTATCCCAATTGAGTACCAGAATAAAAAGTAGTTTATTATCTTTTCTTTGATACCACAGGCACTGAAATAGGTTAATTGTAGCTCCAGATGGATGGCTTGATATGACAACGAGGCAGAATTAAGGTCATTTAAGTGTCCTCTGGACAGATTCATTTTAGCACAGAGAAATTGAACTTATATCTGGAATAGAATGATGGAAACAGAGAATCAGAATCAGGGAATGGTTTGGTTTGGAAGGGACCTTAAAGCCCATCCAGTAGAACCCTCTGCCATGGGCAGGGACACCTTCCACCAGCCCACGTTGCTCCAAGCCCTGTCCAACCTGGCCTTGGACACTGCCAGGGATCCAGGGGCAGCCACAGCTTCTCTGCCCAGCCAGTGCCAGGGCCTGCCCACCCTCACAGAGAAGGATTTCTCCTGTATATCAAACCTAAATTTCCCTATTTTCAGATTGAAGAGACATTACCAGGGGACAACTCAGCTCAGTTTAGGAAATGGGGTGCACTTCTGTCCAGGGTTACAAGGTGCCTGAAACAGCCCCCGGGCCACTCCATGTGCTCTGGGCTTGCCTGGAGTCACCTCTCCCAGCTGGAGAGACATTTCCCCTTGATCAGCAACTGCTAATGTGTGCAGTGCTCCTGTGTAAGGCCAGGCTCAGCTTAAACCATGATGGATAGTGGATATAAAGGTGATGGATGAAGTGTGTTAATTACACAATTAGAGGGAAAGTAGAAAAGGGTGTTGGTAAAAACTAAAATTACTTTGGAGGCTGATTCCAACTTCTGGAGCAGAGGTAAGGAACACAAAGTAGGACAAGACAGGGCTCTGTCTGCAGCAGGACTGTCCTCAAACCTTGTCCAAGGTAACTCCAGGGTGGCTGGGTCAGGCAGAGGATGGGAAAGCTGCATATTTGCATTTCATGGCCAGGGCTACAAGATCATTTTTGCCCATGTGATCCCTGGATGAATCCTGCTGAGGATGGAAGCTCAGACAGGGCAGTTACTCTGAGCACCTTCTGTGAAGGAGAACAGGAGCTTTGGTTTAAACACAGATTCATGGAGTCAGGGAATCATGGAATCTCCTGCACTGGGAGGGATCTCAAAGGACCACCCAGTGCAACTCCTGGCCCTGCACAGACACCCCAACAATTCCACCCTGTCCCTGACTGCTCCTGCAGCTCTGGCAGCCTTGGGGCTGTGCCCACTGCCCTGGGGAGCCTGGGCAGTGCCCACCACCCTCTGGGGGAAGAACCTTTCCCTGAGATCCAACCTGAGCCTGCCCTGACACAACTCCAGCCCTTCCCTGGGTGCTGTCCCTGCTCACACAGAGCAGAGATTGGAGCTGCCCCTCAAGAGGATGTTGAAGACCCCAGTGAGGTCTCTTCCCTCGGTCTCCTCCACGAGAACAATTTCTGGTCATTAAAATCTAAGTGTGCAACACTCAAGCTGCCATTTCCAGCAGGTCTTGTACTCAGAAATAACCTCAGGAGCTTGAGAGCCCAGAGACCCTGGCAAGGAGCCCCCTGGGATGAGGAGCCCCCCCGGCTGCATCTCTGCTGGCCCTGGTGTGCATTATATTCCACTCACGCCTGAAATTCTTGCCAAGGCTGCGAGTGCCCCAGTTTCTGTAATCAAAGCCTTCCCGAGATTTGCATCCTGAAAGGCAGATGCTGAGAGGGAGCCGATTACATAATAGCCGGCTTTGTTTATTTGCTTAAACTTCAGTTTGTATTACGTTGGAGAACAAACAGAAAACAGCCCTTTCTTTCCCCCTCTAAACAGTCCGAGGGCAGCGGGGAGCAGGGGGTGCCCTGCCCGCAGTGCCCCTGCCTGGCACAGGTGCCCAGGGTGGGCTCTCCCAGCTCCGGCTCTGTCAGAGGCATTACATGGGAATTAGTGTAATCAGAGAGCTGGGCTCAGGGCTCTGCCAGGGAAATGCAATGGAGAATTCACATTCTAAACCAGAGGGCTCATCCAAAGAATACATTTACATTTCTTTCCTGTCTTTTATCCTGGAGGATCCCCTCAGAGTGTGGTATGTTCCCATATATGAAGGGCTTTTATTCCCTGCTGGATTTCACTGTACAGGGGGGAGAAATAAAAACACCAAAAGATTTCACTCTCAAAAACAGTTTTCTGGGAAAAAGCACAACCTAGACATGGAAAAGGGCACAAAACAACTTGTGAGCCTGCAGAGGGTGAGCTGTTGTGTATTCCCTTTGCTAGGAGTGGGGAAGATGAACACCATCTTCTGGGAATTGCAGTGCCCTCACTCCTGTTGAACAGTCCAGGTAGGAATCACAGAGGGCACTAGAAATAATCAGCTAATTACTTTCTCATGTAAAAAGGGGGACATGTGTAGCAAATATGTGTTTCAAGGACAATGGAAGGAGCCTGGACTATTGGAATGATCATCCAGCAAGTGACAACTGCAAATCAGTCAGTGTGGGCCAGAGGAAACACCAGGGACAACCAGAGGTGACAAAACACACACACACATCACCCCTTTGCACCCCTTCAGGCCATCCCTTTACAGAAGACAGTGATAACTGAATGAAGGCATTCTCTTTCTCCTAAGTGCCCTGTAAAGGGTCATTCCTGGGGGCATTTAACCCAAAAATCACATCCTGGAGTCATCTTTTTTCTAAAAACATCTCTGTGGAACTGCCAGTTGGAGGAGGCACCTGCACCACCCCACTCCTGGTGCCCCCTCAGGGCAGGGAGAGGTTTTGCTGCTTTTGCCTTGGCAGAGGGATCCAGAGCAGTGAAGATGCTGGTGGCAGGAGACTAAATAAGCTTAAAAGCAACAAGATAAATGTAGATCCTATAGAAAGCTCCTGGTTTCTGGAGGCTGGGAGCCTCCTGCATGGGAAAAAGCTGGAATGTGCACTCCTTGGGACCATGCAGCCTGAGTTTGTCATGGGAAACCTCCCAACTGCTAGAAATACAAATAACTTCCCAATAAAAGGTGCAAAGGTGAGAACCCTCTGTGGTTTTAGTATGGTATTTTGATGGAAGCATCTTTTGGCTCCCAGTACTGGGAGAACTGGGTTTGATAAGCCAGGAGAGTTTTGAGTTTTTCTCCCTGTAGCTGTGAAACACAGGAGGAGAATCCTCACCGAGCAGCTGCTCGTGGTGTCCCTGATGGAATTCAGGGGTTCCCCAAGGACTCTCTGCCCTTCAAGACACAACCCAGTTTTCTCACCTTCCTCCCATACAGCAGCACGTGCACATCACCTCCCCAGCCACGTGGCTGTGGCTGGCAGAGAAAATCCCTGGCTCTGCTGGCTGTGGTGTTGTATGACCCCAGGCTCACCCCACGAGCTCATCGAAGGGGTTTTACACCAAAAATATGTGAGATGTGAGGACCCAAAGTCCACCTGATGGTTCTTTTATACCCTGAGGCCACACATGGGGAAAAACAAAACGCTGCTTTTCAGGAGGTCAAAATAACACACTTTTACTGGCAAATTTTGGAAAATAAGGGAACTTGGCAAAAGTTTAAAGCAAACATTCAATCGACATAAAACATTTCACAAAGCACTGACTTAGCAAATCCCAACCCACCCAGGTTTAAGTTACCCAGACATCAAGAAAAGGAAGTTAGGAGAAAAAGGAGGGAGATCCAGCATAGAACCAGCTACCAGAAGTCCAAGGACAATGTGGAGGCCTCGTGGTGTTGGTTTTATTCGCTCTGGACTCCATGGCCACCACCCAGGTGGGGCTTTCGGGTGTGCCAACCATATGGGATCAGGGTTAGGGGCTCAAGGGGGTGTGCTGTGGGGTTTCAGGTGTGCCAATGATCAGGGTTAGGGGCTCAAGGGGGTGTGCTGTGGGGTTTCAGTTGTGCCAGTGATCAGGGTTAGGGGCTCAAGGGGGTGTGCTGTGGGGTTTCAGGTGTGCCAGTGGCCATATGGGACCTGGGTTAGGGCCTCTGGGGCTGTGCAGTGGGGCAGTGCTCCCGGGGTGCCCGTGGCTGCCAGCTGCACTAGAGGCTCTCAGGGAGAGGGGTATGGGGGCAGAGCTCCCTTCTATCCTGGCAGAACATGATCTGCCCCTTCCCACAAACACAGGATTGTTTCCAGCCATGGAATTTCTTTCAGCCTCTTGCAGGTGTCTCCCTCCAACCCCAGGAGTGTGTGGGCAGAGCAGGGGTGGTGAGAACTGCAGGGCAGGGTCATGCACACCTCGGGGTGAGGGGCCCTGGATGGGGGTACGTGCTGTGACTACAACAAGGGGGTCTGCTCCAAAACAGCCTCCAGATCAAAGCAGACAAGCCCTGGAACGTGACCTTTACTGGGAGCTCGGCAGCTCCGATCGATCTGTTTGAGAAGAGCTGAGGTGGGTGGGAGGAAAGGGCAGGGGGAGATTAGCTGGGATTAATGAGAAGTGAGTCCATTCCCACACCCCACCACCCACAGCAAGGGCTCTGCCGTGGGGTCTGGGGGGCAGGGAGGTCTGTGAGAGGGGGGGGAATTCACCCCATCTGCACAGGGTTAGCCTTTGCCACTTGCTGCTCCTTCGGGCTCTACTGAACTGAGGGGGAAGGAGGGAGTTCAGTGTGAGGTGAGTCTTTCACTGAACAGGGGAGGAACATGTGGTTTTATCCAGGGTGGGGAGATCAATCCAGAGGAGACAGAGAGGGTGAACTTGCTGCTTGTACAGGGCAAATATACCAGAAATCACAGAATGGTTTGGGTTGGAAGGGACTGTAAAGTTCATCCAGTCCCACCCCCTGCCATGGGCAGGGACACCTTCCACTAGCCCAGGGTGCTCCAAGCCCCGTCCAACCTGGCCTTGGACACTTCCAGGGCTGGGGCAGCCACAGCTTCTCTGCCCAACCTGTGCCAGGGCTTGCCCATCCTGCCAGGGGAGAACTCCTTCCTAATATGGAACCTAAATCTATTCTTCTTCAGTTTAAAGTCATCCCCCCTTGTCCCAAGTCCCTCTGCAGCTCTCCTGGAGCCCCTTTAGGCACTGCAAGGGGCTCTCAGGTCTCCCTGGAGCCTTCCCTTCTCCAGGTGAACACCCCCAGCTCTCCCAGCCTGGCTCCAGAGCAGAGGGGCTCCAGCCCGGGGGCACAGGGACTTTTTGCCCACAAACAAATTTTTGCATTGCAGGTGTGTCACCTGGCCCCTGGGACACCCCGATGGACACCCCCATGGACACTTCCATGGACACCCCCAGCCACACCTGCTCTCCCAGCCCTGCACACACACACCTGCACTAACCCCCTGCTCACCCCGTTTTGCTCTCACACATGGGACATTTGGGAGTTTTCTACACAAATCTAGTGGGTATTTTGTGTTAAAATTGTGCAAGCTTCTTGCTTGGCTCACATAAATCAGGAGACCTTGATTTAATAGCTCTGATTTTTACTGGTTTTACCCCCAATGGGTACAGACTGGGCTCTTCTTTAAAGAGCCTGCCTAGAAAATCCAAGCACATCCAAGCACAGCACATCCTGCTGCTGAAGGGAGAAAAGGCTGCAGTGTGCAACAGGAGGGAAAATAAACCCTAACCTTAACCCTTCTTCATTTTCTTTTTTATTTTTATTTTTTTTTAATCTCTGCAAAACTCTGCCTTCAGCTGAGTGAGCACAACCGTGGTGAAGCAGGGGCTGAGCAGCAAAGCAGGAGGAACGTGTTGCCAGCACAGCCTTGGTGCTGCTCTGCATGAGCTGCGAGGGGTTTTTAGTTGTGCTAAAACTAATCACTCAGTGGTGACACTGCTAACGTGAGATTGCCTTTCACTGACTCTCCCTGACCATTTCCCTACCAAGATCCCAACAAAAGGCTTTCCTGGGACACTCTGCACAGGCTCAGCTGGAAAATCCACCCCAGTCCCAGCTCGTATTTCCTGTATTTATTGATAACAGTGCTTGGCAGAGATAAAAGGAGATGGTATTTTTCCAAAGAGGCTGCTCAACTGTTGCCAGCACCTCGAATTCAGAGAGAAGAATCACACATTTATTTCAAGATTTATTCTTTTTAATAATACTTTCAAGTTTCATTTTCCTTCCCTGCTATTTTCTGTGCCTTTAAGAGATACTTGGGTCACAATTTCAGTTTTTTCTCCCAACAAACAAATCCCAAAACACCCTCCCTGAGAGTCTCCTCCTCCTTACTTTCTTTTTCTGCCTTGATGGAAACATGAAACCAGGACTTGTGTTGTGTGGAAAGAGAAAACAAAACATCATGTAAATTATAGGAAAAATATGAAAAATTAAACCAAAACAGGAAACTACAGCAATAGAAGGGATGAAGCAAGCAAATGAACAGCATAAGCATTCCAGATTAACTTCTTGTTAGCTGTCCACAGGGATACAGGGTTTCATTTCCCATACACTGAGCCCACAACAGCTCCCTCAGAGCACCACTCCAGGATTTGATTAGGTTATCTCGGCCCAGAGACAGAAAGAAAGAGATCTTTCATTAAAAAAAAAAAAAAAAAAAAAAAGAAAGACAAAAAATAAAAAAAGGATTCTTTATTAGACAAGCCAAGAGAAGAGCTCATCAGTCATGAGTCCTGAGTCCTGAGTCCTGCCTGATTTATTGGTCACTGCAAGATAAGAAAGATCTGAAGCCACTGGAGAGTGTCCAAAGGAGGCAACAGGGATGGCCTGGAGGGGCCTGGAGGGGAAGTGTGTGAGGACACTGAGGGCACTTGGGGTGTCCAGCTGGAGAAGAGGAGACTGAGGGGAGACC
>JAWWTY010000035.1:740238-758208 GCA_035222235.1 Margarornis squamiger | reverse complement strand
AGGCTCTGCTCGGGGGGCCCAGCCCTGGCACAAGAGGGATGGGCAGGAACTGATGCCCAGGACTTTCCACCTGGACATGAGGAAGAACTTCTTTGCTGGGCAGTGACCCAGCCCTGAGCAGAGACCAGAGAGGATGTGGAGTCTCCTCAATGGAGATATTCCAGACCCCTCTGGACACAACCCTGTGCCCTGGGATGGCCCTGCTGGAGCAGGGAGGTTGGACCAAATGGTCCACAGTGGTCCCTTCTAAGCTGTGATTCTGTGATATTTCCTTCTTAATAACTGACCAGGATTTGGGGCTAAACAAAGCTTTTCCGAAGCCAGACTGTGTGTTAAGTCCTCTTATGGATCCTGAAGAACAGATCATCCAAGAAAGAAGCCCTTGGAGGAGCCGGGCAGGAGGAGATAACAGCAGAGGGATGGAGTGCGTGCTGGGAGCGGTTCCCGAGCAGGCTCAGCCTGGGGCCGGGGGGGCTCAGGCAGCGAACACCGCGCAGCGCACCCGGCGGGGCGGGCTTTTGCTGCCTTCACAAACACTCACCGTTCACAGGCTCTTACGGATGCAGAACCTTTGCTTGTATTTCCAGGGAAATACAGCAGCCTGGTGGCTGCTGCCTGAACTGCCGCGGTGGCCTGAGGGCAGGTGTGAGAGCAGGAGGAGCATGCAAGGAGGGGCAAGAGGAGGACGCAGGGAGCGGCAGGGAAGTCACAGCAAGCAATTCAGAAGCCACTGGGATCAGAGAAACACCGGAAAGAGACACATCCTGGGTGTTCTTAATGTGGAGAAGAGACTTAGCACTACAGAACAAGGAAACCAGGTTACAGAGGGTGTGTAGAAACCCTCTGAAGGGCTCCCAGAAAGCGGATTGTGCCTGGCTCTGCGTGGGTGCATCCTCTGCAGAGGCCTAAAATAACCTGCACCTTCAGAGGGAGGGATGCTTCCTGAGGGTTGCTGCCGTGAGCAAACAGCCTTTCACCTCGTCTTACCCAGCCAGCACGTGATGGACACTGAACCCAGCTAGGCATGTCTTGATGCTGCACAGAGGCAATTCCTGCTGCAAGTGTTGAGATGCTCATTGGGCTAGAATGAAAGGAACCAGCTGAGGGTCAAAGGAAAAGAGAGTCCAGAGCAGGGAAGGCTCTCCTGCAGCAGCACTGACACATTTCCATGCCTCTGCCTGAAGCAACACTGAGATGGAGACACACCAGAGTCCTCTGGGGCTTACTACAAAGAGCTCCATCCCTTGTGTGGGTGATTATAATGACCTTGGAGGGGTCTCACTAAACCTTTCAGTTGATCCAAAGAAGCCCCATAGGCAGGGACAAGGAGACATGAGCCATTAGGACAGACTGAGGTAGCTGGGATGGTTTGCTCTGGCAAAGGGCAGGAGACCAAGAAGGGTCTGAGAGCAAGCTGTGCTTGAAAAGGAGTTAAAACGATGATGCAGCCAATTTTTTTCACAACGGTGAAAGGGATTATTGCCACAGCTTGCAATGTAGGAGGCTCAGGTTGGGCACTGGGAAAAAACTGTTCCCTAGGATGGTGGTGAAGTCTTGGGACAGGTCACCAGGGAGGTGGGGAACTGTCCTTGAACACCTGAATTGACCAAGACTTACTGAGTTGGACTCGATGATCTTTGTGGATTTATTTCATCTCAGGATATTCCATGATTCCAGACCCAGAAGCAGAGAATTGTTCTGATGTTGGTGTGGCCCTCAGGGTTCCCTTCCTGGACAGACTTCTGGGACAAAGTGATTCTGGAGTGGTTCCTAAGGGGAAGAGGTTTGTTGTCAGAAAAGATGGTGCCAAGGACATGGAACATCACCCAAGATGTGACGCCCATCTCACCTCTCCTCCTGCTCCAGCATTAGTTTCTGACATCAGCAGTTGCCCCTCCCATGGCCTCAGTGAGGATGGTCCATGATGGCACCGTAAAGGGTCCCAGCAGAAAAACATCCTGGGACAGAAGAAGGACAAACAACCTACAGAGCAAATATCTCTCCTGGTGATGCCACCAAGCCAATGCCTAAACACAGACTCCAGAGTTCCCTGCTGGGCCATGAACTCATGGTGTGATGAGTCACATTCTGGATTCTTCTCCTTTCTTCTCACTGTGCACAGACTGGAATTGTCTCTGCCCTATTTCTCCCAGGAACTGGGCAGTTGCTTCTGTTCAGGGGCCTCATTTTATGCCATGCTTGCAGCAGCCAGCCCATGACTCCCACACCCTCTTGCTGGTCACCCAGCCACTGCCACCAAAAGGAATATGACATGCAGACGATAAAAACCAGTGGACTTAAACTGTTGTTTACAAACATGCTCGGCAATTTTAAGAAAGAGGGTGGAAGACCAAGTTTTAGTAATAGGACAAGAGAGATAAATAATTAAGCAGCAATCTGGATGTTTCTTGACATCTTTTTGGCTGGTGCTCCACTGCTGCCTAAGTCCAGAGTGGGACTTTCCCTTGTGCTCAGCTGCCTGATTCAGCATCCCAGCCATGGAACAGCCTTAATGAAAATGCCCTTTCAAAGTGAATGTGCAAACTGAACCAAGTCTCTGAGAGGAGCCAGGTCAAAGGCACTGTTCCACAGCACGAGATGCATCACATAATTCCTGTCAAGTCAGTGCCCTCCTCCCCATCTGTTTCCCACCCCCCTGCTCTTTCTCAGCACACCTTGTCCTCTCCCAGGAGCACGTTCCCGGCACACCCCAGCCTTCCCCCCGCAGGGCTCACTCATCTCTGCCGTGCTCATTTGATTACCCTGGATGTGCCCTCCCCTGTCCTCCAGCTATTTGTGCACTCAGGGGGGAGTTTCTGCCAGGCATCTGTGACCTTTCTCGTGGCCTGAGCTTTCAGACATTAAAAAGCAAATGTCCTTTGCTAATGAGCTGGTCCTGGGCTGGAGGAACAAGTGAGCCCTATCTCCTCTTGCGTCCCCCTCCCTCAGCCCCAGCAGCTGGAGCTGTGCAGTCTCCGGGCATAGATGGTGCCAGGAGCAAGGGCTGGTGCAGATCCCAGCTCAGGGTGCCCTGCAGAGGTGTGATACAAGGCACAGGGCTGGTAAAGGGTTAGAAGCCTCAGCAGACCACTTGGAAAGTCTTTTCTTTTCCTATTCAGTGGCAATTCTTGGCCCTTCCAGAACAGAGTGGCTGAAATGCCAGGGCACCTCCATGGTCCTCTGAGCTCAGGAGGCAGGTGGAGGGGTGTGGCTGCAGAGTTTCACCTGGAGGAAAAACTCAAATGCCTCATCTTCCTTTCGACTCTTCTGGAGGCTTTTACCCTGATATAAACAACCTTTCAGAAGTGAAGACAAGCAATAGTGACCTTTGAGGACGCTGAAAGTCGTTTCTGAAGCAGATGAGTCACTCTGTGTTTTGTGGCTTCCCAGAATTTTTGTGTTGTGTGTCCAAGTCAATCTCCCAGCCCAGCTCTGTGGGCATGTTTTCTGCTGTCCTTTCCAGGCCCAAAGTAAACAATGGCCATTCAGCCCCTGAATCCCCAATGACATTCCAAATTGAGAAATCAAGTAACTAAATCTCACAGTGGAGCAGCTGTCAGACAAGAGCCCTGTAATCGCTGCACCACGATGCCAATGTCAAGGAGAACAAGAACTACCCAGACTGGGATGGCCAGAGGATGTGGATGTCACACACAGCCTGGGTCTGCTCTGACACCCACAGCTCCACCATCCAGCCCTGTTTGGCACACATTGCTTTGCAGAAGCCTTTAAAAATGTGTGGCATCGCCAAAGGCCTCAGTGTGGTGTGGGACCAGAAGGACAATCATAAAATCACAGAATATCCTGAGTTGGAAGGGACCAACAAAGATCAGTGAGTCCAACTCCTGGCCCTGCCCAGGACACCCTCAACCATCCCACCCTGCACCTCAGAGCTTTTGGACAAAGGTCCTTGGGCTCTGACAAGCTCAGGGCTGTTCTTATGTTCCCCCTCCCAGCCCAGGTGTGTGTGACCCACACAACCTGTCCAGCCCAAGGAGTGAGGAGGAACAGGTGGGACCCATGGCAGGGGCACATTCCCAGCTTGTGAGAGAGGTTCCGAGAGGAGAGGACAGTGTCCCCAGTGCCCAGAAAGAGCAGCTACACCCCAGAAATGTGTGACTCCCTCTGGAACCTGCCCCTCAGCCCATCACAGTCCATGCTCTGCAGCTCAGCAGAAGTCCCTGCACTCTCCATGCAGACCCCAAGCAAAGCTGTGACCAGAAAACCCAGTGAAGGGGAACCTACAGCACTTCTTGTGGAGGAGGAAAGAAACCATTTTCAGATCTCTTTTCCAGCTGCTGGGAGCCAAGTATACCTCCCTCCTCCTCCTTGCTGTCAACACCTAGGAAATGCCTTGATTTCAGGCATTACTGGAATGCCTTTTTTATCTTGGACTTGCTCTTCCAAGTTGATCTCTCTTAAATGACTTGGTTTTCTTGACTTCCCCACTATTGAAGACAAAACTCAGGGGCTCTGGAAACAAATGTACACTCTTGTCCAAGGTGCTGGGAGGGTTTCTCTGCGGCACAAGAGTCCCACAGTGCCCTGGGGGATGTGACATTCTTCCTGCAAAGGCAGAGGTGCAGAATACAGCACATACTGAGTCCTCAACCACAGGGCTCTGTGCTGGGCTGGTTAAGGTGCCCAGTTCCAATTCTTCTTTTTCTTTAACAAACATCTGCCCACACGGTGGAGAACATGGATGGCTGCCCGTTCGCTTCCCAGGGATCTTCTGCTAAGTAAGAGGTGCTCTGGAATCCAGATCTTGGAAATGAGAGGATGGCTGAATCCAAGTTCTTCAGGTCAAGTCCCTCTCAGCACTCAATACACACCTTCAACATAAGCTCTTTGCTCCTTTGCTAAAAAAAAACCAAAACCCAACAATCTGGCTTTGAAATTCTTGTTCCTGAACAATCCTGAGCCAAGACCTTGGAGGCAGTGTAGGGAAAAGCCCTCAGTTGCCTGGAAATGCCCCTTCTGCCTCTTTCCAGCCTTTTTTCCCCCTTCTCTTTGCTTTTGCTGCCGGGTGAATCCATTTTATTACCACCTCTTCATAAAGCCTGGCAGTATTTGAAAGACTGCAACGTTTGCCTTGGAATATCAATAAGCAACTGCATTTCCAGCCTAGGGAAGATTTGAAGAAAGAAAGAGTGAAACTCTGAGGATCAGTGATCAATGCCAGCCCCACGGGGAACCCGAGTTTAGAAGATGTGTTACTGAAATATGAACTGAATTCCCGCCCAGAGCAGGAGCTCTGCTGCCCAGCACCTGGGAGGATTGAGGAGCACGACCTGTCCTTCAGCAGCAGCAGCATCCCTGGAGCATCCCCTCCACCCACCCCGGGGCCAGGAGCTGCATCCATGGCCAGATGGAGCTGCAATCCATGGAAATAGTCTCTACTGCCCATCTAGCCTGGTTTTTCCAGGTGAAATGTTAGAATCACAGAATTTCCTGACCTGGAAGGGATCCCCAGGGATCACTTGAGTCCAACTCCTGGCCCTGCACAGACACCCCAACAATCCCACCCTGTCCCTGAGAGGATCATCCAAACCCTCCTGCAGCTCTGGCGGCCTTGGGGCTGTGCCCACTGCCCTGGGGAGCCTGGTCAGTGCCCACCACCCTCTGGGGGAAGAAGAACCTTTTGCTGAGATCCAACCTGAGCCTGCCCTGACACAGCTCCAGCCCTTCCCTGGGTGCTGTCCCTGGTCCCCACAGAACAGAGACTGGAGCTGCAGCCCCCAATCAGATTCCAATCAGTCTCCTCTTGCCAGAATTAGAGGTTAAATGCCCCTTTCTCCTGCAATGGAAAGGAAAGGAGGCTCAGGGCCATGAATCCATGGCCAGCTTGGTTTCAGGCTCCTGCTGCTTGGGCTTAGCTCCAAGAGCCTCACAGGACTCAGGAGGGCAATGTTGGCATGGCAGGAACGGGGATGGGCAGCGTTGTGTACGGAATTGGTTTTGATGCAGTGTGTGTTTGTTTTGTAGAAAAGACCATTTCATCAATTTTTATTTTTTTTTTCCACCCAAACACATTGGGTTTGATGAAATATTCATGAAAAAACAGTTTCTCTGGTCCAGGAGCAAACTTTCAATAAGTGAGTGACAGAATTACAACAATATTTAGCCCTGTGTTTGGGGCATTGACACAGGACTCCAAAGAAATTCTATTCCTCCAGAAGGGTCTGGAGCACAGAGCTCCCACTACATGGCAAACCCTCTGCACAACAGACTTGCTTTTTAGGTTGACTCCCCAGCACACAGTTTTTGACCTGAGATCCCATCCCAGATTTTGGCAGCTTTCCCAGTTCAGCTTTAGTGAAGACTTTCCAGCAAGATGTTTCACTTTTGACAAAAAGTAAAAAATAAACAAACAATCGAGGCAAGAAAAAAAATAATATTTTATTTAGCGAATTCCCTGATCAGCCTCTTGGCTGTCTCCATCCCATCCAAAATCTGCTTCTGTTCCTGCAAATAAAGCCTGCAGGTACCTTGCTTTGGCTGCCTACAGAGCTTCTCCTGCCTCTTCTTCCACATGGATCAAACTACACCAACTGGGCATCTGGTTCTTCCGAGCTCCTGCTACCCCAGGGCTCCTGGAGTGGGGGATCCTGCTAAGTCTCCCTGCAGAGGGCTGGTCTGAGCTTAGTCCTGAACTGCAGAGCCCACTTAGCCAAGAGGGAAGGTGATGGAGAAGGTCACCTCAGGAGCAGCCCCTTGCCTGGGGGAAATTCCAGGAAGCAGCAACCAGAGTGCCCTTGCCCTTCTCTCTCTGAATCCTCACTGACTGCAGGGGCTGCTCCTCTGCTTTGAAGGGCTCTGGAAGGGCTTTGAAGAGGAAGGAGGCACTGATGGTGCAAGGAGCATGGCTATAGTGGGAGAAAGGAGAGGAAAACGAGGCTCAGGGGGGACCTTCTGGCTCTCTGCAACATCCTGACAGGAGGGGGGAGCTGGGAGGGGGGTCGGACTCTGCTCCCAGGGAACAGGGACAGGAGGAGAGGGAACAGCCTCAAGTTGTGCCAGAGGAGGTTTAGGTTGGACATCAGGATGAACTTCTTCATGGAAAGGGCTGTCTTGCACTGGAAGGGGCTGCCCAGGGAGGTTTGGAGTCCCCACCCCTGGAGGTGCCCAGGGCAGGACTGGCCGTGGCACTCAGTGCTCTGGGCTGGGGGACAAGGTGGGCATCGGGCACAGGGTGGACTCCATGGGCTGTGAGGTCTTTTCCAGCCTCAGTGATTTCATGATTCTGTGATTCCATAGGTCCTTAGGGACCTGGGGACTAGGAGCTACAGGTACCAGGCTGGTCCCCAGTGTCACAGGAGCATCTGAAGGGCTGCTTCAGGTCATGGTAGCTCAAACCAGCACCTGCTCCCCGTGTGCCAGGGAGGGACCCTCACAGAGCAAGTGCTTGTGCCACCTGGAATGGTCCCAGTGTTGCACTTAGAGCATCTCCAAGGCCATGTGGCCCTGCTGGAACAGGACACTGGTGTGGCACCACTGGGATGTGACACTTCCACCTTTGCCTGTGTCACTAACACCACACTGCACAAGTGCCATGACAACCTGGTGTCTCCTCCTTTCCAGTGATTTATTATCTTTCTGCTTTTTCCTCATGTCAGACGAGGAAAATCAATGCAGCCAGGCTTGTTCTTGCTGGGAGCTACCTCCTCTTTCACTGCCTCTGAGTTTCAAATTGTGGTTTCATATGCAGAGCTGGGAGAATTTACTCCTCTATGGATGGTTCCTACACTGGAATTTTACCTGAATATTGTGGAGCCTTTTCCTGACATTCAAAGAGGAAAAATAAAGATACTGAGAGCAATTTGATGACACCTAAATGCACTGAGTTGGAAAGGGTGAAGAGCCAAAGCACTGTAATTTAAAATTGTAAAATGCCTCAGGGAGGATCAAGAAATGGAGGAGAAATAGCCCTGGAAGTATCTAGAGAGCTACATGAGAACATAGACAGGGAAACAGAAAATACAGAGAGAAGAATACCTCAACCACAGTTTATCCAGGGCTGGAACGTGAGCAGGGCTGTGGATACATTTGGGTTTGCAATGAGTTTTGAGCTTTGCAGTCTGGAGTTTTGTAGATCTCAAAGTGAAGGAGTAGCACTTTGAATGGAAATGCCCAAGGTCAAAGACAAGGCTGATGTTGTTGGTATTTTGCAGCCCCCAGAGAAAGGGCACTTACATTTACTTCTGACTCTGGCATTGCTTTGCAATGTGGAGATTTCAGTACTTGATGTTCTCCTTCATCCATCACCTTGTTGCAGATCAAGCTCTGCAGGATGAAGACAACCCCCAGTGCCGAGGCTGAACAGTGCTTTGGAGACTGAACATGGTGTGTTAAACTATGAGGGAGGCCTTGATGGATTGTTGCTTTGCTTTCTGTTATCTTTCTAGCATGAAATAAGTCTTCTGGAGTTTTGTGACGACTGTGGATTTTCGATGGGTGATTTGATTTGGATGATTTTCTGAAGTTCTTTTGTCATGTTGTGCATCATCTGATTGTTCCCCAGCACTTCAAATTCGAATATCCTCATACCCCTAATGTCACAAGTTGGCTTCATTTTGTCCCTGTTGAATTTTGTCATTTATTAATTATATTCTGGTTGTGTCAGGGAAAAATCATTGTAGTGGACAGTCTTAAAGCTCAGTTGAACAAGATAGTTATAAAATATTCAGCTGGATCATTTCTACTAAGTTTTGTCCAATTTGGGCATGACTGAAGAAGTGATGGGCAGAAGGTCTCTGTGCTGCCTGACACACTCAGCATCTGGGAGAACTTCAGCACCTCTTCCTGCCACCTTCTGCTGCTCCTGGCTCAGCCAAGGTGACAGCACAGCTTAATGCCACAGGTGGAAGGTCCCTGTTTGAGGAACTGGAGTCGTTTCTCAAACAGACGGATGTTCATCTCCTTCCCCACCAGCACCAGGAAAAGGAACTATTAGCAGAGTTCAGACTGGCTCCATGGATAAGGAGAGGCAGCAGCAGTGTCCTGCTTCCCCTTCCCTCTCCACGTTGGTACTGCTCCTCCCCAAGAGCATCCACAGCTCAGAAACCCCTCCTGCTCCAGCTGAACCTTCTCCCCACCACTAAAGCAGTGGGATCGGTGTCTCACACGGTCAGGGGAGGAACCTCCCTGCACAACATGGTTTCCCACACATTTTGGAATGGCTCAGTTGCTGTGCTCTCCCTATTTCTAAGAACAGCCAGCATGAGGAAACATCAAAGGGGACTTTCCAGCCTGCCCTTCCTCAAACACAGCACCAGGCACCAGCAGATGGGAGCTGGCATTATTAAATATGCATAACCTCGCAGATCACAAGGCAGCACTTAGCTGTCCTCTAATTAAAAGGCAGCTGCTTCCTAATACAGTGCAAAAAGCCTGCTAGAAGACACTAGAATTTCCCTGCATGGTGGCTGATTAATGAGGAGCCCTGGAGCTCTTTCCTGCCGAGGCCAGAGATGCCAAAGGGACCCTTCAGCTTTCCAAAGCCACCTTCCAGACCTGCTGGGGGGATCTGCTCAAAAGACCCCCCAACCAATTGGGATCTCACTTGATTCACCAAGCTGGTGCTGCAAAGGTTAATGCTGGGAAGAGTGGAAGAACTTTTGGACATCCATGCCAACTACAGAGCTGCCTCCTGCACAGAAGAACTTGGAATGAATAAAGGAAATATTGGTGCCCAGAATCGGTCCCTCTAGCCATGAGCTCTGGCTTCCCACTGGTTATTTTCATTAATTAATTCCATTTGTATTCATGGAACATGCAAGTGTCCCAACCATGGGCCAAGATTCCACTAGGCTGGGCCCTGAACAAACAAACAAAACGAGATCCTTCCTTCTCCAAAGAGCTTCAAGCACTGGAAGCAGATGACTGCAGCCAGCAAGCCACAGGGTGCGGTGGGATTATCTTGCCCTGAACATATTTTGGGGAACTGTTGTGGTATTTCATGCCAGTGCGATGCCAAAGCTGCCTTTTGCATGATTCCCAGGTGCCTGGGCTATGGAAAGTCCAACTGGATCTTGCAAGGGACATTCCTCTCAAGGACACATCCTGATCCGTGTGCTCAGCTGGAGGAGACAGTGTGTTCACACAGGGTCAGCATCCCCTTTTCCCTCCAGATGGGGGAGGAGGGATTGCACCATCTTCCAGGGCCTTGGCACCCCTCCTTGCCCCCCACCAGTGACCCTGCCAGAGGACAGAGCAGGCCTGAGGCCCTTTGGGGGGATTCTGCACACGGATTCTCCTGCTCAGCACTATCCTCCACAGCTCTGTGGGATCAAAGAGACACTGACTCACAGTCGGTGAGACACAGATTGCATGTTAAGTGGCTGCTCACAGCTCCCAAATGAAGCTTCCTCCTAACAAGAGTGGAGTCATTAGGGATGAGCCAGTTATTTATGCTCCAGAAGAACAGAGGCAATGCTGAGACGATACTGGGAGGTGCTTCCCATTCCAGCAGTAATGCATCACAGCCTCTCCCTGCCTCCCACTTTTTTGCCCCCATTCCCAGCTCCCAGCTGAGAACCTTTCCATGTGCCCAGTGAAGCTACAGTGCCACTTGACCTCTTCCGTGAGCCATGACACCTAAACCCTAAAACCTAAACCCCAAAACCTAAAACCTACAGCCCAGACATGGGGGAAAAAGGAGAGGGAATGGGTAAAAAAAATCCCTCTTGAATCATATTTATATATATGTATTTAATACAAAAAAAATTAAAAAGCAAACAAACCCTGGATTTATATCAAAGCCAGCAGAATGAAAAGAATTTGCCCAGGGGGGAGTTGCCTTCCTATTTATACTCTTTCAGCAAAATCAGGGGGTAAATTCTGCCCAGAGTGTCTGCCCTGGGTGTCTCCCAGAGCCCTCCCAGGTAGTGCCAGACACCCAGGGGTGAAGGCAGCTTGTAGGTAAAACCCAGTAAAGCCTCTGCAGGAGGAGGGCCTGAGTTACTTATCAGATCTCAGATACTGTACGAGTCGGACAGGGTGACAATGATTTTGGCATAATCCCTCCCAAGATGTGAGCTACTAAATCTGCAAATATTTGTCAAAGGTAAACAAAGAGAATAAGATTTACATAAGATGAAACACAGCAAGGAGCCACCCTGGAATGAGCTAAAGAGGGAAAACAGGCTGAAGCATGGAATAGATCCTCAGAGATCAATTCAGGGAGCAGGGCTGGGATGTCCTCAAGGGCAGCACCCAGCCCTGATGGGAATTCTGTGTGGAATATGATGATTTCTCTGGTAGGTCCTGTGAGGACCAGGGGAATCCTCTCCCCTTGCACGTGTGGGGGTGCTGCCCCCCTGGGCAGAAGCTGGATGATGGGAATGTGTATGATGGGAATGTGTGTGATGGAAGGTGTGTGATGGGAATGTGTGTGATGGAAGGTGTGTGATGGGAACGTGTGTGATGGGAATGTGTGTGATGCAAGGTGTGTGATGGGAATGTGTGTGATAGAAGGTGTGTGATGGAAGGTGTGTGATGGGAAGGTGTGTGATGGGAATGTGTGTGATGGAAGGTGTGTGATGGGAATGTGTGTGATGGAACCTTGTGATGGAAGCTGTGTGATGGGAATGTATGTGATGGAACCTTGTGATGGAAGCTGTGTGATGGGAATGTGTATGGTATGAAGGCAACTTTCCTGTCTCACTGTTCACAGCTCCCCAGGTCACAGGGATTGGCCAGACAAGGAAAATAAAAGGATGAGGCTGCCTAAGTAGGCAGGGAGATGAAGCCTTTGGGACATCATGTCATCACTGTAGGACAGAAGGGAACAGTGCCAAATTCCCAGATCTAACCAAACTTTCTGATTGGTAACAGTGACCTGAAACACCCCCCTTTGCTCTGCACAGGCATGTGAGATGCACATTTCCCTTTCCACCAGGTTCCCTCTTCCCACCACCTCCAAAGACACTCCCTGTTCTCCCAGCAGAGACCCAGGATGCATCATATGCATCTTGACCAGCTTCCCTGCGCCCAGAGGCAGGAGAAGGGATGTGGAATTTATGAGTAACCTTTTTGTTTTTCTCCCATGAACTGTTTTCAACATTTAGAAATCATTTTAATATTATGCAAATTGAAGAGACTTGGCTTCTAAATATCATGAAAAATGCCCACTCCAGCAGTCTGTGCCATATGGAAATTACCTCTGCTGAGATGTTGGGGAATAAATCACCATTAAGGGAAGGATGGATTGGCCAACAGTGAACAGCTGACATGCCAGAGGGGAGGTTTGTGGTTAACTGAGGTTTGCAGGTCATGGGGACCCCCAGGGTGGATGCTGCTCCAGGGGAGGAAGGAGCAGGTGCTCCCCTAAAAAGGGCACTGCTGTGGGCAGGCAGGTTGTCTCTGTGCATTCTGGGCTGCCCATTCAAAGGCAGGTCCCAGGAAGTTGCAGGTTCCATTCCATTTCAGCACTGAGAGACTTCAGCACGTCATGCTTAGGAAATGATTCAACTGGAGTTGCTGAATGAGCTGGGCACCAAGTCAGGATCCTCAGAAACAGAGATGGTGATGGTGGAGCTGCAGCCTGGCATCATGAGCACAGGTGATGGTCTTTGTCAGCCCTGCACTCTCCATCCATCCATCCATCCATCCATCCATCCATCCATCCATCCATCCAAAAACAGCCAGAGAAGCACTTCCTGTGCACAGACCTGGCAGGATAAACAAGCCCCAGGAGGGAGGATGCAGATATAAGTGGTAATATCTATGAGGAGACTGGAAGATGGTGCAGAGGGATGCAGGAGTCCCCAGGAGCATGAACCTAGGTAGGAGCAGGAGAAATGGGGCCAGGCTTGGTGCAACTGTTTCCAAATACAGTGCAAAAAACCCTTCTTGAAGACATTAGATTTTCCTCAAGGATAGGAAGAGAAGAGGAGGATGGGGAGGCAGAGGAGGAAACCTATTGTCATTTCCTATGGAAAAGAATGGGGAATCCATACCATGGGACTTCCCAGAGCAGACACGGTGGGGTGGGGTAAAGCACATGGAAATTGGGACCACTCTTATGTTTATTTTTATCAGGGAGAATAAAACACAGTTCTTTAGCCCCTCTGCATTTGAAATAAACATTCTGGAAGTAATTTATGGCAGAAGTAATTAACACTTTCAGCTCTATAGATACTTTAATGAGGTTTTCCACAAGCTCATAAAATTTCAGTGGTTTAGAAATGGTAAAAACTGTGTTATTTACGCATGTGGGAGAGAATCACCAGCTCAGTCTGCACAAAAGAACAGCTATGAAAAAGTGAAAACTGATCACAAGTCACAAGTCTTGGCTTAGTTATTTTCTTAAAGGACCCAAAGGACTCTGAGTTTGGGCAACTGGATGTGGGGAAATGGCTCAGGAGAAAGTAAAGAAACTGGTATGGAGGCTGGGAAACAACAACAGTGGGTGGCTCAGGAGCTGAGGACACAAAGGGAAGCCTGTGCTTCAGCTGCAGGGTCTGCGTGGGGCTACAGGGTGTAGTAGGGAGGTTCTATGTGATGGGAAGGTCCTTGGCCCTGTCACTGTGCTGCAATAATAGGAGATCACATAGACGTGCAGCAGAAGCCAGGTGTGACTTCAGGAAAATAGGTCCATAGGGATGAAATTCTCTCAGCAGGTATGGGAAGAGACAGAGAATCCAGGGAGGAGGGAGCAGGTTTGAAATCAATGCTTCTTTCAAGGGGAAGAGAGGTTTGACTGGACAGCCCACCTTCAGGGGCTACCCAATCCTTGGAAGAATTCCTGGTAAAAGCATCTCAGGGTACCATCAGCAGACAAAAGATGATGGAACGCTGTGCAGGATCCAGGGTTGAATCCTGGGAGCTGTACAATGCTGAACATACTGACTGTGCCCTGGCAGCACTCAGATACCTGGAAATAAGGGTGGAGCAAGACTCGAGTTCTCTGTGCCCTTCTTTGGGCTGAAGAAGAGCAGATTTAGATTAGGTATTAGGAGGCAATTCTCCCCTGTGAGGGTGGTGAGGCCTGGCACAGGTTGCCCGGAGATGTGGCTGCCCCATCCCTGGAAGTGTCCCAGGCCAGGCTGGACAGGGCTTGGAGCAACCTAGAACAGTAGAAGTTGTCCCTGCCCATGGCAGGGGGTGGGACTGGAGGATCTTTGAGGTCCCTTCCAACCCAAACCATTCCATGATTCTATGGGCTGGCTGTAGCTGCAATCCCTGGCCTCAGTGATGTCAGTGAGGTGCCAATGCCATGCAAGTGCTCCTGGCTCTGAGCAGCACTGAGACACTTTTCTCTGGGGCTGGCAAAGCTGTTTGAAGTGAGGAAGTGCTTAGTAAGGATTACCAGGTGGGTATTTCTGTGCTCATTTGGGAATGAAAAGCTTTGCAATCCCCTGTAACTAGGGCCCCCTTTGGTGCAGAGGACAAAAACAATTCATTAAATCTCACTACAAACATCCCCCTGCTCTGCCCCACAGCTCAGTCCCACTGAAATTCAGCCTGCCCAAGCCATCAGTGGGACTGAAGTGCCTTCACCACCCTCCCCTGCCCCTGCAAGACCTTTCTCCCAGGAGAGGAGGGCAGGGACTCCCAGGAGAAGAGGGCAGGGACTCCCAGGAGAAGAGGGCAGGGACTCCCAGGAGAGAACACCTTGCCAGATGCCTTTTCCCCCACTAACAAGCAGCAGGATGCTGAGCTGACGACAGGTACTGAATCAGCAATTGTAATTCTGTTGCTCTTCATCCCATGGGAATTCTCCTCCCTCCTCATCCAGCCTGGGTGAAAACAGCCCTTCCCAACTCCACACGGCCCAAGGATTAGAGCAAAATAAAGGGCTAGAGGGACACAAGAGGAGAGGGGCTCTGGAGCCTCTATTCTCTCCCTTTTCTGCACCCACAACATCCAGCAGGCAAAGTTGCCTTATAAGGCAGAATTTCTGACGCACTGGGAAGGGGAAAGGTTTATTTTGAGGTTTCCAGCAATGGTGTGAAATTCAAATCTCATTCAATAGCAGCTGACTTGTTCAAGCATTAATTGATTTTGCTACAAGGCTCCCTCATGCCCCCTCACTGCCTTTCTCCCTTTTCTGCACGATGAGTGCACCCACTGCACTTTGGTGTAATTTCTGAGCAGAAAAGCACTGTCCCAGGATCCCAAAATCTCCCCTGCTCTCCTTTCCCTGCTCCTTTCACCAGCTGGTTCCTCTCTTCCCATGGCTTTGTTTTACTTCTCTGTCCTTCTCTGCTGCCAGCCTGAGGTGCCATCTCTGCCTTGCACATCCCACTTTGACTGGAGAGTCTTGGCCTTTGCCCTCCCATGAGTTTTCCCTCCCAATGACTTCCCACCCTGCTCCAAGCATATCATACAGGTCCTTCAAACCATCTTGGCTGCTCTGCCCACCAGAACAGGGTCTAACAATATTGGCAGGTCAAAGAGCAACTTGGGGTGTTCAGCTGGAGAAGAGGAGACTGAGAGGAGAGCTCACTGCAGGTCCAACTTCCTGGGGAGGGGCAGGCACTGATCTCTGCTCTGGGGGACCAGGGACAGCACCCAGGGAAGGGCTGGAGTTGTGTCAGGGCAGGCTCAGGTTGGATCTCAGGGAAAGGTTCTTCCCCCAGAGGGTGGTGGGCACTGACCAGGCTGCCCAGGGCAGTGGGCACAGCCCCAAGGCTGCCAGAGCATTAAACAAGTTCCCCAGGGATGAAGCCCCAGAGATGCTGGAGCACTGACACTCTACAGTTTTCCACAGGCCGTGGAATCACAGAAACCCAGAATGGTTTGGGTGGGAAGGGACCTTAAAGACTGCACAGTCCCACCCCCTGCCACAGGCAGGGACATCTTCCACTAGATCAGGTTGCTCCAAGCCTCGCCCAACCTGGCCTTGAACAAGATCCAGGCTAAGAATCTCCCAAACCCGTAGTTGTACCTCACACATCCCTTTCCTGGAGCTGGTTCAGCTCCTGCCATGGACCTCCAGCCTTGCCAGGCACAGCCTTTGCCTCCACACTCAGGAGGAGAAGCTCTGGGAGAGCCAGTGTGTGTGTGTGTCCATCAGGACTTGCCTGGCACGAAGGGTCTCCAGGATTTGGGAAGCTTAAGTGGCCCCAACTTTATAGAAAAATAGAACTTGAAGGGGCAGAAGCAGCCAGGGCAATCCTGCTTTTGGGGCTGGGTGAGTGATGGGTTTTGTCTGAATGAAAATGTCTAGGGAAAGTGATTTGAATACTTCCCTAAGCATTTTCTATTATTCATTAAAAAATTAAAGCAGGGGGTTTATCTGAAGTGTTTTTGTTAAAAGTTCAACAGTCTGCAGAAGAGAAACTTTGTAAAAAAAGAAGAAGTAGTTTAGGAAAAAATATTCAATTCTCCATCAAAATAGAGCTTAACTGGGGAAATATTAACCAGCTGTAACAATATTGGATCAGGAGGGAAATAGCTGCAGATAGAAGCTTATTTCGTGGAGCTGACTTTTCATCAAAAGTCTCCAGTTTTTTCTGCCTAAAAATTTCAGTTGAAAATATGATTTTGTATCCCTACAGGAATCAGGTACTTTCTGAAATCAATTTGGCTTAGTCAAGAATCCTACTTTCCATCCAGAAACAGTTTGGGCAGAAAATACTTGTCCTTCTCTGCACATTGCAAGTGACACCCTCTTCCCATCCCCCCAGATCCCTCTCCTGCACAGCACAGAAAATGCAGTTGAATTTGTTCTGGAATACTTGCAGTCCCTGAAGAGGTCATTAAGTAGTTCTTGGTCTTTATCCCCTCCTAGCTGTTTTCTTTTCATTTCCTTTTTTTTTTTTTTCTTTTTATTCCTTTTTTTTTTTTTTTTAATCCTCATTTTTCCTTTTCTGAGCCTGATGAAAGTCTCACCTGGCTGGACTGCAGTCGTGCACATGGACTTCTCATATTTATTGGGACCTGGAGCTGTAATGAGTGTAACAGTCTCCCTCCAATATTGATCATTACTAAATTAGCTGCATATTAATGGCAGAGGCCTGAAGGAACAGTTTTTGCTGTAAATCTGTGAGCACTGCACAGAATATTTGACAGCACCTCATCAGTGTTTGATTGGCGTGGATTTGAGATGGTTTACAACACATGGGCCATGCTGGGTATTCCCAGGGGCTGCCTGGTGAATGAACACCACACCACATTGCACCTCAGACAGCACCAGCACAGCTGCATAAGCAGCTTTCAGGCTTTTCAGAGGCTTCCCTGATCCCTGTATTAAAGTCTCTCCCTATTCTCACAGCCTGAGTTCCCAGGACATTGAGGCAATGGATGAAGTTGCCCTCAGCAGTCCCCAGGAGAAACCCACATGGATTCTCCATGTGCAGCACGCCAGGTTTCGTAAACATCAAAGGGTCTGTTTGCTCACTTCTTAATTTTTCTTTTTCCAAGAGCAAAGTCACCCCCCGTTTGTGATGAAAAGGCAGGCAGGTGATGCTGAGGAAAACGCTGACACTTGCATGCTGAGGTGAAAGGTTTAGCAGAGCAGCTCTGCCAAAGGCAAAGATCTGCTCAGCCGGGAGCCCCCGGCCCTGCACACGCAGATTTGGCCTCGGGCTCCGTGTCCGGCGGCTCCGAGTCAAGTTCATAATTGGAGAATTAGGAGCCGCGTGAGCAAAAAGCAAAGAGCACCTGCCAACTACCCAAGACCTTAACAGCGCTGGAGAGGGGAATTCATATAAAAGATAATGACCCGTGAAGTATTTGCTACAAATAAGCAGCTGATGCGACGTCCCTGCTCTGCTGTGCTGGGGCAGCGCCAGGTTTGCTGAGGAGATCCCGAGCTGGGGGTTCTCAGGGAGCCCAAGCTCAGCATCCAGTGCCTCATCCTGCCCCTGGGAGGGGGCACACTCGGATGGACAGACAGACTGGGAATGAGGGGCTGGAAAGCAGTGCTGGGAAAGGGCCCTGGGGATCCTGGTCAGGGGCCAGTTGGCCACGAGTCAGCAGTGCCTGGAGCCAGGAGGGACATCCCTGTCCTGGGGGGCATCA
>JAWWTY010000035.1:712843-735227 GCA_035222235.1 Margarornis squamiger | reverse complement strand
CTGGAGGCAGCTCTGCAGGTGGGGTCTCACCTGAGGGGGCAGAGGGGCAGGATCCCCCCTCCCTCCCTGCTGCCCACGCTGTGGGACCAGCCCAGGACACAGGGGAGGTTCTGGGGTCCGGGGCTTGTCCAGCCTCTCCCTCACCAGCATCCCCAATCCTTCTCTAAGAGCTCCTCTCCCTGCTCAGCTTGTGTTTGTTCCTGGGATTGGCCCTGATCAGATGCAGGACCTTGCCCTGTAGTAGAGCAAAGTAAAATGTTCCAGCCGTGGGGAACTGAGGTGTGAAACACCCTCAGCTGCGGATACAGAACATTTGCCACCCCGTGGGCAAAGGCAGCTTTTTCTCTTTCTTGATTTTGGCCCAGAAAGGTGAGAAGAGCCTTTGGGTTGGGCACAAGGGGACCTTTGCTGAGGAACTCATGACTTGGTGATCAGTACCTTCCACCTCCTGCGTGTCCAGAGTCTCTGCTTCTGCTACCACAGTCATTTCTCTGGGGGGTTAAACTCCCCTTCCTGAGTTACACACCACCACCACCTTCCCCCACAGCACTGATTCCTCTGGACAAATTTGCCATCCCTGCCTCAATAAAAGAAACAGAGCATTGAATGCAGCCCCAGCAGCGTGAGAACTTCCACACAAATTCCAAAATGTCACTTTGGAACTTTAGCACTTCATCTTTTTTAGCTGCGAAGGGTAAAGATCCTCCTCAATGCAAATTAGCACTGCAGCAAAGATGCCAAACCTTCCTTTCCTCCCCCAGTCGTGGTAAGATTCAAGATTGCCGCATGATTAAGCCCTGGCAGCTTTTCCTCCCCTCCTTTTTCTAAAACAAACATTAAATTATGAAAATAAATGTAAAAAATCCCTTATGTTCCTGCAATCTGGATGTTATGGATCAAATGGACCGAAGTCAGAATATAGAAACTCAAAAGGTTACACAGAAATATCAGCTCTTCATCCTTCATTTCACAGACTTTAAATCAGTATTAAATGATTGCATTAAGGAGGCAGAATATTAGAGAGGCAATTGGCTGAAATTTTGTAGGAATACTTCTAGTCAGTGAAAATGTAAATGTGTTAACAACAAAATGTTTTGCAAATCCATATTTGTTTTGCAGCTTGTGCATTTATTAGAGACACTTGGGCAATGTCACATTCTTTGGTTTCCAATCATTGTGCTTTTGAGAGTTTGAGGTTAATTAAAAAGACAGGAAAAAAAAAGGATGTCCCAATTTTAAACTGAAATGTTTGTGGTTTGTCAAACTAATTTTCACTTTAGCCAAAAGAAATTCTTTTTGAATTTCTGGTTTTCCAAAAATTTCAGTTTCAGTTTGGCTTTAGGTTGGAATTCAATTCTCTGATTCTGTGAAAAAATCTGGGTTTGTCCATGAGCTCAGACAGAATTAAAGGTGTCACCAGAACCTCTCCTTTTGTGTTTTCTAGGTCCTCAGTCTGCATCCTGACTTGGGGGAGCTTTTGTCTTTAATTGCTACAGTCTATTTTAATAAACACTTAGTCAGCAAATTAGTCAGAATCTCTTCTACTTCCTTTCTTCTTCCTTTCAAGTGCAAAATCCAGATGAAATATGCAGTCAGTGCTGGGAACTGAAGGACACAGGAAGAGACATTCTCCATTCTCAGCTACTTATTCCTCTTAAAAGCTTTTGTCCCACTGGAAAATTGTCATGTTTGGTGTTCTGTCATTTGGTCTCAAGGGGCCTCATGTGGGCTGGATGTGAGTTCCCAGTGTGCCAGTGATGGGCACGTTGTTGTCCTCCCTCCCCAGATGTGCTCCTCATCTCCCTGTGCATGGGGTGGTGGTGATGGACCAGGGCTCCACTGGGATATCCTGGTTGGAGCCCTTCTTCTGAGAGCTGTGGGTGGGAAGGGAAGTCCCAGTGAAAAATGGGAGAAATCAGAGGTGCTTGTGGATGAGGCCAAGGGGGAGGACACACTGTGAGCCAAAACCACACAGAAGCACCTTGCTGTGAGGGAACCACTGCAACCAGGCCATGGGAGAAGCCAAAGGGCACCATCCCCAGGCACTGCTCCCTGAACCCCTCACTTCTCTCTCACAGGCAGGATGGAGAGATCTGGAATGTGGGAGACAGTCCCCAGGCAGGTGCCTTCCCAGTACAATACAAATCCCACCTCTGTGACCAGGGACAGCACCCAGGGAAGGGCTGGAGTTGTGTCAGGGAAGGCTCAGGTTGGATCTCAGCAAAAGGTTCTTCCCCCAGAGGGTGGTGGGCACTGACCAGGCTCCCCAGGGCAGTGGGCACAGCCCCAAGGCTGCCAGAGCTGCAGGAGGGTTTGGATGATGCTCTGGGGCACAGGGGGTGACTATTGGGGATGGGCTTGTGCAAGGGCTGAGGGTTGGACTTGATGATCCTTGTGGGTCCCTCCCAACTCAGGATATTTTGTGATTCTCTGAGTCCTCTTACAAGATTTCCATCACACAGGAAGGAAGAAGGCTGTTTCCATTTCCTGGGGCATGATAATGAAAAAGGAAAAACAAACCAAAAAGAAGGAGGGAAGAGTGCAATGGCTGGTTGGGTAAGCAGAGCTGCTGGAGCTTATCCTGCATTGGTTGTGGAAATGGCTGAAGCATTTCTCTTTTTCAGGAGCAGTTAGTTTAATTCATGCTCCCAATCCTCCTGATAAAGCAGGACTTCCAGTGTGGAAGCCCTGCAGTCATGGCTGGCATTCAGCAGTAGAGGAAGACAAAGAACTTCCAAACCGTGGTTACAAGTGGGATGTGTTTCAGGACCAGAGCTGTCCAGTGCCTGTGCTTTGTGCTCCTCGCTCCTCTGTTGGCTTCAGCTTCACTTTGCCCAAAGCCCAGCCTGTGGGAAGGGGAATTTGGGACCTGCATGCATGGGCACTACAGGCATTGGCCTTCCTAAAGAAGTTTCTTCTCTCGTGACTTCCAGCCCTGCTCAGTTCTTACTGGTCCCCTTTTCCAAACTCAGCACAGCATTTCCCAAAATGCCTGAGCATTTGGTGAGGATGACACAATACCAGCATTGCAACTGACCACAATGGGACTGGGGAAGCATCATGAAACATGACTGAATCTCTTGAATTGCAATGGCTGAGAGAAAACCTGCAGGTTTTTGAGGGTCCTGGAGCCCTGAGGAGGTGCAGGTGTCACACTGGGGTAGGGGTACATGAACCCTGAGGCTGGAAGAGCAGCTGGCTGTGCTGCTCAGTGCAGCCCCCAGGGATGTGTGTGGGTGAACCTCAGCCCAGGGGCAGGGATTCATCACTGATCTTCCAGTCCTGCTCCCACCATCTCAGGAGTAAACTGGAAACTGAGGAAGGGGCAAGGAAAGGAGAAATTTATCAGCTCAGATTTATCCTTTGAACAGCCCAGGCACATGCAGCCAAGAGATAAAAAATTCAGGGTTCAGCATGCTAGTCACTGCTTTTGCCTCCTTAGAGATGACTCTGAGAGCAGGATTGATGACTCCCTGGCAGAGGGGATTCCTCACTGTTGACCATAATGGGACTCTAGATGATAACTCAGATGGAGAGATCTCCACCCTGCATCAGTGTTTGTGCAGATGAGTCCTGCCAGGCTCCGGCTCACTCCAGTACCCAGCAGGAGGGAGCGCCCATGGCATTAAGGGCCCAGCACATCAGGCGAGTTCAAAGGGTTGTGTCCTGTCCTACTGACTCCCCATCCCTGGAAGTGTTCCAGGCCAGGCTGGATGGAGCTTGGAGCAACCTGAGACAGTGGAAAATGTCCCTCCTCATGGCAGGGTGTGGAATGAGATGAGTTTTAAGGTCCTTTCCAACCAAAACCCTTCCAGCAGGTTCTATAACTTCCTGTAGGAACTAGGAGGAATGACAGAGCTCAGGTGCAGGATCCCATGATGTCCTGGGGACTCTGGATTCATATCCATCCACATCATAGACACCATCTCAAGAATCTCTTTATTCTACTGTAGCAGGAGTAGAAACTGGATGAGCATTAAGGTCCCTTTCAACCCAAACCATTCCGTTTGGGTTTTTTTCTGGGAGTTTTGCCCGGTAGCCAAGTGTGGGTTGTGCCCACCCAGCCACCTCATCAGAGAAATGCTAATGTTCCCATCCCAGCTCCAACACAAGCCACATGAGCACCGCACAGTAAATCCTCTTAAAAACAACTTCCCCAAGATAAAACTACTTCTTGTCAGAGAATTGTTTCATTTGGCATTTTAACGCAAGAGGAGCAGCTTCACTTTACCAAAATCTCTGTAAAGTTGTAGTTTTGGGTCAGGCTCAAATAATTATTTATTTCTGGATTGCTGGCCAAATGGAGAACACAAGTTCTTCCCTATCCCTGCTCATGACAATGAGACAGGGCAGCCTTGCCCTCCATTTGCAGAACCAGCAGAAGGAGGTGAAGGATCTGAGCTGTCACTAACACACAGTGCTGCCAGCTCCTGCCTCCCAGGCCCAGAGAAACAACTGATTTTACAGGAAGCAGGAAAGTTAATTATTTTTTGAGCTCCTTTCCCTGGAGCAGTGAGGGAGGGATGGGGCTGTGATTCAGAGAGTAGATGTGGTTTGGAGATTCACAGAAAAGTGGCTTTTGGAAGAGAAATGAGGTGCAGCAGAGCCCCATGTCACAGCCAGCACTGATGTTTCTAGGAAAGGCAGTGTCACCCTCTGAGCAGGCAGGAGCTCAGTGAGAGCCCAGCACCTCAATTAAGGGCTGTTCCAATTAGACTTATTACAGAGGTGATCTAATAAGGACGGGTTCTGGCCCAGAGCTGTTGATAATTAAATATTTGCAGTTTCTTAGAGACATCCTGGTAATTTTTTTTCTGTGTATGCACTGGAGGACAGCTCTACTCTTGGTACTGCCATTTCTTTTAGCCAACAAGAGCATACAAATCAGAGACTTTTAGAAAACAGGGAGCAAATATAATGTGAGCTGGAAAGGAAAAACATTTTCCAAGGCTTGTAGCTGCAGGTTCATATCTCCTTCTCTTGGGCAAACCCCACATCCTCCTCCATGCAAGGGGACTCACAACTGCAGGCAGCACCGAGTCTGTTCAAGCCACCTGTCACCTCAGAGAGATGCTGGGGATGTAGATGCCAGGCAGGATGGATGGGAAGTGTGTTTCCTTGTTCACTGCTCATTCTTGGATTGATTTCCAGTGGTTTCCACTATGTCCCTTGGGGGTTTTAGTGTTATTTCCATCTCCATGAAAAGGGACAATCTGTGGAACAAAATCACACCTTGGAAGGACAAACTGACACCAGCATCTTGATCTTTGTCTGCCCTTGACTTTTATATCTGTGATGGGGAGCTAATTCCTCCTGGTGTGTGAAATGCTGACAGCAGGATGCACCCGGTGAGCAGGGAATATCTGGGATTCAGGGGAAGGGAAGCAAACCCTCAGGGGCCAGCCTGACATCCCACACAGCTTGACCTTGCTATTTCTGCCTGAAATGTGAACTTGTGGCTCAGCATTCCCTCCTTCTCTGAGCAAACTGAAGGATTAGGGTCCACCAAGGCAACACCCAGGAAAACGTGGGAGGTGGACCTGTGTCTGGGTGTAATTTAGGAACACACTTCCTAAATTTCAATCCATCTCAAGCTGCTGCCAAAACCAAATCTGCTGCTTTGGACTTTGTATATGCCCAGGCTCTGGATTGCTATGTGAGATCCAGCCCTTCCAAGCTGGACCCCACAGTGCACAGCTTCACTGTGTCTAATTTTGAGAGGTTCCAACAAAACACCCAACCCTTTTTAAATAGTTAATGTTATCAGGAATTGAGTCTGTGCGTCATTTCCAGACTCAGCCTTCCATGCCTGCAATTTCCTACCACTGGATCTTGATATGTCCTTATCTGCAAAACTAGACATTGTTTTGCTATCAGGAATCTGCACCCTATGGGTGGATTTTTATGCTGTGACTATTATTCAGAAACTTCACTTTAATAAATTGAAAGATGGAGCTCCTTCTGTTTTCCACACTCAGACAGGCTTTCCAAATCTTGACTCATCCGTGCAAGTCTTTGTCCACCTTTTCCAGCTTGACAATGTATTTTTACAATGTGGGTATCAGCTATAGAGGCAGTATTTTATCTTGCTCTCCCTATTGTTGTGTACAGAAATCACACCTCTTTCTATCCAGCTGCCATTTCCCTCTGAATACATTTTTGGCTGGTGTTCACCATCCCAGTTTCCTTATCTTGGAGTGAGCTCCCATTAGGTTGTTATCTCTCTTTATCTCCAAGTCATTTGTGGGGTCACGGCTTTACCATTTCTCATATCGTAAGTCTGATCTGTGCTGTCTGTGCCTTGATTTGTGTCTGGTGGGTTCAGATGCTTATCATTTATAGAACAGAACCAGAGAATATCCTGAGCTGAAAGGGACTCACAAGAATCATCCAGTCCAACTCCTGACCCTGCACAGACACCCCAACAATCCCACCCTGTCCCTCAGAGCATTGTCCAAACCCTCCTGGAGCTCTGGCAGCCTTGGGGCTGTGCCCACTGCCCTGGGGAGCCTGGTCAGTGCCCACCACCCTCTGGGGGAAGAACCTTTTCCTGAAATGCAACCTAACCTTGCCCTGACACAGCTCCAGCCCTTCCCTGGGTGCTGTCCCTGGTCCCCCCAGAGCAGAGATTGGAACTGCCCCTTCTGAGGAGCTGCAGACCCTGATGACCCCAGTCGCCTCTTCCCCAGCTGAACACACCAAGTGCCCTCAGCCCTCCTAAGATTGATGCTTTCCAACTGACCTGACATCTCTCCAGCATTTTAAGACTCCTGTAGGTCACTCCAGCTCAGCTGTGAAGAAGTTGAATGGTTTGGGGTGAGAACAGACCTTGAGCAGCCAGAAAGAGGGGGTGCTGGGCAGATCACTGCAGGGCTGTGCACCTGCATGGTGCTTTGCTGTGTAAGATTTCCTGTGTGGGATGACACCATTCTGTGGGCAAGAAAGTGACTTCTTACCATCCCCCTCATCCAAATAAGAGGAAGATTTTAAGTGATTCCTGTGTGCTTTGAGGAAGAAGCTGCTAGTTACTCATATCACAGGTTTTTCCTCCACTGCCCCGTTTTCCATCATCACTGAAGCGTGGCTTTTGCCAGGATACTCCATTCTTCCCTTGTCAGTGGAGAAGAGCAAGTCACAGAGCACCTGGCCAGCTTCCTCCCTGCTTCCCAGGCTTCTGGAGGAGACCTGAGCTCCTTGACAGCTTAGAATTGACACCCAGCCCCTGGTGCTGCAATCTGGTGCCTGTGGTGCTCACAGAAAGCTGCTCTTTTCCCCTAATAAAGCCACCAGAGCCTCAGTGTGGGCTCTGCTCTTCACCCAGCCCATGTGGACAGGGCTGTTGTGTGCACCCCCACTCTGTGCAGGTGTGAGATTGGAACTCTGTACAGAAAATACATCCAGCAGCTGTACAAAGGTGCTCCAGGGGATTTTCCAGCTTTGCTCTGAAAGCGATGGCAGGACAGGCTGTGCAGCAAAGACACCTTGCAGCTTGCTGAGGGCATCACCACTGGGGTTTGGTTAATGAAGGTCCAGCTGCAAGGGGTGGACATCAAATCACCCGGGGGTTCCAAGAACTCTCCAGAAAAGTGCACATCAGCCAGGCCTCTTGAATCATCACTTGAGAAAAGGCAACAAAACTGCAGCTACCTGGAGGAAGGGTTTTGCAGAAACAGCCAGGGTAAGAGGTGCTGCAGGGCAGCATCCTCTCCAAATCCATCTCTTGAGACCAGAACCACACCTGTATAATATTTTAATCATAATTCAGTCAAATTAGGGAAGAAATAGGCTTTTAAGATACACTGGCAGAAGAGGGAAATAGAAGATAAATGGCTCGCAAAAGCCCCCCGGCCAAGACCCAGACCCCACCATGTGCCCCTCGTGGGTGACCTGCAAGTCAAGCAGCAGCTGTGGGCACAGTCTCAGAGGTTTGTCACTCATCTCATGGGCTTCTCCTGCCTGGCATCTGCCAGTGGAGATCAGTGAACATCCCTACACTGAATCCCACTGCCCACAAAATGCATTTGCTCTGTGTTGATGCCAACATCTGCAGTTGTTCCTGGGAAGCTGATGCTCACATACATGCCAGGGACTGGAGTCTGTGCAGAATTCCCTTCTGCACCAACCCACCAGAGGCCTGGAGAAAAGGAAGCTCAGAGGGGACCTTCTCACTCTCTCCAACTCCCTGACAGGAAGGTGGAGCCAGGTGTGGGCTTGGCTCTGCTCCCAAAAAACAACTGAACAAGAGGAAACGGCCTCACGTTGCACCAGGGAAGGTTTAGGCTGGACATCAGGAAGAATTTCTTCATGGAAATGGCTATCAGGCATTGGAAGGGGCTGCCCAGGGAGGTGGTGGAGTCCCCATCCCTGGAGGTGTCCAAGGAACAACTGGATGTGGCACTGAGTGCTCTGGGCTGGGTGGGGATCAGGCACAGGTTGGACTCGATGGTCTTGGAGGGCTTCTCCAACTTAATGATTCTGTGATTCTGTCAATGAATTGGTTGTGCTCCCTGTTACGAATGCTCAGCCAGGGGTGACAGTTATGCTGATCGTCTCCCATCTCCTGCTGATCCCCGAGCAATTCCCACCCAGCCCCTTTTCCATGGCTAAAGGCGAACAGATGCTGCAGCAAGATGTTAAATCTTCCCCTAAATGCTCTCTCTGCACAGAATCCTCCACCTTTAAAGGCTTTTGTGCCTTGCTAAGGGAGGAGCTTCTCTAAGTCCCTTGGCTGCTTTGAGGGTGCTCTCTGTGCCCCCACAGAGCGCCACCAGTGCTGGCTCTACCCTGCCTGGTAAAGACACCCCAACTTCCTGTGGCTCACATGGCCAGGAGTATTTGGGAGTGAGCAGGGTATGCCATTCACACTGGAGTTCTCCAATGTCCCACGATTTTCAAGTGCTCTTTCTCCAAAGAACCCAAAAAGAAGTTTCCTGGTGGCTTTCTGCTCCCCATCCCTCCCAACACAAATAATGTGAGTATCATGAGCATGTCTAATTCCCATGAATAATTTATGCAAAGTAATAAGTTCCTGATACCAATAAACAGAATAAATACAACTCCCAAAGACCACATTACCAACCAGAATTCATTTTTACACCAATATAAAACTGTTATGATCAAGTAAGGGGAGAAATAATCACCATCAATAACATTTCCTTATTTCCTCATTGTTTTATTTGCACGGTGCTACATCTCTGTGGAGGGTACAATCCATCCAGCTGTCCTGGGGATGCCTTGGAAGTTATTCCAGGAGGTATTAGATTAATCATTTCTCATCACCAGACAGACAGTGTTGGAGGCTTTTCTTGTTTTGCTCACAACATTAGATCACTCTGAGCAACAAGCAGGGTGAGACCTGAACATATTTTACGCTGCAGGTACTGAGAAACAGCCTTATTTGGAAAAATGCATATTTTCACTCTTAATTTCATACTGGCACTGCACAAGACATAAAACGTCATTATTGGACACCAGAAGCATATTTGAATTCAGGAGCTAAAAGTCAGTGAAAATACTCCGTGTCACCGGTGTTTTGATTAGATTTTTGCAGATATGTTTTTCCATTTGGGTCCAGATTATCTTTTCCCATTATTTCCCAGATTCTCCCATTTTGTCATTCACTAAAGGGTTTGAGAGGCTCAACAGAAACATTTTGAGGTACCATTTACTTAGCAGTGGCTGTATTCTCTGGACAACATTAATATCTTGCCTTTCGCAAAACAACCATTTCCTTCAAATGGATGTGGGGAAAGAGGCCTTTGCTGGGTAACTACTGTTTTTCCTCATTGTTTGCCTGATTTTCTAAACTGCTTAGCAGCTCTGAAGAGCACAGACTGTTCAACAATCCCCTAAAATTTATGTACTTTCATTTTTTGACAGGAACTCGGGATTGTCAGTAGGGAAAAAAGCCTGACTGAATACTTTGCAACTTTTTAGACTGAGCTCACCATATTAGAGCAAGGACAATATTCAGCTGCAGTTACTAATCAGCACAAATTAGCTCCCTCGGTGGGAATCTCTCTCCTGCTCAGCATGGAAAACATCAGGTCCCTTCGGAGGGGAAACACCTACCTCTGCAACTCTTAATTGCGAGTGTTAATTGCCGGGCTGGAAGTGCTGCCTGGCTGGAGATGATAAAGGGAAGATGAAAAGAGAACAAAGGCAGCAGCCAAGTGCAAAGCCTGTGTGCTCTGGGGGGCAGAGCCTGGGGACACAGCGGGGCCCTGGCGCAGCAGCCACTGCTGGAGAACCGGGGAAGGCAGGAGGCTGTGTGTGGAAGAGCTGAGTTTGGAGACAGAGGGTGCAGTCAGCTGGGGCATCTGGTGTGTCCTTGTTTCTCCTCTCACACCTCCAAGCAGCAAGAGAAGTCTGGGATCAACTGCATCGACGGGTGTTGATGCCTAGGGGCTGTAAGGTCAAATCCCAGCTGGTGCTCGTCGTTGTGTTGCTGGTTGTTGTTGTTGTTTTCTTTTTGAAAATACGGATGCTTGGCAGTCAACAGAACAGGAAATTCCTAAAAATTCTCCCCTAGGGCTGATATTAAGGCACTGGTATCATTTAGCTGGCCCGGACACAGAACTCAAGAAGCAGGAGTTAATTAGACTAAGTACACACTTTTGGCCAATGCACCAACTTCTGATGCCCAATCCTGCAAAAGCCTTCCAAAACAGTATTAGTGGAGAGAGAGAGAGAGGGAGAGGGAGAGAGAGAGAGATGAGAGATAGATAGATAGATAGATAGATAGATAGATAGATAGATAGAGAGAGAGAGAGATAGAGATAGAGTAATCCCTGTATTAGAAACTTCCAAGGTGCACAATAAAAGTACACACGCCCTTGGTAATGTTTGTCTAACAGAATTTCAGGAATGTGTGAGAAAATGTTCAGTAATTTCTAAATGCTACTTAAAATGTGAGAGACTTGGGAAAATTCATTCAATTTATATAACTCTATGAAAATCTATAAAATCCACATTAAAATCCTTAGGCAACAGTGCCATGGGGAAGTGAGGAAAGAGTTGGCGATCCAGCTCAGCTGGTTCCGACACCATAAGGAATGGTGTGGGCCATGGAATCACAGATTCATGGAATCATCAATCAAGGTTGGAAAAGATCTCCACATTCACCAAGTCCAACCTTTGACCAACACTCCCATGCCCATTAAACCACATCCCCAAGTGCCACCCACATCTTCTCATTTCCTGAACACCTTCGGGGATGGTGACTCCACCTCTGCCCTGAGCAGCCCATTCCAATCCTCAAGCATTCTTGCAGTGAAAGATTTTTTCCTAATAACCAACCTAAAGAGGTTCAACAAGGGCAGGTGTAGGGTCCTGCCCTGAGGAGAATAACCCCAGGTACCAGCACAGGTTGGGGGCTGAATTACAAGAGTGCAGCTCTGTGGAGAAGGACCTGAAGGTCCTGGAGGGTGACAAGTTGCTCATGAGCTAGCAATGCGTCCTGGGGGCCAGGAGGGCCAACGGGATCCTGAGGGGCATCAGGAAGAGCACTGCCAGAAGGTCAGGGAGGGGATCCTGCCCCTCTGCTCAGCCCTGGGGAGGCACACCTGGAGTGCTGTGTCCAGCTCTGGGCTCCTCAGGACAAGAGAGACAAGGAGAGGGTCCAGCTAAGGCCACAAAGATGATGAGGGTTCTGGACCATCTCTCTGCTGAGGAGAGATTGTGAGAGCTGGGCCTGGTCAGTCTGGGGAAGAGAAGACCAAGTGAGGATCTTGTCAATCCACACAAATATCTCCAAGAGGGGTCAGGATGGTGCCAGACTCTGTTCAGTGCTGCCCAGTGACAGGACAAGGAGTGATGGCCATAAATTGAAACACAAGTTCCATCTTAACATGAGGGAGAACTTCTTTCCATGGAGGAGGCAGACCCTGGAACAGCTGCCAAGGAAGGGCATGGAGTCTCCCTCTCTGGAGACATTCCAAACCCACCTGGACAGGTTCCTATGTCACCTGCTCCAGGTGACCCTGCCTTGGCAGGGGGGTTGGACTGGGTGATCTCTAGAGGTCCCTTCCAACCTTAATGGTTCCATGATTCTGTGAATTTGAACCTCCCCTGGCACAGCCTGAGGCCATTCCCTCTCCTCCTGTCCCTTGTTCCCTGGGAGCACAGCCTGACCCCTTCCTGGCTCCCCCTGTCAGGGAGTTGCAGAGACCAAGAAGGTCCCCCCCTGAGCAGGCTCGGTCCTGCCATTGTTGCTTGGCCTACACCCAGGCCACCCTTCTAAGGCTTTAATCACACTGGGGAAGATAAATGGGATTTAATGTGAAAAGCTGAGGTGCCAGGACAGGCTTTGCTGAACAGAGAGGATGCCATAGCAATTATCTTGGATGACTGTTAGGACACCTGCAGCTCTTTGCCACATCGTACAGGTGTTGGGAATAAATTTTACTTGGTTTGTCTCCATCACCAGTCTGAGAAAAATCTTGCAAAATAGCCCAGGGAAATAATAACACAAGAACTGATAAGCAAACGAAGGCAATCTCTGATTGTTTTTTCAATTACAGTATTTTCTGGAAGAAAAGAAATCTCTTTACAATCGCTTTCATATGAAGATTTCATTTTCCTACATGGAGTTTGCGATTTTCCTTCTCATTTGAACTTTGTCCAGTTCAAAAACGTGGGCAAACAGAGAGGACCTTCTCATTTTGAAAAGGTGAAGTTTTGTTTTTAAATATTCATGATTTCAGAAAGAAAGCTACCCTTTGAAAAAGGTGATGTTATCATGTGGGAAGCCAATATCCACATGGGAGAAGTTGGATTTTCTTCACTCTCCTGGGTTTTTCAGGGGCCAACGAGAAGAAAAATCCTCACACTCAACAAAACACACTTTCAAAGTCTTGTAAAGTTTTGTTTCTCAAACAGTTTGCTTAAAAATAGAAGCAGCAAATGAAGAAAGTAATTGAAAATTAGTGTCATTCCCTCAAATCAATTTTCTTCAGAGAAACACTATTTCTTGAACAAAAAAAAGATACTTATTTTGGAAATTTTTTCATGCTACTCCAATTAGCACCATCTAGACAAACACTTTGTTTCTGAGTGTAGGACAAATAGGCAAATCTACACATACTGGGATTTTTACATTCCTGTAGCATTGGATACGGATTCTCTCTGTCCTCTGGAAGATCTGATGTCACTGTTTAAAATTCCCAGTGCCATTTTCCTGGGTGAAGTGTGTTTATGACCCACCTCAACACAGAAGTTCTATTCTTCTCAGATTTTTACTGACACCACGACTTTTCTTGGCACGGTGAACAGGAACAGGTTTAACATCTCCTACCGTGGATCTGCCCCCCACTCTCTATATTTCCTCCCCTCACCACACTGAGAACCTCAGCTGGGCACTGGTTCTACCACCCACTCCACAAGCACAGCTGGGGGAAGCCTCTGACCTTACACCACCACATGGTATTGGCAGTTTGGGTTCCTCCAAATCAGAATTGACATCTGGATGCTTTTATTTTAAAATAGGTACAAAGATGGTTTGTTTGTGTTGTCTTCTGGAAGTCCCTGGTGTTATGGGTTCCTCTGCAAGGAGAAGCTCAGATTTGGGTGGTTTCCTTTAGTTTCTCAGCTCATCAGCAGTACTGTGAGGACATGACAGGGTGGGAGAGTTGGGGGTGTTCCCCTGGAGAAGGGAAGGCTCCAGGGAGACCTGAGAGCCCCTTGCAGTGCCTAAAGGGGCTCCAGGAGAGCTGGAGAGGGACTTGGGACAAGGGATGGAAGGACAGGACAAGAGGGAATGGTTTGCCACAGCCAGAGGGCAGAATTAGATGGGATATTGGGAATAAATCCTTCCCTGTGAGGGTGGGGAGGCCCTGGCACAGGTTTGGGCAGAGAAGCTGTGGTTGCCCCAGCCCTGGAAGTGTCCAAGGACAGGTTGAGCAGGGCTTGGAGCAACCTGGGCTAGTGGAAGGTGTCCCTGCCCATGGTAGGGGGTGGAACTGGATGATCTTTAAGGTCCCTCCCAACCCAAACCGTTCCATGATCTGTGATATTAGTGTTCCATTGCCCACTCACATCTATTTTAAGGGCAGGATGTGCAGAGGGGACAGTCCCTGTCTCGGGACAGTCCCAGCACCTGCACAGGGGCCTCTCCAGCGGAGCGAGCAGCACACACCAGCCCCTCCTGGGGTTTGGTTTGCGGCAGAATTCAAAGCAGCTTTTTTTTTGCTCTATGAAAGCATGATCAAAGCCTCCCTCCCCTGAGTTGATTCCAGCAATATTCCTCATCAAAAAGCAAGAAGAAGGAAAAAAGATGATATTTGCCTGTGGATGTCTTCTAAATAAAACCCCCTCTCTCAGGAGGCTTGAGGCTGCTGTCTCACCCCCAATCAGCTCCGAGGCTGCTGGGAACATTCCTCTATTCTCTTCAGCACTTTCAGAAAAAGAACCCCCCTATTGTAGGAATTTGAGATGTTTACATCTGCTTATCTTCCCTCTGATCTCAGGATTCCTATAACGTTTCACTCCCTCTTTAGTTGTATCATTAGTTCTGCACAGATGACTGAGAAAAGCCTTCTTGCAGAGCTTTGCCTCTGAAGCCAGCCCAGCACCCCAGAGCATTCTCATCTTCCTTTCTTCTGGCCCCAGCTCCCTTTATTTATCTCGACAGCCTGCGAAAGGACTCACACACTAGTTTTATTAAGCAGTGGCTGCAGCCAGACCCTGCTCCTCCGGCACCTCTGTACACAAGGGAGGTCATGTCACCTCTAAGGCTGCATGCACAGTTCCTGTAAAACTTGACATTTCTACTAAAATTTCTCTTTTAAAGGCCCATCCACTGCTTCTTTTCCAGGCAGCCACTTGGCCCCTGTTGGCGATGAAGACTTGCATCCAGTTCCTTTCCATCCATGTGCTGATCAAGCAGAGTGAAGCTCTGTCCTCAAAGCTGAACAAGTTGTGCCTGATGTCACATAAACTCCCTCACAAGACATTTATAACCTGGCACGGAGCAGAAACAGGTTTAAAACACACCTGCAGAACTGCAGGGGACCCTGTGCCCTGGTGCACTGGGATGTTCTTTCTCAGGTGTAAAACTGAGATGATTGCAATGCAAGAGAGCTGAGACAAAACGGAGCATCCAAGAGCCTCTTCCAGGTTCCTTTGACCTAAATCATTCTATGATACACTGGGGGACATTTCTAGAGTCATCTGCATCTACACCATCCCACTGGGACATTCCCATCTCCTGCTTGTCCTCACAGACCCCACACTGATGTGCCCTCGGGTCCTACCTAGACACACACTCCCTTGGAAGGAAAACTGTGGCTGAAAAGGTTGTGTAAGACTGGCTTTTATCTCTTTTGCCCCATGAGGTCCTGGCACACCAGACCTGGGTCCTACAGAGGGGCTTGTGTGTGAGAGTCAGAGTCAGGACCAGTGGCTGTGGCAGCCTGAGGCTGAGTGTGCTGTCTGGGAGAGCATGTCCTCGTGCAGCCAAGTCTGATGGAAGCACCTTCAGTGATCCACCACAAGGCATTTCTGTGGGGTATCCTGATCCCAGAGCATTCCCTGTCATACAGCCCATCACCAAACACCCTCTCCCTGGCCATCTGGCAGGAATTTGGGGATGGAAGTGATTCCCACCAAAGGGGAGATGCATCACAGAGTGTTCAAAGCAGGGGGTGGCAGTGGGGCTGCAGTGCCCCAGCTTGGCTATGTGCCCACCAGTAACACCAGTTATGATGCCCAGGGAGATGCCAGTAATCCCACAGCATCAATATACCTTGGAACTCACAAAGCAGAGAATATCAAAGGAAAAGCATTTTTCCATCACTTCCATCAGTGTCTTATATAAAAGTTAAAATTACCTTCTCTCCCCTGCCCTCAATCCTCTGAAATCCTACCCCAATTTGCCGGCCTGGCAATGACAACCAGCAGGCTCACCTTGCACAGATCCCTGTTGGAACTGGAGCCTTGCACAGCTCGAGCTGCCCTGCACCAAACACTCATCTGCCAGTGAGAAAACACATTTTAATTGAGCAGCCCCACTCACCCAGGAATTCAGCTCAGGCTGCAAAGCTGCCTGCTTTTATCTGTAGGTGCCACTCTGCCAGTCTTGATGTTATCTGCAAATTTCAGATTTATTTTTAGATAATTTATAGAAGAGTTGAAAAGTACAAAGGCTTCACTGTTTCCTTGAGATCCCAACAGAAACGTCCCCATTCAGTGACAGTTTTGTGTTGATTACTAGCGTTCTGTAGTCTGTTGTCACTTCCCAACCCATTTAACATGGATTAGATAATGCCCAGTACTAATGTTTAAAAACAGAATGTGATGTCAGATCCCTTGCAAAAGCCTTTCATGGGTTATATCTGTCAGCTCCAAGCTGAGAGGGACTTCAGTGGCATGGAGGCCAACTATTGTGTCAGTGTGTCCTGCTTTATTCACTCCATACACAAAGGTCATTGAAACTCACAACAGCACAGAAGCAAAAATCAGTCCTCAGGGTCCTGGAAGTGTTCAAGGACAGGTTGGATGGGGCTTGGAGCAACCTGGTCTAGTGGAATCCCAGAATCACAGGATATGTTGAGTTGGAAGGGACCCACAAGGAAGGTGTCTCTGCCCATGGCAGGAAGGGTGGAATGAGAGGAGCTTAAAGGTCCCTTCCAACCCTCCAACGCTTCCAACCATTCTGTGATTTTATGATTCTATGAACCTGAGTCCAAGAAGAATTCACTGTGCCCTGAGGACTGGCCCTGCTGAAGCAGAACATCTGTATTCCCAGTGCTCCTCCTGCAGGAATTTCCATGGTACCCCAGCAGTAGCACAACCTTTCTGCAAGGTTCTGACCTGCCCCTGCTGCTTTTCCAGCCCTCCCCTGTGACGACCAGGGCACGGGGAAGGGGTTACCCATAGTGAGAGGGGAAGGAGCTCTGCAGGGCTCGTGCTCAGCAGATCCCTGCCCCCACAATCAGCCTGGCTCCGACCCCGACAGCATCAAGGGCTGCCTGACACTTCCCTGCATCCCCGCAGGGTCCCCTCCCGCTGGGCAGCTCCGCTCCCCCGCCCCGGGGCCAGGGATGGAGCGGCGCTGATGGGCTTCCTCTGACAGCCGTCTCTGGGCTCGCTGCAATTAATTCTCCCTCCTGTCCACTGACTCTTTAGAGGTGCAAACACCGGGCTGTGAGTGCTTGGCAGCGCTCCAGGACGAGCTTGGTGTGTCAGGATGCAAGAAGGGATTTTTTTATATTTTTTTTTCTTTTTTATCATCAAGCTCAGCTACAAACAAACCTTTAATTAATTCCTCCGCAAAGTTCTGCTGAGCTCGTGGCCTCCAATTCCTCCGGGAGGCTAATTAACCTGATCCTCTCCCTCCATGCTCCTTTCTCATGGCTGTCAGTTTTCACTTGTTGAATCTTAATGCCTTTCACTGGTGCAACAATCTGCTCCTGTTCCCCAGACGCCTTCGCCCCCAGAGCACAGGCTGCAGTTCTATTTTGCCTCTATGAGCTCATGCTACAGCTGCTTGGAGAGCAGCACAGCTCCCACTTCTCTGCCGGAAAATTTGGCTTTTTTCAAAATTTCCCCTTAGCTGTGGAAAAGGAAATCACCCAAGAATTTCAGTTTTCCACTAAAATTTTCATGTTTCAAAAGCTGCTTTCTTTTGGGGTTTTTCTTCAGTGAAAGCTACAGTGCACTGGAATATGGAATCATGGAATGGTTTGGGTTGGAAGGGACCTTAAAGGTTGCTCCAAGCCCTGTCCAATCTGGCCTTGGCCACTTCCAGGGAAGGAGCAGCCACAGTTTCTGTGACAACCTATGCCAGGGCCTGCCCACCTGTGCAGGTAACAATTTCCTCCTAATGCCCAATTAAATCTCCTCTCCTTCAGTTTAAAGCCATTCCCCCTTGCGCCCTTGTGAGAAGTCCCTCAGCATGTTCCTGTTGCAATGTTTTCAGCAAAAGCTTGACAGAAAAGAATCCAGGCTCTATGAGGTTCCCAGATGTACTCAGGCATTTTGGGTATAAACACATTTTTGGTGGGGGATTATTTCACTCAGCCCCATCTTGACCAAAAGCCCATTGATCTCAGGCATGAGGCACCCAGGCTGTTCTGAACATGCAAAAACATTTCCTGAAGCTGAAAAAGAGAAGCTCCTAAAAGTAATTGAGATGTTTTGGAGACTCTTGAGTCTTTGCGTGACTCAGTTCCCTGAGACTGACGTAGGAGCACTGAGCCTTCCAACCTTCCCTGGGAAGTGGCACTAGGCACGAACATCCTTGTGTATCTTCAAGCTTTCAGGGCAGTTTCAGGTTGGGTATTAGGGAAAATTTCTTCCCTGAAAGAGTGTTCAGGCCTTGGCACAGGCTGCCCAGGGCAGTGGTGGAGTCACCATCCCTGGGAGTGTTCGAAAAATGAGTAGATGTGGCACTTTTGGATATGGTTTAGTGGGCATGGTGGGATTCAGTCCAAGGTTGGATGTGATCTTTTCCAACTTCAGTGATTCTGGAATTCTGTTCTCTGATTCCAAGACACCAGCGTGCACAGTGAGCTGGTGGCCATGGAAATGCTGGAGGTGGAGGTGTGGGGTCCAAGTGCAGGGGAATGAATTTGCACCGCAGAACCAGGGAGTCAGACGTGGGATGTGGCACCACCCTCACACTCAGGCAATAGAGCCAGCCCCTATTGCACCGTGTGGCAAAGCCACGGCCACTTGGCTCTGTACAAAGGCAAGGTTAGGCCAAGGTGTTGCAGCCCCCCAAGGACAGGTGGGCTTGCTTAGTCCCAGCTCACAGAGAGCACCCTCTGCAGCAAAGCACCCCAGAGTGTGCCATGGGGCAAACCAGGCCTGGTGCTGTAGCTTTGGGACAGTGACCCCCATCGAGGAGGGAGTTCAGGGATTTCACAACAAGCCCAACATGCACCACAAGAAGTAGTAGGGGGGAATGTCCTGAAATCTTTCTTCAGTTCCAGGACCTTCCTTCCCTGGCTGGCAACTGCTGACATCACTCTCCTGAGGGATAGAAGGAGAGAAAGGACCACACCTGTGTTCCTCATCCTTGGCAGAACCTCCAGGGCTGGGTTGGAGGAGAGGAGATGGCCTTCACTGCCTCTCTCAGGGACCAGCACCTAAGTACAGGCTGCTATTTCTGAGCTTTGCTTCCTCTGTAAAACCTGAAATAGAAACAATTTAATGGATTTTTTTTTTTCTGTTGAACACACAGTTTTTGTCTTTTCAGTTCTCCTGAGGAAAAAAAATACAAGAATAATACGGAAAAACACTGATATTTCCATTGGGTCCAACTCTTTTGGCCACTTTATGCCTCAAGGATTATTTGCATGTTGGTTGAGTCAGCTCCCTGCTGAGATCAAGGGAGCAGCACTGAGCTTTCCAAACTGCCCTGGGAAGAGACACTGGGCACAAAAAATGCTGGCAAAGCTTCAAGACATCGATGGGCACCAGGAGTCGTGACCATGGAAATGCTGAAGGTGCAGTTGTGGGGTCCAAGTGCAGGGGAAAGAGCTGGGACCCCAGGTCCAAGTGGTACAAACACACCACTCTCAGTGGATGTAGCTGAGAAGTTTTCCCAGAGACGCTGTGGCTGCCCCACCCCTGGAAGTTCTAAGGACAGGTTGGAGCAACCTGGTCTGGTGGAAGGTGCCCCTGCCATGGGCAGAGGGTAGGACTGGATGGGCTTTTAGGTCCATCCACCCAACCATCCTATGATTTTATAAATGCTGCCTCTTAGCAGTCTGGGAAGGAAAAGAAATATCACAAACTTTGTGATTTTTTTGTTATTCTTGCAGGGTTTTTTTTAACTTGTGTGGCATTCTCAGAGCAGCTAAATTATAGATATTTAATTTGCTGAAAAGGAGGAGTTTGGGAGCAACTTCCTTGCAATTTGCTGTTCTGACAAGCCAAATCCTATGTGCATTTTTGATCAGATGAAAGGGCAGCAACACCAAATCCTGCTCTCCCAGCACCTGGAAAACACTGCCTACAATGCTCTTAAAATAATCTCCCTATTTTACAATGGTCTTAAAAGCATTCCAGGCTGGCTGGGAAGCACTCAGATGCCACAGCAGTAAGTACCAGGCCATTTATTGGGCTGTATTCAGAGCAGGGCTGGGTGAGAGGCCACACATTAAACGGAGACTGTGCAAAGCAGAACAGAGATGTGGATCCACCCTGAGTGCTCTGTAGGTTGAGTGAGGTGAGGCCACTGTGGGAAAACGATGAGATCATTTAGTTTCTTATCCACAGGCATGTTTGCAAGGAGTCTGCAGCATGACCACATGGGGAGGCAGCCCTGGGATTCCTCCTTCCACAGCTTTTGATTGAGCACCATCCTATCACAAGGTTGCTCCTGAAGCCAGGCTTTCCAGCTACAGCTGCCACTAATGGGGGGAAATGTCTCCAAAACTGGCCCAGATATGTTCCACTGTTGGAGAAATATGGACTATATGCAAAGAAGAAACCATAAAAAATCTGAGATTAGCTCAGTGGGTTAGAGCATAGTGCCAATAACACCAGATTCAATCCCTGTATGGGGCACTCACTTGAGAGCTGGACCCCATGATGTTTGTGAGTCCCTTCCAACTCAGGATATTCTGTGACATATATAAGTGAATATACATATGTTTATATATCTATATTTGGGAAAGATGCCAATTGTTGCTCAGTTCAGGATTTGAATTCTCTGGATATTGTTTGATGAGCCCTGGATGAAAACAGAGCAGTTTGTGCTCAAATCCCACTTCTACCATCACCCTCTAAGGCCACCTGGGGCATTTTACCCACTCAGAGCCTTCATTTCCCTTGTCAGTAATGGCAATGTAGGGTTGAGCCCTTCCTAGAGAGACTGAAGAGCAGCAGGAACTCTGCCTTTGTCCTTGGCTCCTGTCACACAGGGGTCTCGTGACCTCTCCAACCTCTCTGCTTTGACTACTTGTTGCTGTTGTGGGTGGATGGCAAAGGTGCCATGAGTCCCATGGTCCTGGGTCTCAGGGTGCAACCACCCTTGCAGGGACTGTCCCCATTCCCTGGTGAACTTCCCGTATCTAGCACAGCATTATCTTCATCTCCCCCCAAAACGGGGGACAGCAGGTGCCCACATCTCAAGTGGGTTAACACAAGGCAAACCAGCCCTGGAGCAGGGAAGAGGGGGAGGACAGGCTTAAAATAAGATTGTTGGGGAAAGCAAAAGAAAAAAAAAAAGCCAAAAACCCCACCACACCCCCTCTCAAACTCACATGCTTTGGAAATGTGTGAGTTTCTCTGAGGTGCCAAGATGACAAAGAAGGAGCCCCAGGGAACAGGGCTGGGGAGGGGGCTGGATGCAGAGAGAGCCCCACATAAGAGCCCTGCTTTGCCCAGGCCCTGCGGGGGTGCAGAGGGATGCCAGTTATCCCATCACAGCATATTAGTGCACTTTGTTTTTATATTATTATCCTCCTGTTGCTACAGCCATTAAAAACTGTCTCTAAATAGCTCGGCGTGGTGATTTCCTAATTGAGTTAACTTGGCTGCAGTGGCTCTGCTGCTGAAGGATGTGGTTTGTGATTAGATAAGACCATTGCCCCTTGCAAAATGAACAACACATTAAGAGGTTTTTCTAGGTCAAGCCCAACTGCTCAGTACAGCTCTGACAAAAAAAGGGCACAGTCCAGGGCCCGTGGCCCCAACCCAAGACAGACAGTCATTACAGCTAATGAAGGGCTGTGCTCTCCTGGCCCTGGGGGAGGCACAGAGCCTGAGTGAAAAACAGGAGCATCTTCAAGCTGGAATAAGTCTCTTCTGCCACAAAGTCCAGGGAAAGCCACTTCAGGTCTTGCTGGGCAGGGAGTGAATGAGGGGTCCCCAAGCTCTCAGGGGAGGCACAGGCTCTGATTTCCCCACAGGAGGTTGCAGACCTCAGTTCAGAGCACACCAACACTGTGGGGAGATGGGCCTTCAGGGCACACCCCACTGGTCCCTCTCCTGCATTTTTATTGCTGTTTCCACCCCAGCTCTGCCAGCACCAACCTGACCCCAAACAAACCACTCATTCCAGGAGCAGCAAATGCTGTGTCAGACTGTTCCTTTATGGGACACCTCAGGTACATCTCTCAGGTTGTTGAGGGCCAGTGTAGACCCATATCAGGGAGGACCCACATCTCCAGTCGATCTCAGTGGTGCAGTGTTTGGTGCACAGAGCCCACAGGAGAGGTGATGGAGCTGGTGGATCACAGAATCAAAGAATCAAGGAAGGGTTTGTGTTGAAAAGGACCTTTTAAATGTCATCCAGTTCCACTCCTTGCCATGGGCAGGGACACCTTCCACTAGCCCAGGTTATTCCAAGCTCCATTCAACCTGGCCTTGGACACTTCCAGGGATCCAGGGGCAGCCACAGCTTCTCTGCCCAACCTGTGCCAGGGCATCACCA
>JAWWTY010000035.1:688596-706729 GCA_035222235.1 Margarornis squamiger | reverse complement strand
GACCAGGCTCCCCAGGGCAGTGGGCACAGCCCCAAGGCTGCCAGAGCTGCAGGAGGGTTTGGATGATGCTCTGGGGCGCACGGTGGGATTGTTGGAGTCTATGCAGGACCAGCAGGTGGACTGAATGATCCTTGTGGGTTCTTTCTCACTCAGGATATTCCATGATTCTGTGATTCCAGCACTGCCTGAGCTTGTGTCCCCCAGGGTGTTGCACTTCTCCTCCATCCCTTGCATGCAGCAAAATGCCTGTTCCTGGAACACTCCTGGGAAATTGGGCTGCTGTGGGCAGTGGACAGACAGCAAAGTTACCAAGGGCCAGTGCCTGCCCATGGTCACTTTAGATGTTCCTGTCCTGCTCCCAGACCCGCCTGGTCATCTGCTGACATGTTCCCAGCAAGGCTGACTCAGAAGCTGGAGCCATGAGGTTCAGTCCCACTTCCAATGGCCAGACTCAGACTATTCACATGTCAAAGGCTTGGAGGGGTCCTGGGCAGGGAAATGAGGAATCCTCAGGAAATCACAGTTTGAAGTGCTTTGAGCTACATTTGTCAGAGCATCTCAGTCCCTTCCAATCAATGTCCAGGATATCTTATGAGTCAGATCATTAGAGGGGTTTCTCTCCCACTACATCACTCTTTGCTTCAGCTTTGATCCAAAGGTCTTGCTGATGGAAATGGTGTGAAAGGCACAGCACTGCTCTACAGATTTTTGATCCTGGTGAATCACAGTTACACATTAACAAAGGGGCTGGGGGGAAATTTGATGAAATTACTTTTACATGAAATGTGTCCACATCAGATTTGGCAACTTGGCTGCAGAGGTGGGGACCTCTGGAGTGAGACTCACCATACCTGTGTCAGGGACCCCATTTAGGATGGGACAAATCACCACCTGCTCATGCTTTTAGGATCCACTTCCCCATCCACAGGCTCCATCCTGTCTCCTCTGCAGGAGTATGGGAAGACAGAGAGAGGAGGCAGAGGATAAATACACTTCATATGTTACCATGACAAGAAGGGGCATAATCATCTCCTTGGCCAGCTTGGAGACTGGTTGTCCTTACAGGGGGACCTGAAAACCTGGGAAAAGGTTCTGTTCCTGCTTGTTGCCAGGACAAACTTGGAACTGCCAGCAAAGGATCCATGGAGACAGATTACTGAGAATCAAGCATGAACATGATTCCACCACTGCTTGAAGGTTTTACTGCATCTCCAACAGTGCCCACTGCACTGCCAAGGGTCTGCATGGTGACAGTGCAAAGGGGATGGAGGGGCTGAGCTGTGCAGCCCTGTGCTCTGAGATGGGGAGCCCATTCTTCACAGGGAAATCTGGACTGCGTTCCTCATCCATTCTGGCTCCTTGCTGTTGCCTTTGCCTATTTGATTTCCTTCCTGGCATCAACTACATGAGCACAAAATTGACTGTGACTAGCTTAGCGAGAAAGGAAGGGAGAGAAAGGATCATGAGATGGGGAGCAGTCATGAAGGTCCCGAGCCCTGCTGGGTAAATTCCACTTAACTCAGTGACATCTGAGTGTAAAATATGTTTAGGAATATCTGGAAGAGTTGTGCCAACCCCAGCAAAGCACAAAGCAGAAGATAAACTCCCTTCATCTGAAGTCACTCCCTACCCTCACCAACACCAGGGCTTCCCCTCTGCCTCTCTGAAGCTCCTGTGGGAGTTTCTGCTGCCCACTGCACCCCCTTCTTCAGTATTTGTCATTCAAATGGCCTTCTAATGCCTGTAAACAGAAGAATTGGCATCTGGACAGCAGGATATCTAGGAAATTAGCACAAGGGATTCTTCTGGGCTTGTGGCCAATATACAGTCCTAGGAGCCACTGAAAGCACAGCAGAGTCAAACTCTAGAAAGCAGGAAGAGTGTCACTGGGTTGGCAGAATGTGACTCCTGGTCCACTCAGGGTAAGTGACAGTAATTGCTCGTCTGCCTTATGCTGTCCACAGGGAACATCAGAGCCAAACTCCCTGGGATATTGATTTGGGCACGGGCAAGTCCAGATCTCAGCTCAGCTCAGGCCCATTCAGCTGCTGTGGGGAAATGCCACATTGGGAAGCTGTCCCCTTTCTCTACCTTTTATTCCTTAAGGTTCATCCTGGGTTTTTTGCCAACTTGTCTGGTTTCCTCCTACCCATGGAGCTGTGGGCAGTAGCCCAGGTATTTGGACCACAAGACTCACTCACTAACTATTGTACAAGGAAGACACACGGCATGCCCTGAGACTATGATCAAAAACAGGAGGTTCCACAGGAACCTGTCACAGCATCCAGCAAATCTGGCTTTTGTATGGGCTCTGGCGCAGGGCTGACCCCACGACCAAGCTGGTCTCTGTCCCTGTGCTTCAGAGGTAAGTGTAGGTCTGAATCCCTGAGGAGTCTGAATGATGTTTTTGGATGAGTGGGAGGGGACAGGGCACACTTTGGGCACTCAGGACCTTGGGAAATCCTTCAGCAATGGCATGATGGATCATATCCACCCAAGTATGGCAGAAAGCAGCTGGAAACCAATCACTCACCTATGTGTGTGGGTTAGTGCACACACAAACTGGGCAGGCAGGCAGCAGGGTTGTCAAGGCTGTCTAGCTCACCATGGCACTAAGAATCCCAGCACAGGGCACCGATTTCTCGCTTCATCCTTTGGGCAGGACAATGTATCTGCACTGAAACTTCCCTGGCTCCTCTGCAGAGGAGTCAGGGAGGAGTCAGGAGTCAGGGAGCTGGGATGGCAGCAGTCAGATCTGCCGGGATTCCAGAGCCATTCTGCCCAGCATCTCCTGCCCAGTCATACAGCTCGGACAGACAGAGCCGTGCCCTTCTCAGTGCCAAGGGTGAGCTGTCCACCAGTACAGGTCTGGGGCACATCTTTTTGGCAGCCCCAGCGGTGGATTTGGAGGAGGAAGCTCACAAACACAACGTTTTGGGTATTGCCCTCCCTGTCATTCACACAGGTGGAAACTGGCTATGGCAGAGGTAGGAAGCACCCAGAAACATGCCAGGAGCTGTTCCAGGTGGTGCCCAGCCTGCAGCACCACAGTCTCTGAGACATCAGACATCCAAGCACCTCCTGCTTCTTCCCATGGCCACTGTTCCCTCCCCATGAACCATCAAGCCTAGGACAAGGCTGGGCACTCAGTCATGGCCCTGCTGATGCCCTTCAGTCCTGGCTGAAAGTCCCTCCCTCCTCCACATGTGGTTGCTCTGTGAAACTGAGCCCCAGTCCCCGTGCTGGGAACCCCAGTGGTGGATGGTGCAGCCTGGAGCCCTCAGCCTGACTTCCCCACATAATCCTCTAGTGCATGTTCCCAGGACCTTGGGACACTGCCCTCGCTCTCCTCCAGCCCCAGTCATGTCACCTGCATGTGACAAGCTGGTCTTGCATGCACAGACCTCAAAACCTCAACCGTCCACCCAGACACAGGGGCACAGGAGAAAATCTACAGTTTGATAAGGAAAAGGAACCTCCTGGCAAGCTTTCTGCACACCCTGCCCTAGCCTGGCACACAGCGGGGTCTGCAGCACCAGGACTGCACTGCTCGGTCTCGGCAGGTGCTTCGTGGCCCACTGGGTCACGTGCTGGTGACGCCCACCTTACACAGTGGTTTATTTTCTCAGCACCTCGAGGTCACACTGAGGACGAAGTCACTTGTACAGTATTCCACGGAGCACTGGTGGTGCAGCCAGGAATGGACCCCAGCTCTCTAGCACGGCCTGTGTTGCATGGCCAGGGACTGTGTTTGTGGGGAGGGACACCCTAGTTCATAAATCCAAGCCTGAGTGCTGCTCCACCCTGGATCTATCACAGAGCTGAGCCTCCCCATCTGTGCAGATCAGAAGAAAAATGGCCCTGCCCAACTTCTTGAGATTGTTTCTAACTTTCTTCCACCTGCAGCGTGGAGTCCTCATCTCCAAGGGGCTGGGCAGTATTGCTTGCTATTCTGAGCAACCTGAAATATGAATGATGTCAGGCCTGGGATAGTTCAGAGGGAAAGAGGGGCATTAACAGGGCATGTTTCACTCAACAAAACCCTTTGCTGGCACCAGTTAAATGTTGCATAACCATGCCCAGTATGTCTTATTTATTACTGTCGTGCTAAATGCTCAACCTGCCTTCGGATCACAGATTACTCCACATCCTTTTAATTTTTCAACTTAGCCTCCTTCACCCCTTGCAGATGACAACCATTTAGGAAAAAGAAATCTTTATTTTATTTTTTTTTTTTGTATACTTGTACACAAGTAAAATAAAATGCATATCTATATATACTGCAATCTTGTGAAGGAAAAGGCAGCATTCTTTAACAAATCCTGCCCGTAAACATGGTGTGATGGAATGAGTACGGAAAAACTGCAATATTCATAAACATAGGATTAAAACAGCATCAAATTCATTACCTCTGCAAATGGGAACCTGCAACATTGTTCAGTGTGATGGCGAGTTACAAACAGATTTTCAACATTCTTTTCAGAGCATTTCTTACACTTTTTTTTTTTTCCTGTAAATAAACCATATTTCTTTACCATCTGCTGTAGCAAAGGCTGCTTTATGGGCAAGTGCAGTTCCGAAGACCAAAGGTATAATTCACAGGTTTCAGGACAAATAAATTATGTACATCTCAGTGTTTGTCTTTTTTGTTTTCTTTTTTGTTTGTTTGTTTGTCTTTTTTTAATAAAGGCATCCAGTTAAGTTTTGTGTAACAAAGCTTTCTCAGGGTGGATGGTAGTTTTCCTTTTGTTTGCAACATTTATGGAGGTCAGCAAAAGTCTAGTATTAAAGTGTCATCAACCCAGGAAAAGAGTTAATTTTAGCAGAATAACAGTAAGCTCCACACCAAGGGGGGGATCAAAAGGCTTAGGCTGAGCTGTAACGTGGAGCTGTTTCCTTGCTGGGTGAGGCGACACTGGGCCTTTGATCTGTTCTTTTTAGAGCAGCCCTGCCTCTTTTTGGTTGGGACTGTGGAAGGTTCAATAGGCTCTAGAAATTCTGGTCTCAACTTGGTCAAAGGAGGGTCTACAATGCTGGGGAAGGTCCCAAAGGGGGAATCATTTATCTGCTTGTTGCTGCTATTTTTGGAAGGGTTTATCTCAATGTACTTGGGTTTGGACATGTTCTCCTTTTCCTTGAGATGGTTGTTGGATGACCGGCTGCTGTGGGAAGAAGGACCTGCCTTGCCTTTAGCTTCATAAATAAAAGACTTATCCGTTTCTGGCTGGCAGCACTTGGAGGAGCCGTCGTGGGAACCCAGAGGGGGCATACCGGTTGGGAGTTTCCCCAACCTGGTTTTAGTGCTAAAAACACTTGTTCGTATCTGGTTGAAGGAGTCAACACACCCTTCCAAGTCGGCGCTCTGCAGCTTTTTGAGGTCTCTCCCTGCCAAGCGAGGGGGAAGGTGGCACTCCAGCAATGAGGAGGATCCTTTAAACTGCTTAAACCAATTCCAGAGGGAGCGAGCCTGGCAGTCGCAGATCCACTGGTTGCCATTCAGGCGCAGGTACTGGAGGGACACCAGGGGAGCCATGGTCTCCCCCGTGAGCACCGTCAGGTTGTTGTTAAACAGGTACAAGGTCATCACTTTGCCAAGGTCGTGGAAAGCCCGTCGGTGGACCAGGCTGACCCTGTTCTGGTGCAGCAGCAGCCGGTCGAGGTTGATGAGCCCACGAAAGACGTTCTCGGACAAGCTCTTGATTTTGTTACCGTGCAAAAACAGGTAGGTGAGGTTTGCGAGATCTATGAAGGTGTCATCCAGCAGGTTCTGAAGATTATTATCCTGAAGGTAGAGATATTGCAAGGAGAACAACCCTCGAAAAAGCCCTGTGGAGAGCTCTAGGAGCCCACAGCGATCCAAGTGTAAGGTGTGGAGGTGAACAAGACCCCGGAAGGTGACGGGGTTGATAGATTTCAGGTTCGTGTTGTCACTGAGATCCAACTCCTCCAGTTTGTTGAGCCCATAGAAGGCTCCAGGCTCAATGAGGCTGATGTTGTTGGAGTGGATCCAAAGAATGGTCATGTTGCGGCAGGAGGTGAAGCTGGTGGACCTCACAAGGGTTATCCTGTTGTTGTGCAAGAAGATGCGCTGGCTCTGGATGGGTATCTCCGTGGGGATTGCTGTCAGTCCCTGCTGCTGACAACTTATTGTAATCTTGGGTTCACTGTAGCATACACAGGCCCCGGGGCAACACTCCACTTCTGACTGGATGTTCAAGCAAAGCACCAAAATCAGCAGTTTGCTTCCTAAAGGATAACAAAAATAGTATGCAAATTAGCCAGGGTCATGGAGAGCGCTTCTCTCTGCAGCTAATAGACGAGCCTGAAAATCACCCACTAACCACAAACAACATATGCCAGGGCAGCCAACAATTAAAATGCAGAATTACAAATGTTCCACCACTCAACTCGATAGCTTAAATCAATATACACTTGTAGTGATGAAGCCTGAGCACCTGCTCAGCCTCGCACACTCGGGAGGTCTATGACTGCGGTGGTGAAAGAGAGGGGTCACCATTATGGATTTGCACTGTGGGTCCTGGAAGCACATCCAACACAAGCCCTGCTTCACAGATCTTACCTGTGAGGAAAGGCAGTGGCTGCTGGGGGCCATTTCTGTGCCATGGGCACATCTAGACCAGTTCAGCCTGCAAGAAAGCACCTGCACCCACAGGGATGTCCCAGGCAACTCCAAGTCCCATCCCAGCAGTGCCACCAGCTTCTTACATTTCAGGATCATTGAACAACTCTCCAAAACAAGCAGGTGTCTCCACATTGCTCTCAAAACCCAATTGTGACTTTCCACAGATAATTTTGGACTGATCTGGTCTTCCTGGAAGAAATAACTGTGAGAGATTCCCAGAATAACTTTCAGGTCACACCTGCCTGCAGAGGTCTCAGAGCCAAGAGCATCCTTTCCTTCTCTTGGTCAAAACTTTAAGCCACATGTTCTTACTTCCTTTCCTCTCTCTCAGTTTTTGTGTTTTGGGGTTTTTTTTTTTGTTGTTTTTTTTTTCCTTTGAATCTGTGCAGCCACCAAGGAAGAGGAGGAAACAGCATGTTTTTCCACTGAGGGCGGTGCTGTTGTAGGAGGAAATCATGTGCAAGGCTTGATTCAGGGATTCCACATGATTCAGGGATTCCATAATTTTTGCAAGGCAGGAATAGATTCCGTGTGTCCCAAGCATGCAGGCAGCCCACCAAGGCTGAAAAGCCCATGAGATGAACATTTCTTCATGGTGATGCTCACCTGCTCTCCAGGACCTGGGGGGCTGCTCTGGAATCACACTTGGCTTCTGAAATCTGGAGCATTTTGGTTCACCAAATGCCCCAGTCCCAGCTGTGATGCTGGGAAAGAGCCTGGAGGAAGGGCAGGGAGGGGCAGAACATCATCTTCTGCAAAGAGACCTGGGAGGGAGGGTCAGTGGGGACCTGCAGCTGAGAGATCTGCAGAGGCACCTGCTGTTTCCACCCGTGGTGGGCAAGAGAGGCAGTTTCAGAAGTGCTCAACCAACAACTAGCAGCAAGGAATTAGACCTTCCTCCAAACCACAAATGGGAGCTGAAACCAACGGGCAGGAGCTGAAGCAGTGGGAGACTCCATGTGGGAGACACCATGTGTGAGCAGGGCCACGTGTGTCTCCTTCCCAGCTCATCACAGCACCTCTGGCAAGAAGACACACTCCTCCCCATCCCTGGGGATCTCCAGCCCACAGGCAACAGCAGCTTTGCCTCTTCGCTGTTGTGGGAGGGTTTTTCCTTGAAAGGTGGACAATATTATTCAGGTGGGTTGATGGCTCATTACAGTGTAAAGTAAACCAGCAGAGGTGAAAAAGGCAGGCAGAACAGCACAACGATGCCAAGTGGGATAAAGAGGGGACACTGGAGAGAGCACAGTCACATCTAGCCCCACTGGCTGCCACAGGGAGGGATCTGCTGACTGGGCTCCCCTCCCTCGGAGCCTGAAAGGCAATCGTGTGGCTAATGAAATCACATCATCTCTGCAGCAAACAGCACCTCCAAACACCAACGACGGAGGATTAAATCCTATGGAAATCTCACCAAACTGTTTACTGAAGCAACAACAATCAGAGAACCAAGGGGGGAAAGTAGCTTTTCTGCAATAATGGGATCCCAGGTCTGGGTTTCAGTTTAGTCAAAATGATTCACTGTGTGTGGCTAATAAATCTGTTGTGATCCAACAGTCCAATATAGGCAGCAGACTCCTATATATCATAGTCCACATGGGAGAAAAATAACAGCTCAGCATGCAGAGATAATTTGAGACTGATATTATTAGCTGCTGAGCAACCCTGGAAGGCAGCGTGTTGAGTGCAGTATTATGACACATTCTGGCTGGCTCGTCATGTTTTGACATGTCACGTCCCATTGTATGAAGCAAAGTAACACGAGACAACTGAAATTCCCTGCTGGAGACATGTCACACCAAGAGAGGCCTCCTGGGAAATTAAAACAATGCTGGCAACTCTCTGGCCAGCACAATTCCTCTCCAGCTGATAATGAAAACCCGTGGGCAGAGAAATAGGACTTTCTGGAGCCTCTTTCTTCAGATGGGGGCTGCAGTGACACTGGAGCAGTAGGATTCACCTCACTAAGCAACACCACCTGCCCCAGGAAAACAATGCTTGGACTGGAACACCACTGCTTCTCCCCCTGCCAGGGCCTACAGCCCACTGGGGAAAATCCAGCCACAACCTCGATGATCCCACATGCCTTGGGAATATGTGACTCAGAGGAGGGAATGCAAACACCTATTCCAACTCCAGAGGAATTGCAATGACAGCACTCCTGCTCCAGCTCCAGCCAGGGGCAGCAAGTGCGTAATAAATACATGGATACACCAGGACAGAAGGAGAGAATACGGAGCAGCTGTACATGTGAACAGCACCCTTCCCTGTGCCACCCCATCCTGGCAGCACCCTCTGCATCACTTGTGCCCTGAGCCCACACCACCAGCCCTTCCTATGGATGGAGCTGCCAGGGCTGGGCAGTGAGGTCCTGTCGCAGCTCCTGGGTGTGCACAGAGCTGCAGACCCACTGGGGCTTCTGCCCAGCACAGAGGGGCAGAAGGGAAGGGGCAAATCCTGCTCTGCTCTGACTCACGGCTTCCCCTCTCCTGCTGCCACTGCCCCAGAGACTGCCAGGAGTGGTGACTCAGTGGCACTGCCAGGAGCCAGCAGAGCAGCACGTGGAAATTAATTACAGGTAGGACCAGCCTGTGCGCTTTAATTAGGGACCTGGTGCTCATGAGCTGCTCGGATTAGCTCCTTCCACTGGAGACAGTTGCTGTCAATCATCCCCCAAAGCCCTTTTGCAGTGAGTTTCCTGCTGTGCAGCTCAGCCCTGTCCTGACTGATCCGTGACAAAGCTCAGCACCAGCAGTTGTCACAGGGTCCCCAGGCAGGGCCAGAAGGAAGTGCGGGAGTGGCTGACAGCCATGGAAGTCAAGGTGACCCTTTCCTCCCCAGCCAGACAGGTGTGCCGTGGCAGAGCCTGGAGGGATCATGGCATGGCTTTTCCCTGCTCCTCCAAGGACCTTCTCCAGCCCTGGTGTTCAACCAGTATCTGTGCCTTGTGTCAGTGTGTCTCAGACCACAGTGGCCACCAAGCGCCATGAGCCATCCACACCTTGCACCAGGATATTTTGATCCAGGCAAACCACCTTGCTGTTTCTGACCAGATGCTGAGTGACCCCTTTAGGAGAGGGATGAGCACAAGGCAGGATCCTGGGACAGGAAGGTTGCTAAGAGCTGGCATCAAGGCCATAAGCCATGCTGGCACAGGTTTAGGATGGCTTGAAGCCCAACAGAGCTTGTTCCTGTCTTCCTGGAATACACCCCTGCATTTTCGGGTAATCTCTCTAGACTGAGCCTGGCAAGATCCAGCCAGGCCAATGCTGTCACTGCCCTGTGCCCCAGGGATGGAGCCATCAGCTGGAAACAGGCACCTATTTTGGGGCCCAATGTCATGACACAAAGCACATACCCAGGTGCCTCTGTGCTGGCTGAGCATCACAGCTTGGTGTGGGACATCACCTCACTGAGCCTCCAGCACAGAGCTGGGGCCATGACACAGGGGCAGGAGCTGGAGGTCAGAGCTGGGGACGCTTGCAGAGATGTTCCTGGGCACCCCAACACCCACCAGCCCAGCACAGGGTGCTCCAACTCTCCTCATCTCTCTGTTGGAAATGATATAACTTTCCTAAATAATTTTTAATTAGTTGTTTTTATTAATCCCAAGCACTTTTAGCTCCTTGGGTTGTTTTTTTGTTTGTTTGTTTGTTTTGGGGTTTTGTTTTTTTTGCCTTTTTTTTTTCCACAGACTCTTATTGTTATTTTGATCATTAAATCACCAAAACTTTAAGCTTGTTAAACTAGCCCTGATAAGCTTCAGTAAACAGAGCCTGAGGGAATTGAAGGTTGGTCAACTGGGATTTTAAATTTATGTCCCTTCAAGGACTAGTTGGAGCAACCAGAAGATACAGAGGAGACTTCCTGTCTGAGAAAAGGATGATAGGAGGACTAAAGAATGTGGACCAAATTAGCACAAGGAGGGAGAAATCAATAACAACTAGAGGATAGAATACTAATTAATGAAGAGAATTATGAAACTTAGAACCAATGAACATTATTTTTTTGTTTGCTAAAAGTGTATAAATAGCGGAAATATCTTGAAAGACGGCGTATGTTGCTGGAATGATTTGTTACATGCCCTGGCCAAAATAAAGAATGCTGCTTCTTAATACTGAAATTACAGTGTTAGAGAGTTTTATTCCTGATTTTCGGTGACATCTCCATCTCCCCTTGTTCTTCCTGCATTTTACTGACTTCCTCCCTTCCTCTCTCCTCAAAACGACCGTGTCCCAGGGTTTGCCCAGCTGAGGTGAAAGCAGCACCCAGGCAAACCAGTCCATCTCCAGAGAGGCTGGGACACACCCTGGCAGGCCCATAGCCTGTGCCCTGTCCTGTACACCACACTGAAGCTTCTTTCTCTTGGCACAAAGCAGAAGGGAAGGATGAAAACCTTCAGAGCGTGGCCAGTCAGAGATCGCACAGACACAGCTACGAACTTGCCATGAACAGCGCGAGTGCTGGGGGCTTCTGCTCCTTCCAGGAGGCACCAAGTACCCACGATGCTGAGGGGTCCTCAGCAGAAAGGTCAAAGCTCTGATTGATGAAAAAGAATCCAGAGGCCCTGGGCAGTAAGAGCCCATCCACTCCACAGCCTGGCTGGCACAGGCAGCAAACATCCCTGTTTGTTTTCCTGGAGCACTGGATTGAGCTCTGGCTGGGGGGCCTTCCTTTTCCAGGAAAAACACACCCTGCCCTTAGGTCAGAAGTACAGGAGATATTCAAAGCCATGTTGGATGGGCCTTTGAGCACCCTGGTCTAGTGGAAGGTGCCCCTGCTCATGGCAGGGAGTTGGAATAAGACGGGTTTAAGGTCCCTTCCAATCCAAACCGATCAGTGATTCTGTGATTCCCTGGTGTCACAGGGAGAAGAGAGGTCAGGACTCCACTGTGTGCCCATTCCCAGAAGTACATGCCAAGCTCAGCTCCCACTGGGAGCATCCCCCCTTAGCCTTCCAGATAAATCCACTCAGAGCTCTGCATACTCAGGGTGCTCCCACCACCCCTGTCTGACACTGGACCCTCCAGCACCTCAGGCCCAACCTCAGTGCCCATCCCTGAGCAAAAGGCTCTTGGCATGACGTCCATCCCTCATCTCTTAGTCAAGAAACCATTCCTCCCTCTTTCAGAGCATGATTAAAACTTAACTCGATAGTTCCTGTCAAAAGCAAAAGATGAAAGAAAATCCAGTACCTGGAACCTTCAGTCCCTCCAAGACTTTGGCTTTGAGTTTAGCATTTGTTCCTCCAGAGCTTTCTTAAAAGCCAGAAACCTCCTTCAGTCAAACTGCTGCACTTCCCCTTTGCCATCTCAGAAGTGTTATGACTCATGGAACTGGGAAGCAATTAAAGTGGGTCCATTATCTGTCTTCCCACTAGTCCCCTGTGCCACCGTGTTGTCAATCGTGGCAATTAGAAAGAAAAGGCTCTGGGGGCCTCTAACAGATGCTCTGCAAACTTTTTTAAGAGGCCAAAGCAAAATGCAATTTTTGCAGTTTGCAGAGCCGTGGCCTTTCTCTGCTGCTCTGCACTTGTCTCTATTGATTTGGAGATATTATAATGTGGCTTTCCTGCAGTGAGGGGTCAATAATCATTTGAATTCTCTCCTGCTTGGACATAAAAGGAGTACTTTACAATACAAAGCCTTTTGCTGATGCACAGAGCATTTTGCCTTTGTTTATAGTACGGACACACTGTTGCTGCTTAATTCCCTGTTTGGAGTGGGAATTGTTTGAAATATTGCACGTGGCTTGGGAAGAGGCTCTGCAAAGGAGCTCCTGCTTTGTCCTGTGGCCAAAGGTGGCTGTGCTGTCACTGTGCCTGTGCCAGAGAGAACAGGGCAGCACTTTTATGCATTTCAAGTTGAAGGTGAATTGAGAGGTGAATGAAGAAGGAGAATTGGTTCGGACCAGTCTCATCCCAGGCTGGAGTTTCCCTCCCTTCTGCTGCCTCCCTCCCTCCCTCCACTGCAGAGAGCAAGGATGAATCATGATGGTGCAGCTGGAATGGCTTGAGAGAGAGAAAGGAAGGACAGGAGTGATGCTCTGCCACCACACATGCACCTGGGGGAAGCAACCAGTGTTACAGCTCCAGGGCACTGAGGACCCCTGACAGGTATGAGCAGAGCAGGTCCCAGCATGCAGGTCCCACTGCTGAGCATCCTCAGGCAGCTGCAGCAGAAAATTCTGGGGCACATCTGCATCTCTGTGGGGTGCTGCGGTGTCAGGTCAAATACTCACTGAGGTCACCGGCTGCCCCATGGTACTGGATTGCTCCCCAGGCTCCACTGACCGCGGGCTGGAGCTCCAAGTCCCAGCTCACACCAAAATGCCTTGTGCCACTGATTAATCCCAACTGGCTAAAAATAGGGAGCTAATTCCCTTTTAGACACCCTTGGGAGTCTGAGAGGCCAGCAGGGATGCTGGCAGGTTTGGCACAGCTCCAATGTCAGCAGCCAGAGCTGGGTGGGATATAAAAGGCAGCAGGCAGCAATGTTTAGGCACCTGAACCCCTGAACCCCACCCCTGACTTCTACAGGTACAGCCTCTGACCCTACACCCTCTCAGACTGCATCCAGACCCATTAACCTTTGGGATGTGCTGCTCTTCATTTCCTTTGGCAGCACAGCCTCGTTGGCACATCGAGGCTCTCCCCTGAATGAGACATGATTTCAGCAGAAAAAATATCATCTGCGGTCAGGAATGAAAGGTCATTTCCGTAATGCATCCAGGCAGGGGAGGGAGGCAATAGATGTGCCATTTCCCAACTTCTAGGTGTTCATCTTTTCCACCTAAATCATACTCCCTTAATGTGATTTTTGGACTTAATATTGCAGGGATATTTTTAAGGGAAGAAGGTAAAAGCGAGTTATATCATGTGCAATTCTTCGAATCCATCCTCAGAAATCTCCAGGGGGGTTTGAATGCTGATTCCTCAGCATCGCTTAAGGCTGAGCTACACAACTCATTACATGAGCTGAGAGCAGCACAAACCTTCTCTGGGGCAGCTCCATCCTTTCCTGGGATGTGCCAAAGCAGCTCCCAGGTCACGGGGCTCCCCATTCCTGCCAGGGGCTCTCTAGCACTCCCAGCATTTTGCCAGCAGCATGGGCTTAGCCTAAGAACATTTGGGCAGGGTTATGATTTTGGTGGTATGTCAGCATTTCCCTCAGCAACCACAGGGAGAGAAAGGAAAAAGTGCTACTTAACAGTTTATATGTCAGCCCATTTGAATGAGAAATTGATGAGGAGAAAAAAATGAAAGTCTCTTTTCTAGCCAGAGGGTTTTCCTCCTGCTGAATTTCAAAGGCTTGCTGCAAGCCATGAAGGTGTGAAAGCTTCTCAAAGAAAAGGTCACCAGAAACCTTCAGAGAGGAAAATATCAAGGGATTTAAATACAGGAGTCACTGGGTCCCTGTTTAACAATAACACTGATATCAATTATTACAGCCCAGTAATGCCCTGTGAGGCCAGGAAATGCGGGAAGCCCCGATTCCAGTGGACAAAGGAGGATTCTAGTAGAAGATGAGAAGAGCTGCACAGAGCCAGATCAGGGACATTTGGGCTGGTCTGACACAGCAGCCAGGGATGGGAAAGCAACACTAATGGTGGCAGCATTGCCTTGGCATCTTCTCCAAGCCCTGGGCAAACAGTGGCCAAGGGCCAGCCTCAGGCAGAACTTCCCTGTCTCCTTAACAGACTATGAAACCTTCTTTCCCTCTCAGGGTTTTTCCAAGCCCTAGGTCACTAGGAATGCTACTCCAGACATTTTTGCTGTACCTCTTTACATCTTCTCCTCTTGGTTGTAGGGGTGGGAGGACGATACTTGGGATGCAACTGCAGCGTGGACTTATGCAGAGGTTCAGTGGACAATTGCAGAGGTTCAGATGTACTTTGAAGAGGTTCGGATGGACTTCTCAGAGGTTCAGATGGACTTTTCAGAGGTTTAGATGCAGTTTTGAGAGGTTCAGGTGTCCTGCTCTGTCCCTTAGAGCTCCTGTACTCCACCTGCCTCCACAGCCATCAAGCTGAGCTTTGCAGAGAGCCCTGCACAAAGTCCCTGAGATCACTTTGCTGAGTGGCAGCAGCTTATTTAGAGCCCATCACCGTGTTTGTTTAGGTAGAGCTCCGGGCTGGTTGCCAGTGTACATTACTTTGTGTTTATAAATGCTGAATTGCATCTGCCATCTCGTCTGTGGTTATGAATTTTAGCGTGAAACCATTTGCTGCAACAAATCATGTGCCCAAATATCCACGTCCCTTCAAGAAGAAATATTATCACAGTTCACTGTTGCACCCAAATGTTAAAATGTAAGCTGGTTGTGACATCTTCCTGATCCTTCAGCCAAGCTGCAGCAGTTCACAGAAATAGTCATAGAAGCTCAGAATGGTTTGGGTGGGAAGGGACATTAAAGATCATATCATTCCAACCCCCTGCCATGGGCAAGGACATCTTCCACTAGCCCAGGTTGCTCCAAGCCCCGTCCAACCTGGCCTTGGGACACTTCCAGGGATGGGGCAGCCACAGCTTCTCTGCCCAACCTGTGCCAGGGCCTGCCCACCCTCACAGGGAGGAATAAATAAGGACTTGGCCATCCCTACCTATCAACACAGGTCAAAGATGCTCCTTAAAATGGTTTTCATGAAAAGAGGAATCAACTTTGCTCACTTCTTTGAGATGAGGTTCTCCTCTTAGGCATTAAAAAGCTGACCTAGTTACCAGTGTTTTATATGGATAGGCACAGGAAAAGCCTACAAATATGCAAGGCCATGACTCAGTGAGAGCTCCTGCCAGTGCTGAGCTCTACCCCTCACGTGATGGGACTGTCTCTGCCAGTCCAAACAGCAGAAGCAGGATTTTTAGCTGTTCACCTGCCCTGTTTCCTTCTATCTATGGAACATCTGGAAGGGAAAAGCTTTTGACCTTTCAAAAGGAGAAGATTAATGAGCTTAAAGTAAAACTTGGAGAATTCCTGTAGAAAAGACCTCTTATGTGGGTTTATACTATTCAGTCTTGGTCTGATACTGTTCAACCCTGCTCCTTTCTGTGCAGATGGTGCAGGTCCCAGATGCTGCTGACCAATCCAAACTCTCTCAATATTCCCCTTTTCTTCCTCAGAAGTGAGCTGACTTCCCCACTGCAGAAGTGTGTCCCCTTTCAGGATGTGATCTTGCGTGGTTGCTTAGCACTGGAGTATGTTCAGCTCTCCCAACCACATAATGCAAAGTCAAGACTCTCTGGTGTCCTCTGCACCACTGTGACACCTCAAAGGTCCCTGTACCCCAACTTCCCTCAGGCATCTCAGCATCAGCCTCTGTACTCAGCAGAGAACCTGGGATTGCTAGGTGAGTTTGACTTGATACCTTGCCAGTTACCAAATTCAACAGCGATAGATGGAGGAGAGGGAAAAAGCTCATGGAGATACCCAGTGCAGGGGGCAGTTTGTGACAAGGGCAGGGATCCAAGGGAAGTATCTGGTGTGGAAGTCAGATGAGAGGCAGAAAATACCCAGTGCCCAAAGGGAAGGTGAAAGCACGTGGCCTGGAACAAGCATTTGGAAAAGCTGTGGCACCCTGGGAAAAATGAGCACAAAGCAGGGAAGAGGATGAGCAGGAAGGCTGTAGGCTTGCTGCGGGACAGGGGGACACAGATCCTGCAGGGACATTGCAGGGACATCCTCCAAACCCACTGGTCATGAATCCATCTTGGACAGCACCTCTGAGTTACTGCTGTGATCCCAACCCACCTCCCAAAGTGCAATGGGCACCTGCAATGGGTTGAGCTGAGCTTGGCCACACTGAGCACAGTAAGCCAAGGAGGAAAAAGGTTCCTTCCTAAAAAGTTCCTTCCCAGGAGAACCTGGCAGGGGAGTTGGAATGAGATGACCTTTAGGTCATTTGGGCTACAACCCAAACAATTCTGGGATTACATGAGATATCACATCTGTATTTTCTTCAAGTCACAGCCACCAATGGCCACAGTATTATCACAGCCACCATAGAATGATGGAATGATTTGGGTTGGAAAGGACCTTAAAGCTTGTCTTGTTCCAGCCCTTACCATGGGCAGGGACACCTTCCACTAGCTCAGGTTGCTCCAAGCCCCATCCAACCTGGCCTTGGACATTTCCAAGGATATGGCAGCCACAGTCTCTCTGGGCCAGGGCCTCACCACCCTCACAGGGAAGAATTTTTTTCCTAATATCCATCCCTACCACACTCCCTTTTCCAAATGTTACTATGGCTAAATTCCATACCCAGCTCAGTAAATCTGAGCAGATCCCGGGTTGCCTAAGAAAGACACCAAAAGGAGCTGTGCCCAGTTCTCAGTACGGAGGGTGAGGGCATCATAAGTGGTCACAATCCTCTTTCCATCTTACCCAGATGGGATGCAACCAGCACATTGCATGAACAGGATCATCTGTGATATCACCACCATTCCATCCCTGTGCTGTGAAGAATGAAGTGAGAAAATATGCATTGTGAATCACAAGTAGCTCCTCCAGAAGTCAGTATTATCTGTGCCATATTTGTAAAAGATCAGGGACAGAGAGGTGTCCAAGGGAAGCAAATTCAGGTTTCTGAGATGATTTAGATCTCCTGTGGAGCCCAAAGTACCTCAGGAATGCTTCAAAACATCATTACTGAGAAGTAGAGTTTCCTGCAGCTCCAAACCTGGCATTGGTGTGTGAGTGACTCACAGAAAGGAGAGGTAAAGCTCCAGATGGAATTTCCACCTGCTCTCCCACAGCCATCTGGGACTGCCCCCCACCTTCCAGCTGCAAATCCCACCCCCACAGCTTCAGCACTGGAAGAGCCCCCTTGCACGAGCCACCGCTTTTCTCAGTTTTCCTGTACAATGACATTTCTCTCAGTTTTCACTTACAGACCCGGCATCTGCATGATGTGGAGGCATGAAGTTTAAGAAAGAGCCTGAAAGGAAAAAATTGTTCCAAAAATTCCCCATGACCGGAGTTTGGTTGTCTGCACAGATAGAGACTGAAGAAACAGCTTGGGATCTACTGCCCCAGGCAGCACAAGTAGGACAGGGAGAGGGAGAACATTTTAACTTCAACTTTAGACACAACCACTTTTCCAAAGAACAGTTAGAGATGAAAATATGAGAGAGCAGACAAGGGTGACTGAAGATAATTTTTCTCTACCCTGCTCATAACTTGTTGCTCTCCTTGCTGAGCCTGGATGGCCAGAGCTCTCCACCTCACCGTGGGAGTTGTCACCTCGAGTTGTCACCTCGAGCAGGGGAGGAGCAGAGCTGTGCAATGATGTGTCAGGTCCCTACCAAGATTACAGAATCACAGAATCATAGAATCAAAGCATATGCTGAGTTGGAAGGGACCCACAAGGATCATCGAGTCCAACCCTCAGCCCTGCACAGGACCATCCCCAAGAATCACCCTCTGTGCCCCAGAGCATCATCCAAACCCTCCTGCAGCTCTGGCAGCCTTGGGGCTGTGCCCACTGCCCTGG
>JAWWTY010000035.1:660687-674245 GCA_035222235.1 Margarornis squamiger | reverse complement strand
AGGAGGGGAGCATGGACAGACCAAGAGGTGGTGGTGGAAAGGTGTTTCTAACCTGTTTCTATTTCTTATTTTTAGTTTTTATTTTGTTAGTAATAAATTTTAGCATTATTCTAAGTTCTGTTTTGCCCATGGTATTAATCAAAGCTCCTCTTTTGGTTGTTATCTCTAGCTGTAAATTCCTAGCTGTTTTTTTTTCTCTCCCTTCTGGAAGGTGAAAAGTGGGGGGAAGGAAGAAAGGTCTTGAAAGAGTTTTGCTGGACACCAGGTGTTTATCCAGGGTCAAACCACCACAACACCTATGACAGACATGGCGCTGAGAATGACAGGCAAGTGCTCTCCAGGACTGTGCAGCTCTTCCTTCTCACCCACAGCCTGCTGTGGAGCAGAGACACCCCCAGGAGTGGGCTCAGGTCCCTGCAGAGCTCTGTTTCCTGACAACCAGTGGAAAAGCAGGAACAATCCAAATTTTAGTGACAAATATCCTAGTTTTGTAAGTGCACTGCCTCTTTAAAACACTGTGACTGATATTTCTGTACATTCCTATCTAGAAGGACTAAAAAAGAAGACTGAGAAGAGGAATAACAAGAAGAAAAGGATCAGTTTAGAATTAAGCAGAATGGGGAGATTTCTGCTATGTCTCTCCCTCTGTGTCGAGTCCCCTCTCCATTACTGCCCTCCCAAATTGAGAGCGAGGCCAGACAAGCAAGCAGCTGCTCCACACATGCCCCAGTGAGGTGCAGAAAAGGATCACTGTCTCTCTCCTGTTCATTGTTCCCCACCCAGGAGTCTTGTCTCTGATTCCTCCCTGGATGAGGACTGGAGAGCTGTCACAACAGGGCCTGGTTTCCATAGCAAACCCAGCGTTTTCAGATGGAGAGGCTCAGACCTGCATTCACCAGAGCTGAAAAGAAAAGCATTTATTCCCCCCCCCAAGCATGAAGGGCATGGAGAACTCTTATGCCACGTGTGGTTTAGATTTCACAAGCTTCTTCAAAGCAGAAGCAGCCTGTGAGCGAGTGCCTGCTGGCAGCTTTTCTAACTCCGCACATGGGCTGAAGCCTGAGCGATTCAGAGCTGAGTTGTGCTCCCAGTTCCTCAGTTTGTTGGTCTCACACCGTGTCTCAGCATTAGTGGTGACCACACAGCTGCCCTTGGCCCGTGTGCATTGGTGGGAAGTGGAGAGAGAAACCAGCACAAGGGCCAAACTGAGGGAAGGCACCAGAACCTCCACAGGTGTGGGAGGATGGGGTAGAGAGGCAGTCTGTGGACATGAGATGGAGATGGCCAAGAGTGCTGCATCCTGTGGGAGGCAGGAAAAGTGAAAGCAAGGTTCAGACATGTGAGATCAAGAGCCAGATTCTGGAAGGTACATAGGGAGAGGCTGGGCATTGTCAGGGACAGAAAATATTAAGCAGGGTGGGACACCTTCATCATGTGAGATGTTCTCAGCTCCACTCTGCCCCATCCTGCCCAGTGGTGATCCTGCACGGTGTTCCCACAGAAGCTGAGACTGGGCTGTGGATGTTCCACCACCCCACAGCAACAATGAGGGGTCACACTCACCTCCCAGCAACCATGAAAACATCACAGTCATCTCCTGACATCTCTGCTTCTCACACGAAGCTGCTTGCACAGGGACATGGTTTGGGCTCTGGCTGCATGAAAAATGGTGGAGAGGACACTTCCCACATCCATCTCCCTGTGCACAAATCCAAACACTAGAAGAGCACATGGCATTTCCTACAGCTGATCAGTGTTGTAGAGCTGTTGATTTGTGGTTCTGCTGTGTGATTCCAAATGGGTGAGTTATTTAATCTTTTTCTATCTACAAACCACTTAAAATATTAAATCCATGCTCCCAGCAGCTTTTGCACAAAGGATGGTGCTACCGAAGGCTGGGAGGGAAAACTTGTTTAGCTGATAAAGGAGAGGGACAAAGAGACCCTTCCAAGGCCATAAAGGGCTACAGAAAGCAAGGGAAATTATTTCTCTCCTCTCTGTGACTGGGTTTCCCAAGCACAGTTAACACAGGCTTAGTGCAAGTCAGTCACTGTGGTGTCTCCTGCAAGTCTTTGGGGACTGAGAAGAGCTGGAGGATGGTGGGACATCTTTGCCTGCACAGGGACCAGCCCCACACACACAGGACACAGAGGAATCAATCCTTTCTGAACTGGTCCTTGGCATGTAGTACTGAAGTACTTGTCCCCAAGCAGAAGAAGTGCCACCAGTCCAGCTGCAGTGAGGGACCCAGAGCAGCAGGGACAGTCCTGTCCCCAGGAGTGGTGCAGGGGACACACCACTGTGTCTGTGTCCTCCAGAATGAGCTCCTGCGCAGCGTAGGCAGTGCAGGCATCTATCCCTCCTCCAGATGGAGAGATCTGCATTTGCAGTGGACATTAAATTCGTAGCAATGAAAAAAAAGAAAACCTCTGCTGCAGCCATAAACCTCCTTCCTCAGCCAGAGAGCACGGAGTGCCTTGAGGGCAGGGGTGGGATATTGGGCAGGCCAGGAGAGGCAGGAGGGACCAAGGGCTGTCCTCTGACAGGTCTCACCTTTCTCACAGCAGCACCAAGGGGAGGACAAGCACTGAGCTCTTCCTGTGCTGACATCTTCATGCAGAAATGCACCAAAGCCTGGCTAAATGTGCTGGTGAGAATCCCCTCAGCCCCAGCTCCCCCCGTGGCTTTTTCCTGGCTATGAAATGCTCAGGCACAAGTCAGGGCTGAGCGTTTTGCAGGTAGAAGGGAACACTCTGTTTCCCGGCGTGGTGCCGGCCCCGTGCCCAGCTGCATTTTGGAGACACTGGCACTCTGCTTCCTCCTCTCCTCAGCCCATGACATTCCCTTTCCCGTGGGAGGTGAGAACAGCCTGTCCTGGCATCCTGTGCCCAATCCTGTTTCCATGGCTGGGAACAGACACCGTGCCCTGGTGCAGGAGGAGGATTCCAAATGGATTTCCAAATGCCTGCTGGTTAAGGAAGTGCAATAAAGGAGGGAAGATGCTCTTTTATATATTAATTACACATCAGCTCATTTGCTCTAGAGCTACACCAGGAGCACATGAAGAATTACTGCATTAATTAGGGAGTAAATGACCCCAAATTCTCCCCAGCAGTGATCTCCCAGCCCTGGCAGCCATTTGTTAACAGGAAGGAAAAGCACCATTTTCACTACAGAACAGAACAAGCGGCCACACATTCAGCATTTCAGTATTCCCCTGTCAGAGCACAGGGAAGTTATTTGTCCCACTGGAATCAGCCAGAGCTGCTCTGTATAACCCTCCTAGCACATCACCCGTTTGATTCTGGGACTAAGATATTTTTCCTTCAGCTGAAATAGCTGTAGCAGCACATCAGAGCAATGACCAGGGGCAGCTTTCACTCCTCTGCGGCTCATCCCAAGCCAGAACCCCAGCAGCCTGTGCATTCCTAATTGACAGAATTAGGAAGCTTATTTGAAGAATACTTGAGTCCTCAGAGTCTAATTTCCTGCTATATAAATAATACATCAGCAACAGCAGTCCCTGAGAAAATAAATAAATAAATTAAAACCAAAAACTAAGAAGCCCAGATGAATATTCCAACTTCCATCACACTGTGAAAAATCCTTTGCAGAGGTTTTTCACAATAGCCCCCAACTGCATTGTACCATTTCTCGCCTCGTCTGATTTAACGAAGGGGACAGGAGCTGAAAATTAGACTTGCAGGCCTCGGTGCTGCAGGCGTGATCACACCTTCTGATGAGCACAGCCAGAGCTGGGCTTGCCAAAAGAAGCCTCACAGGACTCAGCCTTCAGCTGTACAGCCAGTGAAACCCACCCCCAGCATGGCCAGGAGACCCTCCAGCCCTGCTGTCCTCGACTAAAGGGCCCTCGACAGCCAAGCACCATGAATTTCCCACTGGGTGCCAATGCCAGTGCTCCCAGTTCAGCCACAGAATCACAGAATGGTTTAGGTGGGAAGGGATCTTACAGCTCATCTCATTTTTGGGGCATTCCCTGCTGCTGCAGACCCGAGGCTGGCAGAGCTCCAGGATATTGAATAGCAAGTGCTTATGTTATTAAAATCCCTGTTGCTGTACATCCATATTCATGGGTGGGGAGGGGATGAGAACTGCATAGGCATCTGTAATTTGGGCAGATCACAACATTTTAGGGCTGAATTTGCAGTTGCAAATGCCTTCGCCAGGTCCAGATCCAGATCCGAGGTCAGTCTGGGGTATCAGACTGGAAAGCGCTGCTCTGGTCTCAGTGCATCCCCTGCCATGGGCACTTCCTTCCACTAGCCCAGGTTGCTCCAAGATTCGTCCAACCTGGCCTTGGACACTTCCAGGGATGGGGCAGCCACAGTTTCTCTGGGCAACCTGTGCCAGGGCCTGCCCAGCCTCACAGCCATGAATTTCTTCCTAACATCTAATCTAAATCTCCCTCATTTTAGTTTAAAACCCTTGTCCCCCCTTGTCCTGTCACTATCTGCCTGTGTCAAAGCAGCTGCATCTTTGCCATGTGCCACAGACCAGGAAGCCTCTGAAAAGGCTAAAAGGAGTTGAGATGGGGAGCTCCAGGACTTCACTGGAAGTGTTTCCGCAGCACAAATATTTGTATTCCTCTGATGTGGGATTTACAAGCACACACTCGACTCCAGCAGGGAGAGCCTGCAAACACGAGCAAGGTTTCTATGTACTTACTACTTGCTCCTGCCTTCTTCCATCTCTCTGGCTTTCTCTCCTGTGTTATCTGTTATTTATTCTGTGCCTGAACCAGGCAAATGTGGTTTCTGGCAGACCTAATCAATGGGTGCTCTCACCAGAGGCAGAGAAGCCCAGGAGAAGGGGAGCACACAAGAGGGCTTGGGGTGCCCAGCTGCAGCATAACTGCTCAGACTGTCCCTTTGCCTCACAGAATCATGGAATCACAGAATCAATCAGGTTGGAAAAGCCCTCTAAGACCACTGATCTGTCAATCCAGCACTGCCAAGGTCAACACTAACCCATGTCCCCAAGTGCCACATCCACAGGGCATTTAAATCCCTCCACAGCTGGTGACTCCACCGCTGCCCTGGACGGTCTGTGACAATGCCTGACCGTATTTTCCACAAATCAATTTTCCCTGATATCCAATGTAAGCCTGCCCTGACACAACTTGAGGCTGTTCCCTCTCCTCCTGTCCCTGTTCCCTGGGAGCAGAGCCCGACCCCCCCCAGCTCCCCCATCCTGGCAGGGACTTGCAGAGCCAGAAGGTCCCTCCTGAGCCTCCTTTTCTCCAGGCTGAGCTTCCCCAGCTCCCTCAGCCCCTCCTGCTGCTCCAGCCCCTTCCCAGCTCCGTTCCCTTCCCTGCACGTGCTCCAGCCCCTCAGGGTCCTTCTTGCAGTGAGGGGTCCAAAACTGAGCCCAGGATTCGCGGTGGGGCGCCAGCAGTTCCCATCACAGGGGGATGTACACAGGGATGGAGAGGCGCTCCCACCTGTCCCACGCACAGCCCTCAGGTGCCATGAGGGATACACTGGGAAGCACCCAGGGCAGAGGTGCCAGGCACTCCAAGCCCCTATTGCTGCTGCACCCAAGGCATGAAGCAGAGTGGAGACCACAACCTGTGCCTGCCCCGCTACAGACGCCAACACAGGAACCTCTGCTGCTGCCACAGTCATTTGGAGAATCACAGAATCATTAAGGTTGGAAAATATCTTCAAAACCATTGAGTCCAACCTTCAGCTCCCTTATCCAGCAGCCCCATAATTTCAAGGAATTTCCCTTGTTCTCACCTGATGGGGTGAGTGAAACAGGAAGGACCTGTGGGAAATGGAGCTGTTCCTTCCCCCAGCTCTGCCTCAGAGAACCAGTATCATCTCCACCTCAGAGAGCTGAAATCTGGAGCAAATGCCGCAGACAAAGGGGCCTGTTAGAAACAGCACTGCCAATAAATAATTCATGGGAGGGAAGTGGTGAGTCTCCAGGGAGCCAGCACAGGGATCTGTGAATCTGGATGAGTTTGCAGTGCTTTAATTATGCAAATTGACAAATGTCTCTACACTGAGAAATTCTGCTAGTCCTGCAAAAGAGCAAGAGCTGGAAAACAACAAGAATTTCCCAAGGCCGTGTGCCCAGCCAGCTGTCAGCCACAGCTGGGAGGGTGAACCTCACCAAGGCCCCTCTGGAACCACCTCTGCTCCTTGGAAGGGCAGCCAGCAGCATTCCTGGGCTGCAGGCAGCATGCAGTGCCTTGACATCTTCGCCTGACCTGCACAGCCACAGCCTCAGCCCCTCTCCTGCACCAGCACCATTCGCTCCCGGCCAGCTCAGGGAGTGGGAGTGAATATCCAGCTTGGGGCTGTTGTGGGATCACAGGTTACGACTTCATAGGATCATAGAATCTCCTGAGCTGGAAGGGACCCACAAGGATCATCGAGTCCAACTCATGGCCCTGCACAGACACCCCGACAATCCCATCCTGTCCCTGAGAGGATCATCCAAACACTCCTGGAGCTCTGGCAGCCTTGGGGCTGTGCCCACTGCCCTGGGGAGCCTGGGCAGTGCCCACCACCCTCTGGGGGAAGAACCTTTCCCTGAGATCCAATCTAAACCCTGCCCTGACACAACTCCAGCCATTCCCTGGGTGCTGTCACTGCTCACACAGAGCAGAGATTGGAACTGTCCCTCAGGAGGAGCTGCAGACCCCCATGAGCTCTGACCTCAGTCTCTTCCAGATGAATAAACCCTGTGACCTTGTGCTCCCCCATGCTGCTCCTGAGCTCTATATGAGCAGAACCAAATCCAGACAAGGAAGAACCCGCAGCTGGGATGCTCACTTGTGCTGGGGCAGATCCAGGGACAATCCTCCATGGCTTGGTGAGGTAAAACCTTTGCCTGTGTAAGAGACTTTTGGCTCATGGAGCTTTTGGAAAGCCGAGCCTCCCTTGGTCTATCAATGGGACAGGAAGAAATAGGGCAGAAAGAAAAGGAATCCAGAGCACCAGAGGCTGGCAGTGTCCCCAGCAGCAGTGCCCACGTGGGGCATGTGGAAATCAGCTCCATTACAGAGCAGGAGTCCCCTGAGACCCCAGACCTGCCTCCTCCTTCTTCTGCCCAACATGCCCTTTGTCACTGGTCTAGATTAATTAGGTGCCTGATCCAGCCTCATTAGGATGGAACAAAGGACTGGGCAGAGCTGGCTGACAGAAGGAGGACAGGCACAGGGAACCCTGTCCTGGAGAAGGACATCTTGGGCTTTGGGTCGTAAGGAAGAAGAGCCACCCAAGGGCACTGCTACTGCTGTCCCACTCCCCCTGTGGCTCTGCGTGGGCAGGGCTGTAGAGCCGAGGGGCTGGGTGGGACACAGCATCCCCCTCCTGTGCTGGCTGCTTACACCCCCCAGTTTCTGTCTGCAGGCTCTTCAGATAGTTCTAATGCCTCCACTCCATAAAGAGGTGATGGTTTCATTTCTGAAAACTGACTTTTCCTCAGTTTTGAGGAAAAATATTTGGTTTTCTCTAAAAATATGCAATCCTCTGTTACCCAAAGCCAGACACTTTCACTGAAAAATTAACACTGCTTCTGAATTATTTTTGTGCTTGTCTCTTTGGAAGAAGGTGGGAGAAGGAAGGAAGGGAACTGTATCATTGGAAAAAAAAATGGGAAAATGTCAATGCAAACAATATTTCATGCAGAAATGCCTGGTTTGATTGAAAATCCATTTTCTCACAAAATAAATTTTTCATGAAAACTATGTCAGAGCCAAATCCAAACAGGGACAACCTGGAGTGGAGACAAGTCACCTGGTTCCTCTGATGCTGATTTATGCCAAGCTGCCTGGAATCAGGAGCTGGTGGCAGCTGCCTTGACCTGTCAGGTGCAGAAAAAGCGGTTGAAGCTCCTATTCCCAAGGCAAAGCAGGGGACAGCGAGGGTTTGGATTTTGCTGAGGTTCTTCCCAGCACCTTGGCATCAGTTGCTGGCTGCACTGATGCCTTCCTAAGCAAACCATCCTCTCCCCTCACATTTCTGGGAGCCTGATAGTGAGGCAGGATCAGGGCAATGAAATGCAAGGTCTATTCAGGGGTGATCTGCTCTGCCGCAAAACTCAGCTGACACAGCTCACAGCAGGACTAGTAAGGCACAGCCCTGCACTACACAGTCCTCAGGAGTTCCCCACTGTTCTTCAGAGGCCTCCAGGAGAGATGGGAAATGTGGCACCCCCAAAATAATCGGGCTGCACATGGGTGCAGAGCAACTCATCTGAGATTCATCCCTTTCCCAATGCACCCATCGCTCTGGGAATGGAAAAAGCTCAGGGCCCCAGGGCAGCAGCAGCATGTGACACATCTCACCCTGCCAATGCCTGCAGAGATGTTCAATCGAAGCAGGATGAGCAACCAGCCCTTCAGGTCACTGGGGATATTCTGGCATCAGCCCTCTGCTGGAAGCAGGACAGTGCTGGACAGAGTACCCAGATCGCCACTTCTCACACAATCTTCCCTCAGGGGTTTGCCCACAGCTGCTGGTGTGTTAAAAGTCATCACTCATTGCAGGCTGGTGCTCACATCCATCCCCAGGTCACAGGTTGGTGCTTTGGAGATGCAGGGTCTGCCCTGCACCTTGCACAGGTGCCTCCACGGCAGGGAGAGAGCCAGGTAAGAGCACACACCTCCCAGCACTCCAAGCATGGTCACTGGAGCTGCTGATCACATGGAGAACAAGGAATGAAGACCTTTAGATACTGCTGAGGCATTTCAAGTCCTGTGTCCAGTTCTGACCCCCTCACTACAAGAAGGACATTGAGGGGCTGGAGAGTCTCCAGAGAAGGGGAAGGATCTGGAGCAGCAGGAGTGTCTGAGAAAGCTGGGGGGACTCAGCCTGGAGAAAAGGAGGCTCAGAGAGGACTTTCTTGGTCTCTCCAACTCCCTGACAGGAGGGGGGAGCCAGGGAGAGGTCAGGCTCTGCTCCCAGGGAACAGGGACAGGAGGAGAGGGAATGGCCTCAAGTTTTGTCAGCGGAGGTTCAGATTGGACATCAGGAGGAATTTCTTCACTTAAAAGGACTGTCAGACATTGGAAGGGGCTGCTGAGGAAGGTGGTGGAGTCCCTATCCCTGGAGGTGTTCAAGGATGTGGCACAGTTCTCTGGGCTGGGTGACAAGGTGGTGATTGGTCACAAGTTGAACTCAGTGATCCTGGAGGTCTCTTCCACCCTCAATGATTCTGGGATTCTGTGACCAAGAACTGCGTATGAGAAAGATGTTCTGGCCACAACCCCCTTCCTGGTGATCAGCTTCCATGCACTGGTCACCCACTGCACCTCCATCCATACCACAAGAACCATCTATTGGTTATCCCCTGTGCCTCCAAGCAAAGGTTTGAATGCAGGTCTCTGCACTGCCTTTCATGTGCCACAGTCAGCAGGTCTGGGAACACATCAGCTCCAGCCACCCTTCCAGCTGCCCTTGCCCTTGCAGTTCTGGTGAGAGCTGAGAGCTCCCCTGTGCCAGCAGGACATGTCCCTGCACACAGAGAGAGCACAAAGGGGCCAGGAGCTTCTCCCCAGGACACGTCCAGCCCCAGACCTGCTACAAGAGTGAAGGAACATACCATGTGCCTTTGCAGAGCCAGAATTTGCCAGACAGATCTGCTTCTTTGCCCTGGAACTGGGTAGAGAGACTCCTGACTCAGTGCAGCTTTGGTCCAGAGAACCACAGAATCATGGAATGGTTTGGGTTGGAAGGGACCTTAAAGCTCATCTTGTTCCACCCCCTGCCATGGGCAGGGACACCTTCCACTAACCCCCGTTGCTCCAAGCCCCATCCAACCTGGCCTTGGACACTTCCAGGGATGAGGCAGCCACAGCTTCTCTGCCCAGCCTGTGCCAGGGCCTGCCCACCCTCACAGGGAAAGATTTCTTTCTAACATCTAATCCAAATCTACGCTCTCCCAGTTTAAAGCCATTTCCCCTTGTCTGTCACTCCATGACCTCCTTCAAAGTTGATGGCCATGTCTCTTGGGGACCACTGAGCCCTTTGTGGGGCTGCACTGGAAGCTCTTTGTGCAGCACAGCTGGTGAGTCTATTCCGTCCTCCTCCTCCTCCATGTGAGAGGCCAGGAGGATCTGTGCCAGCTTCTTGGATGAGGACAGCCTTATTTTGCGGTTCTCTTTTGGGCAGCTTGGCCAGGTGGAGAGAGAAAGCTGCATCTGACCTTCAGTGGGGATCAGAGGTTGGTGAAACTTGCTCTGTTTGCCACGGCCCAGGCGAAGGGCCAATTATTTTCTGCCTCAGCACTGGAGACAGACAACAGCGTCTTAAAACAGGATTCTCTCATCAATCATTTATTGGATTTATGCAGCTTCACTTAGGAACCTGATTTATATTTCCTCTCAATTTACTGCATTTGAATTGTTTGCAAACAGGCACGTGAATCATTGGCTGGAGAAGAAAAAAAGCTATTTTCAAGCTTCATTTAGGCCTTTCGAAGCATTAATTTTTAGTTGCAAAGGCTATTTTTTGCTAAATTGGTTTTTAGATCTTGTCTTCCTTGTGCTTGGTTATAAATTTACTGCTACTGGAGCAAAAATGATCAGAATTGGATTTTTTTCAGTCCTCTGAGGCAGGTGCAAGGGCCCCATTCTGTGCTGGATTGCAGCAGAGAAGATAATTTGGCTTTTGCTGTTGAGACAGAAATACTCACCCTCCCTCCTGCACAATTTAGCACAAGATCTTGAGGACAAACCCAGGCCCTGCGCACACCCTCATGTCTTTCTCTGGTATCAGGATTGGATGTTTCCTTCAAGACGATTCTGAATCCTTAAGCTACATTCTGAGGGCACCTCTGGTCTTGGAAAATCACCTTTGAATCAAGCAAGGGAAAAGCCTTCAGCTCAGCTCTTTTAAAGGTGAACTTGTTTCAGGGCCACAGCATCCCAGCAGCATGTGTGGGTGGTTGGTGGATGATGTTTTATTTAAACTCAAAGGCATGAGATTCCAGCTCAGTTCAAACAAATCCTTCGGTGGGAAAATATGCACATATTTTTGACACAAATCTGTCTGCAGCTCCATTAATTCTCCGCCAAAGTGCTTTACCTGCTGGAGCAGATGATAATTCAGCAATGTAAACAGAGCCTTTTAATTTCATTTTGGGATCACGAAGGGAAACAAACTGATTAACAAAAGCAGGGTAAACAATGGTTCTGCCTCCTCCTGTTAGGATTAATATTCGCCTGGTATTGAGGCTGCTCTCCCGGGAGCCTGTGCCAGCACAGCCCTCCGGGTGCCGGGCCCTGTGCTGAGCCAGCCATGGCCAAGGACACGGGTCAGTGCCAGCAGGATGGACTTTGCTGTGTGAACACAGGGAGAGGGCCTTCTCCACACTGAGATCCACCAGCAGAGAGGGGAATGCACCCCCTTGGCTTCTGCAGTTTTCCAGGGAGCTCTTTTTCCTGCTGTCAGGGCTGCCCCACCATCCACTGGGTCCACACTGTGGAATCATCACAGAGTCACAGCCTGGTTTGGGTCAGAAGGGGCATGACGGATCATCTCGTTCCACCTCCTGCCATGGTCAGGAACACTTTCCACTATCCCATGTTGCTCCAAGCCCTGTCTAACCTGGCCTTGGACACTTCCAGGGATGGGGCAGCCACAGCCTCTCTGGGCAACCTGTGCCAGGGCCTCACCAGCCTCACAGGAAAGGATTCCTTCCCAATATTCCATCTGACCCTGCCCTCTGGCAGTGGGAAGCCATTCCCCCTTGTTCTGCCACTCCAGGTCCTTGTCCCAAGTCCCTCTCCAGCTCTCTTGGAGCCCCTCTAGGCACCGGAAAGCCACTTCCTTCCACACCCAGTGCTAAGATGGCAAGGGAGGGACATGAAACTACGTGGTGGGATTGTTGGGGTGTTCTGTGCAGGGCCAGGAGTTGAACCCAGTGATTGTAATGGGTCACTCGCAACACCAGATATCCTATGATTCCCTGATTCTACTTGGTAAGTGAGCCTTCAGGCATCCTGAAACAGTTTTGCTCAAGGGCAAGGGCAAGGGATAAACCTCCACACCACAGTCCCCAAAAGCAGCCCAGGGTGCTCTGGAAGGCTCCTGCGGTGCAGGAAACAGGGAGTGCTTGGGAGGTGACACAGCATGTCCCAGTGTGTCAGGAACCAGCTGGAAATGAGTTCAGTGCAAGCATGGGGAAGTGACAAAATGTCATCCCAGCTTGGGCAAGGGCAGAGGGAGATGTTCAGAGCTCCTGTTCAGGACACCACACATGCTGCAAGTCCATGAGATGTGCACCCACCACTCACAGAGGAGCTGACTCTGCCCAGGGATGGCAGAGCACACAGTGGGGTTGGGGGCAGGGCACACTACAGCTGCTCCTTCTCCATAACACCTGAAGCAACAAATACATTTTTAAGCAATAAAAGACAGCAAGATGTGGCTCTTGTCTGCAGAAGAACTCCATCACATCCAGCTGGCTGGAAGGTGATCCACGTTGAGATGCACGCAGAGGTGACAGATGGCTTGTGGAGAAGGGAAAGAACTGAAGGACAAGCTATAGAGATGATGCTCAAGCCACAGGCTGAATTAAATCTTGATGATCTAGTTTGTGCTCCAGCTGCCAGAGAAGAGAAACCCAGAAGGCAGCAAAGTTTTGGTGCTACAAACACAGTTTTTGCTTGCTTCATTTTTATGTTAAACACAGCAGCTGTTGTTTCACTCTTTGGTGTGGAGAACAACAGGCTGGACCTCTGCAAGGACTGGCACATGTACGTCTCTACAGGGACAGAGCAGATGAGCAGTTTTTAACACAACTATCAACCCACGGTAAGTGATGAGCACCACAACAGAAGAGATGGTTTGGGGAATGCAAACACTTCCATCTCCATTGGTAAGTGATCCCTTGGTAAGCCCTGAAGGAAGTGTTTGTGCTGAGAGCAGGAGGTGAGAGGATGGCCCAGCACCCACACCAGGCTTTGCTGGTCCTGGGGTTAAGAAGGCAATGTCTAGAATAAGAACTCACTGAGATTACTTACACAGATATCCTAAAGCTCATGACACTTGGGATCCAAATAACAGATTTCACTGGCTGTGGCAGATGAGTTACCTCATCCTGGGGAACTCCCAGGTGTTGGAGATGTTAAGTCAGAAACCTCAGAGAGATCAGCATGACACCTTGATGCTCCCAGGGCTGGAGCCCCTCTGCTCTGGAGACAGGCTGGAAGAGCTGGGGTTGTTCAGCCTGGAGAAGGAGAGGTCTCAGGGAGAGCTTAGAGCCCTTTCCAGTGCCTAAAGGGGCTCCAAGAGTTGAAGAGGGACATGGGACAAGGGTTTGGAGAGACAGGACAAAGGAGAATGGCTTCCCACTGCCAGAGGGCAGGGTTAGAATCATAACATAGAATCATTGAATATAATGAGTTGGAAGGGACCCACAAGTATCATTGTGCCCAACTCCTGGCCCTGCAGAGACATTCCAGTAGGCCCATCCTGTCCCTCAGAGTGTTGTCCACATACTTCTGGAGCTCTGACAGCCTTGGGGCTGTGCCCACTGCCCTGGGGAGCCTGGGCAGTGCCCACCACCCTCTGGGGGAAGA
>JAWWTY010000035.1:601382-640521 GCA_035222235.1 Margarornis squamiger | reverse complement strand
CCCTTGTCCCAAGTCCCTCTCCAGCTCTCCTGGAGCCCCTTTAGGCACTGGAAGGGGCTCTCAGGTCTCCCTGGAGTCTCCTCCGGGTAAGCACCCCCAGCTCTCCCAGCCTGGCTCCAGAGCAGAGGGGCTCCAGCCCTCGGAGATGTCCATGACCTTCTCTGGACCCAATATGCCAAGGTTTGAACAGTCTGGGCAGCAGAGCTGGGCTGGCACAGAGCAGGACAGCAGACAGGAGGGTTCAAGGACTTGTGTTTCCCAGTTGTGCCCAGTGCTGAGCAGGCCCTGAGGGAGCCAGCTCCATGCCATCAGTCCCCTCAGCTTTGTCCCCGTGAGCAGCTGCACGGAGAGTTGGAGGGAGGGCTCAGAGTCAGTGTGAGTTGTGATCACGAGCCTTGCTGACACTCGCCTGGAGCTCCGGCAGCCCTTTCTGAGAAAATCCCACCTCTTGTGCCTGATCCGTGAGGATGGGAGGATCAGGACTGATCCAGTACTAGGCAAGGAGCCCATTTGGATGGGAAGGAGCTCCTCAGCACGGCCTGAATGCATCAGGCTGAGAGCCATGTCCATGGACAGCAATCATCCAGGAACACACAGCATCCCTTCTGCTGGGAATCACTTTGTCCAGTGGCTGGATTTTGGTCAAGGGATGGAGTGACAAGACAAGGGGAATGGCTTCCCACTGCCAGAGGGCAGGGTTAAATGGAATATTGGGAAGAAATTCTCCCCTGTGAGGCTGGGGAGGCCCTGGCACGGGTTGCCCAGAGAAGCTGTGGCTGCCCCATCCCTGGAAGTGTCCAAGGTCAGATTGGACTGGGATTGAACACTCGGCGTTCTTGCCCCCTCTCAGTCCCTTTTAGTCTCCCATCAGCTGTGGAATAATCAGGCCCTGAACAGCAAGCCCTGAGCTGTGCTGCTTAGAAAATCTCACCTGCAAATCCACTCATACCTCTCTTAGAGCTCCTGGGCAGAGCTGGCCCTGCCGTGGAGCCACCACCGTGAATAATCCCCTCAGCAGACACTCAGCCTTGCAGCAGCAAAGCAACCAACAAAGGAATATTTAAGGTTGCTACTGAGCACTTAATATAGTTTATATTTACAGCTTAATGGCTTTTCAGCATCACTAACTTCCATTCCAACAAAAAGACTTCGACTGTATTGCCTCAGCTTAAGTGCTAACGACATCTTCACATTAATAAATATTTTAAAACAGTGGAACTCTAAACTCCTGTGGCACAGAGCCAGCATCCGCTCAGCTGGAGAGTGTACTTGCACATGAGAGAAGACAGATGGAAAAACACCTTCCGGATCCCCAGGACCGCGTGAGCAAGGCATCTCTCCAGACCCATGCCAGGGCACCTCTGCCCGGGGGTGCTGCCTTCCCTCTCCAGCTCCTAAAGCACAGCCACGGGGCTCCCCGGGCTCCTGCAAGCTTGCTCCTCCTCTGAGCTCTGTATCCAGATGCCACACTCACAGAGATGCAAACCAGGCTCTGCTCACACATCCCTTCCCGGCGATGTTTCCTGGCATTCACTCCTGGGTTGATGTCGCCAAACCCTCAGCTCTGTCCCTCAGTTTCTCCTCAAAACTCCCCTTCCCTTTGTACCCACTCAGCCCTTTCACACCTGAGCCCTGGGTGCAGGAGGGGAGGCCTTTTGAGCAGTACCCCCAGCCGTCACATACACATACACCCCAAAGTCTCCACATACACCCCAAAGCCTCCTTCCCCACACTCCTGAGTCCCGCAGATGGACACGCAGAGCAGGTACCCCTGGGCCCTCTGCTGCCAGCCACAACACCCCACTGCTGCCTCCAGTCACAGGTGCTGTGGTGGTGTGTCCTAAAGCTGTTTCCAAGCCAGCTCAGACACGAACAGAGCCACAGAGAAGTGCAGGATGTCCAGCCTGCCTGAACGGAGAGCACAGACCGGAGCTCAGTCCTTGAACCACACCGAGGGTGGCTGTCCCACAGAGACAGAGCTGCCACGCAGCAGCACGAGTGGGACAGGAAGGGCTCCTGGCACAGGCTCTGCTGCTCCACAGACACGCTCCCCCTTGTGAAACTGAGACACTCTGCTCCTCCAGACATCCTGCATCGCGCAGTCTTGCTCAGATCCGGGTCCTGAGGCCCATGGAGCTGGGCGGTGCTGAGTGCACCCTCTCCCTGCTACAAAACACGGATGCCGGCACATCCCCTCAGCCAGGAAGAGGCTGCCCCACGGTAACTACATCAGCCTTTTCAAATTTAGAGCTCTTGCTGCCAACTCACCCTCGGGTTCGCAGTGGGGAATCCCTGCTGGCAAGGGAAGCAGATCAGGAAGCTGGTGAAGGTATCTCTTTCATGTGCAGCAATAGGATGAGGCTTTGTGTCCCTTCAAGGGACCTAACTGCACAAGAGTCTCACACACACACTCCTCTGCCAATCCAGCAAGCAAAGCCAGGGCTGAGAATAGCAGACATGTATCAAGCACAAGCTGGGTCATCTCTGCTTTGTATTCTAAGGATGGTTTTCTACAGGAGGGAGCAGAGAAACCCCACCCCATTTTGCTCTGAAGGACCCAGCTCTGTAGCAACATTATGTTTGGCTTGTATAGGAAATTTTACAAAGCTCAGCTGAAGGAAAACCTTGACTTGTACAGTGAGAGATAAAAATCCTCAGCGCTCACAAATGAATGTACCCATCTGCTGTGCACAGTATTATCTCACTCAAAGAAGGGAAAGAAAAAAAAAAGAAAGAAAAAGGAAAAAAGGAAGAAAGTGAGTGGAACGTTGGATGCTTTTCATTTTCCAACAATGTGCAGCAAACTGTGATTCCTATTCATTAAGAGAGAAGATTGACATTCATTATAGTGTGCATTAAATTCCTCATTCTTCTTCTACCCTCAAAATTAGTCTACAGAGGGTAGTAACTAGTAATTTCTATATTGAATTTCTAGTAACTACAGTGGGTTTTTTTCCAAATAAGCAAGGCAATTACAATAAGACACACTTCTTCCTGAAATGGTAAAACAGGCAGTGCCACTTGAAATCTGCTGCTCTCCTTTACAGCTGCAGTTCAACATGTGCACAAGCAGCTCCCATTTGTTCCTGAAGGAATTTGGGAAGGAATCTGTGGCCCAGAACGGAGGCAGCTGTCATTGCAGCTCTCCGCCAAAACCATAGAATCATAGAATCATGGAATGGTTTGGGTGGGAAGGGATCTTCAAGGTTATCTCAATCCAACCCCTTGCCATGGGCAGGGACACCTTACACGAGGCCAGGTTGCTCCAAGCCCTGTCCAATGTGGCCTTGGACACTTCCAGGTATGGGGCAGCCACAGCTTCTCTGCCCAACCTGTGCCAGGGCCTGCCCACCCTCACAGGGAAAAACAAATAAAGACTTGGCCATCCCTACCTACCAACACAGGTCAAAGATGCTCCTTAAAATGGTGTACAGAAAAACAGGAATAAACTTTGCTCATCTCGTTGAGATGATGTTCTCATCTTAGGCATTAAAAAGCTGACCTAGTTATCACAGCTTCCTATGAATAGGCACAGAAAAATTGTGTGGATAGCCAAGGCCATGCCTCAGTGAGTGCTGCTGCCACTGCTGAGCTCTGCCCCTCGCCTGGGGAGGGGACACTCCATGTACACCATTGCTGTGAGCTGGAAACACTCTAATCTTCTAACCCCAGGGGCTTGATCCAGTGTCCTTTGGGTGACACTCACCACTGCCCATATGCTTTCTGATTGCATAGGACAGAGAAACCCACCCCTGCACTGCTCCCATCTTTCCATCCACATTGCTGAGACAAAGCCTGTGGTGCTTTTTCAGTCCCCAAGCAGCCACAGGGAAACACTAGAATTGCCTGAAGTTTTGTCAGGGCAGGCTCAGGTTGGATCTCAGGGAAAGGCTCTTCCCCCAGAGGGTGGTGGGCACTGCCCAGGCTCCCCAGGGCAGTGGGCACAGCCCCAAGGCTGCCAGAGCTGCAGGAGGGTTTGGATGATGCTCTGGGGCACAGGGTGTGACTCTTGGGGCTGGTCCTGTGGAGGGCCAGGAGCTGGACTGGATGATCTTTGTAGGTCCCTTCCAACTCAGCATGTTCTGTGATTCTGTGACCTGGCAAATCCAAGGGCTCTGATAGTCGCTTATCAAGTGTAAGGCCAGCAGTTTCCCCGTGTGGATCCTGTCACTAACTCCCTTTGCTTCACTGCCTCGCTCCTGGGGGATGGGACTGAGTGGGCAGCACCTTTCCCACCTTGTCTCATTGCTCCATGACTTGGAATCCATCCCTGGCCTGCATTCCTCCTCAGTGCTCACAGACAGGGACCACTGTGTTTACTGGTTATTAATTAGGGAGATTTTAATACACCTTGTGATGTATTTGCAGTGGCTCTTATCTCAATTTAGAGAGTTGCAGAATACATAGCAGAGCTTCGACACTCCTAATTAGCACCCAAGCAAATAGGAGCACACAGAATCCAGAGATCCACAGCCCCCACCCTCCTCTTCTAAGAGCCACTGGAGATGGGAGTGTAATTTCCAACAGTTAAGGCTGCTTGGAAGGGCACCTCCAAGGTATTTGTCATCACTTTCAAAACCCTTATTTACTCTCTACAGTTTCCAAAAACCCCTCTGGGAGCTGCAAAATGAATCTATTTTCCTATTGAAACCCACCACATGGACATCCTGCCTTGCTATTTTTAGGCCTGCTGGTGAATGCAGCTACACTTTGCTCCAGTATTTCAGGGTCTAACAGCCTGGAGCTTCCCATTCTGGCTGCTCCCTGAGGGTCCTGGAGAACAGCCCAGCTGCACACCTTGGCTTGTTCATTCAGAGTTCCTGCCCTGCTGACCCCCAAGCATTTTGTCCCCCACCAAGACAGATCTGAACTGGCAGCTGTAATAACTCTGCAGAAACCTGCAAGGAATACTCTGCTCCAGGGCCACAAAACCAGAAGTGTTCTCAGGGCTCTTCAGGTGTGTTCTGCTTCCCCAAAGCCACAACTGAATCTGGCACAGCCCACAGGAAATCACAGAATTATGTGGATTGGAAAAAACCGCAGAGTTCATTGAGTCCATCCCTTAACCAAGCACCACCAACCCATGTCCCAGGAGCCACATCGACACACTTTTTGAACACTTCCAGGGATGGGGACTCCCAACACTGCCCTGGGCAGCTGTGCCAGTGCCTGACCACCCTGTCCTTGAAGAAATTGTTCCTAATATGCAACCTGAACCTCCCCTGGTACCACCTGAGGCCATTTCCCTTGTCCTGTCCCTTGTTCCCTGGGAGCAGACCCCGACTCCCACCTGTCTCTATCTCTCCTCTCAGGGAGTGGGAGAGACCAAGAAGGTCCCCCCTGAGCCTCCTTTTCTCCAGGCTTAGCATCCTCCCAGCTCATCTGCTTATCAATGGAGCCACAGAATTATTCTCTGAGGATGACAGAAATGCTGCAGAGATTGGCACATCCATCCTGGCAGAGCTGATAAAAGTCAGGGAGCTGATGTGGCAAGAAAGGCTTTGGCATGGATGGTCCAGAAACCAGAGCAAAGCCCTCCAGGGGCGTCAACACAGTCTCTGGTTATTCACCTGAGCTGAAATGCATCTCCTTTGCACTGTCACTGCTGCCCCCACTGTAATCACACCTTTTTTTTTTTTCCCATAGGTACCTCCCAGAGGCAGCCTGGAAACAATCCTTCACCTTAGACTCTGGTCTGAGCTAGGACAGTCCTATCAGTCACTGCCAGCTTTGACAGCTGGTATTCCCTTCAGCTTTCCATCTGCCACACACTGAAGCAAACAGGGAGCTCCCTCCTGCCACAGCAGCATCGCTTGCATCCAACCCTGCCAGTAATCCCATCCCTGGAGGCACAGGAGCCCTCCCAGCACAGCACTGGCTCCTGCAAGCCTCTCTCATGTGTCACTGCTGACAGCTCCCTGCCCGGCCATGGGGACATGACCCTCCCCATGTCACTCAGAAGCCAGCTCAAGTCACCCAAACATGTTCCAGCCATCACATCACATCACATCACATCACGTTGGTTTGGGCGGCTCCTGCTGACAGCAAGCAGAGCACGTGGGTTCCGGGTGCTTCCAGAGCATTAAAGGCTCCCTGGAGACCCCAGCTCCATGCTGGGGGCTGGCTGGATGCACCCCCAGAAACTGAGCACATGCCACTGATGCTCAGCCCCCACTCTCACGAGCAGGCGATCCCAGCTTGATGCCCCAAGTGACATTTCCCAGGAAAAGAACAGCACAGTAAATTCAAAGGTTAAATTTGCATATTCCCTGGTGCTGCTCCAAAGAGCCAGGCAGACACTGCTGCCAACCTGCTGCACAGGGAGCACCAACACCCTGTGCCACCAGGGCTGAGGGACCTTTACGGGTGGCACTATGAACCTTTTCGGAGATGGGAAACAGCCTCAAGTTGCACCAAGGAAGATTCAGGTTGGATATCAGGAAAAATTTCTTCATTGAAAGGGTGGTCAGGCACTGGCACAGGCTGCCCAGAGCAATGGTGGAGTCATCATCCCTGGAAGTCTTCAAAAAATGAGCACATGTGACAATATGGTTCAGTGGATATGGGGGTATTGATCAAAGGTTGGACTTGATGATCTTGGAGATCTTTTCCAGCCTTAATATTTCCATGATTCTGTCATTCTACACAGTGGCCTTTACTTCAGAGAGGGAGCAAACCAAAGGACCACAAGCAGTGGAGGGGACTGAGTTTTGGCCCTGCATCTGTAGAGCAGCCCAGGGCATTGAGGAGGAAGCCCTCCATCAACCCTTCCAAGGATGCATCCTGGAAAGGAGCCATGGAGGCACTTCTGCATTAACGAGCATGACATCTTTCTCAACAATGTGCCTGGGACTGCACCAGTGTGTCCAGGGAAACCACAAAAAACCTCCACAAAAAAGCTCCAACAGCTACAGACTCAGCAAAATGCTCCCATTAAATACTGGGAGTTTACAGAGTGTGCAGCAGCTCTGTCACATCCAAACAAGCCACAAGTGAATCAGCCAGCAGGGAAGGGTGGGAGGGGTTGGCTTTGGCTAAACAGGAGCAAAGCAGCAATCAAGGAGGGGTCTCTGTGGGACAAGACTCAGGCTCAGCCATGAGCTCCTAAAACACAGGGACAAACTCTTGGACAGCTCATGTGGTGGAAAATACAAAGGGTCTCTCTGGTGTGTGTCTCCCCAGCTCAGCAATGCTATAGCTCAGCTCCAGTCAAAGGATCACAGATTTATTAAGGTTCAAGAAGGCCTCCAAGTTCATTGAGTCCAACCTTTGAGCACAGAAGCAAGGGCAGCCCCTCATGCAGCTCTCACCGTGTCCTTCTTGCCCAAGCACACGTGCGGCCTCAGCTCACACAGCCCCACATGTGTGCACGTGGTGTCACACACCCAGGTACAGCCACACTCTGCAATGGTCCCAAAACCACACACACAATCTCATGATCCAGCAATGCCTGGAGGGTCCCCACAGGGCTGCACTTGGGTGTGCACTTGGCCTGAATGGCCAATTGTGCCCATCATCTCACCCTTCCCAAGCAGGAGGGGTTGGGAGAAGCCGGAGGGGCAGCTGAGGGTCACACAAGCTGCTCTGACAGCCTGACCCCAGCCTGAGCCAAAGGTGGGTCAAGGCTCTTTTACAGGAGCTGTTGGGGTGCACTCGCAAACCCTTTCACGTCCTTTTCCTCTCTGCCCATTTTGACACTCCCAGTGGGGTTCTTTTGGCTCCCTTCATAGTGAGAGATTCCTGTGCCATTAAAACCCTGTCTCCCATTATCACTTCCCACGTCTCCCAGTGCCAAGTGTTGGACTCATTCCTTTAGTTCACAGGATCTCTCTGTTTCAGAGAGCACAGTAAATGCCCACTCTGCCCCACTCCTGCCAGCAGGGAGGGCTCCCAGGTCTTTTTTAGCAGCCCAGGGCTGTATCACTCTGGTCTAGAGCAACTGGAGTGGTCCCTGCAGTGCCACAGGGCATCAGGTCTCCCCATCTCCACCCCAGGGATGTTCAGTCTGTGCTGGGGGCGTGGGGACAGGCAGGGGACTCAGCCACAGTGACTGTCATCCTCCCCTGTGGCCAGAAGGGCAGGATGTGCCAACGGGGATTTCTCAGGAGGGGCCTGGTCACACGCCTTGGGTGGGAGCCACTGGCCTGTGGCCTCTCTGTGTCACATCCTAAATGACAGCAGGACAGCAGCAGATATACCTCAGCCCCCTCTGGGTGACCCCGTGCTCCGCTCACAGCCCACCCTCTGCCACCACAGCCAAGCCATCGCGCCACCACGCTCACCTCCAGCAGCACAGAGTGGGTGGAACAAACCCAGAGTCATCACACAGAGTACTTTAGGAGCTTTGACGTCAGTTTTCCCCCACTGAGCTTTATGGGGTGGCTTTATGAGCAGGAAACAAAGGTGCATGGCAAGGGAGTCATGCTCAGAAGGATCACAGTGAAGCTTTAATTTTAGGAATAGAGGAGCAAGTTAGAAAGGCTCAGAAACCCAGATAAAACCAACAGAGCTCAAGCACTTCCAGAGGACCCATCCCAGCTGCATCAAAAGGAGGGAGGAGGGTGCACAGCACACTGAGAGCTGCCTTGGCTGGCACCCACTGGGTGTTTGCCAACAGAACAAGCTCAAAAGGCAGGCACGGAATGCGTCAGAGGGCTGGGATCCCCCTGCACATCCAAGGCAGAGACTGTGCAGTGCAGGGAGTCCCTGGGAGCCCAGCACAGCTCCTCCCAGGGGCTCCCAGTCCTGCAGCCCATCCATCAGGGCTCAATACCTCAAGACATTTCACATAAAGCCATGCAGGCAGCAAGGCTGGAGCAGGTACAGTCTGCACTGTGGGGGGGTTCTCACAATAAAAATAGAATCACAGAATCATGGAATGGTTTGGGTTGGGAGGGACCTTAAAAAACATATCATTCCACCCCTTGCCATGGGCAGGGACACTTTCCACTAGCCCACATTGCTCCAAGCCCCATCCAGCCTGGTTTTGGACACTCCCAGGGATGGGCCAGCCACAGTTTCTCTGCCCAACCTGGGTCAGGGCCTCACCACCTTCTGAGTAAAGAACTTCATTACAGCATCTAATCTAAATCTCTCTCTCAGTTTAAAACCATCCCCTTTGTCCTCTCACTATTTACTTGTGCAAAACCATGGCAGGTGCCCCTGCGTGAGGGGCAGGCCCAGCTCTGACACCCACACAATATACACTGTGCAATCTTCTCTCCAGTTCATGCACCAGTGACACACATTTGGTTCCCTTCCCCACGTGCAATCTCCCAGCAGCAACAGACCAGCTGGCATCTCTCCCAAAGGAGAGCAAATTCCCTGTCCATCTGATGAGAGAGTGCCAAGTGGCTTCTCCACTCCCTTCCATGTGCAGGGACATGCCCCTGCAGCCACACGTGCCTCTTCTCTTAGAATCACAGAATCATAGACTGGTTTGGGTTGGACAAGACCTTAAAGATCATCTCGTTCCAACTCTCCTGCCACGGAGAGGGATACCTTCCACTAGACCAGGTGGCTCTCCACCCAAAGCAGTGTGTGCACATGGCTCAGGTGTACCCAGTTTAAGCTCTTCCAAGCTCCTAGGTCCTCAGGAAATGACCAAACAAATTGCTTTGAGGCAGACTTTGTCCCCACAGCCCAGCTGGCCACCCAGAAGCTCAGGATTAATTGTAAGCCCAGTAAAATACTAGGAAAGCCAAAAATAAACACGGCAAAAGAAAAGCATTTCCCACTGAAAAGCCATGGCCAAGTAAAGACTTTTCTGGGCTGGCTCCCAGGAGGCAGCTCGGATTCATTTATCGTGCCACTCGTATAAATGTCTCTCTTTGGCTGTGCTGCTCCCTTGGAGCTCCTTCCAGCCTGGGAGAGAAAGGGACTATTATTCGGACACAACACCAGGCCAGTTCTTTGCTTGAGCAACAGCAGCACCCCCAGCCCCTCACAGAGCCCCTTCCCAGGGCTCAGGACCACACTGCCTGCACACAGCAGAGGATGCAGGCTCAGGAACACGGCAATAGCACTGGCTGACTTAGGGTGATGTTTAAACAACCACTGTCTGACTTCTAGACACTGCATTGTCCTCAGAGAATGACCAGGGCCTCAGCAGCAAAAATTGTGTCATGGTAGAACTGGCTCTTGCTGAAAAGGAAGAAATGGCTCATCAGTCCTGTGGTGACATCAAACCCAAAGATGTCACCATTCCCAGGCTTAAGATCAAGCCACAGCCCCTCAGCCAGGCTCTGCCTTCAAGCCCAGCTGAAGTCTCATCTCACTTCACCACATGATGTCAGAAATCGAGACTTAAAACTGACACATCCAGGCCTGCAAGAGCTGATATCCCCTCTCTAATTCCCAGGCACACTGGAATGGCAGAATCCCTTTGCTGTCTCACCCAGAAGGCCTAAAATCCATTTTGTGAGTTGAAATGGAAGAAGCTAAGTGAGGGATCCAGCAGCTGTTGCTCTGTACAGAGGAGTCCCCACGTGGGGGGAACAGGGCTGTGGGGAGCAACACAGCCCAGCCAGGCATCTCCCCAGAGACTTCCTGCTGCTGTGGCTGCCCCATCCCTGGAAGTGTCCAAGGCCAGGTTGGACAGGGCTTGAAGCATCCTGGTCTAGTGGAAGGTATCCCTGCCCATGGCAGGCTCCTCTCCAACCCCCAGCCCAGGGACATCGCTGCTCTGGGTCCAGGGGAGAGCAGATCTCAGCCTGCTCCCACTGCTGATCCCCTCCTGCCTCACACCTGGCAGCATCCGCTGTCCCAGTCCACGGGTGCAGGTGGATGGACAGCAGGTCCTACAGGCCACATCCATGTCCATGGTCCTCATGGCAGAGCAGCCTCACAACACCCACCCCTGTGCATGTGGTTAATGCCACCAAGAACTGCTCTAATTACCATTATTAATCCCCACTCCCTCAGGACACATTAGCTGCAAATTGAGGGACAGAGAGAAGTTCCTGGACTTCATAAATCAACTTGTGACAAAGAACCCTGTCTGCACTTCAGTGTGTGCCAGACACAGCCCCAGAGTGTGCCCAGTACCCACCAGTGCCTCCCTCCACTCGCCCCTGGCCATCCCACCACACTCCCCACCTCCTCTAGCCCTGCTGGCTGAAGCAGACCTTGTTAGCCAGGGTTGAGGGACTTGGCTGCTCTCAACTATCACCACTTTTGTCCAAACTGAGCCAAAGGTTGGCTGCTTAGGCATCCAGGAAGGGAAAAAAGAGTGCCCCAAATGCAGCTGGCACAACGCACATGGAAGTCACTGAAGGGCTTGTGTTTGGAGTTGGATCTCTCCAGGAAGGCACACTGATTTAAGAACAGGTCTGAATCCACACTAGGTCTGTCAGGCATAGGCACACCTCAGACCCAAACCCTAACCCTCTTCACCTGAGTCAGAGCCAGTCTAGATGAACATGAGTGGGGACAGAATTAAACTAACCAATTAAATGAAACCAGCATGAAGCTGTGTCAGGGCACAGGTAGGCTGGATCTCAGGGAAAGGTTCTTCCCCCAGAGGGTGGTCAGGCACTGACCAGGCTCCCCAGGGCAGTGGGCACAGCCCCAAGGCTGCCAGAGCTGCAGGAGGGTTTGGACAACGCTCTGAGGGACAGGGTGGGATTGTTGGGGTGTCTGTGCAGGGCCAGGAGTTGGACTGGATGATCCTTGTAGGTACCTCCCAGCACAGGATATTCTATGACTCTATGAAACCTGTGATACCAGTGGACCCACATGGGGGTCAAGGTCCCCACAGAGGTCTCAGGTCCCCACAGAGGTCCCAGCCCTGCTGTTGGCAGGAGAGCCAGAAGAAGCCATCCCACCAGACATAAGCCGCCAGATCTGTTTCAGCCCTGGGATGCTGAAGACCCTCCTCCAGCTCGAAGGAGCCGTTTCCAAAGCAATTCCTGTCTGAGTGCACTCCACGGCTGGAAATGCAGATGTTCAGGGCTGCAGATTCTCTCAAGTGCAGGGCAGCAGCAGGAAATGCCACTCTCCTGGACACTCAGAGTGAGTCCGTGTGCCAACACTCGGTGCTGTCACTCCTGACAGCAAAAGTGGCCTGAAAAAAGAGAAGGGAAAGACCACGGCTGGTTAGAAACCTGCTGCTTGGGGGAAAAAAGCTGCTGACCTTGCAGGAAACATAGCACCTGGAGACACAACCACAGAGGCTTCACTGCAGCTGAGACAAACCACGTCAAGGTGCCCTCCAGCCCGGGCCAGGGATGTTCCTGTAACGCACAGGAAGCTGAGCAGTAAATGCCAGCCTGCACCGCATCACCCGCCCGGCAAAACGGGGCACTGTTCAATCCTGTGGATACTGTGAGCAAGAACATTCCTGGCACACGCACTCCAGCCTCTTCTCCGAAGGGAAAGGGACAGACAGCCCTCTAGTGTAAAGCCAATGCTAACCATGTTTGCACGGGCATGGAAAGTATTAATCATGGCCACATCCATGCTGGGGGTGTGTGCTCGAGAAGGAACCTGTGCCCAGGGAGAGGGATTTGCTCCCCAGCTGCTCCCACAAGTCCCACTGCCCCTCAAAACACGGGGATGTGAAACGACAGAATCACAGAATGATTTTGCTTCATCTCATTCCACCCCCTGCCATGGGCCCCTTCCACCAGCCCAGGCTGCTCCAGCTCCATCCAGCCTGGCCTTGGACACTCCCAGGGATGGGGCAGCCACAGCTTCTCTGCCCAACCTGTGCCAGGGCCTGCCCACCCTCCGGGGGAACAATTCCTTCCCCATATCCCATCTAACCCTGCCCTCTGGCAGTGGGAAGCCATTCCCCCTTGTCCTGTCACTCCAGGTCCTTGTAATGCAAGTCCTAAGGATCGTGGTGGCTTTCAGGTGACCATTTTTCTCTGCAGAGACAAATCCCATGGTCACAAACTCAGTATTTGCTTTTAGGATTTCCAAAGACACCTCTGGTCAGGGGAGGGTGTGGAGCCTTAAAAACCTGACATCAGCACTCACAAAAGGCCTCTGAAACCCCAACTTGCCCAGCAGCTGATGACAAAGCCCCCGTGATGCCTGGAAGCCAGGAAAGCTGAGTCTGGGGCCTCCAAAGATATTTTCCATTCCTCTCCCACCTCCCCTCTGCCTAAGAGTCAGACTGAGTTCCTATCTCCCTGCACGTGGCTGTGTTATACACATGGTTATTGTCCGTGGCTCCGATCATCACTCACAGCCTTAAGAAAGACACACAATTAAAATCAATATTTAAAGTCATCAAACAAGCGCATGCAAATTTTACCAGCCACACAATTCACTCTGACAGAACCATGCAGGCTGTGGAGCCAAGAGCTGTGCTGGAGAGCCCAGAGCAGAGTTCTGCCCACAGTCTTCAAAATTTAATGAAAATACACCAGTTTTAAACACTTTCCCAAATCCAGCTCACAAAATCTGTCACTTTGATGTGAATGGTCCCAGTCTCAGACTAATCAGTCACTTTTACTTCCTCTTTAGTAGCTAAAGACGCAAATGAACTCCCAGCAAACTGCACAGCTTCAGGAGAAGAATTTAGCAGCCAGATGGTTCTTGCAAAAGATTGGTTTTTAACAAAAAAATAAAAGTTAACCCATCTCCCCAATAAGCAGCTGACAGGAGATGATCTGACACATCACAAGTAATTCTGAACTGTTGTATCAGAGCATCACTTCTGCCATGGAAATGCCCTTTCCAAAATCATCGTGTAAATTATAATTATCACTAATAACTGATCAATTAGTACAAGTCCATGCAAGGCACTGTAATTATCCTGTGCACTCAGGGAAGAAGAGAAAGCATCACATTTGAATGCAAACATTCCTTTGTTTCCAGGGAAGGTGCAGCACAGAAAGATAAAAGACAGCACAACTGGTGAAAAGGCACCAGGATTCAAAGAGCCATCTGAGGGGATGTGTCCAGCTCCCACAGGATGGAGCAAAACTGTGACAGGCTGGAAACTCCCATCCAGGCAGTGAACCTCAGTCTACTGCTGTATTTCTGTTTGCTTTCTCTGGACTATTTTCATCTCCATGTGGAATTGTGGTTGTGGATAGGGATCAAAGCACAGCTGACAATAAAGACTCTCCAGACCTTCATGGATTAAGCACAGAAATGCTGGACAAGAAAGTTTTTCTGAGTCAGCTCCAGAAGTGAACAGCGAAACAAGCATCATTGTGCAAAAGGATTTTGATCCCCTCAGGATGCTGATGGTGGAAGGAAGAAGGGAGTCCATGTCAGGCACTACCTTGTCCTTGACTGTCTGGATGGAACTCAGGCAGCAGCACAGGGAACAACATTCAGCAGGTGATTTGGAGAAGAGAAGTGCAGGGTGGGAATCCTGGACTTTTCCAAATGTTTCTGACCCACTGCTAAAAAACACTTAAGTACCATAAAGAAACAAATTACGTGCAGCTAGATATAATTTACTTAAATGTCTGAGCTTTTTGAAGTTAAAGGAGAACAGTATTAAGAAGTAATATTATTATTAATGATACAAGAAGTGCTGGAAGTTCTGCACGTGGGGCAGAATAACCTCATGCATCCAAACCAGCCTGCAAACCATGAGCAGTTTGGTGTGAAGGGCCTGGGAGCTGTGGTGGGATCAAGGTGACCATGAGCAACTGGTTGTCTTTAATACAAATCTGGCAACTCAATCCTGGGCAGTGCAAGGAGGAGCATGGACAGTGGAGTGGGACAGTCACTGCCCATCTCCACTCAGGGCTGCGGGGCTACACCTTGAATACTGTCCAGTTGGGGTTTCCTGAATCCAAAATTTACTTGGAAAAAACAAAAAGTCCCAATGGAGGATGACCTTGGACAGAGAAACACAGAATCGTTAAGGTTGGAAAAGACCCCTGGGGTCACCAGTCCAACCCTTCCCCCAGCAGCACCACCGTGTTCACCACTAAATCATGTCAAGTGCCATATCCACACATTTTTGAACACGTACAGAGATGGTGACTCCACCAATGCCCTGGACAGTCCGTGCCAGTGCCACACCATTTCAGTGAAGAAATTTCTCCCAATATCCAACTTAAACATCTCCCAATGCAACTTGAGGCCATTCCCTCTCCTCCTGTCCCTGTTCCCTGGGAGCAGAGCCCGACCCACCCTGGCTCCCCCCTCCTGGCAGGGACTTGCAGAGCCAGAAAGTCCCCCCTGAGCCTCCTTTTCTCCAGGCTGAGCCCCCCCAGCTCCCTCAGCCCCTCCTGCTGCTCCAGCCCCTTCCCCAGCTCCGTTCCCTTCCCTGCACACGCTCCAGCCCCTCAGTGTCTCCCCTGTCTGAGTGTCCCAGAACTGTCCCCAGGACTGGAGGTGTCCCAGCAGTGCCACCACAGGGACAGGCACTGCCCTGGTCCTGTGACACACCATGGCTGGGACAGCCCAGAATGACCATGGAAGGTCAGAAGCCTACAGTATGTCATAGAACCACAGAACCATTAAACCACAGAATGGTTTGGATTGGAAGGGACCTTAAAGCCCATCCAGTTCTATCCCCTGCCATGGGCAGGGACACCTTCCACTAGCCCAGGTTGCTCCAAGCCCCATCCAACCTGGCCTTAGATACTTCTAGGGCTGGGGCAGCCACAGCTTTTCTGCCCAACCTGTGCCAGGGCTTCCCCACCCTTAAAGAATTGCTTCCTGATGATATATATATTCTACTATGTCCTAAAAGGCCAGGCAGAGAGAGTTAGGATAGTTTGGTCTGGCAAAGAGGAGGCGATGGCCAATTCAATTGCTGCCTACAACTACTCAAAGGCAGCTGTAAGGATGGTGGAGCCAAACACATCCCTGTGAGGACACGTGACACAGCAAAAGGACATGGCCAAAACTGCAGCCTCAGAGATTCAGTTCAGACATTAGGAAAAGCTTTTTAATCAGCTCCAGTACTGGGAAAGGCCAGCAAGGCTTCATGATTGGAGGTTTCCAAAGCTTGGATAGAGAAATCCACAGCAGTCCTGATCTAACATGCCTGTTCTGGACCCTCCAGTGGGCCCTTCCCACCAGCACCTCCAGAATTCTGGAATCTGGCCATGCTAAAGCGTGTCCTCAGAGAGGCCTCTGCCACTGCACAGTGTCAGGACAGGCTTCCAGCACAGGGTGCATTTGAGGACTAAAGAGCTCCAGGGAAACTCTGCTGTAATTACCATGGACGTGGGACACCAGGCCAGGGGAGCTGCAGCCAGCACCCAGAAAATGTGCCCAGAGGCTTCATTCCCCCATTGCAGTCAGCAAACACAGGCACAAGACCAGACTGGAAGTGTCTGCTGCCTTCCTGAGTGTCCCTGCCAGGGTCCCTGACTGTGACCCCCACCCTCAGGTCCTCCTTGATGCCTCCCCCAACACCTGAACTCCCAGGGAGTGAGTTCACTTACTCTCATCAAGGGTGGACCCAGCACTGCTGCTCCAGGACCACTCTCTCCCAGTGAGAGACCAAGGTACCCTGACCATCCCAAAGTGGGCCACTCCTGGTGCTGACCCTGGTCAGGTGACAAAGGGCTAGAGCAGCTTTGTCCAAGCAGGCCAAGAAGTCTGAGCTATGGAGGAGAACAGGATACCTCCACCCTTGGAAAGGGAACATCCATCCTTGACAGGACAAGCCCATGAGCAACCAGAACTCACTTAGTTGTGCCTGGAGCAAGAGGTTCCTTACATACCTGCAGATGTGCCCTCCAGATGTAATCCAGGTGTATCCAGATGATACCTTCAAACCATTCTATGGTTTTATGACAGCAAATATTCTGCCTTGCCTGACCCACACAGAGAGGACTCAACACACTTGAGAGTCATCAGGGTGATGCCTCAACTACTGAGCTCTCAAGAAACTGCATTAAAAATCACAGCATTGGAGTGTTTTCTTGCTTCCAACTTCCTTGATGCTTTGCACATGCCCGTGTAGTGCTTCTGCTTTTCTTGACTATCAGGAAGGATACAAAATAAAACTCAAGCACTTTTCTAATCCCCTGATTCCAGGAGCAGAGACTTGAGAGGGGCAATAAATACTGTAAAATCTACTGGTGCTATTGATCAGCTCCAATATGAAGGTTAGGAGGAAGGCAGGCCAGCCCAGAGAGACAAACCTGCTGTTGATGCAGCAACAGCCCTAAGGAGAACATCACCAGGCTTGTCACCTGATACTGTCACCGCTAAAGAAGTGATCAGTGATTGCACAGACCTGCACAGACCTCCACATTTCAGCTCTGGGTTGAATTTAAGCATATTCTGGGTCCCTCAGGAGATAATTCAGCATCACTCTCTGAGGGCTAGAGCTGGAAAGCTGAAACTACATCACAGAAAGGCTCATTGACCTGGTCAAGGATACAGAGAAGTCAGAAACAAGGCAAGACCATACTCCAGTGACCCTGACCTTTGGGAGCTCTCTAAAAGCAAAGCAAATATGGACACAGTCCATGCAACTATACATGCAGATGTGTCCTGCCTTTCACAGACAGGGCCTGTCAATGCACACTGCACACACACCACAGGGAATATCTCTTTCACCTGAATCCTGCTCTGAGCCTACACATCAGAGCTGAACACCACCACAGTGGATAATGAGCCACCCAAACCTCACATTTTTATGTGTCCCGACACACACCAGTGCAGGCTGAGGTGAGTTTGCACATTTTAGCAAACTCTGCACGAATTGCTTTGGCATCTCTGCGCAAACACAGGAGGATCCACCCTCTGCTTCTTTTAGCTGATTAAGACTTTTCAGTACAATTGTCCCCTTTTCCCTCAGTCTCTGGAAACCTCCAGGAGTTGCAACCACAGCAGGAAAGGGGAGGAGAGGCTGGGCTCTGTAGATCACAAGCCTCACTCCTCCCTCCCACACCTCTCTGTGTCTGTGATGGAGAAGCCCTGAAACCCTGTTACTCACAAATCCCAGACAGACCCATCTAGCCCTAGGACACAGCACAGAGCTTTCCACATGGACAGGAGGGAGAAGCCTCAGTGCAGCTCCCAGTCCTTGCAGGCACCATGCTGAGATGCTGCCTCTTACAACACCTCTGTGCAGTGGTGCAGCATACTCCTATTCCACTGTGTCCATGCCTCCTGCATAAAAAGAAAACCTCTTTAGGAACATCAAAAGAGGAGCTTGGCACTCAGAGATTTGTCTTAATGAAGGTGACAGCAGCAGAAAGCATTGCAAATCCAAGGGGAAGAGGACGCACACCTAATTAGACTGACTCCTTTCTTCTCCCTTCAGTTCCACAGGGTGAATCCTGGGGCTGCAACTCTGGCCTTTCCACGGGGATGGACTCGGCAGCACAGCAGGGCTGAGCTGCCTGAGCCACGGGCACAACAGCCGTGTGCAGGCTCAGAGCAGAGATTAGACCTCAGCTCTTTGCAATCTTCCTTGTTCTGCTTTGTGTCGAGGCTCTGGCTCAACTGATTTTCCCTCTCCTTCCCCCTCTCCCACAAGGCTCCAGAGGATGGGAAGGGAAGGAAGACAGAGTCCTTTGCAGGGTAGGGACCACTCCCGACAGCAGCATCCCTGTGCATCCAGGGTGTGCAGCAGTGTGCCTGAGAGCTGGCCTCCAGAGCATCCCTCCATTTCCCTACCCCCAGCTCACAGGCTCCTTGCTGCTTCTGAGCCGAAAAAGGTGGAAAATTCATGTATGTGCTGCTGGATTTTGCAGATTTTGCTTATTCCTTTGGAAGGCTTAATGGCCAAAAGTCATTGTTGGTGTCAGAAGAAGATCACACAGCACATGGCCTGCCTCTGACTGGCACAGGGGTGTCAACAAATCTGTGGGGATATTAGCTGTGGATCCCCATGTCCCTTGCCAGCTTCCAACTCCACAGTGAGCCACCAGGATGAGTGTATGGAGCGACAAGCATCCTCCTGCCCTCTCATTCCAAGCTCCATGAGCAGGGAGCAGGTGAAAGTAGAGGGTGACACATTGTGCAGCAAACTGTCCCCTTCCTCCCCTTGCTCCTTCCCACCAACAACTCCTGCTCCTTCCCACTACTCCAATGGACAGCACAAGCTCCCAGAAGGTTTTTCCTAAGCAAATCCCAGAGCACCTGAGCACAGGATGGATGTAATTAATGAGGGACCTGACTGGTTAAGTCAGGGTGGACACACTCCCTGTGCTGATGGAGCAGCACCAGCACGTGCTGCCCAGAATCCACAACCCAAAGCAGGGAGAGACCCATGGAGCTTTCCCACTGTTCTCATTAACTTATTCTCTGGGCCAGCTTTGCCTGGGAAAACATCATACAACTGGCAGGGACACAACATCATCTGCACCGATACAATGCCCAGGCACGGAGCGGTGCTATGGCATCTCCACCTTTTTGCCCTAAAATTTCTCTTTAAGGATATTCCTTTTCAGAAAACCTCTTCAAACACACTCTTTGATGCTCCCTGATGGTGCCACAAAATATAGGTCTGAGGTCTGTGTTGCCTGATGGGGAAAGGGGGACCAAGCCCAGAAAATGCCCCCTTGATAAAAACCGAACATTATAAAGACAGAAAATATAAAATGATATGATGAATGGTGTTTTCTCTCAAGAAAAAAAAAAAAGCTCCTCTCACATGGGTGAACAAGTAGTCTTTGATGTTGATATAGGTTCTCATATTACAGGGTTTTGCATTTGTTTAAAAAAAAAAAAAGAAGAAGCATGGAAAGCCCTTTTTCAATATAAATGAATTGTGTTAATAAGGCAGCAAGTGCTGAGAACAGGGAAAGCTCTGCCTGTCCAACTGCCCCTGGTGGCTATTTCTGGCTACAAGGCACTTGAAGCATTCTGGCAGCCCACGGTGGGAAATGTAGTCCAGATACAGTAGGATGGTCACTCAACTAAACATAATCTCCCAAGGTTCATAAGGACTTTCCAGTCCAACCTGCCAGCAATCCAGGCTACCCAGCCTCTCACAGGAGCAATTCATAAACTGCAGGAAAAAAGAAAATGATTGAAACCCAAACCCCTCAAAGCCTTGTTCTATAAATAAAGCCGTTGTAACACAGTTTTTATATTTCATTATCCTCTGTGTTGTTCCACATTATGCTGGTAGCAGCCGGGAATGTCACTGTGTGGAGAAAGTGCTGTGCTGCAGCAGGATCACGGATGGGGAGGAGAGGGGGTCTGGGTGCCTGCACCACACCCAGCACCTGGATGATGCTCTGCACGGCCGACAGCACCCGACAGCACCACAGAGAGCCCCCAGCACCAGCCTGGCACCAGGAGTCTGAGCACAAGCCCAGAGCCACTGGGTTCAAATCGATGGGTAACTCCTGCGCCAGACCACAGCACACAGCAAATGGAGGCTGAAACACCACTATCCCCCAAGGGCCCGTGGGAGAAGCTGGCACCGGAACCTGCTCCTAAGGTGTTTCCCAAACAGGAATAAATTGGTCATTTCAGATTTAAAAACAACACAAAGTCGCTAAAGGAGGTGGTGTGCCGTTGGATCAGAGCTTGGATGTGTCCTTTGATCATCACAATAAACCAGCCAGAGTGCCCTCCAAAACAGAAAGGAAAATAGAATTATATTTGTGTCACTGATGGGAATGGGAAGCAAGCTGGAGACAGCACATTCGGGAAGAGACTCCGTGCAGCGAGAGGCTCCGGATGCCCAAATGTCCCTTGCCCAGCAGTCTGGGCAGCACTGGAGCTCCCACGATGGGCTGATCCCTCGAGTTAAAAACTGCAATCCGTGGGTTGGGTTCCCAGCAAACACACCTGGGTGGCACATGCTTGTCCAAGCGGTGTGAACTGCAGCGCGAGAGTGTGTGTTCCTGCCGATGTGGGGCTGCATTTAGAGGTTCACCCGGAGCACTGAAAATGGCCAAGGCTCGTCGGGACCGCGGGGCTCCGAGAGCCGCCGCAGGGTTGCCACCCCAGCCCCAGCCCCAGCCCAGCCCGAGCCCCAGCCCCAGCCCCAACCCCAGCCCCAGCCCGCACACTGGGAAGGGAAGACTATCGTCAAAGCAGATGAAAGGGGCTGTTTTCAGGCAGAGCATCAGGCTGTGCCAGGCTGCATGCTCTGTGCCTCTCCCCGGCGGACCGAGCAGACAGGGCATCCAACCCCTGCATCCCCAGCTCTTCCCAGCCTCTGGCTATGGGGCACCGGGCTGAGACGAAGCGAGGGGACCCTGCGGGAGGGGCTCTGCGGGACCCCGTCCCCGGCTCCCCGCGAACCGCTGTCCCTGCGGGGCGCCCGGACCCTCCGCGAACTTCCCCGCCCGGAGGGACCCGCAGGCGGCCGGACCGGGACGGGCTCGGGGAGCGGGGACGGGCTGGGAGCGGGGGGGCAGCCGGGCTACCCCATCCCCTCTCCCGCCCGTTCCGGCCCGCTCCACCGCGGGATGCGGGCTGGGGATCTCGGGATGCGGGCTGGGGACAGCGGGATGCGCTTCCCCCCGCGGCACCAACTTCGCCCGGTCACCCCAAGGCCAAGCCGAGCCCAGCCGAGCCGAGGCTAGGCGGGGGCTGGTGGAGGCTCAGCCCGCTGCTCTCCCTCCATCCCGCCGCCGTGCTCCGCGGCTGGAGCCGTGCCGAGCCGAGCCGAGCCGAGCCGAGCCGGGGCGCAGCCCGGTGCTCGCTCCCCCTCCGGCCTCCGCTCCGCTCCCGCAGCCGCGGCGCTCCCGCTGCCCTCGCTCCCTCCCGCCCCGGCCCGGCCCGGCCCCGGCCCCTCTTCCCCGCGTGGGACCTGGCCTCTCCCGGAGATTCCACGGGAAAAAAAGTTGCAGCGAGGGAAGTTCCCGGCGCGGGGCGAAGTTGGGGCCGTGGCCGCCGCGCTCTGCCCGGGGGATCCCCGGCCGTGGGGCGGGGGACGGGGCGCACCTACCTTCAGCTATCGCCCTCTTCATCTTAGGGGTCGGGGAAGGCACGTCTGGAGGCGCAAAGTGGAGCGGCAGCGGTACAATCCTTGGGAAAGCGGGGCAGATCCCGGTGCCAAACTTCAGCCCGAGCGCGGAGCGGCGGCGCACGGGGAGGGGGGGGCGCTCCCGGTGCCGGCGCCCTCGCTCATCGGGGGAATGAGCAGCCCCCGAGCTGGAGTCAGCATCCAGGCGAGGCTCCCCCTCCCTGCCTGCCTGCCTGCCTGCCTCCTCCTCCCTCCGCCCGTCCTTCCTCCCTCCGCCCGCCCGCCGCACGCACGGGGCCGGGGCTGCGGCGGATCCCGCGGTGCGGAGCGCAGCCGGCTGCGCTGTATCCCGGGAGCGAGCAGCGAGCGAGCGGGGATGGAGAGGCGATGAATGTTTTATGGGATCATGTGGTTTGACGTGAGAGGAATCAGCCTAGATCGGATTTACTGGCTGGAGGAGTGAGCGGGAGGACGGGGGAGCCGGGCACGGGCTGGCGGGGGGGAGGAGGGGCCGCTCCGACGGCGGCTCCGCCGCGGAGCCCCCCGGTGCGGCCGCGGCCCGGGCAGGGCTGCGCGGGGCCGGCAGGCTGATTCCTGGAGGAGAGGTGCCACCTAAAGGAAGCGGCGGAGAGGGACGCCCAGGCGGCGGCCCCGGGCCCGCTCCCCCCGCCCCACCCTCCGCCGCAGCCGCGCCCGCACCGCGCTCGGGCTCGGGGTCCGCGGCCGCGGCTCGCAGCCCCGCCGGGAGGCACTGCCGACCTCGCCCGGTGCTCTTCCCCGCCTCTAGATCTGTGCACCGGGGAGGCGGCGAGAGACACCCGAACCCGCGGTGCTTCCCCTTCCTCACCACATTGTGCTTCTGCGGGTGCGGAGCCGCTGCCTCCCCGCAGGAGGGGTGGCAAAGAGGCCCTTGGGTACAGTCCGAAAGAGAGTTCTTCTCTGTGTCCGAGCCCTCTCACCACATCCCATCGCTGTCCGTGTGGGATCACTCTCCTGTGTGGAGCAAGGACAGCAGCTTACCTCAGTTCACCCAAAGAGCATGAGGGTCACACTGGAGATGAAGCAGGGTGAAGCCACTTCCCATCCTGCTCCAGCTGCCTTCCCTGTCCTGGAGCAGACGAGTGTGCACTGCACAGGCAGCTCCCATCTCCAGATGTCCCGGGAAGCAGAAAGATGGATTTTTATTAAGTGAACTCATTTGCTCAGTGGGGAAAGGAGGAGGGAAGGATGGTGCCAGAGAAAGCTGAACATCTTCAATATGGAAACATGGTGGCTGTGTCCCTGCCAGTCAGAGGCTTCCACTACCACCAGATGTATGTATAATATCTGTATATATCTGTATCTATGTGAATATATAAATACTGCATACAGTTCTGGTGCCCCTAATGAAAGAAGGACATGGAACTGGTGGAGCAAGTTTGGAGGGGCTGGATGAGGTTGGTAAGGGGACTGGAGCACCTCCCCTATGGAGACAGACTGGGAGAGCTGGAGCTGTACAGCCTGGAAGTGAACAACCTTAGAGTATCTGAAGGGCCAACAAGGAAGCCAGGGAGGGACTTTTCATCAGGAACTGCAGTGACAGGAGGAATGGCTTCCCACTGCAGAGAGGACAGGGTTAGATGGGACATTGGGAAGAAGTTCCCCCTGTGAGGGTGGGCAGGCCCTGGCACAGATTGGGCAGAGAAGCTGTGGCTGCCCCATCCCTGGAAGTGTCCAAGGCCAGGTTGGATGGGGCTTGGAGCAACCTGGTCGAGTGGAAGGTGTCCCTGCCCATGGCAGGGAGCGGAAGGAGATGAGCTTTGAGGTCCTTTCTAACCCAAACCATTCTACGATTCTATGTACAATGTGTGTATATATCCTTACCTATGTACACCCCGGAATATAAATGCTATTGACCATTCATTCCTCACTTATGGTTTGTCACCCTAACATTGACCATCTCCTGCAGCTTGCACTCAGGGTTGGTGTCATAACCACATCTCTCGAAGGTCTGTCCAGGTTATTACTCTCTGTGTAGGCATTGCTCCAGTGTGAGCCAGGAAACATTTCTCCCGGTACAATAACCCATCTCACCTCACCCAGAGGTCTGTGGGGTAGTTTACAGTCATCTGTGGAAAAAAGAAATGCAACCAAAGGAAGACCTACCTGGACATTTGAGCCAGATGGAGGTGACTTAGCAAGTGTGGACTTTGTTTATGAAACAGTCTCTACTGTCCAAAGGTACCAGGAGTATTAGAATCACAGAGTTACAGGTTGGTTTGGGTTAGAAGCGACCTTAAAGATCATCTGCAATGGGCAGAGACACCTTCCACTAGACCTTGGAAATCCCACCTGAAAGTGATCCAGCGGAGGTGTCGCTACCCAGACACCTTTTAACTGTCCAAATGTGAAGTTGTGTGTAGCCTAAAGGCTGGAACCTGTCTCATCCAGTCCCCTAGAGAGGGGAGATGACACCTGGGGAGTGCAGGGGGCTCCCTGGCCCTTTGACCACTGTCCTTCTGTCCCTCCAGAATGCACAGGTGCAGAGATTATTCCCTAGTCCTCTTCCTTCACACACCTCCAGCCCATAGGCCTACCTGCATCCAGTTTAGGCATCCACTTACTTTCTACATCCCTTTAGTCTTGTGTGCCCCCTTCCCTCTATTTTCTCTGCATAAGGGGGACTTCCAGCTGTATCCTGCCCATCCTGTGCTCTCCATGAGCCCTGTACACACTGCCCAGAACAGCACTTAGTGAACGTGCTGCTGAGGGAGCAGTGTGCCCACACAGGGCTGGGACCCTCAGAGGGGACACAGCTCTCTTTTGGGTGCTTGGGGCAGTCTGTGGCACGTCTGCTCTGAAGGAACAGAAGGGTTTTCTGGGAATGCCAGAGGTAAGGGATAGGTGAGGTCTGGGAAAAGACAAGGGACGTTCCCATGCAGTCTGCTGGCAGCACACATTGTTGTTGAGTTATGGACATCTTCTGGAAGGGAGGATGATCCTACCCACCCCGCTGTTTCTGCAGTGACAGTTACCACAGGTTAGGAATATGCTGCTCCTCACTTTTAAACACACCTTCAAGCACTCGTGTTTCAGCAGTGCCCTCTCGCTTTGCCATCCCAAGCAGTGCATCAGGAGAGAGAGGTCACCTACGTGCAGAGCATCAAAATCGCTGCAGATAAAAGGACCCTGGAGCTGGAATTTCCTGGGAGAGGGCTGGAAGGTGTACAGGAGCATTGAAGGAGTTAACTGAAGCTCTAGTCACAAGGCCAAAAATTACACGTTCTACCAGGAAGGCAGCGGCTGCATGTGGCTGTTTGGCTGACATTTCTGAAAGGTTAATATTGAAATGGAGAGAGCACATCTGTAGAGGGCTGGGACTGACTTGTCCTGAAGATTCCTGCACCAATTTGGGCTGGTTTGAGACCCAACATTTGTTACACAGAGGTCAGCGTAAAGCAACATAATGGCTGTGACCTTGGCATGCACAGCAGTGCCCCACGGTCTGACGGGTGTCCTAAGGCCAGCTCTCTTTCCAAGCTCATGTCCCAGGATACAGGAGGCAGGCTCTGCCTCATGTTGAACATTTGTGCTTCCTGTTTCTCAACATGTCATGGTGTTATCCATCAAGAACTGGGTGAAGGAGGAGTCTCCCAAGCAGATCTCCTGTGGGAGCTGAGGTGCTCACAATTGCAGTGAGAGTAATTCTGTGCAGCTCGTTTGCACTTGGAAAGGAGCCAACATTCCCTGAGATGAAAAGACACCTTGATTTGACTGGATAATTATATGTTCATCTCTACCTAGTGCTTAATCACACTTGGATCAATTCTCTTCCTTTGGATTGTTAGTGTTGTTTGCAAAGTGTCAGCCCTTCACCTGCTCTCTTTAACCCAGGTTTATGAGCAGAGGGGCACCAACATGTTTGGAGCACATTCCTGGGTCTATGGGCACTGAGGAGAAGGTGGAAGAGAGCAGTGGATGTGGAGAAATAGAGAGGGCACATAAAATTGGGAGTCATTGCCCTTTGCTGTCCTCACACCCACCTTTTTTTTTTTTTTTTTTTTAAAGGACCTAATGGAATTGTATCCCAGTATTAAATAAAGTGCAGCTTGTGCTGATCCGACAAAGGTTTTTCACCTTTTCACCACAGCCTTTTGGCTGCATCTGTCCTGTGTCTGATGCGGTTGTGAGCATCTGAAAACATCTCTTATTGGAGCAAGGAGACAGAAAAAGGACAACAAGAGACTAGTTTGCATGCTCTCTACAGTGGAAGTGGGGTTGGAACAATATGATCTTTAAGGTCCCTTAAAATCCAAACCTTTCTGGGACTCTTAAGTTGTGTGTCTGCCAAGTTCTGGAACTGCCTGTGCTTGCAGGAGACAGGAGCAAACACAAGCACATGTGCCACAGTGCAGCAGGGGCAGTCAGCAGGACTATGGCCTTCTCCACGAGATAATGATCCTTCTGGACCCCTGGACAAGTCATCCTTCAGGGACCCAAGAAGATCTTGTCTTAGAGTAGTGCCCACCTGCTCTGAGGACAGACAGGCAGACTATGGGGCAGACTCTCAAACACAAAACAGAAAGGACTCCCCAGACCCACCACCAGTTTATGACAGTTTATGTATTACCCCTTCTACCTGTTGGCTTGTATGAAGGGCACATAGATCCCAGCTCTCTCCTGGACATTTCCAGCAGCTGAGGCCCAGACCCTGTGGATTGGCCAGACACAGAGGCACAGAGAAGGAGGCTCTGCATCAGCAAAGCTCCTTGGCCAGGTTTGGACACAGGAGTGAGATCTGTGCTGACATGATTTATCCAGACATCCAGCGTAGTTACTGCTCCATTTTCAGGACTTGAACTGATGCACACCAGTGAGCAGAGAAGCTGTGTGCTGGCTGAGTGACAATTCCAGGAGACCAGAGTACCATGAATGCAAGATTGGATCATCCTACCTGCACAGCAGATAGAGAATATATATTTTATATATATATTAGCAGTTGACACAAAGCTGTGTCAAGGGCTGTTTAGGCTGCATATTAGGAAAAGGTGCTTCCCCCAGAGGGTGGTCGGGCACTGACCAGGCTCCCCAGGACAGTGGGCACAGCCCCAAGGCTGCCAGAGCTCCAGGAGTGTTTGGACAACACTCTGAGGGACAGGGTGGGATTGTTGGAATGTCTGTGCAGGGCCAGGAGTTGCACTGAATAATCCTTGTGGATCCCTTCCAGCTCAGGACATTCTAAGTCCCAGGTTACATGTCAGGTCTGATTTCTTCCCTGCAGCAGGATGTGCGCTGGGTACCAGAACACCTCAGATGGCTGCATGACTGTAGGGAGAGCCCAGTAAGCAGAAGACTGAAGCATGGCTGGGCACTTCTAGACTCCTTTGCAGTGAGACATGATGTGCCAGAGAGATGTGATTGAGTCGTGGGCCCTGGTGTGAGCTTTGCCTGCCTTGAACCACCCACCCCCGCCATGGTAGGCCCTGCACTCCATCTCTGTCAGCTGTCTCAGCTCATTACCACATCTCGTTAGTTCAGGAAAAGGCACTGAATATTTGTGTTGTTCTATGGGCTGTTTGGCTCGTATTGCCATGAATAACTGCACCAGAGCCTTGCAGAGCCTGCATGGGCAAGGCAGAGGGAAAAAAGCTTCCCCTCTGTCAGTGCATCCACCCCCTGCACAGCCAGCAATTCCCCATGGATGTTACCTCTCCCGGGAAGGTGAATTATGAGCCTCAGAGCACCTGCTTCGTGATTTCACTCCGATTTCAGGACTCTTCTGCCTGAGCAACAGGGTTGGCTTGGACGAGCTGTTCTTGTAAATCATCTCAGCACTCGCTTCAGCCTGACACATCAATCCCCTCTTGTAAAAGGTTCCCACCTGGTCCTGGCGGTGCTGCTGAGATTGGGACGCACCAAGAATCCTTTAGAGCATCATAGGACTGTGCAGGAAGGGCCACAGATTTATTCAGGAGTCTCTTGCAGAAAGCTGCTCAGATCAAGCCTTAGGGAGACTTATCTGGATGAGAACTGGCATGTGGCTTGGAGCTGCCCTGAGCTCACTCTGCACTGACTGTGAACAACTGGGAACAATCACAGGGTTGGGTTGGAAGGCACCTTAAAACTCATTTCCCCCCCTGCCATGGGCAGGGACACCTTCCACTCGACCAGGTTGCTCCAGCTCCATCCAACCTGGCCTTGGACACTTCCAGGGATCCAGGGGCAGCCACAGCTTCTCTGCCCAACCTGTGCCAGGGCCTGCCCACCCTCACAGGGAAGAATTCCCAATATCCCATCTAACCTGCCCTCTGGCAGTGGGAAGCCATTCCCCCTTGTCCTGTCCCTCCATTTCTTGTCCCAAGTCCCTCTCCAGCTCTCCTGGAGCTCCTTTAGGCACTGCAAGGGGCTCTCAGGTCTCCCTGGAGTCTTCTCTTCTCCAGGTGAGCATCCTCAGCTCTCTCAGCATGTCTTCAGAGCAGAGTGGCTCCAGCCTTGCAGCATTTCTGTGGCCTTCTCTGGACTCACTCTAACAGGTCTATGTCCTTCTTGTGCTGGAGATCTCCAAGCTGGATGCAGTGCTCAATCAAAGATGATAAATGGGCTTTAAGAAGCAGAAACACAAAGCTTTAACTGTTGGGGGTTTTTAGTGATTTTCTGGCCAGATTCTTTCTTCCAAGGAAGATCCTCCATGGTGGATCTGGGTACTTAAAGGCTTTGCTGAGAAAGTATCTGCATCCCAATGGTGTGGCCTTGGCTCAAGGGGCAGATTGGTCCCCTGGATTTCTGGGAAGGATGTTTTTTTCTTTCTTGTAAATGTTGGACTAGACAGGATTCTTGTTTGCATGGACCATTCCAGGTAGGAGATTCTCATTAGCCTCTTCAGAAGGAGCCAAGAGGTGTGTAGAGAAGGGCAGCAAAAGTGCAAACATGGACCAAGGAGTTTAGCTCCATGGAGCTGAGCCTGGGGACCCCTGTGCACTCCATGTGCGTTGACTGTAGAGTGAATGAGGTCTGGGCTGAACTGGCATGGCTGTGTCTCATGGGCTGACCCAGTGACCTGGTCAGAGGAACCCAACACAGTCATGGCCTCTCCATTTCTGCACTGGCAACTCTCACCCACACGTGTGTGAAGGTCAAGCCTTCAGAAGAACAAACCATCCAAAACAAGCAGGTATTTGGGATGAAAAGCCCTCCCAGTGCCCATTCAGTAAGACCTGGTGACCAGGTCCTGCACATACTCCATGGACCACCAGGATGTGTGTTGTACAGCGCCCCAGGAGCAGAAAGAGTCCTGAGAGCAGGAGTTGATGGGCGCTCCATCCCAGTCACACCAGTATGATCCAGTTGGGATCACCTTCCAGGTCCCGCTCCCAGCTCTGCAGTTGAAGAGCTCTGCCATCCCCAGGTACAGCACACTGATCGTGGGGCTGTAGCCCATGTGTTCTTTGTAGAGGCCTTTTGTTTTTCTCCAAGGCAACAGTGTCTCCACTGTGATGGTCCCAGTCTGGGGTGGATGTTGGTGCACGGTGTTCCTCTGCCTTGAGTTACTGAGACATGGCCTCTCCTACTTGGTTTGGTGTTTGTTTGTTTGTTGCCCAGTTCCTCTTTTGTTTTTAAGGCTGACTCCTACTCTCCTAATGCTGCTGGATGTCCTGGCAGGGGCAGATGTAGGGACAGAAAGGCTACTGGAGAGCACTGGCAGAAAATGAACATCTGATTTGTGACTAGGAGGCATCTGCCCTTACAGCCTGATTCTGAATGTCACATGTATTTCATGGAGGAAGGAGAGCAGGGCAGTACCACATGACCAGTCAAAACAGCTCTGATTTCAGATCTGCAGTGCTCCCAACAGAGTTAGCAAATGAGTTGCAGACCGGGAACTATCTGCAAATAGTTTCCAATAATGAATTGAGGTGCGAAAGCTGCAATCTGTTCCTAGACAATCTGTAAACAGAGGGAAGGAAAATTCACCAAAATAAATTATTCATTTCAGATTACTCTTCTAGCTCATGTCTTAACTTGAAAACCTCCAGGGCCTGCAGAGATTTCCAGGGATGCTCCTATACCTTATACAGTGCTGCGCTGGGACAGGCACAGTGATGGTGAGGCAGACTAGGGCGTCCTGTCAGTTCTTGGCCAGTGCTTATCCCTCCCAGCTGATGGGGATTTGCTATCAAACATGAACCAGCTCCACGGGCTGTGCAAAAACAGTGATGGTAAGACTATGCCAGGCCAAAAATTGGATTCTTCCTCTCTCTGTTGCCATTATCAGAAAGACAGAGGAAGGGAACCACCCTAGAGAAGAAACTAAAAGAGCTGGAATGGGGAATGGCAGGGAAAGGAGAACACACAGCTGAGGGACAGGGGAGCAGGGCAGGCTGGAATCAAATAATAACTTCAAGCTGGAGCAAACCATGTGGGACATACAGATGTGCCCCACCATGGCGTGGCATTCCTGAATAAGGGCACGTGTGCTGGATGCTGGAGCACACCTGATGATGCACCAGGGACTGTGCCCAGCCTTGCTATGGAAAGCTTACAGTCTTTGGAGAAGAAATTGGCCCTTAGAAGAAAGGATTCCCTCAGACTAGCCTGAGCTTTCCTGGGGGCATCTGCTCAGACAAACAGCAGTGACCCCAGGCATACTGTCCTGGCAATGGGGCCCATGAGCAGCTGTGTCTGAGGGGCGTGAGGGACTCAGTGTCACACTGCACACTTTGTGATGAGTTTGGGACTTGGCAGGGCTTGATGCTTGAGAAACTGGCTAAAGAGCAGAAAAACTACATGGAGAAGAGAAACATATGGAGCTGGAGGAAGGTGCAAGATAGGAAGCTTGTGTATAGCAGTGATTATTTGTACAGTTCTTTGCAAAGATTGCTCCCTCTGAAGTGCCTTGAGCTGCTCTTGGGTCCCCCTAGGCAGGACCTTCAGCTGGGCCAGGACAGGTTTAAGCAGCTTTGTCACTTTGGCTGTGGGTCCCCCATGGATCTCCAGATTCCACACCCTGGCTCTTTAGTTTTTAGAAAACTGTAGTGCAATCACAAGTCTTCACACCCCACCATGGAAAGCAGCAGATTGGGCTGGAGCACATTAAGGTGTTTCACAAAGAGGTGTGAGGCAATATTGTCTTCTTTAATTAGAGTTAAACAAGTAAACAAAATTCTTGTGCATGTTTTCCTGAAAACATGACATGGGGGACGTTGAATAAATATGTGAAAGTGCAAATTTCAGAGGAGAATTTTCCAGCCCAGATCATGCCAAATTGGGCAGAAGATTTGAGAAACAAAGTATTGCTCACACTCTAAGCAGGTTTTAGATTAAACGTGACCCAGACATCACCTGGAGAGAACTTGTGGCAAGCTGGACTTTTTCAAGCTTTTTTTTGTGTCCTGAAACTTGCTCTGTATTCAGGTGAGCACAGTAATACTCGAACAGCGAGCTCAAATCTGGTGGATTTGTCTTTGATCCAGTTTGGCAATTATTGTCCCAAACTGCCATGATCTCCACAAATGCCAGTGTTTGGCCTTTTGGAGCTGCTGGTCTTACAGCCCAGCTGACACTAATCACCAAGCACAGAATTACTGTGGCATTACTGCTGCCCTGGACCACAATGGATTTTCAGGGGGATGTGCGCTGAAACTATCAAGGCTTTACAAAAAGTATTTCAGCTTTCAGAAATAACCCAAAGAAAATGCTGGCAAACTTCAACCAGCTCCTAACGAAGGCTTTACAAATGGCTTTGCTCTGCTGACAAAAGGCAGGTGAACATTTGGACACCTGATTCACTTTCCCAGAGTGGGAAGTGGCAAAAGAAAGTCATGTAAGAGAATGTTTGGGCAAACACCACTGCCATGTGCAGTGAGAGGGAGGTGGTGGTCTTGGCAGTGTATGAGCCTAGAAGGCCTCCTGAGCCCCACTGATCTGGTGGCCACTCACTTGTCCCTCCTTCCACAGTTCAGTTAAGAGGCTGAAGCGATGACTAAGAGCCTGTTCTTGCATAGTGTGTCCCCAGGAAAAATGAAGTTCCCACGTAGTTTCCTAAAGAAAGTGGTTTTCAGGAAAAGACAGAAGGCTGGAGGAAAACATAATGCATCTCTGTGGGAAGGCTCAGCGGCCCATGGAAATCAGCTCTTTTCATTGAAAATTTGGCTCTCTGAAAACCAGCTGCTTGATTTCGAGCCCTGGCAGCAGCAGTGGGAATGGCGAATCCAATGTCCTTGTTCCCATCTCCTGTAGAATCAGGGCTCCTCAAGGCTCTGCTGACCAGTTCCTGATGAGGTGAAGGCACTCAGGGACACCCAGGCTGCTTGTCCAGTGTTAATATCTCCATGCAGCCATCAGAAGAGCTGAGGTCTAACAACGAATACTGGAGGATTCTGTGAGAAGAAGGCACACAAACCTCATCTCCAGAAAAATGCTGCCACATTTCTCAGCTGGAGAGTCTCCACTGTTGTCTCCATGATGCTCCTGCTTGTCCTGACTCCTGGGTGCTGATGTTTGTGCCATCCCTTAGCTAGTGATTGTAAAACAGGCAACACAAGGATGCTGGATTGGGTTTATTTTTGTTACAGATACCTCAAAGTACTGGAGAGCACCTCACAGTTCCTCATGCTATGGGATCAGAAGCTCTAGGGTGTTACAGATGTGCTTTAATGGGACCTTGAGGATTTTCTGGCATTGCAGGTGCTCCTTGGATTGGAAATAGTGGAGCTCTGCTGCTGCCTTGCTGAGGAATATGTCCTATTAGATGGACACCCCTTAATCAAGCAGAGGGTGATGGCACACAGGCTGTGCCCAGGTGGCCAGGCCAGGCCGTGTTTGAACCATGGTGCCAGATGGTGCAGAGCCAGTGCTGTCCATTCCTTTGCAATGAAATAATATTCTGGTTTACGACTGTTTGCAATTAGCCTCCTGCAGCAGATGAATAATCTGTTCTTGTTGATTCGACAGAGACGTTTGGAAAGGGGACAAACAGTGTGTTCTGCCTCACCCAGCAATCACAGGCATTAACGGAGAAAAATACGGACACACCAATAATTCCCAGCAACAATCTAGTAAATTTAGCAGTGCTGGCACAAAGCAAGCGGCAAATGCAACAAACAGCGATTGGAGGAGCCACAAAACCCGCTGCCACAAGGCAGAGCAGCCACTTGCCATCTGACTGTGGCTGGAGAGAGGGCTCGGGGAGGGGAAGGGGCAGAGCTTGCCCCAGGCTGTTTGGTGCTGGGGTGTGACAGCAACAGCATCACAACCCCCGTGGGAGAGAGGCTTTCTCGCTGTCAGAAAAGAAAAGCCATTTTCAGAAGGCGAACAGATTTTGGTTGGGAGGTGAGGGAAGCGGAGGGCCAAGAATAGAAGAGAACAGTGGGCGTAATTCTGACTCCCTGCTGCATTCAAAGTAAAGTACAGGACAAGTTTCAAGGAAACAGCAGGCCAGACCTCGGGGGAGCTGGCAGGGAAAGCCAAGCCTGGCAGGGTGTTGGTGAGCCGACCATGCTGCCCCAGGGGAAGCAGGATAGCAGCAGTGCAGGCACAGAGTGCCGGCAGCACAAAGGAGAGATGCACCACTGCCCTTATCTCCAGCTGGGTACAGAGGCACAAATCACAGTCGCCTCATTAGGGATTTTAAGGGAGACGGGGATTTTAGAGCAGGAGAAGATGATGCTGGGTGACAGTGGTGGAGTGGATTTTAAGTGCAACAGAGCTGAGCATGAAACAGAGGGAAATCATTCAAGTCAGCAGTGGCTGATCACTATCAAAACATAACATTTTCAGATATCTATCTATAAGCACATATGCACAGTTGGCCGTGCGAAGCCAGGCTGACGCGGGCTGAGCTCCCGGCGGAGCCGGACGCCATCTGTGCGGCCACAGCAGGAACTGCACTGGAGCTGCCGGGGCTCGGCCATGGCAGGATGAGCGGGGCACATCGCCCTCTGCCCCGCCGGCCGCCTCTGCTCCCAGACGGGCAGCACTGTCAGGACCTTGCCATGGTGGTGCCATGGCTGGCATGGACTCTGTGTGTGTGTTGAGCCATGAGATGATGGGGACCTGAGGGGAAGCCAGCACAAGGCTGAGATAGTTGCAGTGCCAGGCAAGACAGCCCTGAGCATTTCCACGCTGCAGGAACTGCAATTTCGGCTCCCTTCTCTGTGAGAGATACCTGCAGGGCTGGGGGCTTTGCCCAGAGTCTGCTAGAACTGACCAACTTGGCTGTATTCACAGAATCACAGCATCACTGAGGTTGGAAAAGACAACCTGTGACCCATCCCCACCTTGTCCCCCAGCCCAGAGCACTGAGTGCCACGTCCAGTGTTCCTTGGACACCTCCAGGGTTGGGGACTCCACCACCTCCCTGGGCAGCCCCTTCCAACGCCTGACCATCCTTTCAGTGTTGAAATTGCTCCTGATGTCCAACCTGACATATTTGCACAGCACTGCAGCTTTGGGCTTGTTGGTAGATGGGTTGGAGTGTTAAAAATGTGCTGCTGTCCTGGGCATCTTGGGGATGATGGGCAGGGCAGGAGGGGTGTGGAGCCCTGGTGCTGAGATTGTCCATGGCCGAGCTCTACCTCTGATGGTGAGCAGGACACTCAGGGAGCAGTGCAGGAACAGGGTAGGTGTGGAGGAGACCAGCCCCTGGCAGCCCCTGGCTACGGGACTAAGCAGGTCCCCCAAGTCTGTTTTGTTGGTTGCCTCACCTGTGTTGCCCTGCCTGAGTTCCCACCAAAGCAGCAGGAGATGACTTCGTGTGAACACTCCATCTTCCACACCTGTTTGCATGGCAAATATCTCTGATCTGGTCCAGAAGATCACTTGTGGAGAAGGGCTGCCAGTTGTGTGCCCTGGAACACTTCAGGCTGGGAAGTTCTTGCACCACTGCTTGCGTATGGAAGGGATCTTGATGTCTGGATAAACCCCAGGACTGCTCCATTCCTCAGGCTCCAGAGGATCTGTGAATCACACAGACAACTTAATGTCATGCTAAAGCAGCAAAGAAGCCATTTCTGAAAGGCATCTTCCTGTGTATGTGTGATGAAGTGCTCTGAAATGTATAAAATAGTTTCAGAGTGAGGAAGATCACCGATAGCTTTCCCAAAATTGACTTGAAAAGCTGTTTCAAAGCATTATGACTGTAGCTTGCAAATATCTGGCCGTGTTTGCTGTTCTCTTGGAGGAGTGGGTGGTAGGTGCCTTTATTCAGCGCTCCCAAGTAGCTGCTGGGAATATCAGAGCTCTGCAAACCACACTTCTGAACTATCCCTGGAATGACAGCCCTGCAGCCCGTGTGTCACTGGAAAGGGGAGATGAACTCCATGAGGATAAGAAAGTCTTTTTGAGTCAGGCTGACTATTGTCCCACCAGCCCTTCAACTCATAGTCACAACAGCATTTTTACCCCTCTAAATTCCATGGATTATCTGATGTGCCATTGCCAAGCTCACGGCATGGTTGGCCCCAGACCAGGATGGTGATGCCTCAGAAACAGAAAACCAGGAGGGAATCTCCCTCAACCTCCACTGTCAGGATCTTGTGGCCGCGTCCTGGGCCTGTTCCACTTCCCAGGGAGGTAGGAAGGACTGAGTGGGTTTTCCTGGTGCCTGCAGTTGGTCCCTGAGAGCACAAGTGAAGGGGGAGTGGGGCTGGGGGAAGTTCCCAAAACTGCTGACAACTTATGGTGGCCTCCATGTGTCCCCCCAGTGTCACCCAGTGGGGTTTCCCAAACGGTCCTGTCTGGGTGTCCTGACTGCAGGTAATGCAGGTGGGCTCTGAGAACCCGGGCATTTGGGGATCCCTGTGAGCACCTCTAGAGCATCTCCCAGTCTGTTCTCTGCACAACATGGGTGACAAGCCGCCTGCCTGGCTCCTGACAAGTACAGCTCCCCATTCACTTTTAACAACAACAGGCTGAAAAAAACCCAATCAAAATGGATTTTCCCCCTTCCTTTTTCAGGAATTCTGGCAAGACGTCAAAATGCTCCGCTGCCACTCTGGGTGGAGAGCGTTGCCCAGCTCTTCTCCCTGCTCGTCTGCCGGGCCAGGAACAATTGCAAATCTTATTTTCAGCAGCTGAACTGGCAGCAGGAGCGGGAGGAGAAAGCTTGGCTATCAGTCATCGGGAGATGCTAATCACTCCCACGGAGGTGTTTACTGGAGGGGCGTATGTGTCTGTGTGTGTGTGAGATGGGAGATGAACTGCCATTAGAATTGCAGATCGTGCACTTGTTAGCAAAGTGCTTAGACCCTGCTTTACAATTTGCTAATAATAAAGCATTTGTTCCCAGGAAACAAACGCACAGATTTATGTCTTACTCACAAAGGACTCCAATAGATATATTGATACCTTGTGAAGCTGCAGCGGGGAGAGATATTGAAAAGTGGCTGTTTACTTGACTCCATCAAGCTCCTCTATTGATAACTGGGAGGCATTTATTTCACTAAGGATAGACCACTTAGAATTGCTAAGTCTCTGTTGCCAATATGTCCCATATTTAGGATCATTATATCATCATAAAATAGCTTTATGGAGCTATGAATATAGGTGCATGTCAATACCCACAACTGCAGCCACGGCTGTTCCGTCTGCCTGACAGTGCTGGGAGAGCCCAGGCAGCCCTGGAGTCCGGAGCACAGGGAACAGAGGCTTCAGGGAATAAACAGGCACAGGAGGAGCTCCTGGAGCATTTCACCTGCCTGGGTGTCGAGCCCAGTGATGTCTTGTCCATGGAGACTCAGTAGACCTATTTTGGCACTGGTGACTCAGTTTACCAGCAACTGAGAGTCTGCAATGGCACAAAAGCTCTGGGATTGACTGGGAAGGTGCCAGGCACCAAAAATAAGTGCAGGGGCTCTAGTTTTCCTGAACAATCCCTGATCATGGTTAGGACTGGAGACTGTTTGTGGTGCCTCCAGGTGAGCATGGATAGGACATGTCAAGTTTGTTCTGTTTGGCAGGTGGCACTGGGAGTTCTGGGATCACTCTCCAGAAGACCTCAGCTCCCAGGGGAAGGGCAGCATGGAGAGAAGAAGCTCAGGTGTCTGCAGGAGGAATTTCTTGAGGAAGAGGAGGGGCAGACACTGATCCCTTCTCTGTGGGAACCAGGAACAGCACTCAGGGAATGGCTAGAGTTGTGTCAGGGCAGGGTTAGGCTGGATCTCAGGGAAAGGTCCTTCCCCCAGAGGGTGGTGGGCACTGCCCAGGCTCCCCAGGGCAGTGGGCACAGCCCCAAGGCTGCCAGAGCTGCAGGAGCACCTGGACAATGATCTGAGGGACAGAGTGGGATTATTGGGGCCAGGAGTTGGACTGAATGATCCTCAGGGGTCCCTTCCAACTCAGAATATTCCGTGATTTCTGTGATTCTTCAATGGGAGGAGTTTCAGACACAAGAAGGACGGGCAGACACACTGTTGATGTACCATTCATAGCTAAGATCTTACACAGCTAAAATACCCTTGTGGGTCTGGGCTCTCCCCACCCGAGTCATACATTCAGCCTCTCTACCCACTGGCCATTCCTTGCCCCTATTTCTTGGTGATCCATTGAACCTGGAGTGAGCTCTGCAGGTGCAGGAGCAGGTGCAAGCACAGCTCTGTCACCAGGATGGGCCACTCTGGTGTCAGCGAGACACGTCAGCTCACAGCCTCTGTTATGTTTTAGCTGATAAATAATGCACTAATGGAAAAGGAAACCTTAGCCAGGGCATCCTGATTAAGATGCAGAGTAATGACAGCTTTTATCTTTAATTTTCTGGCTCCAAGTGATGCATTACTTAACTTTATTTCTACATATGTATGGTTGTTTTTTTTGTTGTTGTTGGTTTTTTGCATGGGCTTTCCAAGAAGAGGAAACAGATTTTGGCTGTAGCGCTTGAACTTTTGCTATCAAAGTTCTCCCTGTAATAAATTTTTGTTTCCAGCTGTTTTATCTAAGAAGTCACAAACAGGATCTAGAGCACAGAAAAGACTGAGAGGTGACTTCGATCTCTTCAGCAAACTCTTCAATTATATATTAGCGCTATCAGCCCATCCTTCTGTGTACTGCTGTATTCACCTTTGAGGGGGAGTGGCCTTCTCTTTATGACCTGAGAGAATTTTATTCTGACTAATAAATTAATAATTAGCACTTTATTTTCCCAGGATCTCCAGTGCCCAGACAGTATTGATCTATCAGAGATGGTACAGTGGAAAGATGGAGCACCTTTCACTGAAGTTTTGGGCAGAGAGTCAACAGGGCTTCTTAGCTATTTAAAGGGACATTTCCCATGCAGAGGACAAGCATGCTGGGAGAGGGGAGCCGGGGAGATGGTGTTGCTGCAGGTTTCTCATCACTGCACTCACCTGCCCAAATGGCACCTGGCAAACTGCCCTGGGCAGGACACAGGAGCTGGCAGCACCCCAAGGCTCCCAGTTACATTCCCAGCAGGGCATAGTCACCCATGTTTTTACTGCTCATCCAATCCCTGCAGACAGACCATTCTCAGAATCTTTGAGACAAAAAAACCCTTTCCTGCCAGGCCATGCTTCCTGAGGGGGATTCCATGCTCAGGAGTTGGCTGGACAAGGAATTGCCGAAGTCACCTGTTTTAATGAGAGCCTATGATTCCTCTGGCCAGTTCTCAGCTGCTTCTGGAAAGAGGAATGAGTATGGGAACTTGGCTAAGGAAAGCCAGGGCAGCAATGGAGTCAGCACCGCTGGAAATGCTCAAAGAATGAGCAGAAGTGGCACCTGGAGATGTGGATTATTGGGCATGGTGGGATTCAGTCCAAGGTTGGACTTGACAATGGAGGAGGCCTTTTCCAACCTTAGTGATTCCATGGTTCTATGAAAGTAGTGCTAGTGACATTTTGTGTGTCGTAGTTACTCTTCTTTCACCTGAATCTTAAACCAGAACATAACTCACCCTCACCACCCAAAAGCTGAGTGGTCTAAATCCAAGCATTCAGCAAATTATTTATTTGAAGCAGCTGTTTATGAACTCATAAAGCATCACTAAGAAAATATGGCCAACTTAGATGAAGAGGCTGCCAGTCACCAAAGCAGAAGTACGAGCTTACCCAACACAATGTGAGCATCTGCAAGCCAGAACAGGGTAACTCCTGTCACGGTGATCAGAGCAGTAGATCAAGAAGCATTTGGACAATTCTCTCAGGGACAGGGTGGGTTTGTTGGGGTGCCTGTGCAGGGCCAGGAGTTGGATTCAAACCACAGCCCTGGATGTTTCTACAAACTGGGGAATGAGAGGTTGGAAAGCAATGCCACAGAAAGGGCCCTGGTCAGGGGCCAGTTGGCCACGAGTCAGCAGTGCCTGGAGCCAGGAGGGACATCCCTGTCCTGGGGGGCATCAGG
>JAWWTY010000035.1:571961-586481 GCA_035222235.1 Margarornis squamiger | reverse complement strand
GGAGGGTTTGGATGATGCTCTGGGGCACAGGGGGTGACTCTTGGGGATGGTCCTGTGCAGGGCCAGGGGTTGGACTGGATGATCCTTGTGGGTCCCTTCCAACTCAGCATATTCTGTGACTCTGTGACTGATACTATGCAAGACACAACACGGCATGGTCTATCCTCTCCACTTCAAGGCTGTGAGAGTAAACACAGGGAGACTAGATCATCCTGCACAGCCACAGTTTGGGAGAGAGACTGGAGTGGGAGCACAGGGAGGGGCTGACACCTGGAGAAAGACCTGGTTTTGCTGGATCCTGTTGGGGGGCCACAAAAAAAGCTCCAAAGAGAAGCCTTTGTCCAGAGAGCCCTGGATGCAGGGAATACTTTTAAATGCCAATGTAACTCCTTGAGAAGGATGCTGCCAGGGAGGAACTCAGAAATCCTCTATGCTCTGGTGCTTCATTGAGGAGCTTCAAAAGGGACCTCACCTGCACAGATGCCTGTCTTTTTATAAACTATGGTTATAAAAGGAGGAAAACCCCATCCCAGCCCCACCTCCCACCGGGTCCCTTTCCTGAGGCCTGACTGCATTTTGTGTTGGGGTTTTCTATTTGGATTCTGCAAGCTGGGCTCATGTGCCCATGGTCAGGCTTGCTGGCATTGCCTGGGTGTGCTGCTGTCTGAGCCAGTTGCCTCTGCTGCTGGCACAGCCTCTCCCACTGATTTCAGCTGTCAGCTTGACAATGAGAGGAAGGTCTCACTGCTCCATTGTGAGTGCAGGGAAACTCGAGCTGCCTGCAAAGACACTGGCTCTGGACCCTCTGCCCTGAGTCCTGGGAAAGGCAAGGGTGTTGGTGATGGTGGAGTGACAACTGTGGAGTGATGAGAGCAGATCTAATGGTGAAAATGTCCCTGCCATGGATTTAGATCAAGCTTTTGAAATAATGCTGCATGTTTGCTTTGGAGACATCATCCCAAAAATCAGGGAAAAGAAGGAACTCAAAACAACAGGGACAAAGTCCCCTGAAAAAGTGCTCCAAAAGGAGCTGCATCCAGGCTTAGGAGCAGCATTAAAATTTGTGAAAAGCAGACACATTTCTGCTGGCAATTATTGTCCAAAGAGTATAATTTAAAGATTCTTGCTAGAATAAGAAATAAAATCCAGAGCGATAATGAAAAGCCAGACAATCACACAGCCTTACCCTGAGAGCCAGGCAGGGAAGGATCAATCAGATTTCAGCCCTTCACATAAAAGAAGCCAGTTCTGCCTTTTATTAAGCTGATACAGTGAGAATGAGGCAAAACACTGCTCCCCATTGTACCAGGGAAAATCCAGAGAGCTCCAGGGAATCAGAGAAGCAGCAGCAGCAGCTGATCCCCAGGAGAAGGCTCAGTGGGATGGGACCATGCAAGTCAACAGGACAAGTTGAAATGGCTTCAAGCTGCACCAGGGGAGGTTCAGGTTAGTTCAGGAGGAATTTCTTTATGGAAAGTGTTGTTAAATTCGAAGGGGCTGCCCAAGAAGGTGGTGGAGTCCCCACCCCTGAAGGTGTCCAAGGAATGACTGGACATGACACTCAGTGCTCTGGTCTGGGTGACAAGGTGGTGTCAGATCAAAGGTTGGCCTCAGTCTTGGAGGTCTTTTCCAACCTCAATGATTCAATGGAATGACAAAACTATCTATGATGTTTAAGAGGTCCAATGTAACATCAAAGCTTACTCAGTACTGGTTCCACCCAGCACTGAAGGGCTGGTGTAGTACCACTGACCAGAGGCCACACACAGCTGGGCAGCTGCATTCAGACCAGAACAGGGCCAAGAATGGTTTTGCTCAAGCTGTCTTGATCAGTGGATCAGGACAAATTTCTCGTCAAAAAAAATTGGTTTTGACAAATTTTTGTCCTTTATGGGGAGCTCAGATAGCCCAAGTGGTTGTGTCCAGAAGAGTGGAGGAGCCTCTCAGTGCAGCCCTGCAGCTGGAAACATCTTGGACTGACAGGACCAAGCACTCAGTAGGTGCTTTGAGCACTGATGTCCAAAGCTCCATCCTGATACACCAAGAGCCTTGGTGGGTCTAAAGAAGTCTTGTCACGGAACCTCAGAATCACTAAGGTTGGAAAAGCCCTCTAAGATCATCGAGTCCAACCATTCCCCCAGCACTGCCAAGGCCACCACTAACCATGTCCACAAGTGCCACATCCACAGGGCTTTTAAATCCCTCCAGGGATGGGGACTCCACAACTACCCTGGGCAGCTTTGTTGGTTTGATTGCTGAGTCTCCAGTGGACAACCAAGTACAAAACGCTTCCAAGGGAAATTTGCTCATCTGCACCAGGGTCTGAATCTACTTTCTACCTGGTTTTACTCCCATTCCCATAAGACAGACCCCACCACTTGCACCAGAATCCACAGAGATATGTAAATTCTCCCTCCCTCCCCAAAAACCCCATGTTGGACGGATGCAAGAACAAAGCAGTAACACCAGCAGCCCTTCAGGAAGATTTCATTCCAAATGGCTTTGTGTCTGAATGAAGCAAACCACAAGTACAGCACCACCCAAATGAGTAAGATGCAGAGCTTAGCACAGGACACGCTCTGCAGCTCAGGTTTGGTATTTAATTAGCAACTGGAAGTTGCTCTCCTGCTGAGAGAGGCTATGGATCACTGGGAATAAATGGTCACACACAGACCTTCTACTGCTGCTGTTCAAGGTGTAGAGCAGAAACCAAGGAAAGGAGACTGTGGGAGTTCCAGGAAATCGCATTAAACCTCCCCAGGATCAAGAAGTTGATTCCACAGGTGGGACTGCAGGAAGGGACACACATGGGACAGAGTATCACAGGCTTGCAGAGATGTGATGGGATGTGTCTGAGCAGTGTAACCTTCACAAAGGAGTCAGAGAGGGGCCAGAACAGCTCTGGGACCCCCAACACACCAGGAGACCCAACTCGAGAGTGTCTCCTTCCCCAAAGCAGAGGACAGACATTCACATGGAAACACCTGCTCACAGAGGTCACCTTTTTCTCCCTTCACTGATTCTCCATGGCACTGGAAATGCTAAGGGAGAGTTTTTTGCCTTTCTCACTGTAGAATTATGATCAGCTAGTTCAGAAAAATGTGCTGCATGGAAAGAGGAAAGTTCAGGCTCTCTGCTGCAATTATTTTCCTTTCTGGGATGTGGCCTTTGTAGACCCACCAGAAAGGGCTTTCTCTCTCTGTGCACAGGACTGGAGTCCCTCATGGAGCTCATTTAGAGAGGATTCCATGGGGAAGACAGGAAATGAACACAGACACCTTTTCAGGGCTCCTTTTCCATGCACAGTGGGCACTTGCAGCAACAAAAATGAAGCTTCCATTGAAAGTATTTGCATCTAGAAATACTTGATGGTGGCAGCCTGTGGAATCCAATAGAGACCCTCAAGGTGTCTGGCTGCTCTACCATGACCTTCTGCAGTTTGGGCTCTGTCAAAGCCCTCCTGCAGAAGGTTGTGACTGCAGCCACTTTAAGGTCCTGTGCTTCACAAACATGTGCATGATTACCACAGGAAACCCTTCAATGGGATTTTTTGAGTCCTCAGCCACACTGAAACATGCCCAGTGGCACTCGGGGAAGCTGCTCCTTTTCTTAAACTCTCCTTCTCTCCAGGACCCAGCAGTTCCAGTGTCCTGCAGCCCCGCCAGGCAGACGCAGGGACCGACAGGGTGGTGCAGAGCCCACCACTCCAGCATGGCACAGTCATCCCATGAGGTTTCAGGAGGTGCTTTAAGCTGCCACCAGCTGAGGTTGCCTGCAGGAATCTGTGGGTTTCTGTACAAGGACTCCTGAGGGACATTTCCTGTCTGACACGTGCAGAGAGGAGTGTGGTGATGGGGTGGCTGCTAAACCCCTGAGTCAGAGGAGGAGGCAGAAGGGATTGCAGAGATGGTTACAGGCTGCTCAGGCCAGTGACAGAGCACTCAGGGCCCTGACCCCGCTCTGGGTCATGCTCTGCCAGCACAAGTGAACAAGTGAAAATAGTAAGAGAGTTGTGCAAGAAAACTCCCGAACCAGCTTCCTGCCTCTTTGACTTTCACCTCTGGCTTTAACAAACAAATATGAAGAACTTCAGATTATAAGAAAACAGGGATACTAACTTTGTGGTAGGTTTTTAATCTTCACTGGTCCTCAACTATAATTGATGATATCTGTAATAAATAATTTACTGTAAATTTGCCATAAATTTCAGAATCTTTACTGCATATACTGCTCACTCAGAAATGCCTGTGATTTGCATTTCCTTAAGAACAGTCACAAAAAAATAATGACTACCAATTTAAAGCAGAAGTAGCTTTTGATGGGGCACTGCTGAGGGGTCATTTTTCAGTTGAAAATAACAGCATATTAAATTTTTTTTCTGTTTTACTGAATATGAAACCATAAATGGTTTACAATTTGGAGAAGCTTCTTGTCCGAGTTCCTGTTAGCACAAGGCTGGTTGGTCCATGGGGTGGTTTAAGGGCTTCTCTGAGGTTCCTGAGACAAGCAGATTCCCACTGGACATTAAATCCTCTCTGAGAATGCCTGGCCAAAGTGGGACCCTTGGAAACCTCAGTCACCTCAATACACCCTCATTGGTGGGCATGAGAAGAAAGTCTTGCATAGCTGGATTTTGAATGGCTGGGGCCAGTTCCACCCCCTTACTGGAGAAATGGGCTGGTTGCAGAGATGGGGGACCCTGAAGACAGTTTCCAGCAGTTGCAGCTCTGTTTGGATCTGACACATTCCAGTTTCCCACAAATTACAGTTTCACAGCTCTGTGAAGACTCCACCTCATAGGGAAAACTCAGCCAAATGTGCACTGGGCTGAAGGAATCCTGCCTGGAAAGGAAGCAGCCAGCCTCGGAATGATTCCACAGAGCAGGGTCAAAAGGGGGGAGCTCTGATAAACCCAGTGCCCTTGTTATCACAGAGTGCAAACAAGATGAAGTAGGGCACCACGGGGAAGTCAGGACTCCACATTCCTTTATATAAATATCCCTGGCAGGTTGTCCATATTTTAAAATCACAGTGGTCAGTCTTAGGGCCATGTGGGAGCTGGGGAGCAGGACAGGAGTCCTTGGACAACCAGTGACTCCTGTAGGAGCAGACTTATTCCACTGGGAAATTCAAAAACCTCCACCTTGGGAAAGAGGCAGAGATCCTACTTCTTGGCTCTGTATTTCCTTATCCCTTTACTTCCTGCAGTATCTGCACCAAGTCATTCTGATTAAGAAGTCTATAACCAAGGAGTCTCTGGGGATTCATTTTTTCCTTGATTTCCTTCTTCTGTCCATCTTCAGACTTGATTCTCTCTTGGGCTCAGTGTCTTGCAGAAACCTGAAGAGGCTCCAGTCTAAGCTGATATTACAAATGAACCAAGCCATGATACCATCTTTTCACAGCATGTCTGGGCACAATGAAAGAACAATTCATCTGGAAGGCCCGTGCAGAGCAAGGGTGAACACAGGTCATCCTCAGCCCTGAGCAAGTCAGGTCTGTCATTTCCTACAAGATAAATAGAAGACAAATTTCCTACAGGTAAATAAAATGGTCTGTATTCTCCTACTGCAGTCAGATATCAAAATGCCTGTTCCCAGTCCAAACCAGATACCAGGGATCACAGTCAGAGTGGCTGCCTTAGAGTAGCAGTGGCTGGAAGAAACAGTACAGAGCCCTGGAAAAACTCCTATTGCTCACCTTGCCTTCTAGCTGGAGGAAATGCAGCTGCCAGAGGGGTCAATGTCATTTTCAGCTAGAAAATATTTCACAACAGACAAACTTGAACATAAAAAACTGTAAAATATTCTTACTAGATCTGTAAAGAGCTTTTTAGCCTCAAAATTCTTTCTCTCCTCCCTTTTTGGTGGCACTGAGGGCAGTGAGTCCCAGAGCTCCCCCCTGATTATCCTGGTCTATCTTCATGTTGCTGTACTTGGGATCTTGGCTCTTTAAAGGACAGTCAGGACCTTTGCAAAGGAGCCTGACAGGAGCAGTTCCTCCTGATGTGGGGGGAAATGCATTTTCCCTGTGGTGCTGCATCCCCTAAAATAAGCATCCCCCTGTCTTGCAGGCCTGTTCTCCACAGCCTTCTTCTGCAGCCCCCTGCACTCTGCATGGCTCAGAGGGTTCTGCTCTGCTCATCTACAGCTTTCTACATTCCTTCTTTCTTTTCCTCGTCAAATCTTCTGCTTTATGATTCTTCCAGACATAGTCATCCTGTGTCTGCCTCACACAGTGAGATGAAGGACCAGCTGGAGCTCTCCAGTTGTGCAGCATGAGCATTGAGGGTGTAATTCCTCGTCATGAATCAGAACATTGTGCCAAGAACATCTGGAAAATTTAACCCTTGTAACACTGCAGACCAACAGCCACCAGTGCCCCTGCTGCAGGAGAGAGGGCAGGGCCATGGCTGTGCCCAGTGCCCTGGGTCCTGCTGCCACAGGGAAGTCCTCTCCATGGGGTTGGCTGCGTTGTAGTGACTTCAGTGACTGGGCCATGCTTGTTTTGAAGAAAATTTGGACCCCAAGTGCCTGTGGGTGCTGTTAGATGTGTCTTCTTTGTACTCCCACTGCCAGATTTCTACTTGTCCTTGCTCACAGCAATAACTGAGCAGGGTGGGACAGCCAGGGAATGAGCAGACCATGGAGATCTGTGGAGAAATGCTGCCTGGAGACAGTTCATCCTGCAGCAGAGCTGACCCCACCATTAGCCAGATGACCACCAGTTCCCATCTAATCAGCCCTACAGTAATTAGCCAGGAACAAGCTCTTCCACAGCCTAAAGAGTTGTTATTATAATCTGTGGGGTGGCTGCTATCTCGTTAATTTTGGAATTGCTTCAGAAATTCAGGTGTAATTACCCAGCAGTTGCAGGGAAAGGAAATTATGGGGCATTGCCCTTGTTTTAATTCATCAGGGGGTTTTAGCCACACATGTTCTGTGGAGTGGTAGGAGCAATGAGTAGTGAGGGCTTCAGGAATTAGAAAATGTGGAGGGCAGATGTAGTGACCAGAGAGTGCTGATGTCGTCAGTGGGTTCGGGCTGAGCTGATCCACAGGAGCAGACCTGGGCTGGACATGCACTGGGAATATTTGATGTAGCAACCGGTCTTGGCAGATCAACTCTCCCTGCAATGTGCAGACATTTCCCACTGCTTCCCAAAAAAAGAAGTCTTTAAAGCCATGCACTGAATCACCAGATTCTTCTGCAGATGTTCCCTGCACACCCCAGCACTGCCCTGCTTGGACCCCAGCATAAATCAATCTCATAAATGGACAAAGATGAAGTTCCATCCACCTGCCCCCTCCACCATGGTTCCTGCCACAGAGGTCCCCCAGGGGTGTCATAGAAGGGCAATGGATGTCAGTGCACCAATGGAAGGACCTTATGGCCATGATTTAGCATCAGAATGTATTCTGCATTCCAAAATAGAGAAAGAAATAAACGGCAACACATGATTCATGTGGTGTCTTTGTCAGCACTTTAAGCCCTCAGTTGCCAGATGGGCTAATTGTTTATCATTCAGTTTTAAAAAGTGAGCGAAAGACCTGGGGGAAAAACCAGGAGGAACAATTTATTCACTCCAGGAACAGTGACTGGAAAATGAAGACATGAAATTTGGCATGAAATGGAAAGGCCTGAATCACACATTGGAAATCTCAGTATAGGGTCTGAAATGGGCTCACAGACTACTTTTGGGTGGTTCAGATCAAAGGTTGCATATGCAGAAAAACCCACGGGCCAGGCTTGTCTCCAGGCTGGAGACCCACCATTCCATCACATGGAGTTTGCAAGGGAAAACATGACCTAAGCCTCTTGCCAACCCTCTCTTCTCAGCCTTATCCTTTTGTTTACTGATACAAGAAGATGATTTTACCTTTTTGGGAAATCCTTGGAGGGTCTGGAGTGGGAGTCTGCTGAGGAACAGCAACCAAGCATGACCTGCGAGCGCTGACACACAGACACATCAAAGAATGAAGGCTGGGACAGGCACCCCGAGGGAACTGCAGGGCTTCAGGTCCTCTGGAGCCTTGCTGGGAACTGCTCAGCTCGTGTCCCTGTCAGCCCAGGGCACTTGGCAAAACTGAAGGCAGAAAAAAAAGGGGCAGGAGAGATGAAAACAATGCACCTGGATAAACTGAGCTGGACCTGTTTGCATCATATTAGGATGAGCAGGACAAAAACAGTGGTGTCTGAAGGGTTAGGAACAAACCTTAGACCAGTTCTTTGTTACACCAGTACCTGTAAAACTGGGATGGGGGGGCAGAAAATGCTTAAACTGAGCCCCTGGAAAGGGTGAGGGGTGATTCGTGACCTTCTGCTCTCCAGTGCAGTGTCCCAAATGCTGCCCCAGCCCTTAATGCTCCTTTAGCTGCAGAGCAGAACCATGGCTGCTGGACAAGGGCTTGGATGAGGGTTACTCACCCCAGCACTGCCAGCCAGCTCTCCCCATTTCCTCTACTCCTGGAGATCACATTTCTCTTCATGCTGTAAAAAGCACAGCATGAACTGTCGATGCCTGGGGTGTATCTGGGTGACACAGTTTTCAGCACGAATCAAAACAGACGTGTCAGAGAGCCCTGGAAACAGAGTCACTCACATAATGCCTTTTCTCCTGTTTTCTTTACCCTGAAAAAAAAAGTATTATTTGAACTTGTGGAAAATGTTGGTAGGTGTGAGGAGAGCAGCACAGTGCTAGGGTAGAGTCCACAGAGACTCTGGCCCTGTTGATGCCTATGAGCTCCTGGATTTTCACACATTTTCCTGCATCTTTAGCCTCTGTCACAGATCAGAAACTCCACTAAGCATCACTGTTTAATTGGATTCCTTGTAGCAGCTGCTCCTTACCTGTCTTGCTCTCTCAATCCACCCACAGTCTCATTTTGGGATCCACGCTCCTCAGGAAGGATTTTTCTGTCACCACCCACTGATGCACTGGAATTGACCCTCAATTGCAGACACCACCAATTACACTACTGGGAAGATTTAGTCATATCGGTTAAAATTCATGTCCCCCTTGGATGCAGAGGTAATTAAATCTTACTATCATTATTGTGTAATAAAGGGCAACTGAAATTTATTTAATATGTGCTAGGTGAGAGGTGCTTCATTATAAAACTCAGTTATATATCCTTAGGGAACACTGCACAGATAGCAGAGCAGAAAGCAAACTTGTCTTGGAGAAGGGAGCACATTCCTGGTGGTAATGAGTATTTGGAGCCCACCAGGGTATACCAGGACCCTGAGGGGCTGAGGTGGCATTTGGAGAGATGAGGTGAGGAGGGAATATCATCACTGTGATCACCCCACCGGTGGAGACCTCTGCACTCATGCTCAGGTCCCCAGCACAGGAAACCAGTGCTGTTGTCACAGGCAGCTTCTTGGGGAAAACACGCTTGGAGAAAAGCTTCATCCCCTGGGATACATATCCTGGGTATATTTTAGTTACATTTCACATGGCCCAGATTGATTCATCCAAAAGCTGTGCAGGAGGCACTGGGAGCATTGGGTGCAACACGACTTGGTGATGCAGGAAGAAATCTGTTTCCCATTAAAAGAAAGAGTTTGCAAACAGTCCTTTGAATTTAAGGTTTAATTTCCCACTCTTGCAAAGCCCATGGATCTACGTAAGCACTCATCAGCGCTTCTAAACCTGCTGTCACTGGGAAGTGGAGTCCATAAGAAACTGGGGAGTGCACAGGCAAAGAGTTTTAAAGCTCCTTACGAGCTGTGTTTTTTTCACAGGGCCTTTCTGCTAGGAAAGCATGTGGAAGCAAAGGCTCCCGACCATTTTCCATGCTCTGCTGGGACTATTTCAGTGGGACTAATTACAAGGATCACCTGGAGGAACAGGAGTGGGGCCTCGTTGGGATCATGCAGTTGATGTCACGGCTCTTGCAGGTAACGGCACATGTTGGTGCTTCCACAGGTCTGTGAGTCACTTCCAGCCACCGGATGAAGGTCTGAGCCATTGTATGATTCAGGGACTGACAAGCAGGTTGGATGAATGAGATGAAGGAGCCTGACATGGGGCTCTGGTGAAACTGCCTTTCACGTAAAACCTGCACCACGGTGCTTGCTTCAAATGGGCGAGGATGGTGAGCATTGACACACTGCCCAGGGCTCGAATCATCTTTTATTTCAAAACTTTCTTGCTTTTTATAACACACAGCATTTTTTCAAATTTGTTTTGAGCTATGGAACCACTGTCATACATGCCCTGCAAAAATAATTCAGTTGCATCTTTGATTGATTCATGGATGGCAAAGGCAGAGGGAACAGTCAATCATCTGACCTGAACTCCTGTGTGGCACAAGGCAGATAATTCCGTGAGGACATCCTGCCTAAAGACGAAAGTCTTGCCTCTGACTAAATTACATCCCCTAGGAGGGTGTCCAGTCACCTCCTCTGAGTGATTTTTTTGGAGGTGAGTCACTTTCCATATGTGCTTCCAGCAACACATCACCTCTCACAGAAAGGCAGCAGTCAGTGGCATCCAGGGTCTCCAGCCTGGTTTGACACCACACCATGGCTGCCAGAGGACTTCTGGAAATTTCCAGAAGTCTTCCCATTTTCCCTCTCCAGCCATGGCATGGGAGGTCACCCACTGAGGGGTGGGTCTCCCCTACATAGGGAACCAGGACAAGTCCTTGCTGGGGAGCTGGAATGAGGGATCAAGGTTGCTGGTCTCCCAGTAAAGGTTTCTGGGATGGTGTACTTACTTCCATAGGCTGTGAGCCCATGGGCACTCTGACCCCATGCAGATCAGCACTGTGTCTTATGTGTGGAATTACAAACATGGACTTGAGAAAAGATACTCCCAGGAGGCACACAACCAGAAGAGATGGGTTGACATCAAGGGTTTTATGGGATCCTAAGTTGCTCAGTGGCAAAATCAGACCTCCGACTTTCAGGTCAGTGCCCTCACCATCAGGAGCACCATCCTCTAGCCAGCATTTCCATCCAAGTGGATAATATAGCCCAAAGAACCCCCACTTGCTCCAAGAAAAGGTGCCCTCCAGCAGCAGCAGTTCACCTCCCATTAATGAGGGTGTTCTCACTGTGCCTTGATTAAGCTCTTTGGTACAAGTGTAGTTTGGGACTCATGACTGCAGAGTGATGTGAACCCAAGCATGAGTTAAGAGCCCTGCAAATTTACCAGTTGCCAGTGAATCAAAACCAAAACACAGAAGGGGGGGTTATTAGCAGTCAATGCTTGAGCTGTTTCTGAACCCCATGGAGGTGTCCCCCAGGAACAAACATCTGCAGAAGAAGAGGGGCAGCTGGACTGGAGCCTGCCAAAAGCAAATGTGGATTCATTTGGCAAAGCACAGACCTGGATCAGGAGGCTGAGTTGCTCTCCAGGAACAGTTTTTTACTCTGGGGACTGTTTTGAACACCACAATTCTTATTTAAAAAACAATCTGTGCAGAACATGCCACCAATAATCATCTGGATCCAGACAGAGGAAGAAGAAAAGCAGTATTGATTTCTGCTTCTCAAATACCAGGGATGGGTTTTGTGGTCCCCCAGGCTCTGCATCTCTCATCAGTCAGAGCCTCTCACCTCATTACCTGCAAACTCAGCCCAGTTACAGACTTGCCAGCTGCAAGTACAACCCAGAGAGCCCAGGCGACCTGTGGTTAGGAGGACAAAGCCCATGAGTTCCGACCTGTTGCACACAGCTTCCTTCCCCTGCTCTGCACATCTGTGTGCGTGATGTGACTCCTCAGCACTCACACACTTCACATGCACCAAACACACCCTGCCACTGGCACAGCTGTTCCTGTGCTGGCTGGAGACTGTAGTGGAGTGCTACAGATCTCTTAGCTGGACTATTCCCTGTTTCTAATCAATCCAGCCAATTAGTCTTACTAATGTCAGCATCCTCATTGCCCAGTTTTACAGACAAATCTGTGCAATCAGCTGCTTAACTGCCCCTCTCTATGTCAGGTTTCACACCAATCAATATGACTGCTGCTGATCTGGACCAGCCACACATCAGGGATAAGTGTGATCTCACTGTCACATGGAGGCCTGAATCCAGGCACATACAGCATGTGCTCCCACCACACCTGCCTGTGATCCTACCAAAATCTATATCAAAAGCAACCTTTCTCCTTTCTCTTGAAAGGAGGCTTTGGGGGCAGACCCTGGGATCCCAGTGCCATGGACACCCCAAAAGAAGAAGCCTGGATGAGTATGGGGAGTCTCTGCAAAGGCAGATGCTCCGAGCCCCTGGCTGGTGCCAGCACACATAATGAGCCGAGTGCTCAGACGTGCTCTGAATTCCCACAGGAATTACTCCGGTGAGAGCCGCTGCAGCTGCATTTGATTAGCAGTAACTGGTGTTCTGTAAAGTGAGCGCAGCCTCTGCTCTAATTGCTCCTGTAGGCACCAGAGAGCTGTTTTCCTCATGACCTCCTCTGAAAGCATCCTAACTGTGAGCTCCCACCTAACTCAATGTATTCCCTGGAGTTTCCCTTTGCGCTCCCAGAAACCTGCCCATCACTGCCTAATCACTCCAGAGTTCTCTGGTGTGACAGTGCAGATCTGCCTCACAGCAGGGCTGATAGCAGCCCACCCTCAGAGGAGCAGGGCTTAGAATGCCAAGCCCTCCTCCAAACCTGTTCCTCAGCACCGTCCCCCAGATCACTCCCATGGCTTTCAGATGGTCTCATGACCTGTGTGAGAGAATGTTTTCTGAGTCATCAGGCTCATGTTCCTAAACAGATGTCAATTGTTAAAGCAGAATAAGGCATTGTCCAGACCCCAGGAGCTTAAGAAGCCCTTGGGTAAGAACAGCCAAAGCCGCTTCTCCAATCTCTCTCAGTGCAGCCACATATTTGCTGTCAGATTGACCTCACTCACTGTGTCCTGCCGGACCCCAGCCTGGCTCATTCTCCTTCATGGAAGTGGCAGAACCAGAAGGGCCAAAGGTGTCACTGGCCCTGTGATGGGACAGGGCTGTCAAGGAATTTGTCCTTGGATACTCACCTGGGAGCTGAACCAAATACAGATGAAAAAACAGAGTTGTGGCACCTGGGGACGTGGTTTGGGGGTGATCATGATGGTGTTGGGTTGATGGTTGGACTAGATGTTCTTGAAGGTCTTTTCCAACTTTCATGAGCCTGTGGTTCTGTGACTTTCTAAACCAGGATGCTCTAGGTTGCAAGTCCTAGGCAGGTTTCCATGCAAGGACAAGAGCAGGGAACACTGAGGGCCATCCCTGAGTATCTCCTGCCAAGGAGATGCTTTGATGGGGAGAAAAATCAGGCTTGGGGAACCCTCCTTGTCCTTGCTGATGTTTTTGAAACTATGGCTCATTTTATTCCAGGGACAGCAAGTTTGACATCCAGTTCAAGACAGCAGGGTGCCAAGGCTCATGGAAGGGCCATAGGATCTGCAGCTAATTAATCTTGATGACCAAATTGAGGATTCAGGCTGCCAGACCACTGAAGCACCTGAACTGCTTTCCCAAGGGATTCTAGTTAAAATTATTCCTGTGCTGCACAGCCAGGCCCCTCTGAAGGACACAGAGCTGAGCTGGGAGCCCTCGGGCAGGGGCTGGGCTTTGCCTTCCCCCACCTGACCTCCTCAGAAGCAGGGGAGCAGTCCAGGGGCAGCAGCTACACCTCTGCTGGGTTGGATGGGGCCCTGAGCAACCTGGTCTAGTGCCCATGGCAGGGGGTGGAACAAGATGAGCTTTAAGTCCCTCCCAATCGAAACCATTCCATGGGTCTCTGATTCGTGGAGAACCCTGCCTTTGCTTCACCGCTGGTTCTCAGCTCTTGTGAAATACAGAAGAACTTCAAGACAGGTCCTGCCCAGGAGAGGTGTAAGAGAGAGACTAGGCCTGCAATGCTTGGGCTGTGAAAAGAGGGAGATGAGGCTGGAGCAGGGGTGGCCAGAGAAGGAGCTAAATCCTGTGCTAAAGGATCCTGTGCTAAAACAGCTCCTGCTGGAGCCACGTAGGGACCAGGGTGTAACTCTCTCAGCTTCAGTCTCCAAAGTAGGTCTCTGCAACTTCAGCACTGGAGCAGAGGATGCTCCCAGGTCCTGTTGCTGGAGGTTTTCCACTGCTGCAGGATGGTGATGGTTATTCCAAAGCTTTCTGCAAGGAAGGAAGAGCCTGCCCAGAGATGGCAGGTGGCAGCTTCCCTGCACAGCTGCTGCCCCACTGCCTGTTCTCTGCCAGGGAGGGGATTGTCCTGCTCTGCTCTGCACTGGGGCAGCCTCACCTCCAATACTGGGGCAGTTTTAGGCACCACAATATATGGAAGGTCTGAAGCCATTGGAGAGTGTCCAAAGGAGGCAACGGAGATGGTTCAGGATCTGGAGGGGAAGCGTGTGAGGAGCAGCTGAGGGCACTTGGGGTGTTCAGCTGGAGAAGAGGAGACTGAGGGGAGACCTCATTGCAGCTCCAGCTTCCTCAGGAGGGACAGGCACTGATCTCTGCTCTGGGGGACCAGGGACAGCACCCAGGGAAGGGCTGGAGTTGTGTCAGGGCAGGCTCAGG
>JAWWTY010000035.1:501336-543036 GCA_035222235.1 Margarornis squamiger | reverse complement strand
GCACCAGGCCTGTGGATTTCTTGACAGAGCAAGAAGAATTTGACCTTGGCCAGACTGCTGTGTACCCGTGAAGATAACTTGCAGAGACTGAGACAACTCAGGAGAAGCAGAAGATAAGAAACCTGGATGAGTTTGTACAGAGACAGTAGTTTATAACTGTGGCCAACAGATGATTGTTTGTGTGCAATGAGCACCAATATGTTAGTGCAGGTACACTTAGGAAATATATAAATGTAGCTGTGTGAAAAAATAAAGGGAAGAAGAAGTTTTCACTTTTATCTATTCAGGATATTCGCCTGCTTTTATCGAGTCCGTCCCAACAACAACGACATCTCAACACATATTTCTTTTATTCAGTCAAAACTTTCCTTATTTCTGACTTTAACCAGTCTTATTTTTCCCACAAACACCTCAGTAAAGATCCTGTTTCTTTCTTCTCAAAACCTACCTATAACTACTGGAGGGTTGGGGTTTAGGTTCACTGTTCCCTTCAGAAAGAATAAGCAAGTTCCCTCAGACTCTCCTTGTCTGTCACACAAGCACCAACTTCTTGAACTGGAAGACACCCCCTCAGATGAATCCTTTTCTCTCCCATGAAGTCATAGGGTTGAGTTTTCCCAGGAGATCCCTGTCTCAGCCCTCCTCCACTACTGGTAGTTGTTCTCCTTGAAACTGGTTTCTAAGTCCAAAAGTCTGGGAGACACTGCCAGTGGAGAAGATAAAAAGAGACACTAAGTTCTTCCACTTCTCTGTTCCCACTGCCATTGAAACACACCCTTCTCATTCAGCATCAGACCCAGTTTCCTTATTATCTATATTTGCCATTAACATACCAGTAGAAGCTCTTCTAGTTGCCTTTGACATCATCTTCCAGTTGAGCTTTGCCCTTCTCAGCATTATCCCTGCATGACAGGGCATATTTCTTTTCTGTTCATCCTTTGCCACTTTTTCATTTCATCACCTTCCCTACCTGCACATCCTTTTATCACTGGAATTCAGCCATGAGTTCCCTGTTCAGTCAAGCCTCCTCCTATCCTTAGTACCACCTCATCCATTGGCTTTGCCTGCCAAAGGCTTACCTGATCAGCTTTTATCTGGCCAGTTCTCCTCCACTGGCCCCAGTAACCACCTGAGTTTGACCCAAGTACTGCTGGTCTCTTGGTAAATCCTGTTCAACACAAGATCCTGTTTCTTGTGTCTGCTGTGAGCTCAGAGAAACATTTCAAGATGTCCTATTATTAAAAAAAAAAAAAAAAAAAAAAAAACAAAACAAAAAAACCAAAACAAAAACCAAAAAACCCCAAACAACACCCATTAAATTTAAAATATTTACTCCACAAGGTTGGAAGTTGTTATCCTTTGTGGGAAGGCACCTGCTGACCCCTCCTGTCTCACCAGCATCCTCAGCCAGCCTTGACCTTTGGACATCGCTGTTATTATTAACGTCTCTTCACTCCATGCCATTCTGCCACCCCATTCTCAAACAGCCACAAAACTCAGGGGAATGTCAAAGGCCAGCTGGCATTTCAGGGCTGCCCACTGGTCCCTTCCAGGAACTGTTTCTTCCTTCCTCCACCTGCCAGCAGAACAAATCCTTCCCCTCAGCACCCTGCACAGGCTCCTCCCTCGTGCAGTGCCTCGGCTTCCCTGGGCAGGGAGCACAGCCTGCTGGTTAGAGAGTAGCTGTCAACCTTTTTGGCTTTTAAATAGCCCTTTTCCAACCCTTTAGGCCTTCTATAAACCTTCCTTCCAACTTAGTCACGCAGCAGTCTCCTGTTTGCTGTGTCAGCACTCGCAGGTTCCAGGGTTCTGTTCCAGGCTCCTACCCCGTGGGATGTCATCTGCTGAGGAGGAACCTGCGCTCATCCCACCCTGCAAAAGAGGAAATAGGAGTCCAAAGGGAGTGCAAGCACCAGCAGTAGCTGTTTTCTCTTCAAGTTTTATTTGCTGTTTCTCCCAGCATCCCTAAGAATGTTTGATATCTCCTTATTACACAGCAAAAACACAATATGGGCTTGCAAACTATATTCTGTGTAAATATAACAACTTTGGTAGGAGCACATGCCAAGCCTGGCTCAGTTATAGACACAAACATAACTCTTCAGTAGGGCTTTTAGAACTTCCAGGTAGTGCTGCTCCATTTACAGGTTCATCCAGCACTGCTTCTCCAGCTGGAGTCATCCTTGTTCACTAGAGGAGATGAGAAGAAATACCCTCCCCCTAAACAAGGGAAAGAGGGTGTCTGCAGGAAAATTCATCCTGACAGCTGCAGGTAGCCAGCTGAAGCCCAGAAACCTGTAATTATTAAAGAGACATGTTCTCAAAACTGGTCCTACTGAGAAAAGCCTCATACATTGCTCAGGTTTATATCTGGGATCCAGGTACCTTTAATTCTCTTCCTCTGTGGATGAGCAGCTCAGCCCTAAGGCAGCATTTTCTACTTCTCTGCTTTCCTCCACCAGCTTTTGCAGTGGCTGCTTTGCCACAGTCGGGGCTGTATGAGAAACCAGAAAGGCACAGTAAAGTCCTAATACCTGAGTTTAATACCTAAACTGAGGAGCACAGGCTCAGCTCTCTACACCTCTGCTCTGGGAAGGGCTGTGCAGCTTTGGAGTATCTGGAATCTCTCCTTGCAAGCTTGAACACCTTCCAAGGTGTTTGAAGGATACAAATAAATTCTTAATACATATTTTTTATAATACTGGAACCGTCCATATTGTAAAAAGAGAAATTATTTGTAATGCTACTATGTACATTTTGAAGCCCTTTTCCACTTGCCAAGTCCTTGCAATTTTCCATGACAGAGTTTGTCCACTGAGAGGAAACTTTTCTCAACAATTTTAATTTAAGACTTTATAATTATTTGAAGAGCTCATTGGGTGTTGGTTTGGTTTTTTTTTTCATAAAATGATGAAAACAATCTCCTTCCCTCTCACCCTACTAATCAGAAACTGTAAATAAGTGATCTTTAACAGCAATATAATTTCTTTCCCTGCAGAACAAGGCTGATTAATGCCACTCTATGGGAGATTTGAATGGTGTGAGAAATCCCATTAGTGAGTTAATTTCAGCCAAAGTAGTGACAAACACAGGCACTGAGATCTTGTCAGGGGATGTAGATTTTTTTTGGACTTGACCATAGCTAATTAATGGTGGTATCATCTGGGCCTCTCTAACTGGGGAGGCAGAAGGGAAAGAGCAGAGAGAAATAGAGAGGTGAGGACGCTCAGCAAGTCAGGATCAGGTTTAGAAAACTGACTTCACTTTCCATTTTGGTACCTGGACCTCAGGGGTCTGTACCTGCCTCTTCCTTTCGGAGGACAAGTTGGCAGGGAGGGTTGTTACTATATAAACTCCACAGACAGCCTGCCAGAGCTCAAGAACTGTTTGGACAACACTCACAGGGACATGGTGGGATTGTTGGGGATGGTCCTGTGCAGGGTCAGGAGTAGGACTCGATGGTCCTGGTCGGTCCTTTCCAACTTGGGATATTCTGTGACAAAAATCTGTGCTTCCCCCAGAATACACTAGAACTTTAGTGGTCTCCTTTGGCTTTGGTGAACCTTATTTAAAAACAATTTCAGATACACAAAGCACAGAGGAAAGACTGAGTGTCCAGCCAGCAGCTCTCTCATTCCCTTCAGCAGAGCCTTTGCAGCATTAATGGATGTTCTATACCAGGACAGAGCCCCTAACACCACTTGCAGGCAAGAAATTAATTGCTTGGCTGTTGGCTGTCTATATGTTGTTATAGGAATGTTTTTACACTTGAAGCTCCCTGAAGGCCTCTATAAGTATTCTGCTCATAAATACAATTATAGCACAGCTCTTGCTAGAAACAGCCATCTATTATGGGATATTGCAGTCTCATCACCATACCAAAGTCACTGCAAAATCCAATAGATCAAAAGCAAAGAGTTATCACCTGAGCATTCACCCTGGTGGGAAGTTCAGCTCCTGAATACTGAAGATGCAGGCATTTCTTCAAGGCTTTCCTTGAGGATTTTGCAGGTGGAACCTCCTTTTCTGGGCCTCTCTGTACAGATGAGGAAAGCAGAGGCCCTTATTTCTTGCAACCTGACTGGAAGTACCATCATCATGGGAACAAAAATTGATTCCTGGAGGAATAGTAGGCTGATTAGGTGGATCTCTTACTGTTAATAAAGCAGGCAGACACTGGCAAAGAGAGGGTCAGCTCAGCTCTTCTGGAGGCTTCTTTAATACCCAGAGTGTTAAATAGATTGATCCTGTAATAAACTTCCTACGATAACCTACCGTGACAAAATGCACTCAGGTACTCGCTGTCACCCTCTCCTGCTCTGAAGAGAAACTAAGTCTGCTGGATTCTGCAGACCTCCCTGGAAACCAGTAGCTACAAATGAAGGGATGTCTGTGGACAGCACAATCATCACCAGCTGCCATTCAGGGGCAAAACAAGGCACAGAAGCTACTTTGGGAAAGTTCCAGCCCTGCTGGGATCTGGCCAGGGACGTGACTGGCTATATCAAAGAGATCTCTGTCCTCCTGTGAAGATCTTTGCCCCAGCTCTGCCCTGGAGAGGAGGACTGGAAAGCCATGAGCAGCTCGGTTTGACCAAGAGCCTGAGGGTTAAAGCTGTCTGGGTGTGATAATCTGTGTCAGGGTCATTGCAGAGACAGATCCAAGCACCCAGCCTAGGTGAGTACAACCAATACAGATCACAGAGTCACAGGATGGGATGAGGGGATGAGTTGGGAGGGACCTTAAAGATCATCCAGTTCCACCCCCTGCCATGGGCAGGGACACCTTTCAGTAGACCTGGCTGCTCCAAGCCCCGTCCAGCCTGGCCTTGGACACTTCCAGGGATGGGGCAGCCACAGCTTCTCTGCCCAACCTGTGCCAGGGCCTGCCCACCCTCCCAGGGAAGAATTTCTTCCTAACATCTAAACTAACCCTGCCCTCTGTAAATTTAAACCCATTGTCCCTTGTCCTGTCACCATCTGTTTGTATGAAAAGTCCTTCTCCTTTTCACAAGCCCCATAAAAGTACTCTAAGGCTGCAACAAGGTCTCCCTGAGACCTCCCTGATGTCTGTCTCCCTTCCTTCTCCTCAATTCACCTCTGTTCCCTGAAAATGTTCTGTTTTCAGTAAAACTTAACTGTTCAAGAGCAGCCAAACCTCAGTTAAGACACAGTTTTCTCTGTGGGTCAGATCCAGGGCTCTGCAGCTTGATTCCTACTGACCCAGAGCTCAGGAAAAGTTTAATGCTGGCACCTCCCTGGCACAGGGGACAAGCCCCACCCTCTGAGGTGTCTGCTCAGCCTCAAGTCTACTTCTCCCTGGAGTTGCTTTGCCTCTAGGATAGGCTGTAGTTAAAGAGATTAAAGCAAACACAGTCTTCTTCACTGTTTGCTACAGCTCATTAGATAACTATTAGAAAACAGCTCATTAGAATTTATAAAATGCTGCATTGCTGGTTTTTGGAAGATTTGTTCATATAGAGCAAAACGAGAAGTTAGAGGACAATGAGGAACCATGTAACTCCCAGGTAACAATGGTTTCTTGTCATCATCCACTAGTCCCAAACTGGAAACTTTTCCAGCCCTGTCCTAAAGAGCATTGGATTGAAAACCACCTCAGAAAGAAAAGATTGCACATTTCATGTTCTGCATGTCTGCTTGAGCACCTTGGGCTCTAGAGATGCTGTAGGGAGAATGTCAGATACAAGCTGCATAGACCAGCCTAGTGAGGGGATTAATCAACCTGCCCATGACTCTGGCAGTAATAATTCTGCAGCTACTGGAACCTGAGTAATGCATGTGTTGTGGTTACCTTTGGTCCCCACAGTGACCACAGCCAAGGCTGAGCCCCATCACTTTTCCTATATTGACCAAGAAGCGTGTTTGTGCCCCTTTTCCTCTGTTCCCACCATCCTCTCCATGTCCTGCTGTGCACAGGAGGCAGTTTGAGCCTATTGCAAACAAAACAGGAACCAAACTTTCATACTTTCATACATACCCTTCTCCAGTAAAAGATAATGCTGAGTTTGGACACAGCAGAACTCCCAGAAACTGAGGTTTTGTCAGGCTGTTTGTTGCAGGGGTGGGTTGGTAGCACTAACACAGGTGCCAGGTCCCTGAGGTTTCTCCTGGCCTGGGCATGCCGAGACCACAATGTGGTGGAACACTAAGGAACCTCATCCAGCACTCCAGAGACATGTTCTCAGCTGGCCCCTGTTGTACAGGCTGGGTGTCCTTCAGGTGAGGCCTGTCCTTCTGACACAGAGACTGAGAGGGGACTTGGTCACAGGTGCCCAAACCATCCCCACCCTCCGAGCTGGCACTAGCACATCAGCAGTGGACCTTATTTTGCCAAGGGCCTACAGGGTGCTCAGTAATCTCTTTAATATTCTCCCAGGGAAGAGCAGTTTGCCAGACAGGGAAAACTCTGGTGCTGTTTGATCTGCTGCCATATAATCACAGAATCACAGAATCATAGAATATCCTGAGTTGGAAGGTCCCCACAAGGATCATCGAGTCCAACTCCTGACCCTGCACAGGACCATCCCCAAGAGTCACTCCCTGTGCCCCAGAGGATCCTCCAAACACTCTAAGGCAGCCTTGGGGCTGTGCCCACTGCCCTGGGGAGCCTGGTCAGTGCCCACCACCCTCTGGGGGAAGAACCTTTCCCTGAGATCCAGCCTAACTTTGCCCCGACACAGCTCCAGCGGTTCCCTGGGTCCTGTCACTGAGGGCAGAGACCGGTGCTGGCCTTCAGAAGGAGCTGCAGACCCTGGTGAGGTCTCCTCTTTTTCTGGGCATATTTGGCAGATGTGCGTCTGGAGTTCCAGTCCCTGAGAACAGTCCCCACAGCCAGTTCTGACCATACTACCTAAACCAATTCAGATTGCACAGGCAGTGCAGGATTAATTTCCTGGAAGAAGCAGTCTGGTGCCAGTGTACCCCCAAAAACCACAGAGCACATTGGGATCCCCCCCAGCAACCACTGTCACACCGGGGGGGTCACTGCTGGCAGGGGTGTCCTGCTCCTCTCCAGGGATAATGTAATGGCTCATGGCACCTGATGGCTTCTGCTCTTCCCCACACATCGGATGTTGTTCTACCTCTTCGTGGTTTCATTTTGTGGTTTGCAACTTCCTCAGAACCACTTAATTGATTTATAACCCAATAATCTATCCCTTCGTTAGCCGCAGTGTACAGTCATTTATCATTCCCTGCACAGTAGCTGATTCCAAGCCCATTAGTACATGACCTGAAATAGTTATGGGCCTGGAGAACCAAACAATCCAACCTGGCTGAAGGGCATCAGCTCTGAGGATACACCAGGGTTTGTGCCATCAGTCCTACACACCAGGCACAGCCAAAGTCTACAGGCAGCACTTTTGCAAGGCCTGTGTTCCAAGCATGTGGAGCTCAGCTGCAACAAGGAGTCAGGGCATGGGGAATTGCTTTCCAGAGCTTTCTCCCCAAAGCCAGTTCTTGCAGTCCTTAAAAAGGGCAGATTGCTCAGACTCCCAAGTACATCAAGAGGGTCTAGTTGCCATCATTTGGGCATCCATCCATTATTTTCACTGAGCAACTAATATTTGAAACACAGTCATAGAACCATAAAACCAAAGAACATCCTGAGCTGAAAGGAACACACAGGGATCATTTAGTCCAACTCCTGGCTCTGCACAGTCTTTCTAGGTAGGCAGCAAAAATCAGCCACATCTCTAAATAAAGTCCCAAAAATCTTTCCAAAACCCTACTGAAGGGTTCAGGGGTCATTATGGTTGCAGGGAATGTCACTGAGTCTTGCAGAGTTGTGACCTGTCCCAAGGTCTTTCAGGATTTGGAAGTCAACCTTGAGACACAGGGAGCTGTAGGGGCACAAGTTCAGAGCCAGGACCAGGAATCCCGAGCTGTAAGGGATGTGGGGTCAAGTGGGGCTGTTTTTCAGGGACAGGCAAACCAAGAGTGACAATGTGGCAGTCTCAAAGTAAGCAAGAGGAGTAGATGCAGTGATGGTAACCAGGGCCAACAGCCCAGAGAGCTCGACAAGTCCATGGTGATAAGGGATGTCCAAAGGCAAGTCAGCAAGTACAGGGAAGACAAAGCAACCTATAACCCAGCTCAAACAGAGGCCAAAGACTCACCTTTGAGCTTAATGTACCTTGTGATCCAAGCTCTAAAGGAAATGGGTCAGACCAATCACAGGCTGTAGTTGTGCCAGGCTGGGCTGGAAAGAGCAGACGTGGCTCCTGGATGTGCTGGAGCTCCCGGGATGCAGAGTCCTCAAGCTTGCCCTCCACACCTGCAGCCTACTCAGCCTGCTCTCATGGCTGAGCCGCAGGTATTAGCCCAGCTCTGTGTTTATTCATTATTCAGTCCTTCCTTCCTTGCAGGAGGAGACAGAGAGCCTTTCATGATGAATACTGTGGCTGTTAAAAATAATTTACTACAGCTAAAAATGCAAGCGCTGACTCTTCCATCCCTGATGAGGTGTAAACTGGAGTCACTTCAGTGCAGTCTGCAGTGATACACACAGAGAAAGAGAGGAGACTAGAGCCCAAGTAAACCCTTCTGACACGTGATCACCTATGTCATCGTCAAAAGGTGCACAGCTACATCCCAAAGCACAAGCTCAGCAGTCCTGTGTCTGCATCTCATGCTCTCCAGGCTCAGAGCAGACTAACTTGGGCAGTGCTGGGATGGGACTCGCACCACTGGGACACAGCTGCTCATGCTGGCAGAGCAGGATCTCACTGGGCTTTAACAGAACCTGGCTTTGCTGGCAGAAGACAGACCCACCTAACAACAGCCACAGAGAGCCTCCAGCACAATGGAGGTGTTCAGCATCCTCCAGCCACACCAGTGATTCCTGAAAAGCTCCTCTGCCATTGCCACTCTCTGGCTCCCACAGCGTGTTATCAGAGAGTTCTCACCTTCATAACTCGAGATGTGGAAGTCCCTAATGCCAAGGCTGTAAGGGCACAAAGGAAGGAACTGACTCCCATCTCCTGCTGGTTTGTCTGGAGCACAGCCCAGCCACCACTGGAGCAGCGGGGATGCCCTGGAGAGGATAAGGTCTTGCTTGCCTCTGAGGAAGATCCTATCCCACACTCTCCCTCTGGGCAGAAAGCCAGAGACAAAGTGTTCATAATCATCCAAATGAGGAATCACCACATCACTCAGGAAAGAACCACGTGAATGGGCTGAGGCTGATTTCTGCTCCTGGAGGCAGAAATTCACTGAGGTCGTTTACAGGAGTAATGAGATGATCTCCTCTATCCATGGTGTACGAAGCTCGGGCTGGATCCAGGAATCCAGGTGATCTTCCTAAGAAATGAGCAGTGCTTCAGAAGAGGTCTGAGAGAGGGAGGGAAGACAGGCAAGAGATAAGGGACAGCTCAGGTGGAGTGCTGTGTTAGCTGTGCTAGGATTAAAAAAAAACCAGCTCAGAGTAGTCTTGGTATCAAGGTTCAATTCAAATTCTCCTAGTTTTATTTCTGGACTGTTTTGGGGAGTCAGGATCCCTGACGATGCCGCTCTGAATAGTACACTCTCATGTAAGAGAAAGTAGTCTTCCCTCCTGTCAATTCTTTGGCTCACAGAGAAGAGAATGTCTGCCACAGGTAGCCTTTCTGCAGCTCAGCCCCAGCCCAAAACAGCTCCATGAGGGTTTGTGAGCTGGGCAGCAAATACTTCCCTGCTCAGGATCCCAGAGCCTTTCGTGTAGTCCAGGTTCCCTGTTTGGATTCACTGCCTCCACAGGCACACAGAATTCCTCAACCCTGTGCAGGCAAAAACATCAAGCAAAGAAAATATCAATGTAGAATGAGTTCTGCCAAGTCCCACGTGTGCTCCTCCTGGCCCTGTCGAGATGCTCAACCTTCTTACTTGGAGTCATGCCATGGGACACAGTCCTCCAGTGGAGTCCTGGGCAGAGCCCACAGGAAGGACCGTGGCTTTGCCAGCCCCTCCCTGAGTGGGCAGGAAGAGCTGAGGGAGGATGCAAGCTTCCAGAAACTGAGATTTCAGACAGTTCATGGAACAACCTGCAGAGGACAAGGGTGGGAGCCAAGAAGGGCAGGGAATTCCTTCAGCTGCAGTACAGTAGAGGTGAGCAGCTCCCTTCAGACACGACAGCAGCCCCTCCTCCATCCAGCCAGTTTTTTCTGCATCCCCAAGGCATTCACACTGTCCCAGAGATGGTGACTGACGTAACAGAGTGCTGCTGAAACTGGTACAGAGGAAGAATCCTCATCATGTCTGAGAGTTATCCATGAACAGCCAGGGAAAACCAAGAATATTGTAAAAGAGCCACACCAAGGGGAGTGAGACTGACACAGGCAGAGTGTAACCCAACCACAAGGTCTTGAGGGGAAGCCATATGAGGAACAGCTGAGGTAATTTGGTTTGTTCAGCTGGAGAAGAGCAGACTGAGGTCAAACCTCATTGGGGTCTGCAGCTTCTCGCAAGGGCAGCTCCAATCTCTCTTCTCTGTAATGAGTGACAGAACTCAAGGGAATGGCTGGAGTTGTGTCAGGGGAAGTTTAGGTTGGATATCAGGAAAAGATTCTTCCCCCAGAAGGTGGTCGGGCACTGAACAGGCTCCCCAGGTGTTGTTATACAGACAACACACACAAAAGGTAATAAATATTCCTCCATCATCCAACACCAGGTCTCTGTTAAAAAACATCCTGTTATAATGAACTGTGTCAGCAAAGCCCTACAAAAAAACATCCTGCTTCTGAAGATTCTCACAAAAACAAAACTTCTCAGTCCTACAAACAAACATCCTGCCAGAAAATCCTGTCGTTGTATAGGATATCTTATCATTTTGAACATCTGAACACGGCTACATGCCAAGAAACCATGCACAATCCTCTTTTGAATGCTATAAAAACTGAAGACAAATTCTGGGGAGTCAGGAGCAAGGAAGGGAGAAAAGAGACCGGGTACTTCAGCTGGAAATCGCTCCCCAACCTCTCCTCACCTCTTCTCTTCGCCACCGCATGCTGCCTGACTGCCAGTGGGGACCGAGACTGTGCCAGCCTGGAGAGAACTGAGACGTGAGTCTGCCTTATCCCTCTAACTTTTCATATTCCTGAGGGCCACGAAGGCCAAGAAGGGCCAGCTCTGCACAGATCGCCGCAGCATCCAGGCAGCGTGGCTAGGCTGGGACAGCGGAGCCCAAGCACCCTGGCTGCATTCCAGAGAGCTCAGACCCTGCTGCTGAGAGAGAACATCGGAGAGAACAAGAGACAGAAAAAAAAAGCCGTGAAACCGGCCCTTCCCCCCCCACACACACACACATACACTGATATTCTGGCAAAAAGGTTAGTTTGTGGTGGTATTCTTTCTCTCTGCTTCTAAAAATTAATCTTGGCATTTTTCCAGTCTTTCTGTCTTCTCTCTCTCTCTGCATCTCTTAGCAATTAATTAATAAAAAATCAGTTTTTGAAATAAACTGATAACTTGGTTTGAGTTTTAATTTTTTGGGGAAAATATTCGAATCTGAAGTTCTTTCTGCAATATTTAAGCAGATTGTAACACCAGGGCAGTGGGCACAGCCCCAAGGCTGCCAGAGCTCCAGGAGTGTTTGGACAACATTCTCAGGCACATGGTGGGAATGTTGGGGTGTCTGTGCAGGGCCAGGAGTTGAACTCAATGATTCTTGGGGGTCCTTTCCAGCTCAAGATATTCTGTGATTCTAAGGTATAGTCTCTCTGCTTTGTTCTCTGGGTATAGAGAGACCACAAGGCACCTGAAGCTGAGACCTTTGAGGTTCTCCAGGAGATGTCTCTACAGGTACCCCCTACGGATGTTCAATCTTTCGATGCAGTTCTTGTCCTTCAGACCCACTCTGTCTCCAGGGGTTGCACAGCTCATGACAAAGCCATCAACTCAAAACTGACCCCATCAGAAACAAGCTAAAGTCCTTTTCAGGATATTTTTGGAATGGGTCAGGATGGGGGAATTCGATCAATTCAATCCCTAATGCTGAGACTCATATCTCCTCTGTGGGAAATGCCGGGGGAAGTCATGGACCATCACATCTGCAAAGACCTCCTCGCCCTGGGAAGGCTGTGGCACATGTGTCTCTCTGCAGCCATCCCCCATCCCACTGGTGACAAACATCTGGATTATGTGCAGGTTGAATCCTAGACACACGACTGATTTCTTGCAGAGATTTTTTGAACTTTGATCACAAGTTTCAGCACCAGCCACCAAGGCTGGGCAGCCCTGCTTTTTCTGGAACAGTCATGTTCCACGCTGCTGATAACTGGTGAATAGCTGGAACAGAACTGGCAACATGAAGGCACAGAATCATGGAATTGTTAAAACTGGAAAAGCCCTCTAAGACCATCAAGTCCAACCACTAAGCCAGCACTGTCAACTAAGCCATGTTCCCAAGCAACACATCCACTCAGCTTGTGAACACCTCCAGGGATGGGGATTCCACCGCTTCCCAGGGTGGCCCCTTCCAATGCTTGACCAGCCTTTCAGTGAAGAAATTTTCCCTGATATCCAGCCTGTCCCTCCCCTGGCACAGCCTGAGGACATTCCCTCTCCTCCTGCCCCTGTTCCCTGGGAGCAGATCCCGATCCTGTCCCCCCCACCTCCCCCCAGTTCCCCCTTCCTGTCAGGGAGGTGCAGAGCCAGAAGGTCCCCCCTGAGCCTCCTTTTCTCCAGGCTGAGCCCCCCCAGCTCCCTCAGACCCTCCTGCTGCTCCAGCCCCTTTCCCAGCTCTGTTCCCTTCTCTGGACACACTCCAGCCCCTCAGTGTCATGAGGGGCTCAAAACTGACCCCAGGATTTGAGGTGTAGCCTCAAAATCATATTGCAAATTGCTTCACTGCCCAAGCTATGACCATGTGTGTGTGAACCAGGGCTCCAACACCTCCCTGCTGCAGCTGCCACCCAGCACATGGGTCAGATCAGATCAGATCACAGTCTGAGTTGCAAGGGACCTACAATGATCACTGACACAGCCCTTCAGCACCCCAGAAATGCTCCGTTCTGTCAAGATCCCCAAACTGCTTCCAGGCATGGAGAGGTAATTGCACACAAAGTGCTGGGGCAAGACAGTGGCTGGTGGATCACAGATAGATTTCATTTGCCTCTGCACTCACAGCCATTACCAGCTGTCCTGGGGAATTTGCAGATCCCCTCCCCTGCCACCTCTGCCCACCCTTCCAGCACCAGCCTTTCTCCACCTCACCACCATGGCATTCTCGCTTCATGAGCTGTAAAACTATTCAGTGTTAGAAAAGAGAACCGAACCAAACCAAAGAAACCCAGCTCTCTCCCCAAGTTGTTCTGGAGCTTTAGTTATGAGTTGTAGCAGGTGAGTGACAATTAGCCCACCTTCAGTCACACTAAAGACAATGCAAATTAACACTTTATTGGTTGTTAAAACCAACTCCTACTGCCCACAACAGAGCAGCATAATGTAATTCTGTGTGATCCCAAAGATTCTCGTACCTTGGGGTCCTCCCTCACTCTCTCTCCTGGCTGGGTTATCTCTGACCAGTGGAGCTCAGCCAGGCACCTGAGGGACCTTCCTGCAGCACAGGAATTGCGTGGGTGACTCTTGTGGAACCTCTCTTCTGTCCACAGGATCTTTGTCAGACATAATCTCTGCTTTCCTACAAAGCACCTGAAGTGGTAGTGTCATTTCAGAGATAAAATACTCTTCCCTTCAGGTGTGTTGGGTCAGAGCCAACCAACTCGTTCCTGGAGAAAGCACGGTGGTGCAAAGACAAGGTGTGCTTGAAGCTGACAGGTTGTCTGCTGAGTCCCTCAGTGCCAAACCCACCCAGGGCAGGGAGATGGAAGACACTAAACCCCTTTTGGAAAATGTTACCGCAAAAGTAGAAGTGGAGCTGAAAGCCTGGGAAACAACAGGCAACCACGGTGTGGAGAAGCTCTAATGAACAGAGCAGTGTCACATCTGACCCAGACCTCAGCTGCCCCACCACGTCCTGCAAACAGCCTGGTTTACAAGGACCTGAGCAGAACTGGTCACTGACAGGCACCCCTTGGCCAGGGCACAACTCAGGGCTGCACCTTTCCTGTCTCCCTGAGCTGAGTGAGGCTGCTGTCCAGGCAGAGCAGTCTGTTCTGAGGAAGATGTTCTTCCACATAACTACATTCTTCCTGGCTCTGCTTAGAAGTTTGGAAACAAAGCCTCAGGTACAGACTGAGGACAAGGGATGGGTGACCAGCCCATCAGGACCAAGAGCTGTCATGGTGCAACCTCAGATCAGGTGGCAAATCTGCACCAAGAAAAATCTTGGAATGTGCAAGACTAAACAGCCAGACATCAACCTCTTCATGGGCAGGGCAGAAGAGACCAAAACCTGCAGATGCTGTTCCCAGTGCTCACTGCCTGCATTGCCTGTACAGCTGAGACCTTGCTGGGATGGACTGGGCAGCAGGACCGTCTGGGCTTTGGTGGCAGCTGAGAGCTCAAGTACTGTATCTTAGCACCTCAGAATTGGCTACATGACACCCAGCTCTGCCAAACTCTTCTGTAGGCACCAGATCTTTTAATTAGCAGCTTCTCCTAGTTAATTACTTTTGGGAAAAGCTCCAGGCTCTGAATGAAAGCAGAATTTTCCTGGGAGAATGAGTCAACTCTCCTTCCCAGCAATCATAGTAGCAGCAAAGCTTAGGGCACATTGCCTCTGTGGGACCCAAAGCACTCAGCAGAGGGCAGGGGCTGAAAGTCACCTCCATCCTGGGGAAGGAAAACTGAGGCCCACAGACCTGCTGTGTCTGTCTTGCTCAACAAGGTTGTAGTGGCTGTGATCACTGGAGCAGCCTCCTGCCACACATGTAGAGCATCCCTATCACATTCACAAAGATGTGACTGGTGCTGAGATGCTGTGTGAGGCAAAAGATTTCCTGGCACTCATGGAGACACGTAGAATCATGTAATTACAGAATGCCTGGGGTTGAAAAGGACATTAAAGACCATCCTGTTCCACTCCCTGCCATGGGCAGGGGCGCCTTCCATTAGCCCAGGTCGCTCCAAGCCTCATCCAATCTGGCCTTGAACACTTCCAGGGATGGGGTAGCCACAGCTTCCCTGCCCAGCCTGGGCCAGGGTCTCCTCACTTTCACAGGGAAGAATTTCACAATATCCCATCTAAATCTACCCTTCTCCAACTTAAGGCCATTCCTCCTTGTCCAATCCCTCCAGGCCCCAGTGCAAAGTCTCTCTCCAGCCTTCCTGTAGGTCCCAGCTGGGCTCTGATGCAAGATCCAAATCAGCACAAAGCAAATCAGCAAAGACAAGAGATAGGAAGAGTGACAAACTAAGCAGACAAGCTCAAACACTCAGTAGATAAATGCAACATCAAAGATCAGAGATCTGAAGGCTGATGGGCCTTTGAGAGGACAACTCAAACATCATCTTACCCATGTTCAACCAGAACTGTGGAACTGATAAGAAAGGGGGAACAAGGTTACCATGGATCACACTGGAAAGAAAATATTAATATCAAATGGTTGAAAAGACTTGCAGGAATGTGCAAAACTTATGGGATGTTTAGGGAAACCCCAAACTTGGAGAAAGAATCATAGAATCATTAAGGTTAGAAAATACCTGCAAAATCATCAAGTCCAACCTTTGACCAAATCCCACCAGGCCCACTAAACCATACTGTGAAGTGGTATATCCACTCATTCTTGACCACTTCCAGGGATGGTGCCCCCACCACTAGCCTGGCCAGCCTGTGCCACTGCCTGACCACTCTTCCAGTAAAGAAATTTTTTCTATTACCCAACAGTCCTCGAAGGGAGGGAACAAAATAGATCTGAAAGGAACAAGTGTGGAAAAAATAGAGTGGAGGGGGGGGAAAGGGGACAAGCTGCTGGTCAGTAGGTTTCCCTGACCAAGCCCTGCACCTGCATGAGTGTGATCTCTGCTGTGTGTGTGCAAAACTTCAGATCAGACCAGCAAACATCAGGCCAGAGAAGCTGGCAAGTGGGATGGGAGGTCTGAGTGCCCAGAAGGCAGAGAGAGGCTGCAGGTCTGAGGGACAAGTTGGCTGTCCATGTACAGAGTGTGAGATACTTGCCCAGCACTGCTGCTGGCTGGGCTGGGACACAGGAACAGAGCAGCCTAGCTCAGGCAGATGGGATCTGGAAGAATTCCTTGGGCTCCAAAGCCTCCCCAGATTCAGGTTCCTTCATGATGTCTGCAGCAGTTTGCATCAAGGGTCAAGGCCAGGTTGGACTCAGCTTGGAGCAATCTGGTCCAGTGGAAGGTGTCCCTGTCCATGGCACGAGGTGGAATGTGATGGACTTTAAGGTCCCTCCCAAGCCAAACCATTCAATGATTTGATGACTCTTTCTGGTCACAGCCACACTCCTCTTGTACATCCTGACCCTCGGGCAGTGATGATCCCCCCTTTTCCTGGCAGCTAACCCCATGCTTGGCTGCTTTAATACAGAGTGAAGTCCTGGAGTATGTCAGGGTGGGGAGGTCTGGCAGGGCCTCTGCACTCAGCCTCATGGAGGTCAGTCACTGCCTCTATTCCATGGCTTGGGCTGGATCCCTTTCTCTTTCCCAGTACATGGGGTATATGCAGAGCCTTCCTTTTGGTTTGTAGATGGCTGCACATCCAAGTAGTTACAGATCAGGGCTTGGCCTGTGAGTGGTTTAACACTATTTTCTGGGAACACAAGACATATATGTCCCCAGTTTCATGGGCTACTTCATGCCTAATAGGAATTGCCTCCCCACAGGTGACACCTCATGGGTACCTGATATGTGTGGGTTGGGAGGACAAGTTATAAGGTGCTGTGAATATGCAGGCACTCACTACAAGCAGCAGATCACCCCAATATTTGTTCAGCAATGACTGAAAGTCACTCAGGGAGCCACAGGGACGGAGCAGTACCTGCCTCTCCAGGTCCCTGCATGCCTGGTGCCAACAGGTCACAGTCATCATGATTTCCTGCTTCTGCCAAGCCCCTGCATGAAGCAGTTCAGCAATATTGAATTCTTCTTGGAACTTATCCTCAAGCTGCCTTAATCAACTGCTGTGTTAATTGCCCTGTGAATTGAACGGCCCCTCTCTAAGATCTTGTTCATTAATGAGCACAAGTTTGTAGATGTTGTTTATATTCATATAATCAGAAAGCCATCAGGAGGTTTGTGGCTGAATGCTTACAAGGCTCTGGAATAGCAAGGGCCCGATTCCAGTGATTCTACACTTTCCTATGCCCATTCCTGCCTGTGGACTCAGGCAGAATCATGGAATCACAGGATCATTAATTATGACCTAATTTGACCTTAAGGTCAGAAAAGACCTCAAAGATCATCAAGTCCAACCTTTGATGAAATACCCCCAGGCCCACTAAACCATAATGCAAAGTGCCACATCTGCTCAATGTTTGAACTGTTTGAGGGATGGAGACATGCTGGGCAGCTGTGCCAGGGTCTGACCACTCTTTCAGTGAAAAATTTTTCCTGATGTCCAGCCTGAACCTTCCCTGGCACAACGTGAGGCTGTTTCTCCTTGTCCTGTCACTTGTTCCCCAGGAGCAGAGCCCGACCCCCATCTGGCTCCACCCTCTGTCAGGTCATCAGTGGTGTAGGATGACCTTGGTTGTGTCTACAGGTGAATATCCCAGCACCCATTCTTCCCAGAGCTGTGTTTCCATGTTCCCACATTCCATTGCCGGAGCTGTAGCTGTTGTGGAGGATTTCCAGGTCTGTAGATCTGTCTGTGTATTGCTGGACAAAGACCCCACCACCTTTACAGGGCTAAAATCCAAGTCAGCACTCATCTCCTGTGAGATAATCAAGCTTGTTTAATTTATGCAAAAATCCCGAGAAGTGAAATGCAGATGTGGGGAAAATTGTGGGAAAGCATGCAGTGCACGGGCTTGGACTGGGAGATGTGCATTTTGGAAGAGTAAGGAAGAAAAAGCAGCATTGGAACAGGGGGTGCAAGCTGTTACCTCTTCTGGAATGGCCCTCACTCTGTGAGATGCCCATAATCAAAAAAAGAAGGACTTTGAGGATTTTTTTGGTGGTCTTGATCCCCCTCTTTTGGTCTTGCCCACTCCTTGACCCCACTTCTGTCCTTTCACTCTGTGTTGCATGGTCACCAAGGACCTGAAGAGGAAAATTGTCTCCAGAAAGCTGCTGCCCCACCTTGGTAGAGCCCCTTTTCAGGCACCTCCTGTTCTGCCCTGCCCACTTGAGTGACCATCAGTGTTTGAGGCACAACAAAGCTTTAACTCCTCACTGCCCAGGCTCCTACACACAGCCATCTGGTTTTACATCAGCTACCTGGGGCAAGACCCAACAGATTCTCTGATTTGCTTCCATAGGTGAATAGCTCCACGCCAGATATTACCAACATTCTGCTCTCCTACTGTTGGTGGACAAGACTTGCAGGACTGGGCTGCTCACTGTGCCTGTAGGCCTTTGCAATTAGTGCAAATTGATAGGCAGAGCAGCCAATGCACATATTCCTCATCTCCTTCGTCCCTGCCACACATCAGAAGCCTGAAATTTGGGCAGGGATGTTTCTCGCATCATAAATGCACATTAACAGAAAGTGCAAATAGCCATCTAATAAACAGAGGCAGATCAGCTCAGGGATGCAATGAGATCTGGCATAAGGAACACAAATAATCACCCTGGAACAGAATGAGCATCACTAACTGTGCACCACGTCCGGATGTAGGGCCAGTTGGGGACCCTGCCCGGCCTTGCTGCTTTACAGTCAGGCACAGATAGAAAGGGACAGGCATTTTAAAAATTATTTCCTGGCAAACTTCCATTAAACAGACCCTCATATTGCTGTAGAAGGTCCTTGGGATCCCTATTAGCAATCCCACACTCGGCTCACAGAGCTCCCTCTCCCATCAAGGTGCAAAACTGGAAAGGCTGACAGTTGGAATGGTTGTGGAGGTCTTTTCCAAACCTAATGATTCTGTGATTCTGAGGTTGTTGCTCTCATAGCTACAGAACAAGTTGGGGATAAGGCGTTCAATAACAATCTTGAGAGATGCTATCAGACACCCCAACTGTGGAATGCAAAATCACCTGCTTTGAAAGAGAGGTTGGACCTTTAAAACTCCTGAAACCACCCCCAGAGGGCAAAGCTTGCTTTTAAAAGGGTGAAAAATATTTAGCTTTCTCTCTTTGTGGATTCCTTGCTCCTGTGAGTAATACAATCTTTCTGCCAGCTCTCCCACATCAAAGGGCAATAAGGTGAGCTCATTCCAGCTGAAAAACCTCTCAAGAGCAGCAATGTCCAAATGCGCAGCACCTTTATTCCAGTCAATCTGCAGTCTTGAGCAAACAATGGAAAAGGCTGCACCATGGAAGAAGTAGAGGAATCCACAATGCTTGTCTCACCAGTATCTGATATCGTAGGTAGGAAACAGATGAGAAGCAGCTGTCAGTCCCACCAGATCCTTCCCATTCATTGGGAATACTTGTTAGAAGCCAGAGGTAGAGCAAGGACCCGCATGCCCATGCTGTGGGTCCCTTTCCAAAGCTAAAGAGTCTCTTACAAGCACATCTAACCTTGCTCGAAGCATATCTGGAAGCTGGGAGGTGCTCTTGCTGCAGCTGAAGGCAAAGGCAGAGGGCCTGTGATAAGGCTCCATGGGTTGGCAACCCCGACTTTGGCTGCAGAAAATCCCAAGTAATATTAACCACATGCAACGTGTGTGGCTTCAAACTGACCTTTCTTCATCCTGAGTGCTTTCAAAAACTGTCAAGCAGAGGAAAGCTCTGATCCTGCTCCTTTCCTCTGGAGAAGGTTAGGATGAGCATTGCCATTTCAGCAACCTAAAACCATCAGTTTGAACCTATACAGAACACAAGCAGTGCCAAGTCATGGCCCAGGCTCTGAATGGAGAAAGGTTAGATATAAACCCATGTCAAAGGCAGCTTTTCCAGAAGAGAAAATAAAATGCTTGAAGACATCTCTGTTTGATTTAATTTGTTGACGTCTGAGTCTCTGAGCTTTGGGTGGTGGTGGGATAGTCAGGGCTTTGGCCCATGCTCAACCTCCAGCTCTCCAAGATATTTCTGTCAGGCTTCACAAGGCCAGACTAAAACCAGCTGTGAAAAGCAATTGGGAGAAGTGAGTCTTAAGGGTATGAAAATTCAGCTTTACCAGGAGTTTCTAAGGTCTGAGATGAAAACGTATCCCAGCAAGTGGAGACCATGTGGTTGCTGACCTTTTCCTATTTCTGTGCCATTGCCCAGTGCCAGCAGAAAGCCACCCATTATTGCTCTCTACAACCTTAATGTTCTCAACCCATCAGGAGATTGGAGTAAGGTGAGTATCAGTCTCTTCTCCCACATAACAAGTGACATGACTGAAAACAATTGCCTCAAGTTGTGTCAGATTGGTTATTAAGGAATTATGAGGTCCAGGTTGGATGTTAGGGAAAATTTCTTCAGAGAAAGTGTGGTCAGGCATTGGGACAGGCTGCCCAGGGCAGTGGTGGAGTCACCACCCCTGGAAGTGTCCAAAAGGCATTTGGATGTGGCACTTGAGGACATGGTTTAGTGGTGAACATGGTGGTGGTTCTGGATTGATGGTTGGACTCAATGATCTTAAAGGTCTTTCCCAACCCAAACAATTCTATGATTCCATGTGGAAACTAATGTCACCTGCACATCCACCTGTGCCCCAGCATGAATGGTGTGGTGTCTGAGCTGATCAAGCCCAACTGATTGCATTCTTCTGTCCTTTTTGCCTTTTGCCCTGGCAATCTGAAAGAATCAAGGAGTTCCAGTGTGTGGATAGTGATGATTGGGTCTGCAGAGCCACCTTCAGCAGGGGGTGACTTGCATGGGAGAACCATACCTGAGTGGAAATGCAAACTGTTATCTGGTTCTGTGTTTCACACGGAAGAGCAGTGCCAACCCAGCACCAGTGTCTCCTGGCTGGGAAATGGGGTTCTGTGGTCCCTTTCCTGTGAGTGCAGGATCACAGCATCTTCTCATGGCCCTGATTTAAGGAAGTGTTTGAAAACAATCAGGATTTCCCCAAAACTTATAAATTTTAATTATTTCAGTGGGACTTCACAGGGCTGTGCAGGGAAGGACCCTCCTCTACTGTGTTTCCCACTTCTGTGTTGTAGGAATGGTTTTGCTGTCAGGTTCTTGGCACATTGAGATTTGGTCCATGCCCTGGCACGAGGACCAAATGGTGAGTCTGGATCCATCCAGCACCGGCTGTGGTACCATTGAAGGCTTCCAACTTGTATAGATCTGCAGGAAGAAGTGAAAACAATCTGCTTCCCAAACTTCATAATTTCTGAGTGCTTAATGACCAGAGAGCTCTGGAGCAGAAGTGTTCATCCCTCCTCAGTCCTCTCCTCACATCCTTGCTCCCAGGCTTCCTGATGGGGCCTGAGTCCGACAGAAACGGCCACACACTGACTCTTGCCAAGTACTTGGCTGCCTTCCTATGGCAACAAGTTCCCCCATGCAGTGTATTCACCAGGAGATGATGTGTCCCCTTTGTTCTGAACCGCCATGTTTCTAAACCATTGCCTGCAAACTATGATTTATTATGCTGCTTTTCATTTCCTGTAGCAGCTATGGGACTTGGCCGATCTTATTGAGCCTCCAGTTGTTGTGAGCTTTTTGTGGACAGAAACACCTGCATGGCCACCCTAAAACTTGTTTTCCATAAGGTGGCAGCCAGACCTCTTTTAGACCAGATGGTGTATGGATCAAGACCATTTGGGAGCAGCTTCAGGGATGCCAGGAGGCTGGGTTTACCTGAAGAGATTTCCCTTTTTCCCCTACCACACCCTATAAGAAGATGCTGACTTCTTCCTCCATGGGGACAGAGAAGATCAGGGTCCAGACACCTCTCACAGGGCTGCAGCACATCTGTCATGAGCTAGTGACCATCTCTGTTGTGAGCTATCTAAAATTTTAAAATCAAACCCTTAGGTTCAGCTGAAGAATCTCACCCTAGGACTCCTGCCTCAAACAAGTTACAGTGGTTCTTGTAGAAAAAGCCACCTGATTGCTACTTGAGTGGTGAAAAACCTTCATGGCTTCCAGCACTTCTCTGCCACCTGCTACAAGTGTCTTCCCTATTTCCAGTTCAAGTCTTTTGTCTCTGGCTGTCACATTAAAGAGCTGCCCAAATCAGAAATGTTTTTCCTGTGATCTTGTTGCCTTCCCTGTGATGAGTTAAGCAGTGAGATCTCAATTCGTCTCAGCAAAAACACTGATCTTGCACCCCAGGATTCTTTATTCAGTGCAGCGTCGTCTTCCAGGTCTTGCTCAGGAACCGTAGCTCATCTCAGCAGAAGGACATCATTAAATCAGGGCACTTCTCCAAGTGAAGGCTTGTGCTCACTGGCTACCACTTCTGGGCCGCAGGAGATTAGCGAGGGAGCATTTTGAAACCGTGGAAAAAATCTGCATCTTAAAGACATTATTTAAATTCAGTTCAGTCCAACCAGCCCTAATGATGTTACCCACAATATATCTTAATTTGATGTTGGTAATAAAGTTCACTGTAGCTGGAGCACTATCATACCAATGTACTAACATACAAATGAATGTTATCCATGTCATTTAGTACTCCTGGCTGTTAAGGTGTCACTTTAGCCATATATTTAATAAATAAGTCCTTTTATGACTATAATACTGATGAGTATTCAACTAATTTCCATGTATGTTGCATTCTATATGTTGCTAGAGATTTTACCAAGGCCGTCACCAATAGCAACTGAGATAAGGAAATAATAAATTCAGGAGGCATTCAGAAACATCTGTAATGTAGGATCACTTTATAACAATACAGGAGACATTAATCACGTTGGTGACTAATGGGAGAACTTGATGCGATCAGTTTGAATCCCCTCTGACAGGAAAAGGAACCTCTTACTGCTCAGCCCCAGATCTCCTCTCAAACTGGAGTAAAACTCGCCTGGAAACTTTTGCCAGGTTCACGATCCCAGCCTATTTTTATCTCTGCAGCCTGTGCAGCCTTCGCTCTGATCATGGAGCACTGCAGCAATAGGAGGGAGGGCTTCGAAGACATCTGGAGTCAGAAAAGGTGCCAGAGAGCTACATCTTCTGGTGTGTTCCAGCAACTGAGCGGAGCTGCCGCGGGAGGGTTCCTTTTCCCCAGGGGAGATCCCGGGCTGGAGCTGAGACTTTGCTGATTAGAACTCCCTGTGCCGCGGGCGCCGGCTGGGTTGCGCTTCCACTCCCCTCCCCTCCTGCGCTCGGCGAAGTGGTGTACTGGACTTCAATTGCTGCCCCGCTCTCGCAGGGGCTGCTGTGAGGCTTCAGGAGCTGCCCTGCAAGCCGCAGGTGATCCCCGGGAGGGGAGGGGAGGGCTCAGACTCAGCCGTAATGAGCGCTCCTCGGCTTCAAAGCAGCACCGCGCGTGTCTCCCCTCGGGGCTGTGTTCGGGGGGTCAATTCCTCTGCCACGTTGGTGATTCATTACCATGTGCAGGGCACGCTCGGTGCCCCCTGGATGTGCTGCCACGTGTGTGCGAGGCAGGTGTGAGCAGTGACTGTCACCGCGATGCAGGTCAGGCTGGGCTGGCCGTGCAGCAGCTCCATATCCCGGCTCACACAGACACCCACACCTCGGCTGGGCAACCCTGGGTGGATCACTGGTACTGCCTTCTCGTGGCAATCAATCATACCAACCCTCTTCCCTCCAGCAGGGAACACAAAGCTGCTCGGCACAATTTTGGGGTGAGAACCATAATATCCTGAGCAGGAAGGGACCACAAGGATCATCCAGTCCAACTCCTGGCCCTGCACAGACACCCCAACATTCCCATCCTGTCCCTGAGCGTTGTCCAAACACTCCTGGAGCTCTGGCAGCCTTGGGACCATGCCCATTGCCCTGGGGAGCCTGGGCAGTGCCCGACCGCCCCCTGGGGTAAGAACTTTTCCCCGATACCCAACTAAACCTCCCCTGACACAACTCCAGCCATTGCCTTGGGTCCTGTCACTGATCACAGAGAGCAGAGATTGGCGTTGTCCCTCCATTGCCCCTTGAGAGGAAGCTGCAGACCCTAACGAGGTCTGACCTCAATCTCCTCCAGGCTGAACAAATCAAGTAATACCAGCTACTCCTCAGCCATGAGAAGACAGACTGGTTGATAAGAAACAGGAATAGGAAGAGGTGGGACTTCAGTGCCTCTGCCAGTTGTTGGCTGTGTGCAGGAGGCAATGGCCCATGTGAGGACCTTCCTCAGCTTCATGAGCAGAGTTTGGGACAGGTGGGTGGGAAAACTGGTACATTTCTTCTGAAGGACTTCAGTCAACTCAACTTTGCATCTTCCTTCTAGGGAAGTCCCCTCCAGGTATGGATGCATATCAGACCAATCACCCCATCCCTACAGGAATGATCCCCTGGACTGTGGCTCTACAGCCCACCTCCCTGTGGCGGGCACACCCAGCTGGGACCCACACTCCTGGGACCCGTAGGACCTGCAGTTCAAGACCTTGCAGCACTTCCCAGTTTCTCTGAGGAGCACCTTTGATCTGTAGGATGTCACAGGTGGCTGAGCTGAGGGAAACATGCCGAGTGCAAATGGGCAGAGTCTAAAAGAAGGAAATTACTGTTATTTATTAATAAATAGAACTGGAGCCAGCCAGATATAGAAAGCAGGTCCTATGCCCACCATGTGCCTTGTCTGAGGCACAGCACATACCTTGCCCTGCCACTGCAGTCCCTTCCTCCCTTGGCCACGGCCAGAGCATGCGGGCCTTTCTACCCCTGCCCTCCAACCTCACCCATGACTCCTTCCCTGCCTCAGCTCCAGAGACTCTCCCTCACACACAGCTCTGCCCCTCCACCCCTCCAGTTTCCCTCTACAGGAGCTTGACTGCACACACCTGAGCATCTCTGCCACTGTTCTGCGCTGCCCCGTGACCTGAAACTCCATGTCTCCACAAGGCAGGTCCCAAGTACCTGCAAGGCCCCTGAACCTCCATTCCCTCCTGCACACACAAAGCCCTGCCAGCTGCTCCCAGCAGCACACACAGCTTCCTCCACTGCCTCCCTGGCACCTTCTCCACAGGGTGAAGGATTTCTCCTGAGTCCTCTGCAGGCAGCATCCACTGCCTCAGTGGTGGATGGGCCCATCCATGGGGCTGCCAGCGTCTCCTCCGTGGACGTTCAGCAAACTCCACTTGGCTAAACAGAGCCTGAACCTATGTAATGGAGGCCATCCTCCTGTTCTTATGTCCCAAGGCCAGGATGAGCTCTTTCCACTCCCAGGACCAGGGACTGCACTGGTGGTGTGCCAAAGGACAGGCATGGCCAGCTCTGACAGACTTGGGCTGCTCGGAGGGAGTGATGAAGGAAGGATTGCCCAGCTCACTGTAACACAACACCCAGCCAGAGGCTGTTCTTGGTTTTGGCATGTGGAGAGCACTCATACTGCAGGCCATGACTTTCCAGAGGGCTGGAACCAACATTAGACATAATCCTGGTGCCCCAGGGCTGCTTCAAAGGGCACTGGTGCCTGGCAGAGAGGTCTCACCCCTTACAATTCAGGGACTCTGTTGAACAAGCTCTCCCTCGCAGTTCAGGCAGGTTCTCCGGAGTGTCTGTGCAGCAGGCAGGGGTGAGGCCTCTGCACTCTGTTGTGCCCAATTATGGGGAGATTGTTCCATGGTGACTCTCTCTAATATATTCCTCACGTGGTGCTGCATGTAAGCCACTCATTTATCTCCTCAGCTTGCAGAATACCAATGAGACCAGGGCTGCAACAGCAAGGTCAAGCCTGAGCAGAGCAGCCCTCAGCCCTGACAATGGTCCTGGCATATGCAGGATGTGGTGGAAACAGGGGCTCCTGCTGTTTTCCCTGCCCTGGAGCCATACCCATTCTTCAGCAGTATTTGGAATACTATCCAAGGAGGCTGGATATAGTCAGGGCCAAGCTGACAGATGCACCAGGCCCCTGACACAGGGTATGACTCCCCAGGAGTGTTTGCAGAAGCACCAGGACCCACATACCTTCAGGAAAATTATCCTTACCAGCACCTTCTGGCAGCCTGCTCAGTTTAGGCTGGTTCGCAGATCTGCCACAGATGCTGGTCTCAGAAGACAAGAACTTCAGGTGACACGGATTCCAGGGAGAAGGATCTCAGGGACCATCCTGGATGCAACAGTTCAGGCTGAGCCAAGCTGGTTCTCCAGGACTTTTTCTCCTGCAGTGTGTTGTGGCGCCCCTGGAAATGCAAGCCTGGATGCACTGACCTGGACTAGAAGAAGACTTCACTCCCCAGGATGCTCATGAAGATACAGGAGGAAAGAGAAACTGATACATCAACTTCAAAAACTCCCTTCAGAAAGTGGACTACCACAAAACATCTGGAACACAAGCTGTGCTCTGGGCTATTTCCCACTGTGTGGGTGTAAGGGCTGGATAAGGTTTGAGGGAGAACCACAAACCACCATCTGTGGGCAGCCTGAGATCTCCAGGCCAGGGCCAGGAGCACCACAGCTGCCCCAGGATAAAGAATGCTTCCAAGGAAAGTAGTTGAAAACTTTCATCCAAGAGGGATGGTGTGCTCAAGCTGCAGGTGGAGGCAACATCCTTTTTCCACAGAAACCTCGGCTTTTGGCTATTCATTCCACATAGGGGTGAAAAGGTAAACTCCTGGATAGTTTTTCAGCACTGGAACTCTCTTGCATTTACTTTCAGCCCTGGATTGTTCCCCTGCCCAGCTCAGGCAGCTCCTCCGTGACCAGTGGGCTGAGCAGCAAACACTCTCTTCACTTCAGGATCACAGGGTGGGTCAGGTTGGAAGGGACCACAGTGGGTCATCTGGTCCAACCTCTCTGCTCCAGCAGGCTCAACCCAGAGCACACGGCACAGGACCGTGGTCAAAGCTCCACACTCACACCTCTGCTCACACACAAATCCTGGCCACCACGCTGCCCAGGAACAAGCAACTCCCCATGATCACAAGGCAGAGCTTTCTTTTGGAGGGCAGATGCCGCTGCCACCACCAGATATATTATTTTCCCAGTGGGAGAAAGAGTGAATACAAAAATCTAGTAGGGCAATTTTAAAGTGTGGAAGAGCTGCATTTGTTAGTAAAATCCTGTGTTAGGGAATGTATTCCTGATTCCTGCAGGTCAAAATACATCCAAGGAGAGAGTACAGGTCCTGGGCACATGAACACACTCTGTGTGGGGTGGTTTTGTTCTCGGTGCCAACCTGCTTTTGCAGGTTCTGCTGCCTGTGTTACTGCCAGTTTTGGCAGTACAGTTCTCTAACTTACACTGAAATATTGTGGAGAGCATTACAGTTAGCAATTACTGAGTTGAAGTAAAGCTAATTGCTTCTTCTCTAAAGATTTAGCAGTTCCATGGAGCAATTCATATTAAATACCTGCAAGTGAGCAACTCAGGGTTGCATTTGGTAATTGATTTATTGAGTTGTTTCTATTAGAGACTCAGCTGTTCTCTTGCTAACTGAAAATAATGCTGAGTAATTCATTTGCTCACACTTCCTCAAATCACCTGAGTCATGTGTAGTGGGAGCAGCTGTATGTCTGTGCACTCACAGCATCTGCCACAGGTCTCTCCACTGCCCAGGTGTTCCCTCTTGCCACTGTGTCACAGCAGCTGTCCTGGTTCTGTCACCTCCCCCTTCTTGAAGGAGGGCTCCAAGAGAGCTGGGGAGGGACTATGATGAAGGGTCTGAAGGGACAGGACAAGGGGGAATGGCCTCCCACTGCCAGAGGGCAGGGTTAGATGGGATATTGGGAAGGCATTGTTCCCTGTGAGCGTGGTGAGGCCCTGGCACAGGCTGCCCAGAGAAGCTGTGACTGCCCCATCCCTGGGAGTTTTCAAGGTCAGGTTGGACAGGGCTTGAGCAACTTGGGACAGTGGAAGGTGTCCCTGCCCATGGCAGGGGGACTGGATGGGATGAGCTTTGAAGTCCCTTCCAACCCAAACCATTCCATGATTCTGTGATTCCATGAGTCATTGCTCCCAGTAAGTTGCTGTGAACTGCAATCAGACTGATGTGCCTGAGAGCTTGGAGGGTGCTGGGGTCAGGCAATGATTGTATGTCCAAAACTTGTCTCTCCTGTAAAACAGCAGTTGATCAATACCCATCAAGACTATACTCTGCAGCCAAGTTGGAACAGACCCACCCACCTTTGGCAACAATTCACAGGAAATTTTTTCTTATAAGAAGAATGTGCAGAAAATTGGCAAGTGCCCAGTGAGCACAGCAGCCCCTTGGACAAGTACATGAGAAGGTGCTGGACCAGTCTCAGGTGCAAATGGGATGGATCCAGTGCAACTGCACAAATCTGATTCGTATTCCCCTCAGCTCTGAGCAGGTTGGTTGGTCTGGGAAGTCCCACAGCCAGTGGTTCCTCTGTGTTACAGCCATGCCTGCTCATCAGCATGTCCAGGGGTGGGTACAAATCACAGGGGTCACCTAGAACATGTCTGTTGTCCACCCTGGCCTGTGCTGGATCCAAGACTGGAGCTCCCTCACAGCACCACTGCTGTTTTCTGAGGTCAGGTCCATATCCATATCCATGGGGTCCATTAACCCCATCACAGTATAGAGAAGGTACTTGACCAAACCCAGGGCATCCATTTCTTTCTCTGCCACCTTGTCCACCCCAGACTCTTCCCGCTCCACTGAAGCATTTGCTCTAAATAGCACAGATCATCATCCTGCACCTGTCCAGGTGATAAGTCTTTCTCCTCAGAACGAGAACAGGTACAGGACCAGTTGTTTGGTCTCGAGTGCATCCATGGCAGAGCTCTGCATACAGCCCCCATCATGGCATGCCAGCTCCAGTGGAGTTTAGCAATGTCTCTGAGACTGAATTCCACTCTAGCTTCTCAACCTAGGGAGCGAGCTCTGCCATCCCAACACAATTGGAATCATGGTTTGTCCACAGGCCAAGAAACACGGAAACCTCATCCATTTATTGTGGTGGTGCACCCTCCCCCCAGCCTGCCTCCCCCTAACCTGCCTCCCCCTTTGCACTATGATCTGAGACATTGCCCCAAGCCTGATTAAACAGTGCCAGCCCATGACCATGAATCACTGAGAGCCTTGTGTCTATGAGGTTTTGACCAGGTCAAGTGGCTCATGGAGCTGCAGCTGAGAATAAAGTGCGTGGAAATGCCTGGGATGCTTTAACCTTCACAGAAACTGGGCTGTAGTGTTGGGAAAATAGTAAGACTCTAAAGAAATTAATGGCAAAAGAAGATTAAGATTTTTGCCAGAAATTAAGAGCAAAAGCAGAGCACCAGCAAATCACGGGATCCAGCTGACAGAGACAGAAGGGCACAGAGCTTATTTAAGGCATGAACAAAACCAATGACATTTCTTTCTGCTTAGTGAGAGAGCAAAGGAAAGGCAAGAGTGGGTGAAACAAAGCAGATGCAAGAGCCATCTCAAACAAAGCCAAACAGAGTGGGTTTGGCATTGGGCTGGCTGTAATATATGCCTAATCCTTGGTAAAGCAGTGTACTACATGTTAAATATTAAAGGCAGGGATTTATAAACATGCAGGAAGATGGAACTGTATCAGAATTGCAAAAAGACATTACTGGAAGAATGGATTGCTGTGTTTTTTTAATAATAGAACCCCCTAATTAGTGCATGAAAAGACTGCGATAGCTGCAGCCTGTCTGAATTTTATTAAAACATCTGATGCATTGTCTCACGGAGCCATACTTGAAAAATTAATTCAAACTGACTTGGCTGTAGCTGGAGTCACGTGGGCTGTGGATGAATGGAGATCCACAGAGTGCAATAATAAACCATTATCTCTGGCACGGCAGCTCATTTCTATCCAAATGAACCTGCTTTGTGTGGAACATGGGGCTGCTCTGCCTTCACTTTGTCAGGCAGGAGGATCTCTTGCAAAGCCACCGAGTACCAATGAAATACACCCTGAGACTGGAGCGCTTGGCGAGGCTCTTTGTTCTCCATCCCATCAGCATTTGTGGAAAAGAGGCTGCTTTTTGGAAGTGTCACTGATTTTAACAGCTGGCATGCTTGCCTGCCTGCCTGCCTGGGAGTGCCTGCTGTCTGTAATTCTCACAACTTCCTTTACAAATCTTGTGATACCTCATGTTTTTTTCTCAAGCCCCAGCTGCTGAATTCATGTAGTTATCTCAGAATATCAAAAGTAAATTTCTAACCTTCCTGTTCTCTGAGAAAACATGAAATATTGAGTAAACCCTCCAGTGCCCATCAACACACATGCACTGGGTAACTGTTAATTATTCTCTGCTTGTTTCACTGTGTTAGTCAGTGCTTTCCCAGGACTTTCTCAGTGTGTGGGTCACTATTTTTGGATGCCGAAGGCATTTATGAGGGTTTTGCATTCACCTTTAATTGTTACTCTCCTGGCAAAATGTCTCGCTATCCCAGTAAAGGGATAGAAATTGTCCCACCTGACCCAGACATGCAGTGAATGGTAATCAGCAGTTGATAGTCACAACAAACAGTCTCTGGTAATACTGGAGAGCAAAAATTATTTACCTGCACATACAGCATCCATATGAATAATGAATCCATTTGCAGGACTGAGCATCAGCTCGTGAATGAAAGTGCAACTAAGGAGCACTGAGAAATACAACAAAAATTAATCATTGTGAGTTGTTTTAATAAAAACACAAACTCAGAGCTCAGAGGGGACCATCTCTCAAGCCACGTGGTAGAATGAGTCTAAGTAAGATTGTCACAAGTTTTCCACCCAAGCAGAAATGAGAAAGGTTATAAAAAAGCTCTGTTCTTCTTTGCAGCCTCTGCTCCCATTTCTGGAGTCAGCGTGTGTGATTACAGCAAACTTCTGAGCTGAAATTAAGTACTTTCTTTAGAATCTCCTGTTCAAAAATGGCACATGGCATCAAAAAGAATATTTTCTATCATATTTTATTGTGAAAAATGTCAGCCAAAAGCTTCAGCCTCACGTAAATAAAGAATCAGACCCATTTGTCAAGCATGAGAACTGCTTTAATGCCTTCTGCTTTCTTTTTTGAGCATATTAGAGCACCCAGAGCTATGAAATTATATGTGTAGGATTCTTTGGTAACAGCAGATCAGAAAAATGCCTGATAAAAGTAGCAACATATTTGGTGTAAAGAGTTCCTGAAGGTTTAAAATATTCCCTGGCGATAGCACCTACAGCTGAGGATGAGCCTTGTTTGCTCCGTCCAAACCAGAACAAGCCCAGAGCTCCCAGCAATGGGTGAAGGGAAAAGACAAGTGAAAACACTCTTTTTCCTGGTGGAAACTCCAGCACAGGGTTGTGCCAATGCGTCTGCCCAATTCCACACTGTTGCAGAATGCTCATGGAGAAGAGCACTTCCAAAGCCAAAGCCAAGGAGAATCGTACTGACAGGCAGAGAGAGGCAAGGCTGGGTGGTGGGTGTTCCCAGGACAAGGACATCAAGTGGGCTTCTAACAATGGAGCTGCTGTCTGTGTGGTCAGTATGTCACAGGGCAGCTGGGAGGACCCAGAAGGTGCCATCCAGAAGTTCCCTCAGCTGGACTGCTGAAGGACACACAGGATGGATGGTGAACCTCTTCCTACCTGAAAGCTGCTGTATATTTGGTTTGGGAGATTTCTGACATTGCTACTGGGAATGTCCTTAGTCCTTGTTGATGTAGAAGTTGGACTTACAGATACTTGTGGGTCCCTTCGAACTCAGGATCTCCTACAATTCCATTAAGTGTTGTTACCATTTTGGATTCACCCTCACACCACACCATCTCTGCCATGGTAGTCTAGAAACAGCCAAGCTATGAGCTGCTGTTTATTCTCCTCTCAACTGCTTTGGTCCAGCTGAAACAGCTAGGCTTAACTTTGGGGAGGAGAAGGGGCCAATGTCCTTCAGTGGTTGAGACAGATCATTTAATCACCCTGCTGCAGCCTGTCTCTGCCACACTGATGAGAGAGTGCCTGGGCGCGAGCATGTCCACTCCCCACTGCCCTGATGGGCACAGACAGTTGTTTCTTATCTAACAGATGAGCTGCTTTTCCCCAAACCAAGAGCTGAAGGCTTTGCCCATTTGCAAAAGTGCAGGAATCCACAGACCTCTCCTTGTTTAGTGGGGATGGGATGACAAGTGGCTGTCACAGCCCTGCTCTCCAGCAGGCAGGGTCACCACATCAGAACCCCAGTGGGGTTCATGCAGAACAGCCTTTCCAAATAGCCCACACAACCTGTGGATGTCTTGGTCACTGAACACAGGGAGACCCCACACCCCTGTGCCATTGGAGTCACACCTCACAGCTCTGTGACCACTACAGCAGTCTGAACAGCACAGCTGGGCTGTGCTCTTGCACTGGCCAATCTCTCTGCCATGCCAGCCCAGGGGACCCAGGGATGGTGACTATACTACTGCCCTGGGCAACCTGTGCCAGTGCCTGACCACCCTTTTGACAAGAACAAGATGAATGCGTCTTTAAAAACAACCTGTATAAACAGTTATTTGTGTGTAAAGAGATGGTTGTCAGTGAGAAAGGAAATAGTGGTTTGTAGATAAGGGAAAAGGCTGTTTGTGGTAAAGAATAAAAATAGCTCTTTTGCCAAAAAAAATTTCAATATTAACTTATAGAAGAATAGTAAGAAATGGAAAAGCTGTTTAAGAATAAAATAGCTCTTTTGACTTAAAGATTCAATATTAACTTGCAGAAGAATAGTGAGAAAAGGAAATAGGTGTTTAAGAATAGTGAGAAAGAAATGACTGTATGTAATGGGCGTTTTTGTGAAGTCTGTACCTTCTGAGTACTTTACCCAATGAGGAAAGGAAGAGGGCATTATACAGCCGGAAAAAAAATAGGATAAAAGGAGGCTGCATCCTCCTCTTAGTCAAGAGATTTTCAGCGGGTATTCCCAGTGAGCTCTCCCTTTGTTCATGAATAAAGTTATTCTGGCAGAAATCCTCTGTCTCCTTTGTGGACACGAACCTCTGGTGATGAGAATTTTCTGCACACTTGCAATGAAGAAAATTTCTCCAATATCCAGCCTGCCCCTACCCTGTCCCAGCCTGAGGCTGTTCCCTCTCCTCCTGTCCCTGTTCCCTGGGAGCAGAGCCCGACCCTCCCCAGCTCCCCCCTCCTGGCAGGGACTTGCAGAGCCAGAAGGTCCCCCCTGAGCCTCCTTTTCTCCAGGCTGAGCCCCCCCAGCTCCCTCAGCCCCTCCTGCTGCTCCAGCCCCTTCCCCAGCTCCGTTCCCTTCCCTGCACATGTAAATACTGAGCCCTGTCTGGTTCCTGCTCAGTTCATTGAGTTCCTACACCAGTATCCTCCAGGATAACGCCCCTTTCTCATTCCCACCACCGCACTGGCTGTGGATCGGGGCTCCGGCAGCCAAAAGGATGTCTTAGCATCAGGAGCAGTGCGAAAGCGCAGGCACTCACTGGCTGCATCCTTTCAGGGCAGCGGTGCCGGACAGCCCTGCCCCAAACCCTGCCCAGGTCGGAATGGGGAGGGAGCGGAGCCCAGCCCAGTCCACCTCCCGCGGGGATCGTGCCCCAGCCCCCGCCGCCCTGGGCTGTTACACCAGCGGTAAATTGCACCTACGATTTTTTCTTTTCTATTTGCTCCCTCTTACCAACTCCTGCGGCTCGAGCAGCCGAGCGATACTCGGGAATAAACATGTGTAAATAACCAGCAACAGGAACTCCAAATTGCTGCCTGTAATTCGTTGTTGAGTGGCACTTAAGTGGGGTCAGCTGACGCGGAGTTACAACCTGAGGGTTTCCAGGCAGAAGCCACAGGAAAGGGAAAACCCCAGGGAGCTCAGCAGGCTCCCGGGAAAAGGGCTGAGCGTGCAGTTTCAGTGCAGCGATGCACTGCGGAGGGAGGAAGGTGATGGGTACTTGAGTCTTGGAGGGCTCGTCTACATGAGAAAGTAATTTCCAATGTGACAACAGCTCCCTGCAGGGCTGCCTTCGTCTTCACAGGGACTCAGAGGTGCCTAGAAAAGCTGAGGATGGTCCCTTGCAATTGCTGTAGGAGCAAATCAGGATAACAGATGTATGTACCCAGGAGCCAGCGCATCGCCCACTGCCCAGGCATTGCTGGTAACCTGTTTGGTGCCACAATGGAGTTACATCACCTGGAATAGCAGGGGTGAACTTACACATGGCATCCCAGATTTCAGCATAGCTCAGTGCCTCCTTCCTTTGCTTATCTGGAACCTGTGTGAGACCCCACCTGCAGTGCTGCATCTAGTCCTGGGATCCTCAGCACAGGAAGGATGTGAACCTCATGGAGAGGATCCACAGGGGGCTACAGACATGCTCCAAGGGCAGGAGCCCCTCTGCTCTGGAACCAGGCTGGGATTGCTGAAGAGGTTCAGCCTGGAAAAGAGAAGGCTCTGGGGAGACATTAAAGACCTTTCCAGTGTCAAAAGGGGCTCCAAGAGAGCTGTAGAGGTACGTGGGACAAGCGCCTAGAGTGACAGGACGAGGAGGAATGGCTTCCCACTGCCAGACGGCAGGGTTAGATGGAATATTGGAATGAAATTTTCTCCTCTGAGAGTGGTGAGGCCCTAGCACAGATTTCCCAGAGAAGCTGTGGCTGCCTCATCCGTGGAAGTGTCCAAGGCCAGGCTGGATGAGGGTTGGAGCAACGTGGGCTAGTGGAAGGTGCCCCTGCCCGTGGCTGTGAAGTTACTAAATGAGCTCTAAGGTCTCTTCCAACCCAAACCATTCTGTGACTCTATGATGTGATTCCATGAGTGTGGCCCGTGGCATGTCAGGAAGATGAAAAGCTGGGTCTAGAGTGATGGACCTTAAGCCCAGAAGTGAGATCTCCCAATCAGTGCCTTGCAGGATGACACCCACCCAGTTGACCACCTGTGGTAGCACAATGGCACCAGGGTGGGTTTATTTCCCAAACAGTGCAACTAATTCAACCTATCATGTACATGGACTTGATGTTATCACTAGAACCTCTCAGGAAGCTTCCTCTAACACTGTCCAGCTCACTGGAGCACCTCCTGGGAACCCCAGGAGCTTCTAGCTGAGCCTGAGAAGGCACCCAACAGATGGAGAAGCCTGGGTCTTCCAGTCAACCTTATCATGCACCAGCTGGGCTGTCCCAAAGAGGAACAGTCAACATTTCAAACCAGAGACACTGCGCTCCTCTCTCTTTCCCAACCAGTAGCAGGGAGACACTGGAATTCAGTGGTGTCATTCAGCTGCTGGCTTTCAGCTGCAGCCTCTGCACTGCTTCATGTGCTGTGTGACATTCCCAAGTAATTTTTCATCCACGGATAGGGCTATCTTATGAATTGCCTGTTTTCAGCATCTACTCTGGGCACAGTCAGCTCGTTCATGTTAAACACCAGCACCCAGGGCCACACAGTGGGAAGGTCTTACTTGGAAAGGGAGATACATGGCAGGGATAACCAATAGCTAATGAGGCATTATATGTGGGTGTCACTTTCGAAGAGAAAGAAAAAGAACACATATACCTATAATTAATGACCTGGATTCCCAAGATTCTAGTGTGTGGAATTCCAGTACCTGCTGTGGCAGGTACCTCAGGGCAGGGACTGATGCTGCTCCGCAGCATCCCAGGCCTGTGCAGGGAGGAGTGGCCCAGATTTGAGGAGTGGATGGGATGTGGAAATCCAGTGTGAGAACAACCTAAGCATTATTTCAAAAATTACCTCCAAATTAATAGTTGTCCATAGCTAGAAAAATTATGCAATGCTGTTAGCTTTTTCTTGGTAAAATATAATTTTGTGACAAACCCATTAAAAAACTCTATTTAGGAAGAACATGACAGCAAAAACCAATTCTTTTTGAATAGTATCCTCAGGTAGAGAATAAATGCTGCAAATGCTGCACTGTGAGCATTCCGTATGCACTGCTGCATCTGAGACTGCACCTTCAGCACTGCCTTGTTCGGAGACAACACAAGAGACAATAACAAGAGCTAAATGAGGATAAATTACATCTAAAAATGCAGTGTTTACAAGGGCTGGTAATTCATCCGCACCATCAATTGACTTAATGCAAGAATCTGCTTCTAGTGGGCTTAGCTGGTGTGAATGAAGAAGTCTCCCTTCGAATGCAGATGTGATTTACTTGGGGAAGGGTTCAGATATCCTCAAAGATGGGAGATAGGCAGATGGTTGGATGGATGGAGGGATGGATGGATGGATGGAGGGATGGATGGATGGATGGACGGACAGGCAGAAAGATGCCCAATATAACATCTGTCTTTCTTTTAAATTATCGTCTTTGCAGAGGAATTGTACAGAAATGTACAATACAAAAGCACAGAACTATATTCAGCACTTTCAAGTAAATGGACCAACTACAAATCAGAAAAAATCCCAGACAGGGTTGTCCTGGAGAAAACTGCTCCAATAGAATGAAGCATTTGCACAAACACAGCTTTCTTTTTTTGCTCAAATTAAAAATTACTCTTAAAGGCCCCAAACTGCTCCACTTGCAACTCAGCATAAAAAGTGATCTCATCTCAACTAGGAAATAGCCAGACATCTTTCCGGCAGTTGCCAACAGAAAAACTCTCCCATTAAAGGAGCAGCAAGTTGCTCAGCAGATCGGAGATAACTGCAGAAACCCACATGCATCTCTTGCAACCTCAAAATTGATTATCAGTCAGTGACATCCATGAATTAGCAACATATGGAGTGGAAGTACTTAATCAGAATTTGAGGAATTATCCAGGAAATAATTTGAATGTTTTAGAAACCTTACAAAAATGTCCACAGAAAGAAGATGTTTAGATGGAAGGTGTTACAGTGCAAGAAGAGATTAAGAAGAGTTTGAAAAGTTGAGCGGGGAGGTAGAAGAAAGATGAAGACTTGCTCCCACAGTGCTGCTAAATGGCATTGTGGATGATGGGATGAACAGAAAATCCAGAGGCACCTGGGCAGCAACAACTGTTTTCCTAACAGGGAGATCAGCACATTGACACCATATGGCTGTGGCCAGGCAATATATTCATAGAATCATAGATTCAGCATCTGGAAGGGACCTTAAAGCTCATCTAGTTCCATCCCCTGCCATGGACAGGGACACCTTCTAATAGACCAGGTTGCTCCCAGCCCCATCCAAACTGGCCTTGGACACTTCCAGGGATGAGGCAGCCACAGCTTCTCTGGGCAACCTGTGCCAGGGTCTCACCACAGTCACAGTAAATCTTCATCACAGTCCCCATCTCCAGGAAGATGCTTTTTCCCAGTTGTTGCTGGTCTGAGTCAGTGCCCACCGCTCCTGGGTGGTGCCACCCTGAGATGCTCATGCAGAGCTGCTCGTCAAAGGCCCTGCTCTGAAATTGGGTGGTGCGTGCACCAGCCCGCCCACAGCTCCTTCCCAGCTTGGATGTCAGCTGGCAAAGTACCACGACAGGACAGCACATCAAGACCTTGCTCTAATTTTATCCATGGTTATGCCAACTGTGTAAAACAGCTCTGGTTGAAAAGCATATGGTGCAATATAAAAATCTCCACAGAATGAATTACAGCAACTTCACACAGAAGTCGTAGAAGAATTTAGAAAAACATTTCAGCAGATTTTAATATAAAATATCTTATCAAACCCCTTATTGGCTGGTACAGTAGGATTTCAAAGTGGCAGTTACTTCTTTTAATTTTATACACACACATATGCATGTGCATCCCACAGATTGAAGTCTCCTGAGAGTCCCTGGGCTGAGTTCCTCTGTTGTGGTAGCACTGTGCTGCATGTCTTAATAAACGTGCCACAGTTGGACCTCAGATTGTGTAATATGATCTCATTATTGATTTCCATGTAATGGGATGCTAAATAACTTTGCCTATGTCCATCAGATCAATAAGGATGTTGTATCAATGCTCAGCACTAAGTTTTCATTATGAGCCTCATTCACTGGAGCAGATGATGATCAACAGAAGTGAACTTCAATCAAAACCACATCAATTAATAATTGCTTTGCAGCTTCTGTCCTTTTTGTTGTTTCAGCTACTTGGCAGATGAACTTTATCACCTCCCAGCTCTCAGGCTGCAGCTGATTGCCCAGGCAGTGGTATCACATAGATAGACTGGATTAGATTAGGCTCTACAGCTCTGTACAAACTGCAAGTTCTTTGTCTAGGCCACTAATAGCAAGTTAATAAAAAGTGAAAGAATTGTCAGCACTTGCTTATTGATAGTCCCAGATGAAAACAACAAAACTTCCTTAAGAATCCACGTTAAGGTTTTTAAAGACATAAGAATTACTCATGGCAAATTTGGCTTCATTGGGGTTTGTGTCAGACTCTTGTGAAAAAATAAATGTAAATGCAAAACAACAAAAAAAGGATTTAAAATTGAAATGTTAAAAATCAAAGAAATGTACATACAAAGTGCTGAAGTCTGTATAAGAAAGAGTAATTATTTGTGAAATTTAGCCAACAACAAGAATGGCTCTGCCCCTCAGACTCTGCTGGAGTGTACGGGGCAGGCATGAGCTGGTAACCAGCTCTCATCTCTCCAGCAGGACTGGTCGCCCCAGACTTGGCCACTGCTGCAGGCTGAGAGGTGGGTTCACATAGAGCTGCTCGGACCACATCATTCTCCAGATGTTTTAGGAAGTTGGATGGTCCATCACAGGCATTCCAGCCACAGGCAAGGTCCACACCAGCACCATCAATTGCAACTGAAGGTCCATGGGGAGACCCCTTGACATGGGGCACGAGTCATAGACTCATTACAGTTGGAAAAGAACTCCAAGGTCATGCAATCTAACCTTTGACTGATCCCCACATTGTCAACTCAACCATAGCACTGAGTGCCATGTACACTCATTTCTTGAGGACTTCAGGGATGGTGACTCCAGCACCTCCTTGGGCAGCCCATTCCAATGCCTGCCAAGCCTTTCTATGAATGAATTTTCCCAATATCCAACCTGAACCAACCCCAGCACAGCTTGAGGCCGTTTCCTCTCATCCTGTCCCTTGTTCTCCAGGAGCAGAGCTCAACCCCCACCTGGTTCCACCCTCCTGTCAGGGAGTTGAAGAGAATGAGACGGTTCCCCTGAACCTCCTTTTCTCCAGGCAACAGTTGAGGAGGTGCTCATGAGCAGAGCTGAGACTGCACCTCACTCCTGTCTGCAGGAATGAAGCAGGTGGAACAGTCACCAGGACCTTGATTTTGGAGGAGTTCCACATGGTCTAAGTAGGTCCAAAGCCAAACAGCTCAGAGAGGATGGTCCACCACTCCTGTTCTCCCAGCAGCCAGCCCGTCACACTCTCTGCTTCAGCACACCCCATTCAAACCAAATGCTCCTATAGTCAGATACAGAATTCACATCTAGGGCATTAGGGCCACTTCCCCCCACCCAGGGCCTGGAATGGCAGCACACCCTCCTGTCAGTGACCAGCACAGTGGGAAATCCCAACCCTTCACACACTAGCAGCAAACTGATAGAAATCTGCCTGAGGAAACACCTAAGTCTGAATGAAGGACAGGTTTGAGGGTGCAGCAACCTGTTCATCGAAAATTCACAGAGGGGAAGAATGGCAGCACGGCCTGAATTAATTATTTCTTGCAGCTGATTCACTTGTCTCTAATTATAGTTGAGCTTCTAAACAAAAATGTCAATTAAAAAGTTATGGTTCTTCTGCAGCTGTCATTCATGTGCTGGGGAATAGATCAAGGCCACAGCTATTAAAAACCTTGGGAGTGAAATGAAGTGAAAAGAAGTCATTGGTGGAGTGAAATTGTCAAAAAGGAGTTTACCCTGAGGACTTTAGGCCCAGGGAGCTTCCACCTGTATTCAAAACGTGCCTTTGCTGCACTCCCAGCAGGCAGCTGAGGGCTTCTAGGGCTGGTTTCTCGTGTCTCTGAGAATGTTGTGGTGCACACAGACCCTCTGCCACCCTAAAGTAGTGTAGGGGAGGAGGACAGGACACCTCTGCTGTCTGCCACCTTACCCAGAAGCAGGAACTGAGGAAAACTCAGGAAAATCCTAGTCCCATATGACTGGCCATGGCAGACTCCCTGTTTGAACAGTGGTTGGGGACTTGCAGGGAGTCAATGTTTGAGAAATAGAATCGCAGAATGGTTTGGGTTGGAAGGGACCTTAAAGATCATTCTGATCCATCCCCTGCCAGGGGCAGGGAGATTTTCCACTAGACCTGGTTGCTCCAAGCCCCGTCCAACCTGGCCTTGGACACTTCCAGGGATGGAGCAGCCACAGCTTCTCTGGGCAACCTGTGCCAGGGCCTCCCCACCCTCACAGGGAAGAATTTATCCCCAATATCCCATCTAACTCTGCCCTCTCTGCAGTGGGAAACTGTTACCCCTTGTTCTGTCACTCCAGGCCCTTGTTCAAAGTCCCTCTCCATCTCTCTTGGAGCCCCTTTAGGCACTGGAAGGGTATCTAATGTCTCCCAGAGTCTTCTTCAGGATGAATAATCCCAGTTCTCTCTGCCTTAAGAGTTCATCTTGTTTTACCTCTCATAATAATTGTTGGATTAGTTAATGCATTTTGGTTCCACATTTTGAGACTTTTAGATGAGAAGTCCCTGCACAGGAAAGCTCTTCAGGTGCTGCTTTCCCTACAGAGTTTGCTTTGAAGAGTCATGCGTGGCTAGTCACACTCTCAAAGTGGGGGGGCAGCAGCTTCATGTCACTTATTGTCTCACACAGGATGAAGGCACACACATTTTCAGGGTGTACCCTGTGCTGTTTTGAAGGTAAGACAAGGAAAAAAAAAGAAGGGAGCTTTCAGAGAGAAACCATCACAAGAAGCTGCCTTGGCTTTTGAGTCCTTTTAGCTTTGTGCTTTATATTCATCTGCCCCAGCGAGGTCAGAGCTCTCTCAGCAGCAGCTCCTGGGTTTCAGTGACCATCACAGGGTCACTGTGTGACTGCTCCGATGTCCTCATGCAGCACTTGCGTCTGCATGATCTGACAGGACAGAAGGGTCATCCATCACCCCGCAGGACCACTGCGTCATGTCCAGGTTTCCTCCTCTAGAGCTTGGACCACTGGGTTGTTGGTTACTGTTCTTCACCCCTTCCTAACTATCCCCTCAGCTTACACCCAGAGAGCTGCCACACACCCAAGCTCCATCCTATGAGGGTGCAGGAGGCCCCTCGTTTCCTCCAGCAGTGTTTTCCCACCACTGTGAGCTGCCACCTGTATGCTCCAGGCAGCAGTGGCATTGTCTCTTTTGGGTTGGGATGTCTGGGAAATGTCCTGGGGTGGGTGAGAAGCCCAGGAGGAGGAAGACCCCAGGAGGAAGAGGACCCCAGGAAGAAGGGAAGCTCCTTGCCTAGGGCTTCATCTCTCCAGAGAGAAGATGGCAGATGGCCATGGGTACACTCAGAACTGTCCCAGCAGGATGCTGGACAGGCCAGCACAGTACTTGGACACTGACTTGTTTGCAGCCAACTACTCTCCAGTCTATCTTTCTGAAAAGCTGTCCAGAGGAAAAGGTCCTGGGGATGCTGGTGACAGTGGCTGAACAGGAGTCCAGATGTGCCCAGGTGGGCAAGAGGCCAATAACACCTGGGCTGTCCCAGCCCTGGTGTGGCAGCAGGACCAGGGCAGTGCCTGTCCCTGTGCTGGCACTGCTGGGGCACCTCCAGCCCTGGGGACAGTTCTGGGACCCTCAGACAGGAGAGACACTGAGGGGCTGGAGCATGTGCAGGGAAGGGAACAGAGCTGGGGAAGGGGCTGGAGCAGCAGGAGGGGCTGAGGGAGCTG
>JAWWTY010000035.1:489569-500640 GCA_035222235.1 Margarornis squamiger | reverse complement strand
CTCAGCCTGGAGAAAAGGAGGCTCAGGGGGGACCTTCTGGCTCTGCAAGTCCCTGCCAGGAGGGGGGAGCTGGGGGGCGTCGGGCTCTGCTCCCAGGGAACAGGGACAGGAGGAGAGGGAATGGCCTCAGGCTGGGCCAGGGGAGGGTCAGGCTGGATATTGGGAATATTCTTTCATGGAAAGGGTGGTCAGGCATTGGGAAGGGGCTGCCCAGGGAGGTGTTGGAGTCACCATCCCTGAAATGTTCAAGGAACAACTGGATGTGGCACTCAGTGCTATGGTCTTGAGTGACAAGGTGGGGATTGGTCAAAGGTCGGACTCAATGGTCTTAGAAGTTTTTTCCAACATTAATAATTCCATGACTCTCTGATCTTTGCTGTCTGAGCACCAGCTCCTGGGTACCAGCAGCACCTGGACCAGCTGCCTCTCATTGAAGCCCCCTTGGCACATCCCTGTAGGCAGCAGAGATCTCTTCAGGCAGGTGGGCAGGTATTTTGTAGGATCTCTGTTCCATTCTTTAAACTTTCCCTCAGCCAAATGTGCCCAAATACCTTGGGTTAGAGATAAGCCACTCAGAGAAGGCTCCTGGAGCACATTAATAATCTGCTGCCTCCTGTTCAGCATTCTCAGTATCATCTCAGCTGTTAACTCTGCAGCTCATGAGCATTTGGAGTTTACAGTTATTTTAATTTCTGAGGACAGATGGCAGACAGCTCTGTAGTAGAGGGGCAGATGGCTGTGCACCTATGAGCAAACCAAAACAAAAACCACAACCAAAAAAACTGCTTGGTTAATCTGAAAAGCGAGTGGGCTCTGCTCTTCTTCTCAGACACCTAATGCACACCCAGCCACATCCATGTGACTCCTCTCCTGTACACAGGTGAGAGCAGGATGGGGCCCTCAGGGTTTAATAAAGCATCAGACACGGAAAGAAACAATAATTTTGCCACTTAAAAGGTAATCTGAATGTGAGATAGTCATGGCACAGGGCGAGAGCAGCTAACACGGGCTAAGGACAGCAGTGGGTGATCTCCCTCCTTTCTCATCAAGGAAAAGCAACCCAAGTCACCCTGCCCAGGAGGGACATCTCAGTATGGAGGGAATACTCCTGAGGGGTCCTGGGAGGGTGTCAGCACATAGAAAAAGACACAGTGGCAGCTCCTACTTTCAGTAAGGCCTGATTACATGACACTGGCAGGACTTGTAACAAAACAGATCCCTTCTTCACCTCATCTTTTGAATGATGCCTCCTCATGCATGAAGGTACCTATGGCTGTGGGGGAACCAGTCTTCAGGGTTCCATGTTAGCCACACTGGAGACCAAGCTGTAAGTGAAAGGTTGAAGGAAACAACCTGGGAACACTCAGTGAGCATAAATACCTGCTCCTCATTATACTAAATAAACAAGGCTATCCAGTCAAACATTGTGAGGTTCCACCTATTTTCTAGTGAATCAAATGACTCACATTTAAGCCTTCTTTCCTGATGCAAGGTTTATTAACCAATCCAAAAGGTGGAATTCTGTAAGTCTGAGGAAGCAGGACCTTGAGAAATTCACACAGAGCTTTTTGCAATGCAGTCTCTCCACAGAAGAGAAAGGCACACGAGAAGACAGTGCTGACTAACTACTCATACACTTCCATGTCCCACAGAATTAAGTGGCTACAAACCTCTGGATTTTGATCAGACATCATGTTCCTGCAAGAAATATTAACTTCCAATATTTGAAACCTTTTTTAAAAGAGCGAGAAGAAGGTCAGCCCCACAAGAGAGATGTCCCTCTTGGTCTTCAACAAATTAAACATCAGAGTTATCAAGCCAATATTAGGAAACCCATATGCTAAGGCATTGTGGATTATTTTTTCCCCAAACAATTTCTTTTTATCCTCCTTGAATGTTTGTTTTCCCTCTTGGCTTTCATTTTATAATTAGTCTCTCTGGACAGAAAGCGAATCTTTCATTGACTTCCTCACAGAGAAGTAACTCTTGGCAAACCTTGTTCTTCTGGGAGGTTATAATGCCAGGCTACATCCTGCACTCAGTGAAATTCCCATAAATCCTTCTAAGGATTGCTGCCTCAGTTTTGCAGCAGTCATCCAGGCAGAAGGAAATGCCCACAGTGTCAAACAGCTGCCAACTCTGACAGCCCCTGGCAGGAGCTGCTGAATGGCAGAGCCCAGCCGTGTTCCCCATCAGCAATCCATGCCCAAAGGAGCAGGAGTGCAGCTCATGCTGCTGGATTCAGTGTCCTACACTGGGTTATGCTGGTCACTGGCTACACGTCTTTTTCATTTTCTTAAATAAAAAAGGAATTCCTCAGTTTGAAACATGATCAAAAAGAGGATGAAATAACAGCACTTAAATCATAGAATCACAGAATCATTAAGGTTGGAAAAGACCTTTAAGTTCATCAAGTCCAACTATCAACCAACATCCACACGTTTGAACACTTCCAGGGATGGTGACTCCACCACTGCCCTGGGCAGCCTGTGCCAAGGCTTTACAACCCTTTCTGGGAAAAAAGCTTCCCTAATATCCAGTCTAAACCTCTCCTGGTGCAACTTGAGACCATTTCCTCTCATCCTGTTGATTGTTACCTGGGAGAAGAGACTGATCCAGAACCAATAAGGCATTTGTCCCTGTGCCTCATCAACTCAGGAGGAGCCACCCAAAGCGTTGCTGTTGACAGCACACAGTCCAGTTGGAGTTAAATCACTAAAGGTGCACACTGGTTGTTACTAGGGCCAGTTCAGTTTGACAACTTCTTTAATGACCTGGTACCATCAGCCAGTCTGTGCTGTGATGGGAGCAGTGGCTGATACATCAGATGGTTATGGAGATGGCTGTGGTCTGTTCAGGGAGACCTCAACAGCCTGGAGAATTGAGCAGAGAGGAATCTCATGAAGGAATCTCGAGGGGAAATTCAAAACCCTGCACCTGGGGAGGAATAACCCCAGGCAGCAGAACACATGGGGGTCTGACCAGCTGGAAAGGAGCTCTGCAGAGGAGACCAAGGGGTTCTGGTGGATCTCAGGCTGACCCAGAGCTGGCAGTGCACCCTTGCAGTGCTGAGGTCTAGCAGTCTGTCCCTTGGGCTCTATTAGGTTTAGCATTGCCAGCAGTTCAGGGAAGGTGAATCCTTTTCCTCTGCTTAGCACTGGGAAGGCCACACTGGGAGTTCTGAGTCCCGTTCTGTGCTCTTCAGGACAAGAAAAATATGGGCTTAATGGAACGAGTCCAGCAAAAGTCGACTGAGATGATTAAGGGACTATTTTTTTACTGTGAAGAAGGTCAAGCACAGGTTGCCCAGAGAAACTGTGGGCTCTCTCAGCTTGTAGATATCCAAAATCTGACTGGACACAGTCCTGGGCAACCTGCTTAGGTGAACCTGCCTGAGCAAGGCTTGGACTAGGTGACCTCCAGGTGTGCCTTCAGCCTAAGAGATTCTGTGATTCCTTTGAGCTTCCTCCTTCTGTGGTAGATTTGGCCACTAAGGATCCTGAGCTCCTCCTGCCATGTACAAGAATGAGTCTGGTGAAATCTGAGAAGCCAGAGTTAGCAGAAACACTGTTGGGTTATGGCAGAAGCTGTTAGAAATAATAGCCTGGGTGATTCCATTAGGCAATTTGTTATTTTGGGAAGGGAGTATAAAACATCATAAAATAAGAAAACGTTTGATCATCAAAGAACTCTTAGAAAGGATGTGAACTTGCTTGCACTGAGAAAAACTCATTTTTAGCCTGGGTTCATGAAGAACAAAGACTGACGGGATCACACAGTCTCGTCTGCCCACCTGTCTGCCAGCCCCTTTGCCTAAGTGAACTTCAGTCATGTTGGGAAGGGGGGTGGAGGTCTCAGAGGCAGGAGACGCCATGAAAACCTGCACTAAGGAAAAGGAATTGATTCTGTTGGTGTCTTCTCTGTGGGAAAGGCAGGGACAGCTCAACCCTGACCTGCTCAGAGCGAGGAGGGTGATCAGCACAGGTCCAGACTGGCCATGGCCAGAGCAGCATCCATCTCTGCTCTGTGTGACCAGTGACGGGACCCGAGGGAACAGCTGGAGCTGTGTCAGGGCAGGGTTAGGTTGGATCATAGGCAAATTGGGAGAATTGGGAGAAGTATGAGGTTAAAAAGAGTCCCTACAGTTTTTTGGGTTTGGTTTTGGTTTTTTCTTTTCTTTGAAAGAGTTTTCTGGGATCCAGAGATACAAACATTCCTGATGTGGAAATCCAGCCAGCTCGAAATTTTGGCTGTGACGTCCTTTCTCTTGCCATTTTAAAAATTACCCATTTTTGTCTCAGGATCCTTTTACCTCCTTTCTGAACATGGAATATATTATGCAATAATAGTATTTTGTTCTAAGGGTTAGTTATTTATTTGCATGGGAAATGGACAGCGTAAGGAGAAAATGCGTAATGCAAATGCTCTTTATAATGGGAATGAATCAAAGGATTGTTAATATCTGTAATTTTAATACTACTACATAGAGATGTTTAAAACTTGGATTGAATTTAGGACAAGTGCTGGATCTGTGCCTTTTTATAACTTGCATTGTATCAATTTTAAAAATAGCACATATTTGATTTAGAAAGAAAGAAATCAAATAAAATGGTTTTCACTGACCAATTAGAACTGAAAGAATAAACTTTTCTCCACATAATTTTGCTCAGAACTGATTTCCACATCCTTTCATGTAGGAAGAAAAAAAGGTATACCAATATAGAGCCCCCCTGCTTCCTTTTTCAGCACAAATAAAAGGACAGGAAGCAAAAAGTTGCTCAGTAAATATCACAACTAGAATCTATTTTTATAGATAGCTTCTAATCCCTCCTTGGCTGCATCTCATTGGATCTTCCTCATGTTGCCCCTCACACTTCTCCTCTGACACTACTTCCAAATCCCTCCATAGCCATGACCCTTCCCAAATCCCATCCATACAGCAACCCAGCTTAGTCATGGTAGAGGACAAGAAGAAGGAGCAATAATCAAGTGCAGCCTTTTAATCCAGAACTGAACTTTCAGGCCCTGTCCTATCCACTGAATTCTTTTGAAATCAATAAAACAGTTTTTAAAGAGTGTGGTTTTTTGGAGGGATGGGTGTCAAAATGGCAAGGAGTGATAACCAAACGTGCAGAGAAATAGGCAGATGAAGAGTCTGGGAAAAGGCCGATCAAATAAGTGTCATGTCTTTAGGAAACAGGCTGGAAAGGGAGGACAAAATAAACCCCAGAAGTTTAAAGACCTAAAACCAAAAGTTATTAAAAAAAATTGAATCAAAAAAGAATATTAAAGGTTTTTTTATTAAAAAGGTATTTTGGGTGTAGAACTATTGTGGGAGAAGTAGCTCATATTGGGCTAAGAGTTGGACTCCCTGATCTTTGTGGGTCCCAACTGGGGATATTCCATGATTTTATGATAATAGAACAGTATATTGTGGGATAGGATGGTGGGGGGAGACAGAGGGGATGGGAAAAGGGGGTAAAAAGGATGGTGCTGAAAAAATGCTAATAGGAAGCTTTTGCAGGAAAAAAAAAGGAAAAAAAAAGGAAAAAAAAAAGTGATCTTTCTGTTTGGAATGCAGAACATGGATCAGTCTGGACCTGGGACATTTCAATCTCAATGGCATACTGGTAAGTCACCAGTAGACTTGTGTCTTGTTGTTAAATCCGTTATTTTTATTATAGATCTCAGCTCTGGAGAAGGTTTGGAAGAGTCTGAGCTGTTCCTTCACCTGCAAGAGTGAAGGTGATGGAGACCCAGAACCCACAGAATTCACACTGGGTGTGAATCAACACAGCTTTAACCCAGTCCTTGGGCCAAACCTCCAGCACCAGCTGGAGCTTGTAAAACCTGCTCCCAAGTCACTTCTGACAGTTTAATTCTGTCCAAGAGGAATCACATTCATGTGCTCCGGGAGTGCTCCACAAGCAAGGGAAATTCAGTGATGAAAAGTTTGCTTTAAAAGCTCATTTCTGGATTAGAATTCTACCATTAAGGCAAAGGAGCACAGGGCAGCAAGAGCTTCAGAAGGGTCCCAAATGTTTGCTGGTCTCAGCAGGAGGTTCTGGCATCCTGATAGTTTACTCTCTTCTTTCTCTTGTCAGTCTGAAGAGCCTGCTGGGAAACTGGGAAATGCCCTTCAGCTAAGGGTCAGTGAATGAAACAGGAATTTTGACAGGCAGGAGCTGGGGAAGACACGCTTTCCACATGCTCAGGAAAGAGCAGAGCAAAGTCTTTTGCTTTACAGATTTAAGGAAAACATGGAAAGAAGAATCTGCCAAAGGATTCAACTCCAATAAGCTAGAAATCCTTGGGTGTTCCTCTGGCTGTATTGGATCCTTTGTGGCCAGATTGGGAATCCAGTGGGAACAGCTCTTCTTACACTAACATGGAAAAACTAAAAAAAAAAGAAAAAAAAAAGGTGTAAATAAATAAAAATAAAGGGAAAAAAACCCCAAAGTACTTGAGGCGGGGGTGGATAAGGAGCACAGGTCAGAGCTAAGAATAGGAACAGCTGCTGTGTGTGAATTTAAATAGTGAAAAGGTCTGAGGTAGTAAATCAGGTCACCTGCTGAGAGCCTCCAGGTGGTCCAGACTTCAGACACAGGAAGAAGCTTCACGCAGGCAGAGAGACAGCAAACTGTTTGGAAATGAGCTGGAACAGGGCTGCACGGGACAGAGCCCTGCAGATGATTCTAAATAGAAGGAAGCAAGGAACCCCAGAGAGGAAAGATAAATGCATGAGAAACCTCTGAAGTATGTGCAGGAAATAATAAAATGTAAATTGCCCCTGTAAATAAAGCTGAGGACAGTTTAGAAAAAAATCCTCCAACCCAGAAGGCAGCCAAGAGGAGGGAAAGGCAGCCAAGCAGGAAAGGAGAGAGGCTACAAGAACTGCAGGACAGCAAATTAAAGTTTCACAGCCTGCTCTGACTGCAGAGGAGGAGCATGAGTCCTCAGTCAGCAGGTCCTTGTGAGCTCTGGAGTGCCAAGGCAGCAGGGAGAAGAGAGAAAGCACTTGTACAATACTGCCAGGGGAGCAGCAAATAAACCCTTGGTAATTCTAATGAGGAACAGGGAGGGACAGCTCAGCACAGCTCAGCGAGTACACAAGTAGCACCATGGAAAGAAGGCAGGGACCAGCAGAGCTTCTTCACCTGCTCAGAGCAGAGCCAGAGCACTGAGGGCATGAAATGGACTTTCCCAGGAGGTTCTAATGGCTCAAAGCATCTCCTCCAAAAAGGCAGCAGTGCTGAGAGGGCAGAGCTAAGGTTCTGGGGACACACAAGTCAAGAGGTCTAACCCAGGAGTTTGTCCAGAGGCAGCTCACCAGCATGAGACCCGGTGACATGGGCAGAGCTGCCAAGAAGTCACCTCCATCCAGTCGTCCACCCTAAATCTGCTAAAAGCTCATGCGCTCCACTGCTTCTTGCCAAGAGACCTCAGGTGGATTTGATCCCTTGCCTGGCTCCTCTGCTTGTCTCTGCTCAACTTCACCAAAGCCTAACTCTCACACTTCCAGATTTAATGCAGACCTGAGAACCTCAGGTGACACCTTTGGGGTGCAGCTGCTGTTCTTCTCAGTGAATTTTTACCCCTTCAGTGAGAACATCCCCAGATGTAGTTCTCCTGTCTTTCCATTGGCTGTTTGAGACCTGGAACAAGCACTGGGTATGGTCCTGTCCAACAAACTGCTGACCCTATGCACATCTGTTTTACCCTCAAGAGCCTGTTACCAGGTGTGTACCCCTAAAAGTGAGGTGAGGGGCTGTCTCTTCTCCCTGGTAACAAGTCACAGGACAAGAGGAAATGGCCTCACATTGCACAGAGGGAAGTTTAGACTGGATATTAGTGAAAATTTCTTCCCTGAAATAGTTAGCAACTATTGGCATGGGCTGCCCAGGACAGTGGTGGAGTCACCATCACTGGAAGTGTTCAAAAGCCGTGTGGATGTGGCACTTGGGAACGTGGTTGAGTGGTGCTGGGTTGACAGTTGGGCTTGATGTTCTTAGAGGGTTCTTCTAACCTTAACTAGTCTGTGATTCTGTGAAAACACACAGGCTAATTTAGCAGATTATTAAACATCAAAGAGTTAATGTGCTTCTTGTCAAATTAAACTCCAGACCCTGGCCGTGGGGGTGTGCCCAGCAACCAAGTCCTCAGTGCCTAGGCACCAGGTTGAAAAGAAAAATGTTCCTTCACTAGACGGATTTCTCTAGGGTCAGCCATCCAGGATCTACTCCATCCCTGGATGCTCCTGGACCTGTCATCAGTGGGACCAGGTCCCCATTTTGAGACACAACCATCTGCCAACCTTTGCAGCCCAGTATTGTGCTGCTCTCTCTGCACAAACCCCAGATTTCAGGTTGAACCCTCTGTGCAAGGCATGTCCCTCGGGGCTCCTGCCCACCCACAGCCTGTCCAGCTGACTCCAGCTCCCAGGACCCTCCTCTAGCCTGAGGGAAGGGGACAGATCCAACCCTGCAAACTGATTAAATTCAGCTTCAGTTCCCACTATCCCTACCCCCAACAGCTGGTACACACACAGCTCCATCCCTGTGAACACCAGCTCCCATGGGAGGAGGCTTCCATGAGCGTTCACCACTTGCCTCCTTTTCAGCACCAGCACTGTTTGTATCAAGCCAAACGCTCAGAGAGGACATTTGTTCCCTGGCTTTGCAGCATCTGGGTGATCAGCAAAACACTTCTTTAGCTAAAGAAAGGAGTGGAGGACAGAGAAGATCTGTGCTGGTTAACTGTCAGTGGAAGCAGAGAAGCAGACAACAATTGAAAGAGGGGAGACTTGGATGGGATATTGGGAAGAAATTCTCCCCTGTGAGGGTGGGCAGGCCCTGGCACAGGTTGCCCAGAGAAGCTGTGGCTGCTCCATCTCTGGAACTGCCCAAGGCCAGGTTGGACGGGGCTTGGGGCAACCTGGTCTAGTGGAAGATGTCCCTGCCTGTGGCAGGGGTGGAACAAGACAAGCTTTGAGGTCCCCTCCAACTTAAACCACTCTGTGATTCTGTGATTCTATGAACATGTTAGATTCATGCTCTCTGGCTTTCCTCTTCAGAAACAAAAAACCAAGCACATAGTTAAGCGCACAGAGCAAGACTTCCCCTCATCCTCAGGCTTCTTGTCAGATTTTGCTTCCTGAGAGTCCTTGGGAGCAGGAAGATTCACTGACCTGCTGGCCATGTGCTGAACACCGACCTTAGTCAGACACTGTTGGACTTTGCCGCAGCTTCTGCCCCAGTGACAGCAGGTTCCTGTGAACACAGCTGCCACAGCCACCCACCAGTGCAGCTTGGGGTCACCACCTGAGAGATGAGACCAAGGGGACCAGTGGGCACCAAAGTGGAGGTTTGGTCACTAATTCTTGGCTTCCGGGGGTAGAAGGACCACTGTGTGTGATCCTCCAGGCTAAACCTGCCCTGTGCATTTGACTGGGGTTGAGCCCTGAGCTTTGGCTCAGCCTGTGGCTGAGAGCCACGGTGTCCAAATCAGGTTAGAGCCTCAGCAGGGGAACAAGAGCAGATGGAAAAAGGGAGACAATATTCAGTAGTGGAGATGGTTTAGGTGGAACAGCATCTCCCAGCCACATAGCCCTGATGGATCTGCCTTCAGTCAAAGCTTCCACACATTATTTCAGAGTTCAGTTCAGCGGAGAATGGCAGATTTAAAGCAGCACCTACTCATTTGGGCAGCAGCTTTAGCTGGAAGGAGGTTTCTAAAGGCATTTGGAGCTTTCCACCTGCAACCAGTGTCTCCCCCTCTAAGAGCTCCTCTACATTTTAATTTTATTGAAATGTTGTTTCTCAGCAATGTCCTGCCCTTGTCCAAAAGACTGGAAAATCTTTACAGCGTTAGAAAACTTCTCCCACACAGGACCTGAAAGAACAGCCTAAGCTGCACCCCAGGCTCTGCTAAAAGACAGAGTAAGCAAAAGACCTTTAACCTCCCATCCTGCAAAGGTTTCCCATGCCTTTGTAAATCTGTTCTCAACCCTTTCTTTTTCACAGTCTGAAAACCAGCCCTGGTTCATGTGTGATGCTACGTGTGTAGTTGTGATGGGACCCCAATTTAGACACAGCTTTGAGGTGTCTCTGCCTTGCCTTTTTCCCCAAATGAGCTCCCCAAAGAAGATCAGTCAGTTGAAGAGGCAGGTATTATTTATAACCTGCATTAACTTTACACAGAAAGAAAAATCAAAGTGACAGAATAGAATTAGATCAGATGGAATAGACATGAAAAGGCTCATTAACAGCTCTCCTCCGCCTACAGAGCCCTTCCAAGCGGGTCTCTGCTTCCAGCCTTCTTTTCACTCAATTCTGTTGCTTTCTGAGTTGCAGCAGACTCATCACAGTCCAGGGAAGTTTCATTCCTGGAAGTTATCCCTAGGCAGTTCTGTTTCTGGCTCTCTGGAAGTCTGGCTGTTTATCTCAACATTCTGGGGTCCTTCTGTGGCTTCTTTATGCTCTTCCTCCTGCCTTGCAGGTCAGAAATGTCTCTGCCTGGGCAGACTCAGCTGATCTTGGGACAGGAGTGATTTCATTTTTCCTACAGGGTCTGTTTAACCATTTCATCCTCCCCCCTGATGAACAAACCATGTAAGGAATAAGGCAACTAGGCAAACACTGGAACTCAAACAGGAAATGGCACAGTCCTGTTTCTACCCTGTATTACCCGTTATGCAGGTGCCATTGAGATAGGATTCATCCTATTTAACTGTCCTGACACCAGACACAGAAATTTGATGAGTGGCTCTGTTTTCTATAACCACAGAATAAGAGAATAATTAAGGTTGGAAAAGACCTCTAAGATCATCAAATCCAACCAAAGTGTTCTAGAAGTTTGCAGACAACAAAAAACTGGAAGTGGCTGTTTACTCCCTTGAAGACAGGGAGGCCCTGCAAAGACACCTCAAGAGATCAGAGAGCTGGGAATCACCAACCATGTGAAGTTCAACAAGGGGAAGTGCCAGTTCTGCCCCTGGAATGGGGCAAACCCAGATGTATGGACAGACTGGGAATGAGGGGCTGGAAAGCAGTGCTGGGAAAGGGCCCTGGGG
>JAWWTY010000035.1:464533-489469 GCA_035222235.1 Margarornis squamiger | reverse complement strand
AAGGCTGCCAGAGCTGCAGGAGGGTTTGGATGATGCTCTGGGGCACAGGGGGTGACTCCTGGGGATGGTCCTGTGCAAGGCTGAGGGTTGGACTGGATGATCCTTGTGGGTCCCTTCCAATTCAGCATGTTCTGTGTGATTCCGTGTGATCTGTCCTGTTCAGGACACCTCTCTTGGGTGAATCAGCCACCCTCATCTTTCTCTACCATTAAGAAAAAGGTCTGGACACAAAAGGGTGACACATCCCAGCTGCCCAAGGAGCTCAGGGCAGAAGTTTTCTGTCACAAGCCCAAGTATCTCTGAGAGTCACTGCTTGCCACAGCATGCTCCTCCCTGCCCTCAGTGTGACAGATTCCTCCTACAACAAACAGAAATATTTGTTTAAAATATCTGATCAATGGAAAATTGTTCTTTTGTCAAAACAAGAAAGCTCCATGGGAAGTTTTCTATTAGTGCTTTCACATTTGTCACTGAAAACAAAATAGAGAATGGCAATGGAAATGGTTTGAAAAATGAGATGTTATTCTTCTGACTAAACAGAGGTGCTGTTTCAGCTGTCCCAGTGCTGCCCCAGACTCTGCCCATGTCCCCTTGTTTCTCAACACATGGTCTTCCACCTCCACTGACCAACTCCACCTCAAAACCTTCACCAGAGAGACACACCTTTTCAGACATCAGTCTTAAGAAAGTGTCCATGCTTCTGCACTGTTGTGTGCACAGAGCAACCCCTGCAAACCTCTCCTCATGGCCAGGCATCCTCACTGCATCCCCACTGCAACTGGACCAGACAGGGATGTGGCACAGCAAAGCAGCAGGAAGATACCTCCAAGCTGGGAGTGAAGCTCTCCAACCAGAATAGCCAGAGAAGACAGAGACTAATGGAGGTGTCATTAGGGTCCAGGGCAAGCAGCAGAAGCTGTGATGGGAGGTGAGTAAGGCCAGTGTGGGTGTAAAAAGACTTGATACCAGCTAGAGGAAGCCAGGAGATGGTGAGAGCACCCTTCTCTGGGACATTCTGCTCACCTTCTCCTATCATGGGGCTCTGATCACATACCCTGCCTCATCTTCATGAGGTACCTGCACACCACATTCCTCCAGGACAAGCTCTACTTCCACACGCTCCAGGCTCACTGCCTCATTGGCGGTTGGCATTCCATGTATCCTGCTTTCCTGGACAAGTCCTTTGTGTGATCCCTGCTGGAAAGACTTGTGCCTACTGTGTGTGGGCCTGTCTGTGAGGTTTCTTCAGTCCAGTGCTTTCCCTGGGCAAAGGCAGTTGCTGCAGATGGGTCCTGCACTGGGTGTCCCTTCACGAGCCTTCTTTGAGCCAGAAAGCATCGGATCTGCTCTCAGCCTTGCAGGAGCACCTCCTCTCTTCCCAGGGAGCCCTACTGTGTTTGCTCTTCGTGGAGCTCTCCCTTGCAGGGGCAGAGGGCTGGTTTCCCACACCTTCCTGCAGAAGACTGTGGCAGCAGCTTTTGGGAAGGGATAAGAAGGTGTAGATGGTGCAGAGAAGAGGACTTTGTGCATGTGCCCTGTTAGATCCTGCAGAGGAAAATCCATTTGTTATGGATATGGCCTCTCACTGTGCCTTGGGAGAACACAAGTCTGGGGCTTGCAAACACAAACTGGTCTGTGAAGCACATCAGCTCTCAACACCAGATTGCACCTGGGATTTTTCCCCTTGCTGAGGGTTCATTCTCTGGTTTTTTTTGGGAGGGGAAAGGGTTGTTGTTGTCTGGGGCAAAATGTCACACATCAGAAGAATCCTTCAAATAAAGAGCTTTTTTATTCTTTCCATTCCCACCCCCTTTTTCAATGCCATTTTTGGCCAGAAGGGATTTTTTCCTGTGAAAGGAGCAGAAAGCTCATCTCTCTCCTGGCTAAGGCCAGCCTGCTTCCACAAGAAGCTCCTGGCAGATGCCTTGGCATGCAGAGGTGAGAGAAGGCTGTGAAAGGCAAAGCCTCTTGCTCTGCTCCCCCTCCATGCAGAGACCAAGAGTCTCTTCACCAACCACCTACATGGGAAAGGGGGGTGCTTTGCATGACCCCTCCTTCAGAGCAGGCACATGCAGACAGACTCTAGAAAATAAAGGAAAAATTAAGAACAGCCTTAAAGGACAGGGATTAGGCAAAGCACACAGTGCCTTAAATGGGGACTCACAAAGTAGAATGACTTTAGTTTGCAGTAACTTAATCGAGGAAGTGGATTAAGTTAAATCCTGAAAGCATTACTTGTAAGGAGAGAGCCACACAACACGCTTTCCTCTACAGCGCTGTCCTCCCACAGCCCATCCCTGGGGTCACCCTTATGCCTCAGGGGTCAGTGCTGCCCACCTGCACCAACTGCAGGCCAGCACCTCCAATTTCTGTGACTGCATACAATCATAGAATCCTGGAATGGTCTGGGTTGGAAGGGACCTCAAAGCTTATCTAGTTCCACCCCCTGCCATGGGCAGGGACACCTTCCACTAGCCCAGGTTGCTCCAAGCCCTGTCCAACCTGGCCTTGGACACTTCCAAGGATGGGGCAGCCACAGCTCCTGTGGGCAATCTGTGCCAGGGCCCGCCCACCCTCACAGGGAACCATTTCTCCCCATTATCCCATCTAACCTTGCCCTCTGGCCATTCCCCCTTGTTCTGTCACTCCATCTCTCTCCATCTTTCTTGCAGGCTCCCTTCAGTTACTGGAAGGCCACAATTAAGTCACCCTGGAGCCTTCTCTTCTCCAGTCTGAACAATCCAAGGCCTATTATCCAATAGCCCTAAGCAAAGTAATTCCTGATCAAGAAAATCGTACCGTTCCCTGCATGTTTGTTAATGTTACAGGAGAGGTCATTCTCCCTCCTTATGGTGATAAACACAGATCCAAAAAGGGGATAAAGCGGGAACTTGTAATAAAGATGGCACCACTACCCACGAGACTAATTCCTCAACAGGGTTCAGGGTGGTACTGGATCTGTGAAAATGAGGCCTGGAAAGTTTTTCCCCTTGACAAAGATCGGGCCTGTGCCCTTGGGGCTGTAATTCCAAACATAACAGCCCTTAACCAAATTGATGAATTTGATGAGCAAGGAGAAGGGGAAAGAACTTACCCCAAAAGGGTAAAAAGAACTAACAATCCCCTTATTGAATGCCCCACGTTTTTCCGTAGCGCAGTTAGAGTCTTGATCTCATCTCTAGGAGTAAGTAAAGTGGAAAAGGCAATTGTTAATATCTCGGCTGTTATTGAATGCATTCAAAATCGGGCATCAGAAAGGCTCTCAGCCTTTCCTTATAGTACAGGTGCTCCATCCCACTAATCATCTTGGTGGCCTCCTTTAGTGGGTTGACCTTGGCCATCCAGCCATCCATCTCAGCCCACTACACCTTCTCTGGACTCAATCCAACTGCTCCATGTCCTTCCTGTATTGGAGATCTTAGACCTGGATCCTCCAGGGGTCTCACCTGAGCAGGGCAGAGGTGCAGAATCTCCCCCTCTCACCATCTCCCAGGTCTCTCTGCATGGAGGGATTTGCTCTCCTGGGCACTTGCTGAGAGGAAGGGTCAGTCTGCTGGGCCAGCCAGAGCTGGACAGGGAAGAGACATCCCACATGACAAGGAAGTGGAAAAAGTGGATTGTAAATTGAGCCAGCAAGGGAGTGTTAGAGGTTCCTGGTCAGCAAACAACAGAGGAGACCTGTCACCCCATGGACACCACATGTCTGTGGACAGAAGTGGGGACACACTTCTGTGAACCCCTGCCCAGAAGAAGAGGAAGTTTTTACTATCCACAGGCCCATTTAAGACTAAATGTTTGGTTTATTGGAAGAACAGGGAAAATGAAAGCTAATTTAGACCTGCATAGTTCAGAACCTCTCACAAGCCAGGGTGCTTTCTGGCCCTTTGAGACGGGTAGGCAGCACATGAAGGGAAAACCCTCTGGTCTGGTCTGGAATAGGGAACACAGCAAGCTCTGCAGATATACAGATATAGTGAGATGACAGATGTAGAAATAGACACAGACATATAACCCAGGAGAGGCTGGCTCACCTATGGTATGAAAGGTGAATATTGAAGGGTGGAATGAAAGAATTAATTTGGGAGTTGTGAATAGGTTTTGTCCTGCTCTGCTGTGTCTCTGGTGTTGTTGCACATGGAGGAGAAAAAAGAGGTATAGAGTGGTGTGTGAGGGATGAGAAGCCAAGCTCTCAGTTTTACCTTCAGTGAGGAGCTGTGCTGCAGCCCCTCCAGCCTCTGAGTATCTGCATTCCCAGACCTGAAATGAAAACAAAACCACTCAATCTTTCCCCCTTCCCTGAGTCTTGGGCCTGGGTTTGCAACATGGTACTAAAAATAAAGCAAACAAACAAACATAACCCAAAAACCAATGGTTTATCCCCCAGTGTCCAAACCTTCGAGTTGTGCTGTGACATCAATTTCCAACCTCTCCAAGGCCAGAGGCATAAAAAGTTCCTTTGCAAAATCAAACCTGAGAACTGCACTTCATAGCAGGACTCCAGGCACTGGCACCCTGACAAGAATATCACCCACGACAAGACTTGTGACTGAATTCTGGGAGGTGGCACTGCCACCTCTTAGGCAGTGCTGGCTGCAGTTATCAAATGTGCCTGGCTTTGGGAAGAAGAGCCTGGGGGCTCTTTCCCAGCTCCCCTCAGCACCTGCAGGACATCCTGGATGCTATCAGGAATCACCTGCTGGCTCCTTCCCCGCTGAAAGAAGACATATGTCAGCCCCATCTCCTCCCCCTTTCCCTGCAGATTGGGAGCCTTTTATCCACCCGGCTGCCTTCCCAGGAGATGAATATTTTAAAATCCACCCTTTTTGCTCTTTTACACAAAATATATAAAATGTTAAGTATGTGTCAAAGTGTCCTTTTGATGTTTTCTCTCCTCTACATGCCGGGGCTTCCTGGCCTTGGGCTCAGTGATTGATGCAGCAGAGTCTCTTTGTGTATCCCATTGTTGGGATCACCTGTGGAGGCAGCCCAACCATGGGCAGGTGATGTCCTCCACTCCATCTCTGCAGTTCCTCTGGAGCTGATGGATAATTCATTCCTTGCCCATCTCTGTTATTTATTTATTAGGCTTCTTGCTTGTAGGAATGAAATCTGTGCTTATCCAACTGGCAGTGCTGGAAAGAGGCCACAGTCCAGGCCTGCAGTCACCCCTGGGGACACTGGGAGATGTCCCTTGAGGCATCATACATGTCCAAGTACCACCACAACTGCTGGGAGCTGAATGCTGCTTGAACCGTAGAACATGCTGAGTTGGAAGGGACCCACAAGAATCATCCAGTCCAACCCCTGGCCATGCACAGACACCCCAAAAATTCCAGCCTGTCTCTCAGAGCATCATCCAAACCCTCCTGCAGCTCTGGCAGCCTTGGGGCTGTGCCCACTGCCCTGGGGAGCCTGGGCAGTGCCCACCACCCTCTGGGGGAAGAACCTTTCCCTGAGATCCAACCTGAGCCTGCCCTGACACAGCTCCAGCCCTTCCCTGGGTGCTGTCCCTGGTCCCCACAGAGCAGAGATCAGTGCCTGCCCCTCCTCTGCCCCTCCCTGCAATGAGCTCTCCCCTCAGTCTCCTCTTCTCCAGCTGGACACCCCAAGTGCCCTCAGTGTCCTCACACGCTTCCCCTCCAGGCCCTTCCCCATCATCGTTGGCTCCTTTGGACACTCTCTAATGCCTCAATATCTTTCTTATATTGCAGAATATGACTTTGAAAGGAAGATGACTTTGAAATCATTTGCGGTATTAAAAATGAAGACAAAGCACTTCCAAAGAGAAGTTGTATTCTGTGAATGTAAATAGGCTCTGCACTATAATTACTGATTTTCTAGGGCTGAACTAGAGGCCCTGTGTTTTCATGGAAAAATCCATTTGATGTGTATCATCCCCAGTTTCTGCAGTACTGAATAACCAGGCTGCTGCTGCTGCTTAGGCCTCTAGGTAGCCTGGCTCTTGAAGACAAACCATGGAGGATATGATAATAAATACCATAACTCAGGGATTTCTAAGAAACCAGCAGTCCAGCAGTTTTGGCTCCCAGAAATGACTCATATCATGCATCCAACACTCAATGTACTTCACACTGTGCAAACCTTTATCATCAGGACACAGTGATTCCTTCCTGTCCCAGCTGACTACCCGTGAGCCTCTTCTCTGAAGCTGGAAACTTGTTAACACACTTTTTTTTTTTAGTTCCTTGGTACTACAACTTTAGGCCCTGTTCTTATGCATAAAAAAAGACACATCAAAGGCAACTGGAAACAGAAGCTGAGAGAGTACAACAAAAGTGAGAGATACTCAGAGGTCCTCTCTGTACCCCATTTACTCTCATAAGCACCCAGTGCTGTCCTCCACCTTTGCAGGGCAACTCCTTCATCCTGACTCCTCCTGCAGATTTCCACCTTCTGCCTCCACATGTGCTCTGATCTTCCCATCCTCTCCATCAGTAGCTTCTCCTCCCCACCTTCAATGCTTCCTTGCCTTTTCCATGAAGTTGCATCCCCCAGAACACAAGCATCTGCGTCTTTCCTAAAGAAGGGATGTTTTTCACTCTTTCTGCTGCCCCTTCATCTTTCTCTCCAGCCCTTCTATATTCTCATCGGCCACCAATGTCCTCTGCATGGTGTTTCTCTCCTCTAGCACCTGCCCAGGCTCCTGGCACACCTTTGTGTTCCTTGATCTGCTGCCTCTGCTCCCACTTTCTCATGGCCAAAGCCTCCAGGCCTCTTCCTCCTGCTGATTCTTTGCTTTTGGATACTTTGGTAGATCCTTGATTTTATTACACCCCCCCCAGCCTAGCTGGAGATTGTGACCTCCAGTACCAGACAGGGATGAGAGTCAGGCTGGCAATCAGTACCACAGGGTGGTAGGAAAGATCTGGGGAATGACCTCCAGGCACGGGGGATCTGGATTCAATGACAGCAGTACAGCTCTGAATTGCCCTCCAGACCCCACTGAGCACAGTGGGACTCAGATACTCACCTCACACTGAGCCACCTGCATGTAGACACGGGCATGGAGATGTTTCCTTCTACACTTGGACCCCAAACTGACTGCCACTGGCAGGGCTGGATCAGGCCATACATCACAGGAGGATGATAGTTTATCACCACACTGCTGTTCTGCAACATCCAAAGCTGCCCCTCCAGTGTCCTGACTGAAGAAGGACAGAGCCAATTTCAGACTCAGCTCCAAAATGCTTGGAAAGCCCATGAGAGTGGGTCCCACAAAGAGCCTCCCGCCAAAAGCAAAGGCATGGCCATGACAGAGGCCCCCCATACATGCCATGGCCTTTTGTGAAAGCCCCAGGGATGCATCCATCCTGATGCTGAGGCCTCTGTCCGAATGCAGGATCACCCCAGATGCACAGGAGGGCACCATGAGTGGGCACCCCATAGTTTCTGTGCACAGACATAACCTACCCTTCTGTCTGGGACTCTCAGAAACATTGTTTTTCAGCTAATTAAAATAGTAGCAGCTGTTGATCATGTGAAGATCTGTCAGCTCCGCTGAAAGTGGATAGTGGCATCATTTCTCGAAAAACTGCAGTCTCTTGAAAAAAGGGAAAACTGGCCCTTTAAAGATTCCAAATGTTTTCTTCCTTGAAATGTTTGTTCATGGGACTGACTATTCCCTGGCTTTCCCTCCTCGGATCAAAGCCTCCAGCTCATGCTGGAAGGATGGTATTTCCAAAGAACCTCCCCCAGAAGGGACCTGCTCACCCAGCAAACAAGCCCAGGCACTTCTTGGCTTCACCACAGCGTCGTTAGAGACTGAAAATAGCAAAGGCCAAACCTTTGCTATCCAGCCATTTTTTATTTCAACTGCTTTATTCACTTGACCACTAAAAAATTCATTACATCTAAAGTTTAATGAGAAATTAAATGGATGGATTGGCTGCTAAACAGCCTGTGTGCGGGTGTGAGCGCTGCCAGAGGGGCTGTGGGCTAATGAAATGTTTAATGCTGAGGACTGCAGCGAGCTCAGGCACAACAGATGCCGGGTTTGGGATATAAATAAGCGCAATGATATGATCTCATGTTCTCTTGACACTTTGCTGAAACCCTCCTCCTCTTGCAAAAAGCTTCAAACTTCTCGGGAACTTCCTGAGTTGAAGGCTGAGCTCATACACCATCTCCTCCTCCTTCACCACCTGCAGAAGTGTCAGCCCTGGTCAGAGATGGATTTCCTTTCAAATCCAGGCTGACCCTCACCATGAAACTTGGTGCTGGAAAACAGATGATCCTTTGATATTTGCTGAGTCTTCGTGCTGATCAAGAAATTCCACTTTGGTGCCTGACAGTGCTCTTTGTGGCTCTTTGGGGCAAATCTTCACACATTTTTGGAGCTTCAGGATCAGTGCTCTGAACCCTGGCCATCACAGGTTCTGCCTGCATTTCCTGAAGAAAAAGAAGTCCAAACAGCCCCAGGTTCACAAGATGTAGAGAACCAAATGCAATTCAGACCTATGGATGATCAAAATGAAGCAAAAATCCAAGGCACTGCCCATAACAGCTCCATTTTGAGCCACAGGCATCTAGGCAGGTCACAGGTACCCCAGGAAGAATTGTGGAGGCAGCATCTTGCCTAGAGCATCTTAACTGGATAATAACTCACATTGGGGATGAAAGAACAGGATATGTCCTCAGATCAGATCAAATCACAGAATCAAAGAATCATTAAGGTTGGAAAAGGCCTTCAAGACCATCAAATACAACCATCAAAAATCAAGGCAATCCTAGGGAAAAGAGAGGATCCCTGTGATCTTGTCACTTGCATACAGGCCTGTCATTGTACCCTATAAACATCTTTGGACTAGCTCCACAAAGGTCACCTGTAGGAAGATGTTCACAAGGAATACATTTTAGGGGCAAGCATTCCAACCCCAGCTTTTTTGCAGGAAGCTGGTTCATTCCATGAGAGAGGAGCTGGCTGTGCCCTGAGATGTGTCCATGTCCTGGTGTGTCTCTCTGCATACTCAGTTCAGCACTGTCTCCACTGTGGTATTGTGGTTTGTGATTCAGGGATGCTCAGTGTGTCAAACAGGGCTCTCCACCACCCACACTGGCTAAGCACACAGGTCCTTGCAGCTCCTTGTTATGCAGGTGTTATGTTGAGGTGCTGTTATTCTTTTGACTGCATTTATGAGATCTAAGCAATGACTGGGTATCAGGGCTGTGATCAAGGCCAAGAGAATCACAGAATCAGAGTGGTTTGGATTGGAAGGGACCTTAAAGCTCATCTTGTTCCACCCCCTGCCATGGGCAGGGACACTTTGCACCAGCCCAGGCTGTTCAGGGTCACATCCAGCCTGGCCTTGAAGAGTCACCCAGGCTGGCAGTCACCTCATGCATGGCAGACATGACTGGGTTAGTGCTTGGGAGAAAGAGCAGGGATTCCCTGCTGCTTTCAGAGGGGAGGCTGCCTTTGGAAGCAGCACGGATGTTTGGATCTTTTCTATTACAATTCCTTAATCTTGTAATATTGGCTAGCAGGCTTGGAGCCAAAGGCAAATCCCACAGATTCCCAATGGCATCCTTTAAATCAGAACACAACCAGCGAGTTCGTCACTCAGAGAGGGAGAGGCTGCACTCATGACCTTCATCTTTCCTAATGACGTATAAGCCTTCTCTGCTTTTGATGGTGAGCTCCTAAGAGGAGCAGAGAACTGGGGCAGGAGTCCTCCCTGCTCTCAGTCCAGAAGGCATTTGAATATTTCATTATGAGATTTTTCTCCCACTTGTTTGTTTGGAGGCAGAATCACATGTTCAGACAGAGACTGATGATCAAACACTTCCCATCATCTCATGCTCCCAAATGACATTTCCCTCTTGGTAGACACATGGGACAACCATCCAGGCACAGAGCAGAAGTTGCATGTCAGAACAGGATGGGACTCAGGTTATTATCAGGCATTATCAGAAGATGCCTTGGAGCCAAGATTGCTCCATATTTCTGAGATGAATGGAAAGAGAATGTAACACACTCCAGCCTGACTCCTGAGCGGAGTCTAAAATGTAAATGTGCACAAAAGGCATCACACAGCAGGGATGCTTCTTGTGGGCTGAAAATGACACTGGCTCTTGGCCATAAAACTTAATCTTTTTAGATTAAGAAAAAGAGTATCATAGAATGACAGACTCACAGGATGATTTGGAATGGAAGAAATCTTAAAGCTCATCTTTTTCCAACCCCATGCCATGGGCAGGGACACCTTCCACTAGCCCAGGTTACTCTGAGCCCTGGCCAACCTGGCCTTGGACATTGTCCTTGCAAAGGTGTGCAGCCAGCCAGCACACTGAGTAGAAGGGCTGGGTAAACACAGCAAATGACAAGTTAACCCCCAAAATACTCTGAAAAATGTGGTAATAAGCCTGTGAAAAAGGCCAAATGTGAGAGCACCCACCTAGGAATTAATAATTCAGGCTGGCAATATTTGGGGTGTGTAGGGTTTGGTGGGGGGGAGGTTATTCTTTGGAAGCCACATATTAGGAAGAAGTTGGGGCAGGCAACTAGTTCAGAGTGATTTCAGTATATCAAGTCAAATAGACAAATAATTACTCCGAATTATGGAGTACAAGGAAAGAGTCTGTGCCTTTAAGTTTAGCATTTGCAGTACCACTGCTGGAATAGTGAGTCCCACACCAGAATTGCACAATAAACTGCGGAAGGTGCAGGAGGGAATCAGAAAAACGGGTCTCAGACTCCCATTCTGCTTCATTCATCAGGCAGAAGGTCAAGAGTGACTTGATCATTATCTGCAGTTGTCTGCTCAGGGAGCAGAAATCCAATAGTCCAGAGCTCTTCAAACCAGCAAAGATCTAACGAGATACAAAGCAATGCCACACTGAAACGAGCAATAGGGCACAGAAGTCTTAACACGGAGATTTGGAACTAATTTACTAAGGATTGGGTAGGATTCACCAGCACTACACATTTTAAATTAAAACATTCTGCCTAAGAGATACTGACTCGAAGCAAGAACCTGTTTGAGGGTAATGATCGGCCGCACTGTTGTCTGGAAACAAGACCAGAGAGGTCATCTGCAAATTACAAGTTGTGCCCATCTCCATGTGGGCAGGTTAACCTGCAGTGTTTCTCACACCCCACTCTTCTCCATGGTCACTCAGGGAGTCTGAGTGACAAAATGTTAATGTGCCCTTTTCATACCCAGCAACCCCTTGAAATAGCCTTGTTAAACCTCTGCAAGGTGGGGCATATTCTAATGTGTTTGAACAGGAATAGGCTGGGGCAGAGGATGGGCACCGAGAGGCACATCTCTATGCCAAAGCATAGAGATGGTGAGAGAGCACAGCCCTTGCTGCAGACACACAATTGCTCTCCCTCCTGGAGGCCCAAATTGTCCCACCAGGAGCATATACATTTCTTTTAATCTAATACTTTGGCAGAAGAAGTGCTTTAGGTGCTCCAAGGGTCAGGCACTCTGCCAGCCCTATGCTCCCATGCACCATCTGCTACAGCCTAGATCCCCTTCGCCACAAAAACGCCTTGCAATGAACAGGCATAACACCTTCCCCCATCAGGAGAAAGATGACGGGGCTTCCGTAAAGCAGACACTGGCTTTTTTTTTTTGAGGAGGAAGCCACAGGGCCTTTCAGGTTGACTGACAACCTCACTTAGCTCTGAAATCATCCTCTTTCCCTGCTATCAGGAAGCAGGGAGCAATGGTAGATGTGTCCATTCAGCAGATCTGGCACCATATGGCCACAGGAATGCTTAGCCATGCACACACACACATACAGAACTAACTTTGGCTCCTGGAAGGCTCCCGTGACCTTTCTGCTGAGATTCTCCAGCAGCCTCAGGTGGGCAGGGGTGATGAGTCACTGCTGGGAACAGCCGTGCATGGAGTGTGTGGTGCCTGCTAGCTCTCCAGGAGACTTCAGGAGTGTTAATCCTTAGAAATCAAAGAGCTCATGTCTTCCGAGAAAGCTCAGCCCTTGAGAAAAGGCAGGAAGGAAAGGTATGGGAAGCAAAGTTCCTTGTCAGAGAAGAAAAGGTATGGATTTCCCACCACTCCTGCTGACATGTCATCCCAAAACCTGCACAAAGTGCCACAGGGCAGAGACTTCTGCAGCTCATTAACTCTCTGAATCAGAAAGGTCACATCAACCTCCACTTCAAGCCTTCCCAGACCCAGGTTCTCTGTGCATGCTCTGGGCATTCATGGTATTCTCCTTGACATCAAGAAATCACATCACATCCCTGTCCCATTTCCTCCTGACTGGATGCAGTCTCCTCTGACTGCTTCCCTTTTGTCAGTCTCATCCCTTCACTGTTCTCCATGGCTTCTTGGTCCCTTTGATCCTCCACCTGCACAATTTGAAGTATCCCATGTCTAATGGCATTGGACTGAACTGACTTGGCCAGTCTGCACTACAGGCACAGCTGAAGCTTGCCTGGATTTTGGGTTTGCATGGTCACCACTGTAGTGGAGGAGTAGAGATGGTTGCAGAGTTTGGTTGGGAGCACGATTTAAGATCTCCCTCCAGTATCTTTCCTGCTGTGTTCCATCACTTGGCTCTGTAGTGGGTCAGGTGAGGGGAAGACACCATGAGACCACCTCTCCCTCCCCAGGGAAGGAGCCAGCCCAGGGCCCGAGTTGCTGCCTGAGCTCAGACAAGCCTTTGAGCTCGGAACACGTACATGTGCACTAAGAGGAGCAGTCCAGACTACAGCAGGCTACTTGAGATGTATTGTGGATTTCTTATAAACAGCAGATGCAGCTCTGAGATTCAGGGACTGGCAGTAAAGTCTTTACAGCTTTGCCTTTGCCAGCCCAGTGGAATCTGTCCCAAGAGACCACTCAAGGGTCCAACAAAATAATTGCATCTGTTAGAGACAGAGCAGGCAGGCAGAAGCCTTTGGAAGTGCTCTGGGACAGTTCCTACAGGCAGTGGGTTGCTTACAAAAGGTTTACTTCAGGTGCCATTTATTCATGGCCTATTAGTTTAGGGGAAGCCTTGGGAATGAGGATGCATTAATTGCTGGTGAACTGCTCTGCTCCTGTCTTTTATCCATCTATACATGAAGCCATCCTCAGCCACACACTTCAGAAGCCTCCATTAGCTGCCTTTCCCATGGCCACCTCCATGTTTTCATCCTCACAGGGGACCTGTGCCTTGCCAGGATTATGCTCCACCTTCTCCTGCTCCCCCCCTTAGCACACAAGTGCCTAGGAGAACCAGTTCATGAGTGTTACCTTGGCCAGGTGCAAATTCATAAATGCCCTGGCACCACAGGATGGTGCAGCCCCTCAACCTTGCCCCTACCTCTTCCCTTGCTGGTGTCTCCCTCCATAAAGGGGCTGCAAATAAACAGCGGCAGTCAGAGCCCACTCCCTTGTGTTTGAGCTGTGCCACAAGAATGTCTTGCCATCACAGTGACAGTCACCTCGGAGGATGAGCCACTGTTTGGGTTTGTGCTGTCAGCTGGGGAGTGGTTTATAGCAGAGCTGTCCTTGAACGCAAGATCATATTTGCCATGGTCCAGAGCGAGCCAGGAGTGCAAAGCAGGACTGAGCAGCCCAAAGTGACATCCAGACACTTCACCAAGCCCCAAGCAAAGCACCAACTCTATAGCAAAGCACTGTGAGAAACACAGCAGTGAGTAGCAGGAGGTCATCACCCAGCTTGGAGGAGATGCTGTCCCTGGGCTATACTGAGGTGCCACTGCTCCCAGGCTGCAGAGACCATCCTACCTGGCTGCACAGCACCACGTTAGTCAAGCTCATGATGGATCCATGGGTCCTGACAGGCTGCAAAGGGCACAGCTCAAAGCTTTACTGGTTCCTAGGACACACTAATCCCTTGGTGCCTGCAGAGAGCCAGGCAGCACCTCCTCTGCCAGCAGCTGTGCTGTGGGTGTCTGCAGCACACGTGGGCACTTGCTGAGAAAATGCTTCCCAAGCTGAGTCCCTCTGGGGGTGAATGAAGGGGGTTCCAGGCTTCAATGCACAGGTATCCTCGAGTATCCAATGCAGAAACCAGTTCCCTGTGCCCAGGGTCTCGGGCAGGGTCATCAATGACCAAAAGGATCTATTCTGCCACCTGCAGAGCATTCCTGGGTTCCCCAGGCACTTTGGCAGATGGATGACAGCCAGAGCCAGAGCGTTACATTCCTAGCATCAGCCTCACTCAAGTCTTCCATGGCCCATGGATAGCAGAGGTCTCCTGCGGTGAGGCTGAGATACACAAGCTACAGAAAAGGCAGAGAGCCCAGAAAGTCCCAGCACTGATCTGGGAGAGGAAGGGTATCCTGCAGGTTTTGGGCAGAGGTCACACTAACCTGGAGGGTGGGAGTCTGAGCTGGGACAAGGATACACCAGAGCCCATCTCTGGCTTGAGCCACAACGGTTACAAAGGTGTGAAATCAAGTCTCCTGGATGTGGGTCCCCAGCAGCAACATAAATCCAGCAACACCTGTTTGCTTGGATTCACTTGATTAAGTAATTAAGTGTGTGTTGGGCCAGAGAGAAGATGCTGGTATCCCTGTAGCTTCCCTCAAAGGGTCCATTGCTGAGAGGAGAGGTAGTGGGTTGTTTGCCTCCTCTTAATCCCCTTTCTAGGGGTTTCCCCTCTGCAGGCTGAGATCAAGGGGGAAGTGTGGATGCCTCTGCCTACGCCTCTGCTCCCCAAGGGCAGCAGCCCCCGCTTAAATGGCTCTGCTGCCTTCCACTTGCTATCTTTGATCTCATATTTAAATACAGCTAGCCATAAAGGAAAGGGAATGTTTCCCAGAGAAGATTTGATTTCCAGTCTCTCCATCCTTCCAAATAATACTATCGAAGTATCAGATTTTGGAAGACTAACCATTTCCTTGGGTAATCAAAAATAAGGGTGAAGGGAATAAAGGAGGGGAATAAATTCTCAAGAACAATTACCTTTCGGTTACTTTTCAATATTTCTTTTTTATACCATTATTTGAAATGAAACTTCAAGCTGGTCTACCTTTTCATATTGCACCTCTACTCTTAATCAGTGCAGCAAATGAGAAGCTTGTAATCCTGATGGATTTCCACCACAAACTCGTGATCTTTCCAGAGACATTGCTCTCGCCACATCCTCTCCCCCACTCTGCGAGCATAACGTGTATTTCTGGTTCCCCACATTTATGACCTGGCATTTAGCTGCGTTAAACTAGGGGCTGTTTTATCACCTCCAATTTACTAAGTGATACATACACCTGATTACCCCGGTCTTGTCATTATTTACTGCTTCAGCGGTCTCTCAGTGTCATCTTCAAACCTTATCAGTAATGATTTCCTGTTTTCTTCCAGATCCCAACTGAAGATAGCAAGCAGCACTGCGGCCTGGGGAGGTACCTGTGGGACCCAATTAGGAACGACTGTGCCGAGGCCTGATGGAGCACCAACAATTATATCCTGAGATCCAGCACTTAGCCAGTTTTTAAACGGAGGCTAATCATGCTGTATCCATTTGTTAAGTACTAATAAAAGCAAAGCCACAGCAAGAGTGCTCAGATTAACTCTTCACAACCTCAGCACACCAAGAGATCAGTGAAACTTCAGTGCATTGGCTAAAAAATAAACCACAAAAGTGACAGCAGGATTTTCACTTCCAGTGTGTCCTTCACAGGTTGTTGGTCTCAGCTCCATCCACAGCCCCTGGGGAGGCAGACCTCCTGCTCATGGCTTTTTTTCTACTGAAGAGGATTTGTCTCCCAATGCCTGAGAAGAGGCCAGGACAAGGCTGGAATGAGGCAGGCAACAAGCAAAAGGGAAAGGCACCTTCAGCGCCTGCTGCTCTCTTGTTCCCAGTAAACTGATACACAGCTCCAGAGGCCCTTAGAAATGGATGTTGAATCTTTATAAGAAAGCTGCTCTCCTTCATCTCTCTCATCACAAAAAAACCCCACAGGCCCTGGATCATCTATTTATTAAAAGATTTTAGTTGGGGAAACAAGTCGGGGGGGGGGGATTAATTAAATTAATGGCCTCTCTAAAGAGAAGACAATTAGGGTATTGATTGCAAGAAGTGCCAAGTTAATTGGGCATGTGACACATTGACATTTTTCACATCAATAAACCTGCAACACCTTCAAAGAGATCTCAAGCAGCACATGACCATATCAGGGTCAAAAATGCAATAAATTTATTGAGCTGATTATAGCTGTTGACTTCTTTCATGTTTTCTCAATACCAAAAGCTGCCTGACAGGGCAGCTTTTTCCCCATGTGGCTTTAATAAAAGGCTTTGAAGGAGCCAATGCAAGCTTTCTCCCCTTATTTTTAAAGGAGAAATCTTGTCAGTCTCAGTTGGCTTTGCCTCCCCATTCCAGGGGCCAGAGAGGCCTGGGAAAAGCCAATTAATAGAGGTAGTGGAGGAGTAACAGAGCACCCAGCAGCGATGCTCTGAAGACAGGCTGGTGCCTGGAGACTGCTCTGAATCCTGTCCAATGTGACATTATGTGTGCTGGGGAAGAGCGTCACTGCAATGAGGGATCAGCCAGACCCTTCCTTGCCTTCCTCTATTCTGGCTGCTGCTTCTTAAAAGCAGAGCTGATGTTTGCCATGACTCTCTTTGAGATGGGTGTCCAGAGGGAGCAGCATCCCCCAGGACCTGTCTGTTGTCTCTTGCAGGGGTGAGACACCTCCCAGCACAACCCATGGAGTACCTGACTGATCCCTCGGGACACAAGACAGGCTCTGGGCACAGGATGCTCCTGACAGAGAGCAGTAGGGATGCTGCAGCAGGAGGTGGAGAGGATGAATGAGCAGAACACCATCAGGGCTGCCTGACATGAGGGACAGATTTGTATCAGAGATTGGGAAGAAATTCTTCCCTGAAAGGGTAGGGAGGCCCTGGTACAGGTTGGGCAGAGAAGCTGTGGCTGCCCCATCCCTGCAAGTGTCCAAGGCCAGGTTGAATGGGGCTTGGAGCAACCTGGGCTAGCGGAAGGTGTCTCTGCCCATGGTAGGGGGTGGCACTGGATGAGTTTTAAGATCCCTTCCAACCCAAACCAGTCTGTGATTTGATGATCCTATGACAAGTTCTCTCCCTGCTGTGATGCACAAGTGCCTTCATATTTATACTGGCACTGGGCGGCTTTTCCTCTCCTGAGCTGTTTCCCTCCTTTTTTCCTTCTCCCTTCTTATGGAGTTGCCTATATGGGTGCAGTATTATTTCAAGGTTCTTCAGGGGTCTGTCACTAAGAGCTTCCAGCCTGACAAGTTTATTCCGTGCTACATTGCATGTCTATACTGACCAGACTCAACCTTCCCAAAATCTGGCCCTGGCCACTTTCATTGTCAATGCCTTTTTGTACCAGTATCATATAACAAAACCAACAAAAAAAAAATCTCTCATTCTGAAACTTCACACAAACACTACTGAAATCGTGTTCAATGCCTCTCTTGTCCTGGGAGAGAAGCGGGGTTGGAGCTGGCATGTCCCATCAGGCAGGAGTTGGGTGCAGGATGGGTGTGTTTCATCTCCCATGAGATCAAACTCAGGTCTTACCTCCCGGACAATTTCTAGGGTTGTAGAAGGGCATGAATGCTGCTTTCTGGTCAAGGGTGGAGTTTTGGTGCCACTTTTTTCTCCTCAGGAGCTTTCCCAAAGCATTTGAGAGCCCTTCTCGGTTCTTTAAAGTTGTCAGCTATAACCACCTTCGTCTTTGGGATCAAGCCTTGAACTGGGAATATGCAGAGGGACAGTCTCTGCATGGGGGTGTCCTGCATCTGCTGTTCACTGGGGGCTAAAATACTTGAAAGTGTCCAACTAACTGAGGAGTCCCAGAGGTTACCTATGAACTCATTGTTGGAAGTACACACCTGAAATACATACAAATGAAAACTCAACGTTTTTGCTCTTTAAATTGTTTTGCTAAGTTGCCCTTTACAATGTCCCTGCTGTTTACATTTGGAACTCAAATTTCATTGCCTGTTGCAATGTTGCATAACTTACATCAAGGAATTATTGTGCATTTGCAGAAACATCTGTGTTGCTTTGACCTAGCACAGAACCTTATGACTGCTTATCATCTGTCATTCATTTTAACCTTATGCAAAGCTACACTCAATAATTAAATTGTACAATTAGAACTTGACAAGGTCCATGAAAGCCACATCCTGCCAGTGTCCCCAGCCCACGTGCTGCCTCATTAGCAGCATCATCTGGACCATCTCCTCTCATCACACAGTATCTGCACCTCTTTTACCAGGCTCAGAGGTTTTTTGCCCAGCACAGTGGCATCCTCCCACAGGATTAGTGCTGAGCACCATCACCTAATTACAGTCAACCTTCCCGCCTTATCTTATGAAAATTGGAGGAAAATTAGCTTGTTCCTAGGAGACACAGGCTCAGGCTGAACAGGCTCTCTGTTGCCCTTGTCCATGCTGGAGAGAGGGGACAAAATCAAGAAAGGAAATTCCTGGGGCTGCTAGGGAACACTTTCCAAAAGTCAGGAGCTTGCACACAGCAAAACCTGGTGGTGAGGGTGGGCATCTTCATCCCCTGCCCCCAGGCTGAGCCAGGGGTGTGATTAGCAGAGTCAGGGGACCAGAGATACATCCTGTGATACCTGAAGAAGGATGCAGGGATGATGTTCACATTGCCCTGTGGGCTCCTTACTCATCATAGGGGGGTGAGGGGGCCTCCAGTTCTGGTCTTGGCCAGAGTTCACCCTCACGCCAGGGAGAGCAGCCAGACCTCTTCAGCCCCTGTACCCACTGGAGAAAGTGGAGGCCCTTGAAAAAGGTTCCCAAATAAATGTATCCAGCATAACCCACCAACTGAGCTCAAAGATGCTTCCCAAGTCCTGCACAAAGGGCAAATCCAGCTGCACAGGATGGTGAAGGAGCTGTTGGACAAACAGTAGGGCAGCTCTGCAGGGGATGTCTGAGATCCTGGATTGGGCAAAACGGACACTAAATTGGCAGTCAGGGTTAAGCATAAAGTTATTTCCAAACTGTTGTTAATTGACATAAAAACCAACAGCATCATTTATCATGAGCACACGGAGAAGTCCAAACCACATGTATTTTCAGGGGAAAAAGATGGTGCCTACACAACAGAGTATTAAAGAAAGCTCTATTCTAGATATAGCTGCTATATCCAGAATCGAAGAATGACAATTTAAATACAAAATCGGCAAGTAGAACCCAAAAAGCTGGCAGGGCCCAGGCCTCATGTGGGATAATGCTTAATTAATGCAGAGTTTAAATGCCTTTTGCCTCATTCATGGAAAATGCCTCTGGTCCTTCCTCCTCCCCGTCAATTCATCCTTCAGGCACTCTCAAGATGAACTCCATGATTTTCAAAAAAGCCTAAAAAAGGGTCTTCTGTTTCTGATGCAATGCTCAAATCACCAGAAAGTTGGAAACTTATTGCCCTGCCCACCATTTCTAATTAAAAATTTTCATTAATTTCAAGGATGGGAAGAGTTCCTCAGGGGTCTCTCCTAAATCCAGCACTATTACACATTTCGTTAATGACCCAGAAGATGGAAGAAATACCAGGCTTATTTAATTTCCCAGATAGCACCAAGTTTTGAGATATCTTGTGTAGGCAGAAGGACAGGATTCAAATTCCAAATCTTTCCATGAATTAGACAAACAGGCAGACAAAATACAGGATGCAGTTCTACAAGAAAAGGGAGGGTTCATCCACTGACAGGAATGTTGCTTAGAGGTCTTCCAGGGAGGAAATGAGTACCAAAAAAAGACACATTTCATTCCAGGGTCATGCACAGGGATATCGCTCGTATTGCTTGTAAGAAAATACAGTCTTCCTCCTGCTCTCCATTGCTTGGGTATCAGCTGGAATAATTTTTTTCTCTGTTCTGAGAAATTAAAGGGTATTTTGGAGGGTGTTCAAAAGAGAGTAAGAAGAATTGCCGTAGATCAGGGAAACTTGTCCCAACAGTCATGACTGGAAGGTTTAGGCAAGCCAGAAGACAAGCCAAAGAGAAGATGAAGAAATCTTTGTGAAGGAAAGGAAAGCAAAGTTTATTCTCCAGAGCAGATGGGACCAGAAGCTGTGGGATTAAAGGTACCTTTTCAGGTCAGATGTTAGGAAAATCCAGCTGTCTGGGTGGCAAGGAATGGAAACACTGTTTGGAAAGTTCAGAGAAGTCCTGTCAATAGTGGGGTTTAAGAAATGGCTTGTTAGGAATGACCCAAGTGGAGCTGATCTTGTCCTGTGACAAGAGGTGAACAAGGTCACCATAAGTCTTCTTCCCAATCCAATATCCTACAAAGAAACAGAACATTTTATAGAATTATAATAGAACCACAGAATGGTTTGGATTGGGAGGGACCTTAAAGCTCATCTAGTTCCACCCCCTGCCACGGGCAGGGACACCTTCCACTACCCCAGGTTGCTCCAAGCCCTGTCCAACCTGGCCTTGGACACTTGCAGGGATGGGGCAGCCACAGCTTCTCTGCCCAGCTTGTACCAGGGCCTCCCCACCACCACAGGGGAGAATTTCTTCCCAATATCCACTCTAAATCTATTTTCTTTCAGTGGGAAGCATTGAGAACTAGTGATGAATTTGAGAATTTGTAGTGGAGTCACCCTGAGAGTGTGCCTTTTGGGCTGAGGAGGAATAAGGCAGCTTTATGTCATAAGCTTTGCACATCAGTGAGCACATCCAACAGGTCAGCAAAACCAACACACCTTACAGAGCCCCATACACCCCACAGAGTCTGTGATATGGCATCTACACCTCCATTTGGAGCAGTTCACAAGGACTGCCTCTCTTTGGAGAGTAGGGCATGATGTAGAGACAGCAAAGAATATAATTTTTAATATCTGTTTGTAAAAAACTCTTTTCACTAATTTTTTTTACTTGCAAACCAGACTGATTTTAGTGGAAAGTATGTAAAACTTAACCACCTTTTCTAGAAATGTGTTATTTTCTTCACAGTTGTGATGTTTTATACCAATGCACCATTTCTATCAACTTTTTGTTGTTTTTTACATTGCTTAATGACACAGAGCAAAGCACAATATGCATATTTAGTTCACCTGGGATTGAGTTTATGGTCGTTGGAGACAGAAGTTTCAAAGTAATTCTTACCAGCTGCATTGTGTAATGGTTGTGAACAAAGAAACTCTTCCCTGTGAGGGTGGGCAGGCCCTGGCACAGGCTGCCCAGAGACGCTGTGACTGCCCCATCCCTGGAAGTGTCCATGGCCAGGTTGGATGGGCTTGGAGCAACCTGGGATAGTGGAAAGTGTCCCTGCCCATGGCACGGGGTGGGACAAGGTGGGCATTAAGCTCCCTTCCAACTTAAACCAGTCTCTGATTCATGGGTTCATTTATAGGTCTGTTTTCCTTGTGCAACTCAAACAGGAAGAGGAATCCATCACGGTCTTCCAGTAGGTGGTTGGAGCACAGGAGCTGAGCTCCAGCACATCATGCAAAGTCTTTATCCATGTGCCACTGCAAGAGGCATTTGCCACCAATCCTATCCTAATTAGTAATCCTATGTTATTCAGTTCTCATCCTCCAAAAGTTCCAAGAGATATTTTTTTCAGCTGTGAAAAGTTCTGCCTCAAAATCTAGAGTGTCTCAGAGGGCCAGACTGGGCTTTAAGGAGACTGTGGTTGTCTCGTTGTTCAGGGCTGATGGAGAGTAACTATAAGCATAAGGTTTCTCATCCTCACCTCCTGCAAGTATCACTGGCAGTGGCACAAAGAGTGTGAGAGGCTGCACTGGCAGATCCAGAGAAGTGGGTGATGACACCCAGAAGAAGTTTGTGCTCCATGGGAGCAAATTTTAATCCTCCTTTATGACAGAGATGGACCCAAACATCTGGGCAGGAGCACAGGTCTGGGTCAACTCATTGAGCCACCATGGAGCTCTCCTCCAGCAGTGAGCAAGACTGGCCCAGAGCAGGTGTGGATGGTGATCCAGCTGACACAAGGTTCATCAGGGTGGGGACATCAGAAACACACATCAGCAAGGGAGCAGTCAACACACCACCCCGACACTTCTATGCACAGCACTTCTCTGGGTTGCTGAACCCACAGTGCCCTGCCTTGGCATGGCCAAACAGGGACAGGAGGTCTGACTCAGCCTCACCAGTTCTCTCAGAAATACACCCTGAGTGACAATTTGTCTGAGCAGGAGACAGTGGCTGCAGACACCATGAACCCCCATTCTCATGTCTGTCTCATCCCTGTAATTTGTACATAATGCCAGAGATGATCTAGAAACTGTAAAATTAAAAGCAGAGAGAGATGTTTGTATAAGAAATTCCTCTTATGTGATTTATAAAGCATGATGACAGGCTTAGGAATAATGCAGTGATCCAAACAAATGCTTTAAATAGCAGAGCTGATATTTCCCCAGTGAGCACCATTCACATGGCAGAGAGAGAATGTTTATTGCCCAAACCCTCTGTTACAATGTTAGTCACCTGCACAATGGTGTGTCCCAGCTGGTGCCCAGGCAAACCCAGCACAGCCCCACTGTCACAAGGAACCTTATGTAACCAAGACTTCATGTGATATGATACATTTTGTACCATAAAAGTCTCAATTACAATGTGTGAGGCATTTCTTGAGGACAGATGTCCAGTGAAGGTTTCAAGCTTCCAAACAGAGAGGCTAATGAGACTGCCATCACATTTTCTTCAATAAAGAACAAGACTAGTGAAAAAATGAGACATTTCAGACATCAGAATCATAGAATCATTGAATAGCTTGGGCTTGAAGGGGCCTTGAAGACCATCTCGTTTCACCACCTTTCATGGACAGGGACACCTTCCACCACACCAGGTTGCACCCTGTCCAACCTGGCCTTGGACACTTGCAGAGATGGGGCAGCCACAGCTACTCTGGACAACCTCTGCCATGGCCTCCTCACTCTCACAGGGGAGAATTTCTTCCCAATATCTAATCTAAACCCACTCTCTGTCAGTGGGAAGCCATTTCCCCTTGTCCTGTCACTCCAGGTCCTTGTAAATAGTGTCACTCCATCTTTCTTGCAGGGTCCCTTCAGGTACCGCAGGGCCATAATTAGGTCACCCGGGAGCCTTCTCTTCTCCAGGCTGAACAATCCCAATTCTCTCAGTCTTTCCTCACAATAGAGAGGCTCCATCTCTCTAACCATGGCCTCCTCTGGACTCGCTCCAGCAGCTCCACTTCCTTCGTGTGCTCGATGCCCAGCACTGGAGGCAGCTCTGCAGGTGGGGTCTCACCTGAGCAGGGGAGAAGGGCAGAATCCCCTCCCTGCCCTGCTGCCCACACTGCCTGTGGTGGGACTTCTGGGTCTCAACACACATGGCCGGATTCAGCATGTCCAGCCTCTCACCCACCAGCACCTGAAAATCCTTCTTCCCAGGGCTTCTCTGGATCTGTTCATCACCAGCCTGGATTGGTACCAGAAGCTGCCCCATCCCAGGCGCAGCATCAGCACTTGGTCTTGTTAAACCTCATGAGATTCCCATGTGCCAATGCTTGAGCTTGTCCAAGTCCCTCTGGAAGGCATCTTGTCCTCCAATTGTGTCACCTGAACCCTGAGCATGGTGTCATCTGCAAGTTTGCTGAGGGTGCACTTTGTCTGTGTAATTAATCAGGGCCTGTGCTCTTTTCACATCAAAAGGATGCAAACAGCTTCCAGAGTAAACCTGAAGTCCTGGCCCTATGGTGAGCTGGAGTTTATAGCATGGATTGCTGCTTTGTAATCCATCCCAAGGCATGAACTAGCAACAAGGGCAAGCTGGCAAACATGTTCCTTGGCTCTTTATCATTCCAGTTTTGCAATCAAATGCCCAGTCATGCGCTTTGCTGCACACATTTTATGATCATTTTCCATAATCTCACCTACTAGCCAGGTGGACAAACCCCAAGGAGGTTTGCCAGAGAGTGGTCATGCCATTCCCTGAGAATGGATCACAGGATCACAGAATATGCTGAGCTGGAACGGATCCACAAGGATCATCCAGTCCAACCCCTGGCCCCGCAAGTCACCCCCTGTGCCCCAGAGCATCATCCAAACACTCCTGCAGCTCTGGCAGCCTTGGGGCTGTGCCCACTGCCCTGGGGAGCCTGGGCAGTGCCCGACCACCCTCTGGGGGAAGAGCCTTTCCCTGAGATCCAACCTAATCCTGTTCTGGCACACCTCCAGCCATTCCCTCAGGTCCAAACCTAGATGATTTGTGGGTTCTCCTTTTTTCCCAAGGGATTTTCCAGCTGGTTTTCCCCCTGGGAGAGGCCTGAGCACACTCCAGGCTGCAGCTCTACCTCCTGGAGGGCACTTTGTGTCCACGTGGCCGCCCGGCAGGCGGGAGCTCCCCTGGCTTTGGTTGTAATCTGGCTAAAAGAGGATTGCTCTGGCTGCCAGATAAGTTTGTTGGGATTATTCCCTCTTCCTTCACCTGTTACTATAAACAAGCAGAACCCTCTGGATGTTGTGGCAGAGGGTCTGTGTCGCTGCCTTTTGCAGCCACTCCAGTCCAAAAGCTCAGGCAGCTGCTGCTCCTTCTTCCCTGAATCCATCTGACTGAGCACCACGTGGCCCCTCCGTGCCTTGTCCCTGCACAGACCTGTCCCTGCACACCCTGGGCAGCATCAGCACTTCAGTTTTCACGGTGCATTGGAGAGGAAATGGAGGGAAAACACGCTCTGGGCTCAGTGGTGGCAGAACTGGTGCGTCCCTGGCTCCCAGAGAAGCTGCAGCAGGTCTGTCTTGGGACCACCACGGAGAAGATCACATGGATATGGCCTTGCAGGACTTGAAAGGGGCTTGTGAAAACAAGGAGAGCAGCTTTTTACACGGGCACACGGGGACAGGGCAAGGGAGAGCAGTTTTAAACTAAAAGAGGAGAGATTTAGGCTGGATGTTGGGAAGGAATCCTTCCTGTGAGGGTGGGCAGGCCCTGGCACAGGTTGGGCAGAGAAGCTGTGGCTGCCTCTGGATCCCTGGAAGTGTCCAA
>JAWWTY010000035.1:423266-455457 GCA_035222235.1 Margarornis squamiger | reverse complement strand
CAGCTCTGGCAGCCTTGGGGCTGTGCCCACTGCCCTGGGGAGCCTGGTCAGTGCCCACCACCCTCTGGGGGAAGAGCTTTTCCCTGAGATCCAACCTGAGCCTGCCCTGACACAACTCCAGCTCTTCCCTGGGTGCTGTCCCTGGTCCCCACAGAGCAGAGATCAGTGCCTGCCCCTCCTCTGCCTGTCCCGAGGAAGTTGGACCTGCAATGAGGTCTCCCCTCAGTCTCCTCTTCTCCAACTCAACACCCCAAGTGCCCTCAGTGTCCTCACACACTTCCCCTCCAGGCCCTGAACCATCTCTGTGTCCCTCCTTTGGACACTCTCCAATTGCTCAATCTCTCCCTTCCATTGTGTCTCCTCAGACTGCCCCAATACTGCAGATGAGGCCATCCCAGTGCAGAGCAGGGACAATCCCCTCTCTAGCCTGGCCCCCCAGGACAGGGATGTCCTTTCTGGCTGCCAGGATTCAACTGCTGAAACTCTACCCCACGGGGATGCCAGTTCAACTAGTGCCCTTATGCACTTCTGAAAGCTCCAGGACAGATATGTTCTGCTGTGAGGTTGCACTCAGCCCCCTTAGTCCAACCAGCAGCAGTTTGGTGCAGGCTCCATAAGAGGAAAAAGCTTGAGCCATAGCTGGGCCAAGAATTCCTTCAGTAAACCCACATAGGAACAGAGTGACCCAGTGAGTTCCAATGCATATGAGATTGGAACACCAATCACACATGGACAGCCATGGTTTTTCTCATTTATGAAGGAACAAAGGAAGTTTTGTGTACAACGAGTCTCACACAAGCTTTTCCCATCTCATGCAATTTCACTGAGACTAAACAAGGTCTTCATCCACTGTGCAAATCGTTCTGACTTGATTCTAACTTGATTTTCCCTTGTATGTTCCACCCATGTAATAGGGTGAACCTTGTCATTGAACTTGGTTATATCAAACTTTTACAAATTCTTACTGAAACTACTTTTGCTAATACCTTTGATAATGATTCTTTGAATGACTCTAAATCAGTCATTTGCAGCAAACGTATGTAGTTGGCAGGCTCCCAAATCAGGATACACAACAAATTGTTGTAGAGAGCAGAACCTGAAATCAGAATTTGCAACAACTGCTACATACAAGCCCTCCAGCTGTTCAAGGATTTCTGGTCAGCTGTATCTTGGTGTGATGGAAGCCAAGAGGATTTTCAGGACCAAAGATGGACCTGTATCTGAACTTGTGCCCCAGGAAAGGAGCCAGAGAAGGTTGTTGCGACCCCTGAAAGAAGTAGCTGGCTTAGATATTAAGAAAAGGTTCTTCCCCCAGAGGATGGTCGGGCACTGAGTGGGCTCCCCAGGGCAGTGATTATGGTACCAAGGCTGCCAGAGCTCCAGGAGTGTTTGGACAAAATTCTAAAGCACATGATAGGATTGTCGGGGTGTCCTGTGCAGCATCGGGAGTTGGACTGAATGATCCTTGTAGGTCAATTTCCAGCTTAGGATATTCTGTGATTCTGTGATTCTTTACCCAGCTCTCTGGAACTTGGCACTGGAATGGAAAGCTGAAGTTGACCAGGTGTGCAGTGTGTCCAAGTAAATGTATTCTCAGGTGTAGGCTTGGGCTGCATCCCAAGACATCCATAAGAGGACAATGTTGTCTCTTCACCAACTTGCAGCAGGGATGTGCTCAGCCCCCCTATTGGGAAGTGTGCTGCCTGTCCTGGCACCAACTTCCTGCGGCTGACAGTAGGCAGAGAAGTTGGACTTGGTGTCCATCTAGGAGGATGTGCAGGCATTGAGAGCCAGTGTGAAGACCCTTTGAACAGAGCTATGGACAGCCTTCTGCACACTCAGGTCTTTGTCAGGAGCAGAGGGCACATTAGTGTGACCTGGGGTGTGTCCTGCTCTGGCACAGACTGCAGTGTCCTCTTCATCAGAGAAAGGGGGGGAAAATGTCTCAAAATCAAGCCTTCTCATCTCCAACTCCAAGGGTCCCAAATGGGAGATATCTTCTGCTACAACTGCAGAGAGGCAGAATAGAAAGATCTCTCATTCCCCTTGAATCATATGATCGTTAAGGTTGGAAAAGACCTCTAAGATCATCAAGTCCAAATGAGAGCATCCCAGAAGACAGCGTCATGGCAAGACTGAACGGAAAACCCACACTGGTCCATGGTGGCTAGCGGTCCATGGAAACATGATCCCAGCCCAGTAGTTTTCCATCTTCAAATATCCATGCCTTCTTGCATGGATACTTCTTCTCAAAGTCCTGCACCCATGATGCTCATCAACCCTTTCACATAGCTGAAGAAATGGAAATTTTGGTCCACCTTCCATTCTTATCCAGGTCAAGACGACAACACAGGGATAGCCAGAGGCATCCCAGGAGCAGAGACACCATTGTCACACTCAGCTCAGTCTGTCACCTGTGTGGAGCAGAAGCTGGAGAAGGCTGCAAGGACTGACACACCTTCAGGAACCACACCTTTCCTGAAAATACGAACTATCCCAGCCCCACCCTCCACACCTTCACACAAGGGGGGGTCCCCCAGCTGCTCCCACACCTGCATTTTCAGATGTCCGTGCCCAGAGTGTGCCACCCCACCAGCACAGCTGAGCCGGGACCCTGAGACAGCCCCACCAGCACACAGTGATGCCCCAGCGGGAGGGCTGGCCAGAAGACACAGCAAACCTTAAAAGTGCAGTTTGGAAATTACTCCAAAAAGCAGAAGGAACCTGTGAAAAGTTTTTGAGAACAAAAATTAGGGAAAAAAAAGCCAAAACTTAAACTCAGCCAGTCTCCCAATAGGAACTCCAGAGGGTATTCTTCAAAAAGCTGGCTCTGACGCAAGGGAGACGCAGATCTAAGATGCCACATATTTTAAAATGTGGCTTTTCCAGCACAGCTGTCCTGCTAAGCCTGCATGATGAGTTCCACCCTGGACCCAAGACACACTATGGTTATGGAGGTTTTTTAATCATTATCATTAATTTGTTAAAACCGTTATGACACGTTGGTTCCCAGCCAGCATTTTTCTAATGAAGGATGTTTTGGCAGGAAGTTCTTGACTGGCTTGTGCACCTTGGGAATCCCAGCCACTAAGAAAGCCATTAAAATGGATGTGAGCATTCATGGGGACACTTGACAGTTGTCACAACTTCTGCAGGATGGCCCAGTGCCTCCCACAGGTTCCTAGGTACCCTGTCACACAACACTACTACACTGGCAGACACTCAACAGTCCTGTTTGCAGAATGCTCCCTGCAATCCTGATTCTGCCAGGTCAGAGCTGTCTGTGCCCCCAAAGACTAGCGCTCAGGAGGATTAGAGTGGATGGAGTGCTCACCTGCCCATGCTGGTGGCAGAAGACACTGATTTGGAGCAGAGAAGGGGATTCCTGTACCACTAACCTGCCTCAGGAAATAATAGGAATTTTTGCAAACCAAGAAAACTCAACATGAACATGTAGAAGTGAGACTTCCCTGTGCCTTGCCGGAGGTCACTCTACCCTCCCCCAAACTGCTCCCAGCCCCACATGGTGCTCCTCTGCAGGGCAGCTAATGCTACCAAGTCCCTCATCTCCTTCCAGCAGCCTCCCAGGCTCTGTGGAGCTGCGAGATCTCTGCCAACCTTGCTCTTCATCCCTGCCCCACATTTCCCAGTCTCTGCTCCCTAGAGGCTCCATGAGTGTGCCACACTTAGCAGGTGACACAGTCAAAAAGTCCCTTCTGGTTGATGCCCCAGCCATGACTCTGGAAAGGAATATGACACAGTAAAAACCAGCATTTTGGCACAACAGACACCATCCATCACAGAAGGGGTTGCTTCACTCTCAAGAGCTCAGAAAGAATTTTTTTCCTGGATTTTGAAGCGGGGGTTTCAGTCAGGGTTCTGTAAGTTCCAGCAAGAATCTTTAGAAATCAATCTCTGCCCCTTTCTACAAGCCAGATGGGTCACAAACTGAATTACCACATCCTACATCCCACATCTTTTGACTCATCTCCCCACCACCCCCTTCTCATCCCTACCACACCAGCATCACGTGTGGTCTGCTCCTGACTTGCTCCCTGTCCCTCATCAGCTACTGCTGTGACCCAGCTCCCCTTCTCTTTCCTCACCCTCTCTTCTTGCTGGTCCTCCCCCAGGGCTGCTGGCAGCTCCTCATGGTCCTCCCAAGTCTTGACACTGTGACCTTGTCCTTTTTCTCTCCCTCCAACCATTTGTCCAGGGACATTTCTCACATCCAGTCAAGCCTCACTGGCACAGTCCTGCTGATGAGTTCCCTCAGTGACAGGGCTGTCTCCATGGTGTGGTGTGGAGGTCCCAGGAAATAGGGAAGGCAGTCCTGGAACTGCCCAGTCATCTCTTGGGACAGGACAAACTCAGGGCATAATGCATTTCTGCTGAGATACCCCTCAGCCCTCCAGTCACACTCTGAATTAGCTCTGCTGAGGCTTGACACTGAGGACAGGACACATTGCCCAGGTTTAACTTGGGACATGGCTGTTCACAGGTGTTTCCACACCCCTCTGCTGCCCCAGTTCCCCTGCAGCAGGTGCCCCACAGGTCTCTGAGGGACAGCATGGGATGTACAGGCAAGGTGACTTATGACAGCAGCTGGTGGCCACAGGTGTCTGTGAGTGCCTGTGTCGAATTTCTTTGCAACCTAAAGCAGGACAATGTGCCTGGGCTGCCGTTGGGATTCAGGGAAACTTTGAGGAGACACCAAACACTGCAGGACTTCAGCTCTGCAGTTTCACTGCACAACCCTGCTCTCAGTGCAGCCAAACTGTGCTCTGACAGAGCTGCTGGAGATTCGGGTGCTTTTAAAGACCATTTTAAGGTCATGTTTGTCTGGTTTACTGCAGACTCAGACTGAGCACCATGGCAAGAGAGGAGGTGAACTCTTCAGGTCCTGCAGTAGTAGGTGGCCAGCAGGACAGTGAAGTCTCTGCCCATCGTGTACTGTAGAGGCAGAGCAGGGAAGGAGGCATCCCTGCTCTGCAGCTCTGCAGGGAATTTACCAACCCTTCAGTTTTCTAAAGCTCATTTCAAATCATTTCCTTGATTATTTTAATTCAGTAATAGATCTGTTCCTAAATCCCACTCAGGCCTCCAAGTGCTCTCAAAGTCATCACTGCCGTGCACACCCTCCTGAGGTCTCCGAGCCAAGCCTGGCCTTGCAGTGCTCTCTGTCGGTGTCCCGGACCAATAGCAAAGTCCTGGAGAGATTTGGCAACATCTCTGAGGGTCAGTTGTCTCCCAGCAGCATGAAGTCACATCTTGGGCACCTCTCAGAGATGAACAAGAAGACCCTAGATTAAAGCACACCATATGGGAGAGCAACCTCCCCTCAGCCTCTCCCACAGCACGGGGTGGGACTCAACCCTGCTGCCATGTGCACGGGGGCCCAAGCAAACACCCCCAGAGCAGCTCTGATTCACCCAGCCCTCCTCTGCTGCCTGGATTGCAATCCCCCCGTGAGGAACACGGGGGTGGGCAGGGGCCTACACTGCACATGGAAAGTTGCTACATGAGGGCCTCCAACTGTGCATTTAATTCTGTAGTCATGTTTCTGAGATCTCTGAAAGCCGCTTCTTTCAGGGTAATCCCATGGGAAGTGGCAGCTCTCCTCGGCAGGGTCCATCCCTGGTGGCTCCGATGAGCACAGCCAGGATGGCGAGTGGGCTGTGACAGCGGGCACATGTGTCACCCTGTCTCTGTGCCTGAAGTGTGAACGTGCAGCACCGAGAAGCCTGTGCTGTGGGGGAATTTCACCTGCTGATGCCACCTCATTGCCTTGCTGAATTCCTGCTGTCTCTTTCACCCACCAGCAATGCTCTTGGCATCATCAGTCCTTCAGTTATACAGTGTTGAAAAAGAGAAAAAACAGCCAGAGAACATAAAAACAAAGTGATGTAACCGCAGAACAACCTTATTCAAAAAGCCAGTAACCTTTGAGTGTAGCCAGCGTGCTGCACTAGTGCAGCCTCATTAAAGTGGGGCACGACTGCTCCACACCACACCAAGCTGCACAAGCTCTGAACACCTTGGCACCGAACCTGCAGTGCCACCTGCAGCAGCAGTTCATCACTCTCATGAACACAGGTACCACGGGGACACAACCAAACCACAGCAAAATGTAACTCTGCCAATGTCTACACAGAGACATATGTGGAGGAGAAACTCATGAGCTCTTCCTGGGAAGCTAAACTTCCCTCTGCATTGTGTATGCCAATGGCTCGTGGTCCATGATGTTCTCATGGGTACTGCGGGCTCTCTGAAGAAAATGGTTAATTCTGAATAACTTCTCATGCGTATGGAGATGGTTTCCATCCTTTATTTAGCACTCCCTGCCTGAAGGAGGCATCTGACAGCTGCAGTTGGTATTTTCCAATATAAGATCCTGGCAATTTGGGAGAAAGATGGAAAGCTTGAAAAGCCAATTTTTGTTCCAGGTTCTCATCATGAGATAAGGATCAGTGCTGAGGTTGTTCCAGCTTCCCACACCCATTTTGTCCAGCTCCTTTCTGGATGTAGGTCCAATCCATCCACCTTGACTGTCCGATTTTGGGAAGAAGGGCATGTTTGGGAATACCAATCCAGCAGTCCGAGCAGCAGGAAGATATCCATGTTCTAGGTTATTAAAGGAGCACTGCTACTCTGTACTGATGTAGCCATACATTCTGGCACCATACACACATCAATGTTCTCCATATGGTTCCCAGATTTGTGTGGTCACAAACAGTGTTACAGGTAGTTGTTAGAGTTTGTTTTCAAGCATTCCAAGATACAATGTTTGGGGAGCAATCCTCTGCAGGGATCCACCTCTTCTGCCATGTTTCAAGCAAAGGATGAGAGTAAATGGGCTTAAATTGAACTCGGGGAGGTTCAGATTAGACACTGGGCATTGGACTAAGTTACACAGGGAGACAGTGGAGTCACCACCTCTGGAAATGTTCAAGAGGCCTCTGGATGTGGCACCTGGGGACATGGTTAAGGAGTAATTATGGTAGTACTGGTTTGATGATCGGCATGACAATCTTGAAGGTCTCTTCCTGCCTTGATGATTCTCTGAAATCCTGGATCATGAATGGTGAGCAGGAAACACTGACCATCACTCTGCTGAGTGCTTCAAGAGCTGCCATGTGGGGCTGCAGTGATACCATCCCAGCTAAGGGCAGATCCAGCCTGGGTCAGGGTCCATCTTTGACTGCCTGGTCACTGTAGCCTCCACATAACAGCAACAGCTGGAATGGTAAACCTGGCCCATGACACATGCCTGGTCCCCCAAGAGGACACTCTGCCAAGCACTAATTGTGACACTTTGGTGAGTATGGTGTACTGATCCTGAAGCCCCTCCTGTGCCTGCCTCCATTCTCTATTAGCAGCATTTAAGTAATTCCAACTTTACAAATGCAGCCTGTCATCAGGCAAGGCCAGTACATCTCCTGTCCTGGGTAAATAGCCTGGCCAACTATTCATTATTATTGTTTCATTCTACTTTGGAAATCATCAAGGATTTGGAAAGCTGTGTTTCTTCTCCCTGTGCCCTGGAGCTGGCCCTGGCAATAGTGCAGTCCTGGAAGATACCTCAGCAGCCTTCCTGTACCTAAAGAGGTGCAGTACCCAAAGACAGCAATAACCTTCCAGTACCAAAGGAGGGCTCACAAGAAGGCTGGTGAGGACTTTTCATGAAGTCATGTGCCGCGTTCCGCCGGGAGAGAAGGGACGGTCCACACCGGATCAGGGTTAAAGCCGGAATGGACTTTATTTGAGCGGGGCATGGGACTTATATAGGGTCAGGATGGAGGGTTCTGGAACTGGGGAGGAGATAAGGGCGAAGCTAGGACGGAGCGCAACACAAAAAGGAAAAAAGGGGGTGGCTAGCCTTATAAGGTGCCGATGCACTGCACCCCCGGCCAGCCAATAAGAAGCTGGGGATACAACTACCAATGAGAACAACTGAACAATGCAAAAGTAATAATTACTATTCTAATAGAATGATACTATTGAAACACTGAAAGAACTTTTTAAACAGCAGTTTGGGGTCTGCCTTGCACCTGTCAAGTCCAAAGCCGATAAAACCTTTCCTTTATCATAGATTTCTTAGGTCCTGAAGTTTTTCCAGTGTTCCGATCTTTCCACTCGGCAAAGTCCTTTGCTGCTTCCCCTACGGACATGTAGTAACAGGACAAGGGGAAATGGCAGTACGCTGAAGGAAAGTAGATTTAGATTGAATATTAGGAAGAAATTCTTCCCTGTGGGGGTGTTGAAGAACTGGCACAGGTTGCCCAGAGAAGCTGTGACTGCCCCATCTTTGAGAGTGTCCAAGGCCAGGTTGGACTGGGCTTGAAACAAACTGGTTCAGTGGAAGGTGTCCCTGTCCATGGCAGAGGGTGGAATGAGGTGATCTTTAAGGTCACTTCCAATCCAAACCATTCTGTTATTTTGTGACTCTGATCCCAGCTCTGCCTCTGCCATGCAATACAACACACCCTGCATAAACTGCACAGAAGAGACTGTGCCTCTTCCAAGCACCAAAGCTGAATTATTCTCACTTTGTTTCACAGATCTGTTGCTGAAGCCTGAAACCAAGCTCACTGGTGCTTCCTGATGAAGCTGGGTTTGCTCCCAGACTCACCTCACTGCCTTGGCTTCCAGGGCACCTGGACACCTGCTCAGGTGAAGATGTTTAGATGGACAGAGTTACATTTGAGCAACTAATGCTGCCCAATGCTTTGTTTATGTGTCAAGGGTTCAGGTACCTTCCTTAAAGACATCCAGGCATGACTCACTTGAGATCCAAGCACCGAGATGCTCCCATGCACATTGACTGCCTGAACTTCTGTTATATGACTGGAGGGCTGATGTTCACAGACAGCTGTCCAGCATCATGTCAAGTCCTCTGGAAGCATCTGGGTCTCCCACAGGCTGGCAGACTTCATGCTCATGTCTATTTTATGATCAAGATTTGCTAGTGTTTCAGCTCTCTGAGTGGCTTCTGGTAACCCTGCTGTGAAGTGAGAGACCCTGCAGCCCATATATGAGATCTTTCACTTACTACTTGTGAAGAAACACAAAACTCACCCTTTGTTTTCTTCAATGTAATAAACAAGTTTCAAAGGTGCTACTGCATTCCAGCAGGCTCCATCCTTTTATCTGCAGCTGTGAAGGCAAGTTTTGCTTCTACTCTGATGAGCACATTAACTCTACATTTACCCCAATTTCTTGCCCTAGCTGTAGGATTTGTTCCTAAACTGAGAACGTCCCTGAACTAAGAATCATTTGCAGCATGGGACTATTGCATGTATGAAGCACAGAGCCTCTGAGAATTTCCCATGCTGTGCCTTTTTGCTAGACCATTCATTTATTTGCTGCACAGATCACATGATGTGGTTGCAGCTCTCCAGCACCTGTAGCTTCATATCACAGATACTTCAATTTCCTGTCAGCCTGCCTCAGCCAGGAACTCCTGTTTGGCTTTGCTCTGCCTATCCTGCAGAAAAAAATCCATTAACGAATCACTTAAACTCTTTACAAAATTATAGTAATTTTCTAATTCAACTGTTTCATTCCTTTTCAAGTAATCTTTGACATTGAAAGGCATCACAGTCCTTCACAGGTGGGAAAAGGGATTCTTTGCATTTTGGCAAACAGTTTGTTTGAATCAGAGAACCAGAGAATCATCAAGGTTGGAAGAGAACTTCAAAATCATCAAGTTCAACCATCAACCCAGCACCACCATAATCACTCCTAAACCACATCCTCAAGTGCCACATCAGATGCACTGAACACTTCCAGAAATGATGACTCCACCACCTCTTTGAGCAACTTATTCCAATGCCTGACCACTCCTTCAGGGTAAAAATGTTTTCTTATATCTAATCTGAACTTTCCCCGGTGCAACTTCAGGCCATTTCCTTTCATCCTTTTGCTTGAGCCATGGCAAAACAGACTGACCCCCACCTTGGTACAACCACCTTTCAGGTAAATGTAGAGAGCAATGAGGTCCTCCTGAGCCTCCTCTTCTCCAGAGAAGGTTGGGTACAAATTGTAAGTCTGCACAGTGAGCATCAGGATTATTCCCCTATGACACTCTTAAAAATGAATCACAGAATCGTTTGGGTGGGGAGAGACTTTAAAGCTTATCCCATTCCACCCCCTGCCATGGGCAGGGACACCTTCCACTAGAGCAGGTTGCTCCAACCGCATCCAACGTGGCCTTGGACACTTCCAGGGATGGGGCAGCCACAGCTTCTCTGGGCAACCTGTGCCAGGACCTGCCCACCCTCACAGGGAAGAATTTCTTCCTAATATCTGATCTAAACCCACTCTCTGTCAGTGGGAAGCCAGTGGGAAGCCATTCCCCCTTGTCCTGTCACTCCATCTCCTGTAAATAGCCTCTCTACGTTTTCCTTGTAGCTCCTTCAGGTACTGGAGGTTGCAATTAGGTCACCCTGAAGCTTCTCATTTCCACCACAAGGCTTCAATTAAGAGACTCCTGACCAGAACAATGGAGGTGCAGACAGGGCAGGAACAACAGCAGGGGAGTTGTGACCAGCAAACTGCCCCCTCTTGCAGTGCAACCACAGACTCTGTTGCTGCAGGAACTGTGTTTTCCCATGTTGGTGTGAATCCTCTGCACTGCCTGGGGCTCTGAGTTCCTGCTGGCCCTGCTCTGGCCTGGCTCGGTACCAGGTCACTTCATTAGCTTGGTGTTGTGTCCAGAAAAGCCAGGAAAGGTGATCCTAGTGTGAGCTGCCTGACAAAGCAATGCAGCACCATTATCCACTTTGAAAAGCAGATGGGTCACTGTGGTACAAGCTGTTGATCCATGTTGTTGGGAGACAAGTATCTCAACAAAAGGTCTGGAAGCAGGAACATGCTGTGCCTCTCCAGGGGCAAGCTGAAGTGCTGGTGTGGACCATAGAGGATTCACAGCTGTCCTGCCAGTCCCTCAGAAAATGGCTTTTTAATACAAGGAATGTGGTAACCTGGGAGGCTCGGGCAGCTGTTCTAACAGACTGTGTTGTCTTTGCATTGACAGGGAAAATAAGTCAGAGCAGTTGTTGGGGAGTTTGAGAAGGTGAACAGGAAACCTTTCCTAAACAAACAGAGAAGCAGAGTTGCAGGCTACTTGGCCAAGAGAGGGACAGAGCTGCTCACCCATCTCTGGGGATCCCATCCACTGTGGAAGAAAAGGATCTGTGCAAAGCACAGGGTGGGAAGGCTGCTGCTGCTGCTACCCGTGGGATCAGTGCCAGACTCCCAGAGCACATCCCCAGCCCCAGAGAGCACCCATCTCTGGGCACACAGCAGATTGTCAATGCAGGGCGTAACCAGCTCTCAAATACCTTTCTGGTTTCTTCCTAAAAGCCCAAGCCTTGGCATTACAAACTTCAAAGATGCCAAGTGCTGTTAGAGGCTAGGAAATAAACATGGGAAATGCACCATGCCATGGGGATGGATGTGGAGCAACTTGGGTTAAATTTTAGTGGTTTAAGCCATTGTTTTAGCTCTCACTGTGAGCTGAAGTCCAGGTACTAGACAGCCAGTCTCTAACTCATCTCCTGCAGGCACCTTCAGCACTTGCACCCACATCTGACCAAGGCTGGATATCCCAGAGTGTAGAAAGGGCCCAGTGAATGGTCCTGGGAAAAGCAGAAGCCAGGGCAGAGCTGGGAGAATTTCCCCACAAAATAGGGATGCGATCAAGTTGCCTCCACGATGGCAGATTTGGGGTCACATGTATCACAAGGACAGCCAGGACTGATCCCTGCACACCATCCCATAGACCCTGGCAGCATCTTTCTGCCTTTTCCTTGTGGTCTTATGCTCATTCCTGATTTATCTGCTCTGTGCAACATCATGGGCCCAGCCCCCACTGCCTCCACATCTATTCAGTCTCTCCTTGGTCAGAGCAAGTGGCTGGGACACTCAAAGTTTCTGCTGTTTGGGGACAGATGCTGCTGCTGTCCTGTAGGTCTCTGGTATGACATGGGACCTCTGATCTCAGGCTGGACTCACTGTTCCCAGAGGAAGGAGTGAAAGAAGAGCAATGTGAAGCCAGTTCCCACATCTCTGGTTTACCATGCTTTGCTTTACCTCCATAAGGATAAAAATTATCTATGATTCTAGATCCCTGCTTCAGCCTGAGAGCCATGGCTAGAGATTTTCTGGTCCAGGAAATTGCTCCTGAGTGTGAGTAAGGGAGGTGGATGGCTTTGGATTGAGAGGTCTGGTGGGAGAGGTGCACAAGAAGTGGCACACAAGGATAAAGCCATTCTCAGGGGGGATTAGGGAGTATACAAAGGTGGAGAGGGGATGAGAAGGGGATGGTGGGGGATAGGGCAAGAAAGATTGAGAGTTTTTTAGTGTTATTAATTGCACAGTCATGTTCTGGGCTCATTCAGGCTCTGTGCAGTGCATGTGTTGGGCTTGCTCTGGGGACTGTGTAACCAAGCAGGATCCCTCATTCCCTGGGAAGATCAGAAACCTTTATGGAATAAAGTGAGGGTTTGCATGAGAAAAAAAATGCACTCTCATGTGGGTTCCGTCGTAGCCTTGCATTTCCTCTAGTATTTAATGCTGAGCTGAATTATGGCTTTCTCCTTGCCAGGTCCCCAGTGGGAGATCTTTAGGGTCAGGTTTTCAGGAGTACTGAGCACTCGGAACAGAAGCCAACAGGAGCTGTGCTTTGAACAGCCAAAAGGTAAATAAATGCCAAGTCCACAGAAAATCAGGCACCAGGGCCTGCTGCGTGGGATGGCACGAAAGCATCCAAACTCGGGCTCTGGTGCTCATCTCCCTGCCTCAGTTCTCAAGGGAGAAAGTACAAGGTCATTACACAGGTGTTTTGTGGAAATAAATTCATTAGCACTTGAGAAGCATCCCCAGCCCCCGATGAAAGCAGGAACCCCCAAGAGGGAATGAATAATTCTGTAGTCAACAGAGAGTTTGGATGGTGTGCAGCAAATAAAGCCTGCGGCACACATTGAATGGGGAGGATTAAGGGAAATATTGAATGACTACCCAGGCATGGAATGAGTTAGGGATTCTGTGGAAAAACTAGTATATGATCATGTAATTAAACACTGCATTGTAATGAACCTGCATTGTAATGAACCTGCTCAAGAGGCTAGACCTGAGGACAGCCTTAATTTTGGTGCTTTCAGCATCTGAAGCACTTGACTTTGAGTGTCAGTGTACTTTTAAAGTAGATTTCTGAATGTGATCCCTCAAGCAAAGAGGAAGAAAACCTTAATGCTTAGGCCACAGTGAGCTGACTAACTGCTATCCTGCAGAAGTAAACACAGTATCTGGCATTTACCCTTATTTAAGAAAGCAAAACAGAGGAAGGAATATGCACCAGCAGCGATTTCCAGCTATGGAAAGTTGCGAGTTTCTGATGGCTCTGAAATTAACTTGAAAGAGATTGTTTAACTTCAAGAAATAGTCAACATTACAGTATTTTGTGGCCAAAACTATGCACACCTATAAAGGAGAGTATTTCATTGCAAATACCAACTTGGTCACGGTTTCATCATGTATTTGTGATTTTGCATGTGGAAGGAATTCTCTGTGTATGTTATGAGTGTAAAAGCATGAAATTGCAGTGAGATGCACATTATTGGACACAAAAACAAGGCTTATGTCCATTGGAGAGGGAGACAAGGGAGAGCAACTCCAGGAGTGGGGGTGGGAGACACATAAAGAGGGGATCTGCAGAGCTGGGAAAACAATCCCAACAAAAGGGGGGGAAAAAGCCTGAAAAGAGGCAGGACATGGACAATCCTGGAATTCGTACAGAATTTTATAAAAATTGGCCGATTTTAATTCTCTTTCACATTTTGGAAATACTAGAATGTGTTGTTTGGATATGTCCTATTTTGAAGGGGTTTTTTTACTTCATATGCTACCAAGAGAAATGTTTCAGTGCTGAACTCCCCCACAGTGCACAAGAAATTTGGATGCAAGATCTGGAGTAGGACTCAGGTACCACTAACAGGACAGAGAAGAGCAGTCAGATGCTGACACAGAAACTGAGCCAAGCTCGAGGCCCAAAGCGCTGGATAACACCAAGACTGGGCTGTCCTGTGCCCTCCCTGACCCACTGTCCACAGGCTGCTGAGGGCTGTAGGATGAGCTCCAGGAAAAGTTTCTCTGCTTTCCTTGATCACTCAGGAAAAGAAGTAAACTTTAATGAAGGTGCAGAGGGAACCTGCTCCCTTCTATCAGCATGACCTGCAGGAGCTGGATCAGACCTCATGTCCCTCTGCCATACCCAGACATGTTCCCATCAGCCATGGAAGAACTTGCTGCACGGGGATGTGCAAAGGTCAGGGTGCAGACAGGCAGCACAGCTCCCCAGGCTCCATCACCCTCCAAAACAGCTGCAGCAGTGCAGACCCTGACAGGTTTTGTTCATTAAACTCACATTACTGTTCTCTGAGGAGCCTGACCTTTATTCCTCAAATCAAATGTCAAAGATGTTTACCACGAGACTCACTGAACTGCAGAGTTCCTACTCTGTGGGAGGTGGCAGAAGTATTGGAGGACACAGCCCCCCATCTCTGTGGGGTGCTCAGGCTGGTTCCACCACCTGCATCTGCAGGGAAATGGCTTTCTCCAAATGCAGAAAGGTGGCTGCAGGTATCCCTGAAGAGCTGACAGGGTGACAAGATGCCCTGGAAGATCTGAGCACAGCTATGTGGTCCATATGATCATTCTTCTCACCAAGCCTCTGCTTTGTGCTCCTGGTGTTTTAATTTGAACCCTATTGCAGTGGGAGTTGGAAGTGGCCTTGGAAGAAGCCACACCTCTGGAGATGTGCTGGACAGGGACTGATTGAGCAGACCTAGATAAGCAGCTCCTGGAGGGAATGATGGCTCACCCAGGAGGCGTAGTTACCACACACACACAGTCAGGCAAAAGAACACTGAAGGAGGTCAGAGGATCCCTGAGAGCTCATATCCTTGCTCTCCTCCCTGTAGGAAACTGGATGGCTTCCCTGCAAAGCTGTCTCTCTGGGAAAGTGACATTTCCTTTAAGATTTTGTCTCAAAAAGTCCATATATTTTTTTCTCTCATAGGAAGTCCAAAGTTCCCAAGCCCAGCGGATGCCTCCACAGACAGTGTCTGGAGTTACCAGTTTCTTTTCTGTTGAAATGCTGTTTTGACAGGAAATTTCTGCCTGGCCTGAGCCTCCAGATGGCAGGTCTGTTTTGTGGTAAGGTCTTAGTAATTGCAGGGCTGGAGGCCCCCCCACTCTGGAGCCAGGCTGAGAGAGCTGGGAGTGTTCAACCTGGAGAACAGAAGGCTCCAGGGAGACCTTGGAGCCCCTTCCAAAGCCTAAAGGGGCTCCAAGAGACCTGGAGAGGGACTTGGGACAAGGGATGGAGGGACAGGACAAGGGGGAATGGCTTCCCGCTGCCAGAGGGCAGGATTAGATAGGATATTGGGAATAAATTCTTCCCTGTGAGCATGGTAAGGCCCTGGCAGAGGTTGTCCAAAGAAGCTGTGACTACCCCATGCCTGGAAGTGTCCAAGGCCACCTTGGATGGGGCTTGGAGCAACCTGGTTTAGTAGAAGGTTCTCCTCCATGGCAGGGGTGGAACAAGATCAGCTTTAAGTGTCCCTTCCCACCCAAACCATTCCATGATTCTGTGGTTCTCTCCATTCTGAGAAAGGCCACACCACCATGGATGGTCTAGGGAGAGCACAGCTGTGCTTTGGGAGAATGAACAAGAACCACAGCTGGATTCTCTCCTCAGGTTGTTTTCTGTACCCAGACCACCCCCACAGACCTCTTGCTTTACTTATATTCTGCAGCTCTGAAGGACCATGGCCTGGGACTTGTCCCTGGCCACGTTCATTGCTCAACAGGGCTCAGTTGTGTTGTCCTCTCCTTGCCAGTAATGAAACAAGTTTGAACACTCAGTGAAATGGTGAATTAATTCTTGATCTTCCTGAAGTGGAGAGCAGCACCCTGAAAGTCTCCTGGAGATGCTTTCCTGCCTTGTCACCTTTGCATCTGACACCTGCACACTCTCACTTGCAGGTGGCCAAGGTGAAGATCCCACACAGGGCATAGGGACTACTTCCCACCAGCTTCCCTGAGTCCGGCAAGTGAAAGGAAAGCCTGGCTGCTGTTCCTGCACAGACAGGTCTGCAAGACCATGGGATGATTAAGCACTTTTTCTGATCTGGCAATATTCACTATGTGACTTGTAGGAACCAGAAGGGGAGAAAACAGTCCTGTTTCACACCCTGCCTCCATCCAGCACCCACTGTGCTCCTCTTCCCAGCCACGGAATGCCTCATCCTGTCCATCCACTGTTCTAATTGCATTCCTTTTATGTAAGGTTTATATATTTACAGCCTTAACTCCAAGCTGAACAAAGTTTTTTTCTATAGGAGTTTACTTGTCAGTCCATCTGTCATGGTAACAATTCTCCATCTCCTGGCTGTCGTGGAGCCTCAATAAGCTGTGCACTTGCAGATTTATGTGCTGGTAATAACAAAGTAACATGGTGCAGACTGCAAAGTGTAATTCCCTGCACAAAAGCACAGTGTGACCTGTTCCATCTCCCTACCTTTTTGGTAAGGTTTACACACTGGCTGTCACCATCTTGTCTAGGCAGAAAGTCCACATCCCAGAAAATTCACTGATAGGCTCTCTGAGATGTTATTTGTACTGAGTCCTGCATGAGCGCATTCATTTGTTCTCCTTGTTCCTCCCTCAGGCTGATGTGACACCCGTGCATCCCAGGCAGGAAGGCCAACAGCATCCTGGGCTTTACTGACGGGAACATTGCCAGCAAATCATGGAAGTGGTTATTGCCTTGAACTCAGTACTTTTTAGACCACATCTGGAATAGTGTGTCCACTGTTAGGCACCTCAGTAATGGATATTGATGAACTGGAGGTAATTCAGTAGAGGGTCACCAGGATGGTCATGGGGCTGAAGCAATTGCCTTGGTGAGGAGAGGGCACAGGAGCACAGGAGTGGAGTTTGTTCAGCCTGGACAAGGGAAGGCTTTGGGGACATGTCCTATCGGTTGGCTGGTGCCTTTGAGAAGGTCATCAGGAAGATAGAGCCAAGCCACAGTAGTGCATGGTGGAAAAACAAGAGAATGGGTATAAATTGAAACAGGAGAGGTTAAAAACGGGTGTAAGGAAAGTTTTCTCCCAATTAGCAACAGTCAAGCAAAGAAATAGGCTGTAGCCTCTCTGTTCTTTGAGTTTTTAAAACCCAGCTGGAGGTAGTCCTCAGCAGTCTGGTCTGATTTCATTGCTGGTGTCTGAAGGCAGCTGCACCACAGACCTCCTGAGGTCACTTCCAAACTGGGTAATTCTGTGATTTTACAGATCACAGTTTTCTGGGGTGGCTACAAGTGTCAGGCAGACAACCTCAGACTGCTTTGCTGGATGGTGCGACGAACACAGGCCTGTAGGAGTCAGACACATGTGAAGACTGATTTCTATTTCCACAGATTAGAAACAGATGGCTGGCAGAAGCGGCTGCTTCTGTGAGCATCCAGGAGGGCTGTTGTACAGCAGTGGAGATGTGACCAAGGCAACATATGTGAACCAGGCATGACATCTTCGTGTCAAAACAGCCCAGTGTGTGCACCTAGTGCAAGTGTAGACCTTCAGCAGCTGCTCTGCCCAAGGTACTAATCCAGTCCAGCTGCTGTTCTGCTAAGCAACTGCAGCGGACAAAGGAAAATGGCCTACAAGTTCCTTGGAAACCTGCAGTGACAGCTCAGGATCCACTACAGCTCAGAGTCTCCAAGCTCCCTGGAGACATGCTGTTAAGACATCATGATGCTGGTAATGGTGCTTTGCAGAACCAGTACAGCTCAGGATTCAGGGAAAAGTAAAGCCTGAGGCATCACCAAACATGCAAATCACAGCTGGAGAGACAATAAATATGGTTCATGAGACATGTCCGGTGTGTGATATATTCAGGGGTGTTTTCCAGGATAAGCATGGGAACATGGCAGGATTGGCTGCAGAGGTTTGGGATGTGAGCATGGACAGAGCAGAGAAGCTGTGGATGCTCCATCCCTGGAAGTGTCCAAGGCCAGGTTGGATGGGGATTCGAACAACCTGGGCTAGTGGAAGGTGTCCCTGCTCACGGCAGGGTGTGGATGAGAGAAGCTTTAAGGTCCCTTCCAACCCAAACCATTCTGGGATTCCAGAATTTCTTTCTTGCACCCTCAAAGTGTAGCCGATCATATAAGAAGAGATGGGATTCCAAAGGAAGATGAGAGTTTAATAGGGAGCTGCTGGGTGGGATTCACCTCTTTTGAACACATGGAATTGTGAGAAAGTCCTAACTGAGTGACTGCAAGAATGTAGTTGCAGGAATAAAAAACATACATTGCAGGTTCACATCAAAATGACCTTTTTCCCCAATAAGATATGCCAATGCCAAACCCAAATTCCAAGAGTTCCAGTTCCCTTTTGCCCAGATATGAGTGTTGGGGAAGTGTAGGAAACAGGAAAAGAGCACTGGGATGAACTGGACTGAGAGGACACCCTCCTCTGCAGACATGCCCAGATGGTGCTTTATTACCCAGCAGGGATCTCCTATGACGTGTGGAGTGGTGGTGTCTGAAGCTGAGCTGGGAAGCTCAGACTTTGCTGGCTGGAGTCCAGGGCTTCTCAGGCTGCCTCTGCTTTCTGCTTGCAAGATCCTGTCATGTGGTAGGTCCTTCTGATTGATGACCAGGACATTTTAGGTTTTTTATTTTTTCAGAAAGTGTGCTTGGGAGTTTGTTTACTGCGCACTGAGAAGACTTTTGGTCTTGTCACTGGAGAACAATTCATCAGGGAGGATTTGCCAAACATGGGCCCTTAGCCTAGAGCCTCATTAGAGCTTCCTCGGCAGAGCTGGGGAGCTCTGGTTCCTCTCCCATGCTAACAGGAGGCACTGGGTGGTAGGTAGGGTGGGAACTCAGCTTCAGAGCAGCTCAGCAGCAAATCTCCATCATACCTGGACAAGTAAAAACATAATAAGGCAGAAGATGGTTCTCTATTGGCACCCTCCAACCCCTGACACTGTGGTACAAGTCTGATTAGAGCATTTTCAGTCAAATGCATTTGAAACAAAAACAAAACTCAGTTTGGGATTTCTTATAACCTGAACAGTGCTGTTGTGGTTTTCCATACATGTGTCTCCCTGCTGAGGAAAATCTATGTTTTCTGTCAAAAAATGAGAACTGAATATCTCCACATGGACGTTTCCATGCTGCACCTTCTGGGCTGTGGCTGGTTCCTTCCTCTCCCATCTAGAACACTCCCCAGTGACTTCAATCTCCCTGCTCCCTATGAGAGGGAATATAAATCACACCTCAGTGACCAAAGCCAACTGGTGACATTGGTGGGGAAAGGAGACCAAGACCATGAGGGACAGCTGTCCATCTCTACTCCCCAAGATTTTTATGGCTTAAATGGTCAAGAATCTCAACTCAGTGTGTGAGTAGAGCCCCAGGGAGTGTCCCTTCACTTAAATTTCCAGATGAGACAGGAGATCCCCACAGAGCAGAGCATGAGCAATGGGAGCAAAACCCTGTGAATTCCTTGGCAGTGTCTGCAAAGGCAGAATTGATGGGACAGGCATTTCTAGAGAAGAGACAAGGCACACTGAGGCTGAGCTAACAGGGTACATCAGGAATAATTGCAGCATTGACCGCTGCTGATCTCCAAAGAAGGTTGAGACATGAACAGGGGTTAAGAGGAAGGAAGAAGAAATTGCTTCACTCTTTGGCTGATTTCCCAATAGGTCCTGTAGATACACACTCAGTTTTAGAGCATTAGAAGAATGGAAGGCTTCAGATAAAGTGTCTTGATAAAAAAAGTGAACAAATACTTTTATCTGTGAAATAAATCTCCTCTACTTCACATGTTCTGCAAAAGACAATCTTTTCCTGTCCCATGGCCAACCAAATTGCACCATCCCTTGCCAGGTGTGACTCCTCATCTCCGCTCAGCACCTCAAGAAGGTCTGTAGGCAGAGGAGTGTGATTAGTCCCTCTGGCAAGACCTGTTGGAGCTGATCCGGGTAGGACTGAGCTGAGAGAACTGGGAGTTGGTAACCTTCCCATTTGGATCCAATGGTGGTGGGGGGATCGATAGATCCTGGCTGTAACCGCTTGTTTTTCCAGTGGAAGAAGGAGGCTGCTAAGGACCGAAATTCTGGATCACTCAGCAGGTGAAAGAGATGCCAGATGTGACAAGGGCAATGGCATTAAATGCTTGGTAGGTCCAGCAGAGCTGAGGTGATGTTCCAGTTGAGCTCAGGCCCACAGATCTGCACAGTCGGACTGTGTAATACAGGACAAGATCTTCATTCAATTCTTTTCCTCCACTCACCACTTCTTTCCACAAAACTATCACAAGAGGGGAGGAATTGGCCACTTCTCAAGACAAGGTAAAGCCTCACTTCTAAAAAACTGCACTGAGTTCCAGCCTGCCTTCACAACCTTGGACACTAAGTTAGATCTTTTTCTGTGCAACTGAAGAGGCCTTTACTGTCAGAAATCTAGCTCCCATGCAGATATTATGAACCTCTACCAGATACTCACTGCCTGATGCCCTCCTTGATAAAGAAAACAGGCTAAACCCATTCAGTACTCTGCTTTAGGGCAAGTTTTCAGGTAACATTGCTTTTTAATAAGGACGCTTTGTTATTGGGAGTGACTCCTCAGAGAAAATCTGAAGTGCTGATGACCTATGGTGCCTAAGGCCATTAAAAATCCCACCAGTCATCTTACAAAGTTGTTGACCTCAAAATCTCATGCCAGCTCCATTGAGGGTTTTCCTTTTTATGTAGCTTTTCCCTGAATTTTCATGGATGGATATATGAAATGTTGATTATCTAAAGTTTTTGCACTGCAAAACCCCACTGCTCATGTGGACACTTGTTCAAGCAAACAACGCATTGTGGGCAACATTCCATTTGGGCCACAGCACCTTTCTGTGTCCGTGAACAGCATCAGAGACCCACAAGCAGTGATGAAGGGGAGTCTGCTGGGCTCAGAAAAATTCCAAAGCTCTTTCTGACTGTGCACTGCCTCGTGTTCCTCCTCCATCTCAGAGGATAGGCATTGTGGAAGTTGCCCCCATCCCCTGCAGCATGCACACACCATCCAAGGAGGAATGGAGCTCTAATTTCACTCTTCTGTTGACTGTGTTGTTTAGAAAACAGGTCAACTTTCATCTTCCTTTTCTTCCTGCCCCTCTTTGCTGCTCAGCCTCTCTGTGACAACAGGCATAACACAGCAAAGAGGAGAGAAGGAGCTACTCCAATACGACCTTCTGACCCAAGAGCAGACTAACCATCAACAATGTGACAGTCAATCAATGGGCCTGATTAATTAACTCCAAATAAGTTAATCTGAGCACTGAGGCAGAGAGGAGGCCTCCTGGTGAAAGCAATGGTCTGACACCTCGCAGGCAGGGGAAGAAAATCGATTCTCTGCCTGCCCCATTTGTCACAGCAAAACAAAGAGTTCTATTGAATAACAGTGCTGGATGGATGGAATGTCACAGCAGTAGTGGATGGAGGGCTGTGTGGTCCTGTGCTCACACTGTGGAAGATGCTGGAGCACCTTTCTCCGGTGGGATGATGAAGTGATATATAAAAGGGAAGATGTAAAACATCACATTGGGAAGAAACTTTGAAAAACAGTGCAGGAGAGCCCCTTTCCACGAGACGCTGGAGGAATCATCAACCTTATCCTGAGGGTGGTCAGAGCCCACATGTCCTTCTTCACTCGTGTTGGACCTGTAGTTTCTGAAACTGTAGCAGAAGGGAATTACTGCAAACAGGCTGCTCTGTCTGAGAGCACAGTTTGAAGATTCAGAAGCAGCTCAGCTTTCTGAGAAGTTCATGCAGACAAGGTCTGCAGATACACAAAGCCCATTGGAGGTGCTTGAGCAGGGAAACGTATCTTCTGTGCTGCCAGTTCCCTGCTGTGAGCACACACTGAGCAGGTAGGACATGGGAAGGAAATGGTGCCTGGAATGTGATTCCATGCTACCATTGTTATATCCTGGGACTCACAGGAGATCTGTCTCTACTCTGCACTCACTGGCTTTGGTGTAAGGAGAGTGGAGTGACTTTTCCTGGAAATGGGGCCATTCTATGGGCTGCATGTATGTCTACAGGGCCCAGACACCTGTTGATCAGGCTCCCATTCAGCTTTTCAGGCTGACACTCAAGATTCAGGGCTCATAGGAACCCACGTCCTCTTTACATTGCTCAGTTCTCTGCTTCCAGAGCTGAAACAGAAGAGGATATATTTCCACTCCACTACCCAAATGATCTCACTGGGACACTTCTTCCAATTTTTGACAGTGCAATGGAGGCACAGAAGGTGTTAGATCCCTGAATGCATCCCTGTTTCCTCACTAGCACAGCCTACTCTGCTGCAAACAGCAGCAGGGCTTGAAGTAGCAGGGAATCTCTGTGACCGGTAAGCAGATTGCAGGATCAAAGCACACTTTCCCCTGCTGGCATTGACCTTTCTTTCTTGATTTCAGTATTTTCCTATTGTTCTTTCCCTTTCCTCTTTAGCTTCATGCTTGGCTTCCCTGTGCTCCCTTCTGTTCCTCTTCAGGAGCCATCCTGCCTGATGTTGACTCAGGTGCCTCTTGACATCCTCAGACTCCAGTGTCCCACACCAGGGACACAACAGACCTCTGGCAGCCTGGTTGCTCTCACACACCTCTTAATGTGATTCACAGTCCTGGTTTGACCAGAAGAGCTGGTCAATCATCTTTGTCCTCTTCTGTGCTCTTCTCTTTGGGCATCACCATCATTGCTGAGTCCCATCCCCTCCCCAGCCAGAGCACGACTCTGGGCTCATCAATACAGTCAATTTGTGTGGTTTCAACAAGCTGCTCTGTTTTGGCTGAGCTGTCCAGGTCTGTGTTCCATAGCTAATACGTGGTTAACCAGCTTCACAGAGCCCTCTTCTGTTCCTAGGGGACTCTGACAAAATGCTCTCTTCCCTTTCCCAGGGTTTTCCTTTCTACTCTTTCTTCTTCACAGTCTTCTTCCAGGTCTGCCGTCTGCCAGGTTTGTTCTACTCCATTGATATTGTTCCCACAGTGTTTCCTTTGGAGGATCTTTTCTATTCTCTCATGAAGTTACTCATGGCTCTCCTCCTGGTCCCTTCTCTTTTCCCTCCACACCTCATCTGCAGCTACACACAGAGTGGACTCACATATTCAGCTCTGAACAGCTTCTTTTCATCCTGAGCAAATATTTTATCTCATGCCTTTAATCTCTCCTAATGAATAACGAGGCATCACTCAAGCTGATTATCACCTTCAAACTTGCTTTAAAACTCTTCCTCACCATGATGCCTGCCTGGGCAGAATGAGTGCTCCAGGAGGGGCCTGTTTATCCCACTCCTTGTAGGGAGGAGATTAAACCAAACAGCTCCTTCCCTGAGGGCTGGGGCTCACAGAGATGGTTCCCAGACCTGGGCTGCACACGGAGAGTTAATGTGCCATGCCTAATGTACTGTAAATTCAGAGCCTGGCACTTTGCATGCCAGCTTCCCTGGGCAGGTCTTTGACAAAATGTGATGTTTTGTGATTGCAATGTCACATGTCAGCTTTAGAGCACAGTGTAAGATCTGGTGAGTGTTGCAGCATCTGGGCTAAGATTGTGCTTTTACAAAGAGCAATGTTTGATTTAGCCATTACAACAATAATCTTTCAGCAATTCACTTTTTCTATGGGTTGGTGAATGGCTGGTAAATGTGCCAGACCCCTTCAGGCATGTTTTTGTTGTTAACATTCAAAGTATTTAACTATGTGCACTGTGTCTCGGGTTGCCAGTTGAATTAACTTTCTTTTCACTTACATAACTTGCACTTCTTAATCAGGATTGTCACAGATAGCAACCAAGGTATGTACAGAGGGGCTTTGTGGTTGAATAATCACTCAAATTAAACTGCTTTTTAAATATCAGTATGTTTAAAAATAAATAGATGTTTGAATACCCAGATTCTTTTGCAGGCTAACAAATATCTGTGAACCGGAGTGGACCACTTTTCAGGGCTTTGTTTTATACATTTATTCAGGAACACTTTTTTTTTCCTGTTTTATGCAAATTCAGCATGTCTGACTATCTGCAAAAAAGTTATGTGAAAGACTCATCAAGATGGGCTCATGAGAAACTCTCTTTCAAAGCAAATAAAAATCCAAGCAAGCCTTTACCATCATTCACTCAGCTTTCCATCAGTAAGAAAGGCATGGAATGTCTTCAACAAGCCACCTGCGAGGGCTGGAAATCCCTTAGATCCCACTCTCCAGACTGATAAGCTGCAGCATCTCCATGTGCACTCAGACACAGACACAAAATGCTGCTTATTTAGGACTTTTGATTTGTTACTCACCTTCCTCCCATTTTCAGTATTTCAGTGTTTAGCAAGGCAAGTTACCCCCTGTCAGCACCAACAACCATAAACACTGGTCATAGGTCCAGTGAACGAAAACCAGATTTTGGGGTGTCATTTGAGAGGGAAGAAGATGTACCAGTCACACATTTTGCAGCCTGGCCGGTCCGTGCTGTTTGTGAGACTGCAGAGGGTGGTGTGAGTGTGCTGAGCCCGTGGCTAAGCCAGTCCCTTGCTCTGTGCACAGCCACATAATGAGAGGTCACACCACAGTGAGCAGATTATGGGGATGTGCCATGCAGACTGTACAATGACTGATATTAAATGCTTTGATGGAAATTGTTCCTTTAGCCCTTAAACAACGGGCTGGAAAATACAAAAGTGGTTCAGATTTTGGAGACAGGGCTCTAGACACTCTTCCTTCATTAAAGCATCTCAGGGGATAGTTTGAATGTCCACAACAAGTCTTTTCTGGTCTCTGAGTATCTGCTCTAGAAATATTTTTGGCCAGTAATCTTCATGTTCCATTAGTATTACATTAATCTAAACATAATGAGTGGTTTGCCTGCAGCATCTGTACACTGTAAATAGACATTTGATCATAGAATCATCATGGTTGGAAAAGACCAAAATCAAGACCCTTCTGGTTTAACTGTATCAAATATGATTGTTTCATCACTTATTTTGCTATTAAACTAAGTGGCAACATGTGTAGATCAAATGAGCCACCACCCAGAAGTGCAGCATCACCATTAGTGGTTTCAGGGAGCATCTGCTCAAAGGACACTTAACCTTCAGAAGAGGCCATTCCATGCTGTGTTGCACACACGTGTGCACACACCTGACAGATGTGGAGACCCTGGTGGCTGCTGTGTGACCTGCAGGCAGGTTTCCAAATGTTTTGCTGTCTCAGCCTTGTTCCATTGTTGTGTCACCTCTTCCACAGGATGAATCTGAATTTTTCTTGACCCCTAAACTAAGGTGGCACACTGGGTCCATGAAGACCACGAAAGGTATATGTGATTCGATTTATTCTTGAAATTTCTGGGGACTAAACCTCTGACTGAGCCATCTGACATGTCTGAGACGTGTGAGGATGCACTCGGAGCATTTTGATGCAGAAATAAAGGCAGTTCCCAGGAAGCCATTCATGTCAGCTGGAAATGTGGAGCTATGCACATGGAATGGTTCAGCTCAAGTTATTGGTTCATTAGATTTTTAAAGTCATTGAAACATAGAATCACAAAATGGTTTGGGTTGGAAGGGACAATAAAGATCATTTTGTTGCAACCCCCTGCCATGGGCAGGGACACCTTCTACTAGACCAGGTTGCTCCAAGCCCCATCCAGCCTGGCCTTGAACACTTCCAGGGATAGGGCAGCCGCAACTTCTCTGAGCAATCTTCTCTGTGCCACCACCCTCACAGGGAAGAAGGAAAGAAAAGTAGTTTTTCTGAGTACTTCTCGATTTCCACCTCCTCCATCTCCATATGTGCATGAAGCATTTGAAAGTGAGCACACAATAACTTTCTTTTTCTTTCCAAGTTTTAGAAGAAAAGTTTGATTAGTTATAATTTCATGCATGTGCCAGCTTCTTTGCTCCTGCCCTTCTCCACAGGTCCATGCATGTTTGTGTTTGTTCGGAGAAACAATATATTGAGGGAAAATACGGTTTAAGAAATGAACTTTGTAGTTGGTTTTGAAGAGGGCCAACCCTGTAGCCACACTTCTCCACTGGGGCAGGGAGATACACAGCCTGTGGCTAGACTCTGATCTCTCTCTTGCTGCATAATCACAGCAGAGGTAGCAACTGTCATCTTCATCCCACTGTGTATTTTAATGTTTGCTTTTCTTTTTCTCACAGTGTCCCACAGAGGCAATTAAACAGAGCAGAGAATTAAGCAGGGCTCACAGCAGGTCTGGATTTCCATAAGGACATTCTTAATGATGGTTTCCTGGATGAGGCCTTTTCTGGGTATGAGCTCATTGCTGCCTTTGGTGGAGACTCCTCTGTATGTCCTTGGCAAGGCACAACCTTGTCCCATCTTTCTGGTCAGTGGGACCAACATAACTGTTGTCACTGTGTCACATTATCTCTGAGAAGCTCTGCAAGCTTCCGAGATGTGGTTACACACAGACCAGTGTTATGGAGAGAGGTTGAATGGAAATTTCGGAGTTACTGCTTGGGGCAGGACTGTGGCTTCAGGGTGAGGAGAGTTTGCTGCCTGCATGCAAGGACAAGGTGGGCTGAAATATTTGGCACATATCCATTATGCAGAAGTCAGAAGGTTGCCCATTCTTGCCTGGTTTATTTCAGCAACGCTGTCATTTCCTGGGCTCAGGGCTCAGGGCTGGACAGGATCATCTTGCTCCCTCAGCCCCAACTCTTGGTGGCCAACCACCTCCCTGTGCATCTTTGCCTCAAGCACAGCATTTTATAGGATCACAGAATCATGGAATGGTTTGGGTTGGAAGGGACCTTAAAGATCACCTCATTCCACCCCCTGCCATGGGCAGGGACACCTTCCACTAGCCCAGGTTGCTCCAAGCACTCTCCAACCTGGCCTAGGACACTTCCAGGGATGGGGCAGCCACAGCTCCTCTGGGCAATCTGTGCCAGGGCCTGCCCACCCTCACAGGCAACAATCTCTTCTAATATCCAAAGTAAATCTACCCTCCTTCAGCTTAAAGCTATTTCTGTTTGCCCTGTCTCTGCATGCCCTTGTAAGAAGTCCCTCTCCAGCTGTTTTGTAGGTCCTGTTTAGGCACTGGAAGGAGCTCTAGGGTCTTCCCAAAGCCTTCGAGATGGACCTGGAGAGGCTGATGCACAACAGCCACATCAGCACGACCAGCTCCAAGGGTCCCCTGAGAGCCTAACCCTTCTTCCCCTAGCCCTGGTTGTTTATGCTAGTCCAGCATTGCTCCTTGGTCCTGATGAACCCCAACAGCCCCCCTGATGAACCCAAATACACTATTTACAGTCACATTTACTTGAACCTGTGCTAAATACTCCAATCCACTTTAATTGAGGCTAATGGACCTGGAAGTGCAGGTCTGTCAGCAATATGTCACTGTGCACCTACCATATGTTTCCTGTTGCCATCCTGAGGGGCCTCTTTTTGCCCACTTATCACAGCTCTGGCCAGACAGGCTTTGCTGACACCACCAGCCTTGCCACAGAGGCTGCAGAGGGGGAAACAGGTCAACACACAGAGAAGCCATAGGGTATTTCCAGCCATATCTGGTGCTCTGGAAGGGAGCAGTGCTGGTGCAAGGGAGCAGAGACCTTGCCAAGGTGTCCTTTCTCAGCACATGCAGGGCAAAGGAAGCCAGCCACTGGGATGGGGGGATCAGGAATGGTTTGCTGGTTCTGTGGACTGTAAATTCTCAGGACAACTTTTTTTATTCACAGGGAAAACATCTAAACTTCTCCAGAATGCTTCTCTCATACGAAAATCTTTTGGCCCAAATCTGACCATGCTTGGGCCAGCATTTTTTCTGGTAGAAATGCTTACTGCTGTGGTCAAGGCTCCTAAACATGAGCCTCCCTTTTCCCACAGCACATACTGTCTGGCTCAGACTGCCACTTTCCCTGATGATCCACACAAAGGCTGTACAAGATTGTACAAGGTTGAACCTTTGCATCCCACAGTGCCAGAGAGTAGCCACCTTGCTGCAGAAGCTGAGCATTTCCAGGCTCCCAGACTCTCTTTTCCTCTCTTTCCTAGCTGTTCTTTGCCTTATAATTTTGGCCGTTGCTAATTTCTTTACTGTAAGCAACCAGGTGATCCTTGTCCCTACTGATCTCAGTAGCCTCCACTGCTCTGGACCCCAGTTTCCTCAGACCATCATGTGCACAGAGCCAGACACATTCCATGAGGTTCCTGCACCCAAAAGCATCTGTCCTCTGCCTGATGAAGCCACAATGAAACCACCACAATAAACACGGGATGTTTTTACTGCTTTTTTGTGATAAGTCCAGTTCTAGGAGCCTGATGCAGAAGGATCTCAGCTGAGGGACAGAAGAGTTGTCTCCACAGTAAGAGAGCATCATTTTCCTGATGTATCCTGGTGTGTGCTGGAGAGAAGCAACCATTCCAGTGGTATATGGGAGCACAGAAAGTGAAAAATTCAGTACACTGGCAGAAAAATGAAGGTGTCATTGGGCAATCCTCGGACTGGCTATTTTGCATTTTAAGTGTTTTATTAAAAACATAAGCATTCCATAAAGCAAAAAGCACCATTTCAGTAACTGATCAAAACCTGGGCCAGCTCTGTGCCTTCATGTGTCCATTGGGAGCATGTCCTTCGTCCAAAAAAGAGCTCCAGCCTGCAGCAAAAACTCAGAGCTTGGAAAGAAAGGTGGAGGAGACAGGTTGCTCAAGAAGTGCTGTGTGCAGTCTGGAGCATCACTCCAAGGTTCCTCCTCTGCAGCGGGTTTGGTGTCAGTGGGCCTCCAGAGAGACCACCATGGAATGGACCCACCTTGCCTAGAGCTCTTTCACACTTTCATTTCATGCAGGCAAGATGTTTCACTCCTTGAATGCCACCAGACAGTTCATTCCTCGAAACACACTAATTACTGTTGGATGGTTTATTAGCTTGCTGCCAAGAATTCATAGTTTTCCTAGGAAATGCAATGTCAGCCAGATATTTCTTGATCTGAGACCTGCAGTTAACTCTTCATGCTCTGTGGTGTGTGAACACTCTTAGAGTCAGGGTTGGCTCTGTGGCATTGCTGACAGCAGGTTATACCCACAAATCATCAGCACCCAAATTTAGGGTGTCAGAGACAACTCTGCTGACTTCCCTACAGAGCAACATTCCACTTTGATTTGCTTTTTCCTTTTTTCTTCAAGGGTATGCACATCCAAAGCTGAGTGCTCTGCAAACATTTATTTTGTAAACGTCCTGTGGGTACACGCATTCTGTGGCCACATTTCAAGTAAAACCCTTGTCCCCGTGTTCTGCTGTCTCAGGTGGGCTGCAGCTCCGCAGAGGGATCATGGCAGCACTGGCATGGCCAGTGCTGGTATATGATGACTGACTGTATCCAGGCCATACTGTCTCCAGACCTTTCCCGTTGCTCCTTTCTCTGGGTCAAGGGAACCCCTGGATGCATTGGACCATGAAGGGGTCTGTCAGGAGCCCTGTCCTGCCCTTTCCCCACTCTTCAACAACTCCAACCCTGCTCTCCAGGCCTTCCTTGCCTGCTTCCCTCTATCCTTTTCATTTTCTACCTCTGCACATCCCACCTTTCTTTCCTTTCATCAGACTCCTTTATGTTCAGCAGTCTTCTGGCACACAGAGTCACCAGTTCCGCACTCTTGCAGCCCAGCCTCTGTGTTTCAACCCCATTAGCCAGGTCACTACTTTCCAGGCCCAGAGATGTGGCAGGGAAACAGTGGAGAGAAGTTATTGGATTTGCTGGGGATAAAGTGACCAGGAGTGCAAAATGTCCAGCAGTGGCTCCTGTCCTGCCTACGCAGGCAGACAAAGCCTACTGAAAGGCTACAGCAGGTTCTCTTGCTTCATTCAGGACACTTCCAGGGCTTGTTCCCAGAGACCTGAATCTCCATGATGTCTCCTCTGAGGTGTTCAGGAGCTCAAAGTTGTGCAGGAACACAGGCGGTGTGGGAGCAACATGGACTGGCTGCAACATCACCCTGACGGAAGGCAATCCCATTGCCCCAGCTTGATCCATTTCATCTCCTCAGTCCTGTTGAACAGTGGAAATCTTGCTTTAGGTGGGAAAAAGCTACTTCTCGGGAGCATTTGAATGGTTTCAGCTTCTTAAGCTTTTGGATTTCCCTGGGAACACACAAGAAATCAAACTCACCTACCCCCTGACAGGAGGCTTCTTGGCACATCAGAGGCTGAGGTTTACCCTTGTGCTGTTCACAGGATGACCAAGTAGCTGCAGAGCAATGTCTCCCATTGCCTGAGGTTTCCCAAGAGCTCAACCCCTGAAAGTGACAATACTATGGCTTTGAATGTTGAATCTTTATCTTTTGCTTTATTTTTTTGATAGCAGCATCTGACCTTCCCTTGCTGTCCATACCTTTGCCTTTGATTTGTCAGTGTGCTGTTTATCCATCCTGGATCATGTGCATCTTAACTACTGATTGCCTTGTTTTCCAGTATGACCCCCACTCCTCCTGCACTTCCCAAGATCCAAACCCCCACTGTGTAATTGGAACCTGCATTTTTTGTTCCTAGTCAGTGACCTTGCATCCAGCTGTATTATCCTGCATCTTGTTTGATTGCATTTGCCAAGCCCAGTGAGGTAGATTGATTGTGAACTATTTACTTCAGCCATTCACTCTTCATTATTCACAGTATGAGATTCATCCCATAAATGAAGGAACTTGGCTAGAATTGCTCTTTATTGGTTTTGTTCCCTGATCATGTTCTGAGGCTTTTATAAACAGGAGGAGGAAAATTACAGGTGTTTCAAAATAACCACACAAACATATCCTGCATCAATTTGTTTTAGTGAAGACATGCTTTCTGGAACTGATTCAAAAATTAGACTGGAAAAAGCCCTGTGATCTCCCTTTAGCGTTTTTTTCCCCTTTTTCATAGTTGATGATTATGTCCTTATTGCAAACAATTACCTGCATCTGAGAAACCTCCAACCACACTAGTGTGCACTTGGCTATTTCAAATATTTTTTCTGCTTGTGAAGAAAAAACACGTTGTAGTGAAAAGCAGATGCAGAGTGCTCTGATCCCCTTTGGAGTGTCCCTGCCTCTTCCTTTACATCTGCCAACACAGTGGTAACAACTCAGCCATGGTGAGTCTTCCAGCTCCTTCTGTTTCTGTCATCTACATCAGCTTCTCATTTCTTGGCTTGGTCTTACAATATGCAGAAGTTCCAAATGCTTTCCCATTCAAGAATAAGATACCTCAGGGACTGATTCACATCCAAGAGCAAATATGAGGAAGTGCATTCATCCCTCAGCTGGCCAAGGACTGCAAATGATTGGGCTATTCAAGCAATTTTTAGGGAATGAGCAGGGAGAGTGGTGTTCAATCAGTGGCAGTCACAAGCCCATTAAATGGCTGCGCTGGTTGGATCCGGGCACAAACGTGAGGAACAGATATCCTCTCTGGCAAGGAGCTTACTGTCAAATTGAGTTAATATTCACTTAGTGATTTTTTTTCCAAAAAGCCCTTTCCTTCTCAGAGAAGCTACTTTTCAAAGTGATGTGTCAGAGCAGTTTGGTTTAAATCTCCAGCACACTTAGATGCCTTTGCAGTCATCAGCCACCACTGTTCTTCACTTAAATCATGCTGAGCACAACCCAGAAATCCCAGTGCAATGGATTGTAAAGTTGGATTTGCACATCTCTAGCACAGAACCCCAGTGGGACTGGAATTCGCATGGATAATGAGAATATCCAATTAGCAGAGTTAACACTAACGTGTTTTGGAAAGGACATTACTAAAACCTCCTACTGCAGGGCTGAACCAGTTTCTGACTGGAGTAGGAGGAGTCCTAGAGATGCTCTGCAGGGCTCCTCTGCCAGCACAGGAGCTGCTGCTGCCAGGCAGCCCATGCTGCTTCAGACTGTGGCCCTTCCCACCCTCGGGAACACTCTCAGGTGACAAGAGTGTGTGGCAGGATGTGGAGCTGCTGATGCTGTCTTCAATTATGATTTTCATTATTTTCATCACTTGATATTCATTAAGCTTTACACTGACAAAGTTTCAATCAACATTTATAACTTGTACAAAATAAAATGAGCTTTCACAAAAGCTCTGCCCAAAGCCTGAG
>JAWWTY010000035.1:392859-418934 GCA_035222235.1 Margarornis squamiger | reverse complement strand
CTCAGGCTTTGGGCAGAGCTTTTGTGAAAGCTCATTTTATTTTGTACAAGTTATAAATGTTGATTGAAACTTTGTCAATAAAAACCTTAATGAACCTCAAATGGTAAAAAAAAATAAAAATAAATCTAATTGAAGACAGCAATATCAGTTTACAGAGGAACATAAAACCCAACATGGAGTGGAGTACATTTATAGGCTCACAGCACAGAGAGGTGCAAGGCTTTAAAAGCACTGAGTGTCCATATGGCCACATTGCTCTGCTCCTGGCAGTGCAGGTGCTGACTGGGCTTCCAGCTGCTGATCTTAATCTGGGATTTAAGTGGGGACAGAAGTCAGTGCTTGCGTGTGCAGGCTTGATGAGGGAGCAGCTGCTGTGAGGTGGGAAGACTAATGCCAGGGGCTGAAATCTGGGTGTACAGAATGCACAAGGGGTAGCCAGCTTGGGAAGTCTAATGTAAAGTGTTGCAATCTCCATGGAGTGTGAAATGTCTCACGTCGTGAGGTATAAGCCATGAAAACCTGAGGTAGCTAAAAGCCGAGGGCACAGTACAAACAGAACAAAATTCTTTTTGTACTGTACTGTTCCTTTTCCTATTTGTCTGCATTAAAGGTGTTTGGGTTTTTAACCCCTGTGGCATCATCATCTGCTTTAGCAGGAGGAAGTACAGAGGAATGAGAGGCCAGGAGGGAGGGAATAAATTTGGATGTGTCAGAAAGATTATTAAGTGTGGGGTCATCCTCAACCTTGGGCTGTAGGTAGCATTTTGGTGAGGAAAGAAAAGCTGACAAAGACAGCAAGGAACACAAGGAGAGACATGAAAAGGAGCTGGAAGACGTCAAAATGGCTAACGGACAGAAAGTACTAATAGTTTATAAAAATAACAGCCTGGAGCTCAATTTCTCTGCAGAATTCCCATTTGGAACACAGAAAATTGAAAGAAAAGGCAATAAAACTCAGATCAAAACCCCTGAGTTCGCATCCACCCAATATCACAGCAGTCACAGGGTATTGGACTCCAACTCTGGCCATGGCGGTCATTTGTTGTTTGGAAGGTGCTCCCAACTGGGTCATCACCTCCCCAGCACTGGGGACTGGGCATCTGGTGGGGCACTGGCAGCAGATTCTGACACAGGAACAAGACTCCACAAGTCTGGGGATATCCCCTCCCTGATGATGTCCAGGGAAGTCTCTCAGTCCCTTAGACATTTTCCTGTGTACCACAAGACCCCAGGGTTCCCTGGAGACCTTCTAACCAAACACCTAGTGCAGCCTTGCCATAGCAAGGGCAATAATTGGAGCACTTCTGAAAGGTTTTTACTATTCATTGTTACATTAATATCCTGGTGGATTTTGTTTCCTTTGCTGCAATGTCAGATCTCATAAAGTGTGAGACTCTTTCACTCACATGTGCTTCAATTTACCATAGAACCAGAGAATCATGGGATTGTTTGGGTTGGATGAGACCTTCAAGACCATCTCATTCCATCCCCTGCCATGGGTAGGGACACCTTCCACTAGCCCAGGTTACTCCAAGCCCCATCCATCCTGGCCTTGGACACTTCCAGAGATGGGGCAGCCACAGCTGGGTGCAGAGTCCACAGTTTCTCACAGCAACTTGTGCCACCTCCTCACCTGCCTCACAGGGAAGAATTTCTTCGCAGTCTCCCATCTAACCCTGCCCTCTGGCAGTGGGAAGCCATTCCACCTTGTCATGTCCCTCCAGGTCCTTGTTCCAAGCCCCTCTCCAGCTCTCCTGGAGCCCCTTTAGGCACTGGAAGGAGCTCTAAGGTCTCCCTGGAGCCTTCTTTTCTGCAGACTGAACAGCCCCAGCTCTCCCAGCCTGTCTCTGTAGACCTAGGTTGAAGGAGGTGATAATCAAGTACCTTGTGATCCTGCAGGTTCCTCTGAAGCAAGAGCGTGGCAACTTCTTGCCTCGAATTCAAAACAGACCCTGACCTCTGCAGGGAGATGCACATGAAGTAGTATCTGTACTACTGAGAAAAGAGCATCACCCAGGAGTGTCATTGCAAAGGGCATCCATACAACCCTGCCACCTATCTAAGGTGAAGGCATTCACTCACATGATCCCAGAACAGTGAACAGGAGGCGTTCTAGGAAAAGGACCAGTTAATCTGAAAACCCAGCGGTGGTTTTTGTTAGAACTACTCATGGGTCAGTGAAATAACAGATACAAACATTATTCCAGGTAATCTCCTAAATATATTCTTTCCATTGTCAAAGTAACTGCCCATTTTTCAAGAGGAGGTGCCCACTGCTAAGGAAAGAAAGATGGTGGTTGCAAAGCACTTTCAGTCAAAGAAGGAAAAACCTGTCCCCAGTGAGGGTAAACACTCGTATCACTCCTCTTGAACATCTTCATCAACTTTATAGGCAATGTTCAGTGCACTTGGAAGTCCCAGAACCTCCTTGAACAGTAGAGAGACTCTTTGTCGTTGTTCCCAAGAGCTGGAATAAGTCAGGTTTGGGAAGATGGTCCTCAGCCAGAGCTCAGCAAAACATGCCGGCTGGACTTCTCTCTGAATTTCACCTCCTTGGAAACCTTCCACTGAGAAGAAATCCATTTTTGCTGTTAGTTCTCAGCAGCTCCTGTCAACAAGGTGCTTTCAGCCCAGTCTCAGAGAAACTGTTGTCAAGTACTCCAACATCCTGGGCTCTTTGTCTCAGGAACAAAGGAAAGTGCAGTTATGTTGACATGTTTTCGCTAATATTATCTGCACTGATTATTTACGGTTTTTAATCTTTTCTTCTTCTCCGTGTCAAATTTTCCCATCCAATAACTCTTCAAGGTCTTTCTCATTGTTGCTGTTCTCTAAGAGACATTGTGTTTCAAGCCAGATTTTCACAGGAATAGTAGTTTTGCAGTTCTTGTTGGCTCATCTCCACAAACATAAAGGAACAGTAAAGGAACCCAAATAACCCAGAGGGAGTGAACACAGCACCCTCCCCCAGCTCCTCCCAGGCACCACCAAGCCCTCAGCCTCACAGCCCTTCAGGCTCGTGGTCCAGCTGGGAGCAGCTCTCCAGACAGACCTGAGAAGGGTCCCTGCCTGAGGGCATGGGACATGCTATGTGATTCCAGAAAGGGTTTCTGGGGATTGCACAAGACATTGTGGGATGTTTAGTGAAGGAACAAAAGGCAGGGAATGGGAGGCAGTGCCCACCACACTCCTGTGTGTGAAGGGGTCTGAGCAAGGGAAGCAGGGGTTTGGGTTTCAGGAGCTTGTATTTCTTGGTGTTAGAAACTGGGGAGACCTGGGATCTAGGGAAAGCTACTGCAGGAGTCCGTATAGGATATACACATATATGCAAATTTTCCACTATTGGTCTTTCACCCTGATCAGACTCACTGCCTGGACCTGGGAACAAGGAGCTGAAGCTGCTTCACCTCTGTTGGGCTATTGGATAGGGAAACCCTTAACAAATCCAACCTCATTTCTACATGCAAATGCCTTTCCTTGATGATCTTTGCTGTTTCTCCCAGTACAAGATGCAGGTTCTCTGCACTGCTCTTCCCGGCTCTCCCAGTTCTTACCTGCTGTCTCTCCCTGCACTGCAGCTTTGGATTCAGTGTTTTGGGGAGTCCAGTCTTCAAGTTTGTGCTGATGTCACTGTGCCTGTTTAGGTTGTGATGTGATGCTAACAGAGAAAAATTATCCCAAGATACCACTTCCATGTGGGAATAAACCAGTATATCACAGCATTTTTACTGCTCTACTGTGCTATGGAACCTGCAAGACTCGATAGTACATGTGAGGGAGAATGCTCCCAGAGAATTTGGGCAGAGGAGGAATGCCTGTTCAGCTATGTGACCCAGCCATACTGTGTTATTTGTGTCACGTCCAAGCCAAAGAGCTGTTCATTGTCTGTTTTATTTATTGGCACAGGTGGGAACCTCCAAGAACCTTCCCCATTCTTTTTGCTCTGCAGTCTCGGGAGTTACTATGTTCCTGAGCTCTGCTCTAGGATAATGAAGGTTCCATTTTTTAGCTTATAATAAGTCAAAAATATCCACACACACATATTTCACACCCTCTATAGCCTAAAAGTCCATCAGTTATTTTCTTTACCTTCTCCAAAACCCATTCACTCAGCCATTTGCTCTCTGCACTTCCCCAGAATCTCCAAACCTTTTTGTTTCCAACAAATTGCTTTGTAAAGTTACTGTCATTTCTCTGTTCTCTGGACTTATTCCATTTTCCCATAACAGAAAAAGTTGCAAGAACAGCAGCTGCTTCATCCTGCTGAAGCCGTCATTAACTTCATCCACTCCTCAGTCAATCAAGGATCCATTTCCCTCACAGCTTTGTTCTCTTCCAATAGTTGTGCAAACACTTCATATCTCCACTCTACAATCCTCTAGAAAAGCTTTTCTGGTTTTACTGTTACAAGAGGTCATTCTCACCTACATTTATGTAGCACATTAGCTGAGGTCTCCAATCTGGTTGACTGGTTTTCATATTCAGAAGATCTTTCTACCACTTCCATCAGACACCCTGCTTTTTCTTCTTTTCTGTGCTGTTTTCCACCCAGTTTATGGTCTGCTAAGCTTGGCACAGCCCCAAGGGCATCCTTGGACTTGTACCAAGCATAAATGAGCTTGACTCAACACACACGTGTCTCCCACTACACTGTGCTCAAATCCTTGCCTTTTGGATTTCCCCTGACCCCTTTCCCCCGACAGAACTTCCTCACTAAGCCTAAATTCAAGCAGTTGCACTAGTATCACTGGGCTAGAATTGAGAATTCCTGCTATTCCAACCCCATTGCCCCGCCACAGGAGTGATCAGTAGCTTTCAAGGGACTACTTCCTGAGGTGAGATCTCCAGATGCTGACATGTACCATAGAGAACTCTGAAGATTCTGGCTGTTTTTTCTTAAATTATGTCCTGTTCTCTGAAAATGCTAAAACCCATTCTCCTGTGTTAATCCTTGGCATTAGAGATGGGGTAGTAACAGGTGGATACAAAGTGGACAAGACTTGAAATCTCTTCAGAGAACATCCTTCTCATTTTCCCAGGTCTCAGTGATGTCCTGCAGTGAATCAATGCTGTTCATTTGGTGTAAGCAAGCTTTTATGATTTCTTAGCTATGCAAATAGTTTACCTACCCTTTTTTTTCTCAAACTTGATGAATTCATCTACTGAATATAATGATCTAGAACTGAGCCACAGCCTTCCTTTATAGTGGTGAGAGAGAAAGAAATGTGTTTCTCATTTCAAAAGAGATTATCAATATCAAATGAAACACACCCTGCCAGAATTCCAGGCAAGCGGTTCATTTGCAGACATTGTAAGAGTTAATTTACTAAAACTGAGAGAAGTCCAGTCTGACATCTCTCACCCTCAGCTATGTCCAGTGCCCATAGAAGGTGCCAGAGAGAGGACATTTCCACCTGTCCTGTGCCCTGCCACAGTCCCTGGTGTAGGTGGTGTTTGTTTTTGGGGATTACTTCAATACTGCGCCCCCTGGTTTTGGTAGAGGAGAGTCTCTTCCTGAAAAGACTTGGGATTCAACCTCATGTGGTTATTCAGCCCTTTCTATGCTTGGTTTGTGGCCTACAAACTCTTCTATCATCTCCCAGCCCTCACCACCAATTATGCACCTTGTATTTTATTGCATTAGTTGCTTGCTCTGTGATGGCACATGTTGACCAGGGTTATGCAGGTAATTATGGCTCCTTTGACAAAGTTCCCCTTGTTCACAGATGTGAAGGCATGGAAGGTACCATCCTCATCCTCCCTGCCATCACTCCCCTGGACTGGAGAAGCTCCCTCAGCCACGTCTGGAGACTCCTAGCACAGCACTGGAGTGGCAGCTGCCATCTGAGCCCCGTTGCTCCAGCCTCAGGCGTCAACACAGCATGAGGTGAGGAGCATCATGGAGACCAGGTGAGCTGCCAACAACACAACCCCAGGCAGCAATGACAGCAAATGCTGGTGGTGGTGCTGGATGTCTGCTCTGCTCTTCTGCCCTCACTGTAAATAATCTCATTGCTAGAACAGAGGTTGCAGAGAGCTCCAAGTCCTGCTTTGACAAAGTATTTCCCTAATCAAAAGCTGCTGACCTCTGGCCAGGTTCACCAGGAAAGGAAAAAGCCAGGAGGCCCATTAGCACACAAGCCAATATCCCAGCTCTGAGAAACCACAGAGCCAAAGGACCAGGATCACCTTGCTCTACTGCTTTCCTTACTTCCTTTGTAGCTTCATTGTGTGACAATCACATGCACAAGTGTCTGAAGAACTTCCAGGTTTCATTCAGTAGACATTTCTATCACACCCTCCAGATCTCACAGTTTTAAGGTGGTTGATTCAAGGTGGCTGCTCACCCTGACAATAGCTGCCTGGTTGAATGGATGGTTCTCAGTTTAGGAGAGATGAGACATCACACAGGCACAGTCTTACTGATTGCACAGGATCTGCTCTCCCCAGCAGCAGCTACAATGCAAGCCATACTCTCAGCTGGGGGTAACAAGGCAGAGCCCTGTGCAAACCACACTGGATTAGTCAATCCAACACAGACTGTCTATGCCCAGGACAGGGTTCCTCTGTCCCTTCTTCAGGGGTGCATCCATCGCTCCTGGCACACTGTGCACACTGACATCAGTGACAGCACTGGAGCCACGCTTCAGTTCTTGCATTGGCAGAGCAGCAAAGACTGTAAGGTGTTAGTCAAAGAGCTCTGGTCTGCAGCTGGGCAGATGCCACTCTCAGGTGACTCCACTTATGTGCTCAACTTTGACAGTCATTTGATGATGTCCTGGCTGAGGGGTGAGGCAAGATGAAGAATCAAGACATGGATGAAACACTTCTTGTTGGAAGAATTGCACGGCAAAGTTGTACAATACAGGATCCTGCAGGTGGAAGAAATCTGGAACCTTTGCTTAGGAGGCAAAGCTGTATCTCAGGAACATGTTAATCCAGCTGCCAAGGAATGTCACACATCAACTAAGTGCTTTGAGTCAGGATAATCAACCCATTGCTTGCTTGTGTAGTTGGCTCTTGTCCTAGTACTCATTAATAATCTTGCTTAAAGCAATTGTTAGTCTGACACTGCTTCATGTCAAACAGATGCACTCATTAAATTCACTCAGTTTGCTCATTTTGTTGTTGAAGTTGCTGGGTACCTGAGATCTCCTCCATTTCCCTCCACCCACATTACATAATCCAGGGGTCTTCACCAGAAGTGGGTTGGCACTCTTAACCTTTCCTAGGACGTTGGGTTTATGGACATGTGTCATGGTGACCCAGTGTGTTGAAGATGCCTGGGCCCAGCCTGTGGTGTTGGTAACACCATTACAAACAAGAGGACTGCTGATATTGCCTATGCTTGCAGTCTTTTCATGATACTTGGTGTATGTGAGGGGTCCCAGTACCCTGAGAGGGTGAGCAAAGTTTACATCCCACTGCTTGTGGGATGTGTCTGGGGGCTCCAGATTTTCCAGGCAGTTACACTCTGATTTCAACTCATCTTCCAGAAGGTCTTCCAGCACTAGAAGGTCTAGATGCCCCAAGGATCCCTGTTTTGCACTTTGCCAGGTGCTCTGGAGATGGCCCAGAGATCTCCTGCGTGCTGAGCAGCAGGGACTGCTGGGAAGCTTGGCCTGATGAGTGCTGGCAAGGGCAATCTGACAGACAATGGTGAGGCAAAAGGAAAGGCTGTGCTCAGCTCTACACCCCATGCTTTCAAAAGGTTGATTAAAAAATTGCAAGTGTCAATAGGAAAGTTCAGCTCATAATTTTTAAATGCTGGAAAACTAAAACTGGAGCAGCTCAGCACACTGAGCTCATCAGATAAAAGGTGAAGATGCTTCTGAGAGCAGAGGGCTCTTCAGTTTGGAAGACATGCACACATAAGACCCTCTGGGGTAATCCTGGAATCAGATCAGCCTGACTGAAGTGTGACACACTTTTTGCTAGAGACTAATTAGCCATCAGACCCTCAGACCAGAGTGTGTTCAGGACATTCCAGTGCTCACAAGTCTTCACAAATCTCCTTCTAAAAGCTCTGTTGCTGCCCACCTTGAGCCCAGATGCAAAATCAGAGGGCGGGAAAACCCATGCAACAAAGGACTCCAGAGCAGAGGAGCACTACAACCAGCACCAGTGCAGGGCAAATAGCCCTGTAACCATCATGTCCTGCCCGTGGCCCACATGGCAGAGGGAAGGTAGGGGAGAGGCCACAGTGAGCTGCCCATCAGCTTGTGGAACAGGACAGAGCCACACTGTCCACTTTTCTGTGCTGCAGCAGCATACTTCGCATGGGAAGTAAAACAGAACTTGAAGGGACAGCTGGGACACCAAAATTGTAATGAAAACTGTTGCATCAAAAGCCACAGTCCCACTCACATTCAGGCAGCCTGGGTGTCTCTGCAGGAGAAAATGTGGTGCAGAAGAGCACTCGGGAAACCCTCGTCAGACAAATGTATCTGGAGCATTTCCCCCAGATAAGAGCTGGATTGCAGGGTGATGGGAAGGACAAGCCTGTGCGTTGTGCTTTTGTCTCCTATTCAATTAATTAATTAGTTTCCAAACTGGATTTAATGACAATGCTATCAGAAGTTTTTTTCAGAAATGAAAATACTAGTCAGACAGGAGTAGAGAAAAACAATAATGGGCCGAATGGATGTTTGGGTCAACATGACTCACCATGGGCTGGCATCATGGGATCCAGGCTGGCAGCCTGCCTGCAAACTGCCGGGCCAACACAAGGCCAGCACAGCCAAGAGCCCAGGATGTGCTGGAGGGGCTGAGAGCCAAACAGAAAGACCCCACGGCGTGTGGGAGCATGTCCCTTGTTTCCACTCATTAGTTAGGCCTGAACCCATAAGCAAATCTACATAACTGCATGTCCTGACAAGGGCCATGTGAAGCTACACTTGGCCTTTACAGGCACTGGGACCAGACCAAAGCACCTGTACTGCACACCCAACAAACACAGCTTCCAGTCCATGCATTTGTGGGTTTATGGAACCAAAATCAGAACCACAAAAGCACTGGTGGTTCTTGGTCTTCCTACTTTTTACTCCAAGAACAACAACCCAGATGTGTTCCCTGATAGGATTAAATATCTTTACTGAAAAAACATCTGAGTGCTCCTTGATTTTACTGGAATGCAATTTATGAAATGTCACCTTGAATGCAGACTTAATATTTCATATCAGGTCCAACAGACTCATTCATTTTCCATCAAAATCAGGTCTGCTAGTGATGCAGAGGACTCACAGGTTACAGGGGTCACAAGGTTGAATATTAAGGTAACAGTGAGCTCTAATTGCAAAAAAAGATAAACACAGACTGGTTTACTTTAGGAGGAGCATGACCAGAAGACTGAGGTAAGCTACCTTGGAAGCATTCAAAAAACATGTGGATATGGCACTTGAGGACATGGTTTATTGGTGGCTTTAGCAGCGCTGGGGGAATGGTTGGACTCCATCTTACAGGGCTTTTCCAAGCTTAATGATTCTGTGATTCTGTGATCCTATCATCCCCACAGAACTCCGATCCTCAGTCCTAAAGGAGTTTGGAGAAACCTGAGAAGGTTCAACAGTAGCTGTGATTATGGCCCAAGGCACATGTGTGGTGGAGAGAGTTGAAGGAAAATGAGACTTTTCTAGCCCAGTGAAAAGGTGGATCCCTGTAGGTATAGGAGCAACCTGCAACTACTGGAAGAGAAGTGCTGAAGATCACAGAGCCAAACTTCTCAGCCACAACAGCCAGTTAACACGGGGCAATGGGGAAATAGTCAACAGCCACGTTATAGCTTGAGAAGTTCAAATTCCGCATCAAGAAACAAAATTTGTACTTGGAGGGTGGTGCAGCCTGGGATCAGTTCACAGGAAGTTGAGAGTTCTGCATTCTTGGAGTTTTTTCCGTGTTTGTCTGCTGAAAAGTACAGCTGGCTTGACCTCGTGCTGGTGACAGTTCTCCTGTGAGCAGGTTCTTAGACCAAAGACCTTTGGAGGTGTCTCCCTACCAGTGCCTCTCAGACTCAACCAGTTTCCAGCCCTAGATCAAGAAAAGGAATTCATCTTTTAAAAGCCTAATCTATGTCCTGAGCCAGTTTGAGGCACTGAATTTATCTCACATTTTCTTCACAAGCAATTATTTGGGACAATTCGGGACACAGAAGCTGCCTCCAAGGGAACGAAGGATGCTTTTCTACAAACACCTCTTCTGCTTTTATAAATTAGCTAGGCAGGAGTGTGCCAAAAACATCACTAGGGTCTCAAAGCATGAGCTGGATGGCATCTAAATATGAGAACAAAATTTTAACTGGTTCACTGAGGGCTGGATTGTGAACATTTAAATTGCTATGAGTCAGAAATGAACCTGGTGTCCTTCAGACTGGGCTTACCCAGGCAAGCCAAAAGCCACCTCATACTGTATCTCAAGCTACTGAAAAAAAGCACCTATTTCCTATGTCTCTGTTATGGTAAAGCAGCTGTTAAAGGTTCCTGGCCAAGCCAATTTTGGATTCAAACTCAACCCAGGAAAAATAACTACTTCTGTCCAAGGACACAAAGTAGCCAAATGATTTCAGAGCATTCCTATGCCAAGTCTGACCTGAGTCCAAGGCAGGAGAACCCAGCTGAAGACTCCAGGAAGCCCCTTTTAAAGGTAGAAACAGGTTTAAGTACTTACACTCTAATTTTAAAGGCTTTGTACCACTGCCTCCACATCTGACCTGTCCAGCTCAGCTAAAAGACACATCAACTTTGAGCAGGTATTGACTCACAATACTTACAGCAGTTACCCAGGTCTCCTGTTGTTCTCTCCTACTCTTCTATTAAGCTACCTTTTGGCATGAAACAAGATTTCCAGCACTTCTTCAGTATCCATGTTCCTTTGAAGCTGGCACAAACCATCCCCAGCTCTTCTCTTGGATCTCACAGTTTTAAACGGCCTTTCCATACACCTTAGCATGTTTTAGTATGTTTAGCATATTTAGTAGCATGTTTTTCACTACCACTTTAGGAATGCCAACTCTGGTGTCTTGCGATGAAGTTTTGTCATGTACTGAAGAACCCCAGTTAAACACATAATATATAAATAAAATTATGCTGTTCAATTACAACACAAGGAGTTGCTCCTCTGCTCATTCTTCATTCAGGCAAGATCAAACCCTATTCCCTTGAGCCTGCAGACACCTGATCTCTGTGAGACTGACAAGGCCACCAGGTCTTCAGTGCCAGTTCACTGCTGTAAGAGCCATCATGTCTTATGAATATGGCAAGTCTCACCTTAACAGCACCTACCACCAGCATCTGAACCAGGTTGGAACATGGCCAAAAAATGATGTGGATAAAGAGAATAGTGCCATAAGAGTTAATTAGCTTGCTAAGAAATCTGTTACCAGATGGCCACGGACAAGAGTTGAGATTATCAAAACAAAAGGGATAGAAGAGAGCGTAGATCAGGGAGGAGCCCATGATGCAGCTTGAAGTTTCCCTTCTTCCCTCTCACGGGAGTGTTGTCTGAAACGGAGTCCCACACCCAAGGACCCCTTGGGAGTGTGCCTGCAGTATTGACATCTCCCCAAATCTTTGTCCCTTGCTCACAGAGCAAAATATCTTCCTTTAACTTTTAAGAGCAAATAATAGCAATGCAGAGGAAAGGGAAGAATAATAAAAGCTGTTACAGCTGTATTGTGAGCTCTTTAGGGTTTAAAAGTAAATGGGAGTGAGGGAGCGTAAGTGTACAGTGTGTGGAGTGGCAGCACAATCACACTGAAATAGAAACAGCACTCCCAACACATGCCAGGCTGGGGAGGAGCTGAGAGGGCACAAGAAAAAGCTCCAGAAATACCTTCAAAGCACAAGATGACAAAGGGAAGCCTGGCCTCGTGGGACTGTGGCAGCAAATAACCGATGACACAGATGAGGCTGAAGCATCTAGTGTATTCTTCAACACTCAGAATAAAGAAATCATTGCAACAAGCTGTGTAAGGCAGTGCATTCTACAAAGAGATTAGACAGGCCAGGTGTGAGAAAGGATGAGTTAAAGATGACTGAACCAGAACAGAGTTACTCAGATACATAGCACCTGCACACGTTCCCCTGAGTACTCACAGATTCAGCTGAAGCTGCTTCTGAGCTGTTTGCAACACTTTAAGGGAGCTGTAAGAATAGGGGAGGGTGAGAAGGGGTTGAGGCAGAAGTATAATATCTGGTTTTTTAGAGGAGAAAGAAAGCAGGGAGGGTGGAAATTACAGACCATCTCCAAATTACAGTTTTAATTCAGAGCCTGGAGGTTTTTCAGGAAAACAATATTAAGCAATTCAGTTATGGCCACCAAAGAGATAAGGTAATAAAAATGTCAGGTGTGGATTTCTGAAAAAAAACGTCAGGCTAGGCTCATTCTTTTGCTGTGGCAGCTGACCTACTGAGAGGGGAGAAGTATTAGATGCAATGTCTGCTTTGGAAAGAATTTTGATTTTTCTTGTAACATGTTGGGAATTGACCCACCTGAACAGCTGAGAGCTCACAACATTCTGATGAGCACAGCCCTGGCGGGTACAGAGAATCGTGTGTCTTACAGATTTTTAACCCCTTTCCCAGGAACGTGTATAGGCCTGACAGCTCAGCCCTTCCCTCTTACTTGAGAGCCTGATAATTTGGTCTTTGCCCTGCATTCACTTACTCCCGCAAACTGGATTTTCAGCTTTGGATTTATACCAAGTTGTCTCTTTCCCTTTGTGTACTCTATTTAAAAACATATCATTCACATGTTACATTTTTAGGCCACCTCAGATGTCCTTGCTGCTGTTTCATGGTCAGCTGCTCCTTCTCCCTGAGCTAACAGGGAGCTATTAAAAGCCCGGATGACTCCTGCTGCACAGAACAGGAGCTGCTGACTAACTCCTTCTTTGCAAACATCCCCAGCTTGCAGGAACAGGCTGAAGTCCTGCTCAAGTCCGCCCTGGTGGCTGCTCAAGCTCCCTGTGTTTCAGCCCTGGAGGCGTTTAGAAATGCTTTCCAACACCCTTAGTTTGCTTCCTTTCAGTACAAGATGTTGCCCAGAAATTTCTCAGGGGCAGATTTGCTTTATCTTTAAAAATCAGGTAAAGAGTCTCTCTGGCCAAAAGGTTCATTTCCCTGTGCTGAATGCTTGGAACAAAGTGGGCTGGATGCAACCTCATCTCCTAGAGCAAGAGGGGCAGGTGAGTAACAACCAGCTTTCAAGGATTCTCTCTGATTCCCTCTCACCTGTGCTCTTACAGCCTCTTCTGGCACATGAAAGGGCACATGTAAAGCACAGCAATAACAAAACCATCTCTGTATTATCAACCCTGTGTTCAGCACAAGTCCAAAACTTAGCCCTGCACCAGCCACTGGGAAGAAAATCAATTTTGCCCCAGCCAAAGCCTGTTCTGGTTTCAGGAGAAAAAACTAGATCCCATGAGACAAATTTTAGCCTCCAAACAGGCACTGCCACCTTGGAGGTGCCTCCTCCAGAAAACATTTATCCTGGGGCAGAGCAGTGCTCCAACATCAAGTGCCTGAAATCCTTTTCTCATGAATGGAGCCAGCTAAATTATGAGTCTGTCCTCTGAGGTTACCCGAATTTAAAGGTTTCACCCTAAAAGAGAGTTTTCGTTTAAAAGAAACACTTTCCTGCAGCTGGTAAAATCTGAAGAGGACTGGGCACAGTGTAAGCAACCCCTCTGAATTGTCTCAGCAGCCCCGTGAGCTGAGGACAAGCACTCTGGGGTGGCACAGAGCCTCAAAATGATGTGCTGCAGTCCTCAGCATTTCCAACACCTCAGGCTCCCGGGAAATTTAGCTCCAGAGCCAGTCTGACATTTTTTGAAAATTTTGCCCTCTTTATGTGTATTATAGGCTGCATTTAATCATGCTGAGCTGGTGAGTAATAGCTATAAAATACTCTAGCAATTTCATACAAATTTTTTGAACTGCTCAAAGGAAAAAAGGGAAAATTGATACTAGAGAGGATGAGTCAAGCCCTGAGAAACAGGCTCCCTGGACTCATTCTTTAGTTTGCAAATCATTTGTGAGCAGATTCTGATTTCTTCAACTGGGTCATTTCCTAAAAGGATTTTTGACTAGTTTTCATGAGTCATTCAGAGTGCCTTGAAGAGTTCAGCTGGTTGCTCACAGCTTCCCACAATGGGATTCAGAGTGTACATGTAATCACTTAACTCATGGGGTTTTATTCCCTCATCCCACCCAAAGGGCTGAGTGATGGTTGGAAGGGAAAACAGGGATGAACACAGGGTGACTTTAGTGTAGATGCTGAAAGAGGGCGATTTTAACATATGTCCACAGACAAGCAGGCTCTCAATATGAGGGAGAAGGGATCTGATTCAGGAACTGAGCAAACTTGGTCAGCAAAGAATTTTGGGGGGCTGGCTGAGGTGCCCAGTCTGGGATTATGAGTTACAGCCCAGGACTTGTGCTGTGGGTGAGCCTCTGCTGAGAGGCAGGGATGTGGGCAAGTTCGTGCTTGGTCTGGACCTGCATCCCCTTCAGCTCTGCTGGTGCTGAGATCCCTTTCCAGCTGCACTTAGGATGTGCTTTCCCTTCTGCTCTCCGTTTAACCCCCTTCCAGTAAACAGCAAGATTCCTACAGGGAAAGAGTCAGATGGTATCAGTATATTAATTTTATATTCTAGTGGTAATTTGTTTTTATTAAAACAGATGCACACTCCCAAAAGCGAAAGCTATATAATGTCTTAGGAGGGAGGAAAAAGTGTTGACAACCTGGAAAACAGTAGTACAAGTTGCACTGCTCATCTAGAACCAGTGCTAGCAGCAGAGAATTGTTCCCATAATGGCAAACAGCAAGAGGATGGATACCCTCCTTCACAGCTCTAACAGGGCCAAGCTGTTTGGAAAAAAACAGTGGGACTTTGGAGCTTTGGTGCTTGGATAGTGAGGAAAATTTACCCTTTGCTGCACAATGGGTCGGTGTAGCTTGGTCTATGTAAGGCTTTTTTGGCCAAAGAAGGGAGCATTTATTTCATACAGCTGAGAGGGCACCACAGGAATTGCTCAAGCAGTGGTTCACTCCATTGCAGGGGATGCCAAGATGTTACCTGTGTGCATGTCCACATATCCCATGTGTCAAAAGAAGTTTCTGAGGCCATTGTGGTTTCCTCTGGTGATGCCCACACTGTTGCCCACCTCTCCTGGGTGGCCTGAGCTGCAGGACCTGCTCGTGGCAGCAAGGGTACAGGCCCCTCAAAACATTGGCACTTGCCTGTCTCCTGTCTCTTCCAAGGGTGTCCTGATGCCCAGAGGTTCTTGCTTCACTCACAGAAATGGCCCTGTTCTGCACTTCAGTGATGGCAGCCCTGGGACAGCGCGCAGTGAACATGGTGACATCAGATTAACTCAATGATCTTAGAGGGCTTTTCAACCTAAATGAGTCTATGATTCTATGAAAGTGCTGCCCTGTTATAAGGAATAGGTATGACAGTGACCTTTGCTGAGCAGGTGCAATTTTCCGGGAGTTTTCAGACCTGATTCCCTAGGTGAGACACATTTGTGTCATTTTGTTTTCTATACTTGTCCCAGGACTAGAGCTGAGATACTTGAACCCAGAAGTTTCAAATCATGATTCAGCAGATTCCAGACAATTAACTCCCAGGCAATAATTACTTTTAAAATGAGCTCCAAGGTCAAGCTGAAAAAGTGAATTCTCCTGCTGCTCAAACAGTGACTTCTCTGCAGCAACCTCTCTGTGACTTCTGTTTAATCCAGACTTAAAACGCAACCTCTCCTCCTTCCCCTCTTGCCCTTGGTAAAGAGGAAGAGCTTTAAATCCTACACGCAGTAGAGCAATGAAGTGCCACAACATCAAGTTGCTGAACATTTCCCAGAAGAGTTCATGTATCCCATTTCCTACTTTCTGGGATTAAAGCACATGTATGTGGTGTTTCCATGGCCTTCTGCACACAGGGAGATGCTGCAAGGTGTTCATTAGCAGCCAAGCCTTACACAAAAGCTGTGTCATGCTGTACAACCCCATGGAAAGCAGAAACTCTTGAAGAGGTGAATGAGCTGGAGATGTGGCGCGCGAAGGGGTGTATGTAGAGGGACTGGGCTTCACGCTCAGAAGGTTCCACACCAGATTTCCCTCTTCTCCAAAGACACAGGACAGAGATGAGGGAACTGCACAGACCATGAGTGAAGCGAAACTGGGCTGTAAGGAGCAGAAGTTGTCTGGCAGGATCAAATGCCAGGCTGTGGTGGAATGACAAAAACAGGATGCAGGGATGCAGTTTGACTTGGAAGCAGAGCTCTCTGCTGGGAGTATCAGGAGAGACGGGAGGGAAGGCTCTCTGAACATCATCCAGGGTGAGCACCCTGACCTACAGCATTCCTAGGGAGAGCCAGGCCGGGCAGTGCTGCACTCACAGCCACTAATTAGGCTGATAGAGGCTCAAGCTGCCCCTGGATAAACCTGAGCTGATGGGATGTTTCAACAATATGGAAGCACCACAGCTCTGGAAATGTTCAAAGCCAAGGAAGTTTTGAATTCAAGAGGAAAATGGGTCACAGTAGATGCTTTGTGCTGGAAATTCAGTGTCAGCCTGTTTTGCAGCGCCACCACCTGTGTGACACCGATGACCCATGGGATTAGACCATGGGTCTAATTAGCAGAGGACAGAGCTTTGTTAGAAGAGTAGAAGGGACTCACAGGAATTTGGGAGAGGGCTAGGAAGTATTTCATGTTTATAGATACATTTTGCTGTGTATTTTTTATTACATCCATGACAGAAGTCAAAAGCAGAGGTGGGAGCTGGTCTACTCTTAGGAATAGAGGGGACATAGAACAGAACATCCCCCCTGTCTGTGAATTCCCAGCTTTATTTCCTGATCAGTCCAGCTATCAAACTGGCACACTAGCAAATCTGAGAAATGGAGGCCACAGAAACCATGTCTCCAGGACTAATCCAGAGAGTCACATGGCACAGGCACTCCCTGGCACTCCAGTGTTCCCATAACTCTGCTGGATTACTAAGATTGACCAGGGCTTTATTTCCTCTCTGGGTTATGCATCTGTGTGCTGCTGTTCTTGATAGCATTGAGCAGCACAGGGCTGCCTGACATGGACAGAGGGAGCTGACCTTCCTTCACTATTCTTGTGTGCCAGGCAGATCCAGATCTTGGGATGGAAGGGGGGAAACCATGTTTCTTTTCACCACACTCCTGTTGTCTGGTCTTAGCATCTTTCTCACAAGGGTTCCATTCCCCAGTAGTGATGGTTGTCACCTCCTGACAGGGAACCAGCACAGCAACCCCAAGCTGCAGATCCATAGATACTGAAAACAACTCACCACTGAGTGCAAATCCCAGAGAAGGTGAATTGCAAGCTCTGTGCTCATCCCCATGGTTTGTACTCCAATGTGGAACAGAAGCACAAGTATGAGATCTCTTTAGCAAAGTGCAACTGGTTTTGAATGATAAATAGCTGCAATTGGTCCATGGCTGACAGAATTCAGGAATTTACTAAATGCCTGAGTTCATGGAGATGCACAAGGACCATGGGCCCACCACACACACATGAGGTTACGTCTGCTACAACCATGTTTGGGCAGTACCCAACTTCATCAATGCAGTGATTTATGACCTCTGGCAGGGCAGGGTCTGCTCATGCTGTTACCAGAGACAAAGTGCTGGCTGATGTCACACAAGGCAGAATGCAGCCCACCTCCCGAGGGTAAAACCAAAGGGCAATAGCTCTCCAGGGCAGCCATGGCCTCAGCAGCATTATCCCGTGCTTGGTATGCCAGTGGGATTCCTGGAAGGCTCCAGGAGATGAGCTGCCTGTCACCATAAAGCAGAGTCTGAACATTAACTGACACTGACCAGACCTGGTGTTAATTCACTCCCCACCAGCTCTAGCTGCTCTCCCACGCCTGCACTTGGTTTAACCAGCTGACCTCTGGTGGAATTTACAATCTTCCTATTTCCTTGATTTATTACTTGCAGCCTCTCAGGCTGATGATTAGGTGGTCTGAGCCAAGATCTATCCCTTTGCTCCAAGTCTATAGGAGGTTATTTGTTTATGGCAAAGGCTGAAAACAAAAAATACTCTGCCACACTTATTCCTAATCACATCATCATAGCAACAATGGTCAAGGTTTTCAGGTTTTTCCTCAAAAGATTTTGCTGATTTAGGTTGTTTATAGAGATCACCATGTGTGCCTGGTTGGAGGTTTCTAGTGATTTATCTGGCACATGGTTTGTCATTATCTGTGTTTGTTTGTGCAGCTCAACTGCTCTCATCTCCGTCTCTGCCCATTTCTCTTGGCCTCTGTCCTTCTCAGCTCCTCTCTGCATGGCTGCCTGGACACAGTCACCTCTTCTCCTCTCCCCCTCCTGGCCCCTGATCTCGGGTCCCTGCTGCCCTTACAGCCCCTCTGCCAGACTACAGGCATAGTGACACTCACCCACCTTCAGCAGAGTCACTTCTTCTGAGGGTGGAGGCCAGTCCCCAGGTGTCACACAAGCCCTTGGATGTGCCTCAGGCTGCACAATGTGTGGGATGAGCACTGCAAACCACTGTGGGTAGTTGGGAGTGCAGGGTCAGACAAGCTTAGGGAGCAGCAGAGATTGTTTGGGGGTTTCACTCCTCTCACATACTGTCAGTAGTTGCACAGGACGATACTCCTTGCACTTCTGTCCCCACTGACCACCCTGGGGGCTCTGGGTGTGACAGTGAGGGACGCTGCACTGTGAGTGTAGTCTTAGGTGAGATGGACTTTGCCCTCAGGTTCAGGTCCCATAGGCAGGTCTGCAGCATGAGATTCTAAGATCACATCAAGTGATTCTATTCAATGGGGTCTCAAAAAGTCAGACATCACAGAGGGACCTGTAAGATGTTTTTCCATGAAACCTGATGCTCCTTCAGCAACACCTTCTGCTTGCTGTCTCACACTTTACTCTTGGAAGGGAACAGCAACCTGACACTCAGTGAGGGGCCTTGGAGATATTCACACCACAGAGGCTGCTGCCCCTGCACCACTCCAGTTAGTCTGGCTTCAGACATAAACACCCAGACCTCTACATCCTGTTTTTTGCATGATGCTTGCCCAAATTCATCCAAGCCTGATTACCAGCCAACTCATTAGTTGACAACCATAATTTCATTCCAGGCAGTCCTGTACAGAGAACTTCTCCGTGCTTAGTCCCTTCTACCAGTTCACCAGTGTCTTCCCGTCCTGTGGTGCCCAGGACCAGTCCCAGGGTATGGAGAAGGTGCAAGAAGGTGCCTCAGCTGACAGTGGGTTCCAGAAGCAGGACATACAAAAGGGCCAAGGACTCCTGGCCATGCAGTCTGTCCCAGACCAGGCAAGTGAATTGCCCTACTCCTTCCAGTGTCCATGGAGCTGAATGCCAGTGGCACAGAGGTACTGGTAATGTCTCTTCCCTCTTCCCACCTAACACTAGAATTGCTCATGCTGCTGAAAAACTCTGCAGAACCTTTCCCTCACTCTCTTTCCACCTCCAGTGAAACTCCCGTCACCATCAGGCTCATCCTGCCCACACCTTATGCGCTGTGTCTTCCCAGGTTGAAATCCCCTCACTTATTCCTCAAACTATTCTCATCTCAAGTCCTTGATCTCTCCTGCATGGTCTTAACCCTGCTAGTTAAATGCTCTCCAAGTTCACTTTTATGAACATCTAGCACAGATCAGATTGAATCAAGGAGCCATCCTGAGAACCCAGCTGCATCAAGGGTCATTGACCATTGCCCTTCAGTAAGCTACACAGTCCAGAACAATTCTTTAGACACCATTTCTTTGGGTCTTTGGGAGTCTCAGCTCTTGATCTGTTTCTTTTCCTTATTATTATCATTGCTGGCTTTACACCTGTGCTTTATCTTATGAATATTGATTATTTTGCCTCACTGGTTAGCGATTCTTTATTCCAGAATAACATTTTCTGTTCCTACATTTCTGCACACTCAGGTGATTTATAAAGGCCATAAAACAAAGAGCGCTTGTTGCTGTGAACTCAAAAAGCTTTGCTATGCTAAAGGATCCTGGGAATAATAAATCAAAACTAACCTTGAATCAGAATGTAATCTCTGCTGCATTCACCACTGGCTGGCGTCATCCAACAGCACATCCAGAACCCACACAATACACAAAACAGCTCTGTCTGCCCAAAGCCAGGGCAGGTGATTCCCCTTTCTGTATGAGCCATTCATCATGGCCAAAGTCAAAAGCTCTCCAGGGCAGTGGTCATGGCCCCAAACCTGCCAGAGCTCAAGAAGCATTTGGACAATGCCCTCAGGCACATGATGGGATTGTTGGGTGTCTGTGCAGGGCCAGGAATTGAACTCAATAATCCTTGTGGGTCCCTCCCAACTCAGGACATTCTGTGATTCTATGAAAGCAAAGGGGTGTCTGGACTACTGAAGAGGTATTGTAGTAGCATAGCCTCAGAAACTCCCCTCTCCACCTTCACACCATGTAGAAACGTCCTGCCAACTCTGGCAGGGCCCAGGAACCACAGGCTGCTGGAATAGACATTCACCCTCAGGTGAAATCCCCCTGCCTCAGAGCAGGAACCTGCTGCCTGGGAAACAGCCCCTCTGTGTACCCACAGCAGGCTCCCAAAAGCTCTCTGCCACGTGGGCAGCTCCACAAGATGTTCTGGAGTGCGTGCAAACAGCTGCAGTCACACACATTCCCCAGCCAGGGCAGTGCTGTGACTGCTAAGAAACAAGAAAATAAATGACATTGCTGAAGACGCAAATCTGATTGTCTGTCACTGCCACATTGCATCCTGTAAGGTCAACACACCTTTTCTTACTGTCTCTCAGGTTCTCCGTGCCCAGAAATCTTCATTCCTCTGTCTTTTCCAGGAAAAGTGGTGCCCACTTGTGTTTGCCCATCCATCAGCTCTGGCAGTCTCTGCCAGCATGAGAAGGGGTCTCTTCTCTTCTTCACCTGAAGGCTGAGTGCTGATGTCACACACAGGGCTCTGCTCAAAGGGCAGGGGGCACATCTCAATCCCTTTCCAATGCAACTTGTTTCCTGGGGTGCAAGCCAAGCCAGGGGATGCCCCACTCTGGACCACTGGAGGAAAACTGCTGGAGTTTTCCTCTGCTACACTGCAGTGGTGGGACTGGGAGAGCCCTGCCTGCACAAGCTGCAGGAGGGGAGTCAGACTTCCTGGTGACCACAGGATACAGGAGGTCACACAGCCACATCAGGAGTAATTCTAGTCAAGGATGGTGAGAAGGGTGGAGGGGGAGCCCCAAGGTGCAACACTTCCTCCAGCTCATGCAGAACCAAAGCACACTCAGCACACCTGAGTGGGCCTCCCAAGGAGATGACAGATGGGGTGACAGCAGCCTTTCCAAATATCTGCTGGGCCAGGAAGAAGATAAATCCCTTTGTTTCCTTTTCTGTTCCTTTGTCTCTACAAGTGCAGACCTGAAGGACCAACCAGCCACCCAGCCACCCCTTAAACATGAGATGCCTGTGTCCTGATTTCAGTGTAGTGTGTGAGTGCTGGGGGATTTAGTGCATTGACCAAGAGCAGAAAAGGGCAATACTGCTTAGAGATCAGTCTGGCTGTGCTGGACAGCACAGTGTGGCTCCTCTCCCCCAGATTTGCACTCACTTGCTCACACACTTGTAAAGCAGTGGTGACTGTATCAGTGAGGGCTGGCTGTCAAAGCTGTCATCCCAGCTAGGACAAGCTGGTGTCTGTGATAAATTAAGGGTGATTCAGACTTGGCTATCAAAACCTTTTCTCAGTAAAAAAAAAAAACTTAGATTTTTGGAAGAAAAATAACTGGAGGTAGGAAACTTATAGTTCCCTTGAAATGCTGTCACTGCAATGGAGAAAACTCAAGAAAATCACAAGCTGAGTGGTTTCTGAAGGTTTCCTGGTGATTTTTTATCTCAGCAATCAGAGAATCACAGGGAATTACTGTGTACAAGTTTTTTAATTTCAAAAATTTATCTCATTCTCTCCACTGATCACAGAGGAAGCAGCGGACACTTGTCTCACTGGAGCTCTCCCAGGAGGAGCTGCTCTCCCAATGGCAGCAATGGCTCTTTTAAAGAGTGGCATCACTCCCAACTTTGAAAGTTGAGAATGATCCCTCTCCACTGTAGCAACATGCGACACACTATGTGTGAGTGTCTGTCAGTTTTGTTTGAGGACCATCTAGCAAGACTCATCCTCATTTCTCTTCTCTTTGTTGAGCAGAATGAGCCCAGTCTCCAAAGAGTCTTTCTTGGAAACAGCCCAGTTGCTGAGCCACAGCCCCCTGCACTGGCAGAAACATTCCTTAGGTGCTTCTCTGGATGAAGGAGGAGTAATGCAAGAGAGGACAAAAATCAGGGTCATAAAAAAATTCATCAACCATTTCCCTGGTTATGTTGAATCAGCTCCAGCACCTGTGGCAGTGTCCTTTTTTTCACACCAACAACACGTTCCAGCCCTGACACAAACACGGTGCAGGGGTTTGGTTTCCATTTGGTGCAAATGGATTTCACAGTCTTCAGTGCTGCCATTAAACAAAGTCACTGCTGTGGCTTTGCCAAGGAACACAGCAGGAGAGACGGAAGGGGGTTGCCAAATCCTTCCCCTCTCCCCTCACTGCAGAGCACAAAAGACATGTAGCACCACACTGGTTAGCAGTAATGCTACTCTAAGACCAAACAGCCACTATAAATGACCATTTCCTTCAGTGTGGGCTGAACACAGAGCTGAGGACCCCACGGCACCCTTTCAGCCCTTGCTGTCACCTGCACAGCCCATCTACCCTGTTCCAGCCAAACACTGGCTCTGTCTGTCCCTGGGCTGCAGGTACACACTGAGCAGCGTTGACACATCTGAAACGAGGTGCTCTCAATTACTGTTACATCATCCCCCTTTGACAATCACTCTCAGCACATCTCCTGTCCCTCTAAATGCCCCACTAGCCTCTTTGCTTATCTGAGCTCCCACTGTTTAGCTCCTGGCAGCCTCAAAAAGGAGACAAGCCCTGGAGGGAACAGGATGAATATTCATGGTCACCGTGTCTGGAAGGTGAGTGGAGGCTCTCAGCACATCAACAGGCAAGCAAGGCATTCATCATAAAATTCACATTCAGGGTCTTATTCCTCCTACAGCATTAAATATTTAACAACAGAAACTTTCAAATGTCTTCACAATGTAATTACAGTGCCAGGAGGATCAGCTTCAATTGCTAAGCTCCAGTTCACTGCCGCAGGAGAGCTTGGGTGGCCTGGGTTTCCTAAGAACCTGCAAGGGCAATTGCCAAAGGTAAAAAAAATACTTTGTGAAAGTTGTAATATGGAAAGACTGCAGCAATAGCACAGATGTCCAGGAAGATTAAAATGGAAGAAAAAATCCCTCTTGCACTGATATAACAAAAAACATGGTGATAGGAAGATGGGGAATCTGGAAAGAGGACATGTACAGTTTCTCAAGGGCACCAATTTGGAGAGGGATACGTGGTAGGCAGTGGGGAGGCAGCTGAACCCAGAGAAGTGCAGGCAATGTCATGGTCCCACACCTTCAGTGGGCACACACCTGCCCTTGAGGGCAAGATGAGAGAGATGAGGCAGCTTCTCATGGTGGTGTCAGGGAACTTGCTTAAAATACCATCAGTAGTCGAATACACACACACACAGAGTGTCTTGCTAATTTTCTTTAATATTCCTCAGGGAAAAATGAGATTCAGTAGCATATCTACAGTCCATGCATCAAGAGAAAGGGCTGACCATCATCCAAGAAAGATAGATTTCCAGGAAACATTGGTTACACGCTCCAGCAAGGACATAAGAGTGGTTATACCCTTGGATGCTGACAAAAAAAAAACAAAAAAGAGGGTCAAATTCAATATGTCAGTGGGTGACTGAAGAAAAACACAGGGTTGCTTAGTATAAATTAATGTGTCAAGGCTGAATTTGCAGGGTGACATCCTCCAGCAATATCAGCCCTTGGCAGAGAAACAGCAAAGCTGATATAGGATTGAATTAATAAAGAATTAAGGGCTAGGAATATTATCAAGGCCAGTCAGCACGATGTTCTGGAACACAGCCCTTGCCCAACAAATCTGTTCTCATTTGCAGGGGAGAGCACATGTATGGCTGATAGGATAGAGAGCCCAGGCACAATCAGGCTTTACAGATTTGGATTAAAACCAATTTCAGCCAATGCTTGTAAAGCTCATGTGTAAATATGCTGAATGCTGGACAAAAATAGCAGATCTTCAAACAAGCAAAGAATTCTCAACAAACGAAAGTGTGATGGAGGGATTTTTGCAAAGACAGCTCTAAACACTGGAACCACAGGGAAGTAAGATGATGAGAGAGAGATGGAGATGGAGCAAGGGACAGAGACAGATGGAGATGATGGAGATGGAGATGTGTTGGAGGAGAACAGTTTGCCTGTTAGACAAAATTTGCAAGATGCCAAGTATGAAGCAGTAAGAGAAGAGGTCCAACTGGTCAGCTGGGTCTATGTGAACAATGCACACTTGATGTAACCAGGTGATAAAACCCAACATGAGAACAAAGATCACCAGTTGCAGCAAATTCCCAGTACTGCAGCCTCCCAGCCCATGTGCAGCAAACCCCCTTCTGCCTCCCAGCCTGCAGAAATCCCTGGACAGGCAGGAGATTTCCTTCCCCAGGTCTGCCTGGGTTTCCCCATAGTTTGCTACCTCCTGATCTTCATATTTCTCTTTCAGGGATCAGCAGATGAAGTGGATCTGTTGATTGTGTAAACGCATGACCTGCCTTTGCCTTGTCATTAACCATCCTACTGAAATCAATGAAATAAAGGCTGCGAAGAGAGAAAATCCTTTTTGCTTGCTCAGACTAACCTGGCAGCATCTGCCTTGCTTCACTCGGGTCTCACCTTTTCACAGCCCTGGTTACATGTTATTGCTTAATTATTGTCTCCTTACACAGCCCTGGTACATTTAATATGGCCTGTGCTCTGCCTACTTTACTGTAAGAGGAGATACCAAATGGCTCTGCATATCTCACTAACAATACTGGACCCATGATCACTATTCTGTTAAGAACTATGATGATGAAGAGGCATGAATTGCATCTCCTGGAGATCCTGTTTTTCTCTCCGCCTGCCAGGGCTCTGACCACTGCTAAGCTGTTTTGGGAGGACAAGGAGGCATCTTTGACATACAGCAGTCTCTGGGACATTCAACAGAATTCACCCTCTGGACAGAGCATCCACACATGAAGAAATTTATGCCATGCTTGGAGGGGAACCAAAGGGAGACACAGAGGATCTAGGCGTCTGTCTTGCACCAAGTCTGCAGAACAAGCACCAAGAACAATTCCAGGGCACAAAAAATGCAATCAACAAATAGTAAAAATAATGACTGCAGTCAAGAAGAAGAACAGCAATAACAATAATGGCAACAACTTCTACTTCCACGGGAGAAGCTCACTGGTGAAGGAGACTTCTGCTATGAGTAAGGATATAATGGCCAAACAAACCCTGCAAGGCACTGAGGCTGCTCTGTGATAACTGCCTACAGCTAGAGGACTGTACACCATATTTTGGAGGCTACTCTCTGCCTCCAGGACCCTTGAACTCGGAAGCACATTTAGAAGGTCTGCATCAGTTCCTTTGCTGCCACAGAGGTGTCAAACCAGTGATGGATTTTGGGCCCACAATAGTAGGAAGTGTAAGACAAGCCCTAACCCAGCACTTGGAATGTTCATGGCACCCATCACCTTCCCTCAGTGGCAGCAGCTGCAGGCTGAAGAATGATGAATCTAGGGGGCTGCTCCATCAGCTGACCTGACCATGGCAATGCTCTGCTCTGTCAGTGAGATTGTCACTCACTGGGTGGACAAGTAGCCCCCAACTTGGAGTGTCTGGCTGCTAAGATCAGCTGCTCTCCTGCAGCCAAGGTATGTTTCACGGGGCTCCACCTCTATTGTGCACAGCTGGCAGTGGCAAGGATACAGAAACCCAGGTCATGCTGATCTCATCATCATCATCATGGCTAGGCTTCACGAATGAAGATTTGGGAAGGGCTCTACCCACGCTTGTTGCAAGCGCTCTGATGGCTAAAAA
>JAWWTY010000035.1:348151-390020 GCA_035222235.1 Margarornis squamiger | reverse complement strand
TTTTTAGCCATCAGAGCGCTTGCAACAAGCGTGGGTAGAGCCCTTCCCAAATCTTCATTCGTGAAGCCTAGCCATGAAATTAAATTCCTTCAAACTTGGCAGCATCTCTAACCCCATTCAAAGGCTGAGTCCATGGCATTGGAAAGTCCCACAATGGAGAAATTTCTGAATTATCTGTCACGACAGAGGGCTGCAATCTTCTGTGAAAAACAGAAACTATTCATTTTTTTCACTGTTACATAGCCAAAACTGGCTGAACACATTTTTTTGCAGAAATTTTCCAAATTTTTGGTTTTGGTCATGGTTTAGTAATGATACTCCCCAGTTCAGTGCCCACACTGAGATTCTCCCAAACTAGATGTTGCTCTCTCACTCCCTCTTCTTCTTCCCCTTTCACATGTGGTGGGATGGAGTTGAGAACTGGAGGCACAAAAGGTGAAGATTACAAGCTAAGAACAATTTACTGGAAACAGAAACAAGATAAGAAAACGAACAGTAACAGCAACAGCATTCATAACAGAACTATACAAAAGAGAGAGTGATTCACATGAAAAAATGCTGGAAACCCTGGACTCCAAGACAATTAACAAGGGCAGCCAATGGACAAGGGCCAATGGATTCCCACCTCTGACCGCATTTTTTTTGATAAGAAGCTCCACCCTTCTCAGAAGCCCAAGAGAATCCCTTTGCTCTACCCTGGCAATGACAGAAGGTGGTAGCAAATTGTAACAGTGTCCCAGCTGAAACCACAACAGTTTTCAATAAATTTCAGACCAACTATATCTGGAGATTTCAAGATACAGAGAGATGGGCAGGAACTGGAAGCAGAGGTTGCTCCTAGATCACTCCTGCAGCGTCACCTGTGGAGTCACGTCCATCTCTTTGTGGTGAGTGTTGGTCTTGGCTAAGTGCTCAGCACAAAGCAGCAGGAGCTGTGCTCTGCTAAGAAGCACTGCAGTAATGGAGGGAAGGAACCACGTCCTTCTTCCAAAGATCCCAGTGACCTTGTCCCCTCTCCCTGCTCAGAAGGTGTTTGAATACAGTTAATTTCAACTCATCTCTCTCACTGACAAGCTGGCAAGGAGAACAGTTCCCTGACAGTTCCCCATTAGCATTCTGCCAAATACCTTCAGGATAGTTTAATTTACATGTCTATTATTTTTATGATATAGAAGACTCACAGGGCAGTGCCTAAGATTCAGATGGGGCTGGAATGGGAGCTCGACATGCTGGTTTCTTTGAAGATCTCTTTGTCAAATCATAAAATATTTCAAGTTGGAAGGGACCTTTAAAGCCCACTTAGTCCAATCCCCATTCAATGAGCAGGAATATTCTCAGCTACACCGGGTTGCTCAGAGCCCCATCTGACCTGGCCTTGAATGTTTCCAGGAAAGTTTTTGAAGCTACAAGCATGGAAAATAATAATCCATGGGAAAAAATGGGCATGGCCAGCTCACCCAGAGCAGCCTTTTTGGCAGGTTCAAAGGCCCTCCTGCATTCTGGCCAGGGGTTGGTTGTCTAGAAAGTTTTGACGTGACTTTTATGAGCAACTGGTATCCTATGGGCTGCTGCAGACTGTTCTCAGTGCTACCTGCTGTGCCTTGTTTGCCAACATGGGGTGGACAAGTCGAACCATACATTTCTGCTCCTCTACGTGCCAGTTCCACCTCAGGAAGAAATGTAGAGTATGTAGATAACATGGAATCATAGAATGGTTTGGGTTGGAAGGGACCTTAAAGCCCCCTGGCATGGGCAGGTACACCTTCCTTTGGAGCAACCAGGTTGTTTCAAGCCCCATTCAATCTGGCCTTGAACACTTCCAGGGTGGGGCAGACACAGGTTCTCTGGACAACCTGTGTCAGTGCCCAACCAGCCCCCTAGTGAAGAATTTCTTCCTGATATCAAATGTGAATCTCTCCTCTGTCAGTGTGAAACCATTCCCCCTTGTCCTGTAGGTATGGAAAAAATATGTGTGCAGAAAATGTGGAATATTCTACAATAAATAAAAATGTATGGGACTTCAGGGTTTTCTTCTCAAACATCCTTTAATCTCATGACCCCATGAATTGTAGCTTCCCTGGCCTGGAGTGTCATGTGTTGTTTGTAGGTCATTTAGGCAGTTGTACCTCACCTTCTTGCCATACCAGAGCTGTGGCCGTGTCCCAGCAACTAGGAGCTAAGGAAAGTCTTTATCCCAGGCTGGTCAGGCCATCCTACAAGAGAAGGAAGAATACCATGGGAAGCATAACAACTGAAGCATACAGTGGATGAGCAGGAGAGGGTTGCATCCAGAACACGGGGGCTTCCCCAACAACCCAGGATGTGCCAGCAGGATTTTCAGTGGCTTTCCTCACCCACCACAGCAAGGAACATCATCTGGTTCCTCCTGTGGTTCTCCTTAGGAAACACAGGGAAAACCCAGCCTTTTGGGGATTTTTTTTTCACAGCTGTCAATGTGCAGGTGCAAGTGTTTAAGGGGATGATTGGCAGCTTATCCAAGGGTAACAGGACAAATCATGAGCCATCCATTCAGGCAGTTCCCTGGGAACCAGAGGCAGGAGTGTGGATGCACATCCCCTTCTCCATGATGTGACACAGCTGATGTGCTCCCCTTCTCCTGCTCTTCCCTGTCCTTCATAAGGCCATAGTGGTCTTGCTCTGGAAGAAGTAAAACAGAGGGAATGATGTGTTTCATTTATCTGTGGTGCTTGCAAAGGGGAACAAAAGCCTTGGCTCAAACTTAGAAAGTTCTCAGTGCCAAGAGGAGCTGAGCTCTTGGCATAGCAGAGATTTTGGACCCAGTCATAGCTAGAGAAAGTGAGTCATACTAATTTCAATAATGAAGGGAAGGAAGGTGCCACCTGGTAACACACAGCAGGTCAGGCTGAAGAACAGCCCCTGCTCTTCCCTAACCCTGCAGAGACTCCAGGATCAATGGCATGTGGCATATTTCATCTGCAGCCACTCTGGGCTAATTCCACCAAGAGTGAGCAAACCTCCCCTTTGCCAGCCCAGAAGATATATCTGGTAAGAAAATTGGCTCACTAGTGTCTGCTTAAGAAAATCCATTCTGCAGTGAAGCTCAGAGAGCCCACGAGCAGCCAGTTTTTGGCAGATAAGCTCAGGGAAGAGTTAAAGCACAACACCAGGCCTTCAGCAGAAAGAAAAAGTTGTTCTCCCTCCTTTCTTTTCCTTTTCTTTTTCCCCTCGCTCTTAAAAAAAATGCCTCATTTTCACTTCAGTGAAGCTGGAGAGGCAGGAAATAATACAAAGACTCTTTACAAAGCCTGACTTCTTTCTTCTGTGGCATCTGTGCTGAAGTATCTGTGATGGTAACAGCCTCTGCTCTCTCTTCACAGGACTCAGCTTCATCAAATATTCCCTCTCTTGAGACTGTGCGATGGTGGGATTCCCTCTCCCAACTCCATTGCTTTTCCAGTCACACTCTGAGCTGCATACAGAGCTCAGGCAGAAAAAAAGGAAAACCTATTGTGTTTGCTGCTCCCAGGAAGATGAAGGGGCTGTGACCCCCTCAGCCACCCCAGCACCAAGGAAGCCCCTCCGCAGGAGAGCCAGACAAGGGGCAGGGACTGGAGACAATGCTGTCACCTCCCCCACCCCCAGGTACACTTGTTAAATCACCATTTTTCAGGCATATTTTAAATCCCTTTGGACTGCTTTAAATAATTAATTAACACAGAGTCCTTCTCTCTCCATTTGTAAGGAGTGGTGGAAGTAGGCTGTGCTCCCTGCACAGCACCTCACTGCTGCCAGGGGTACCTGACACAGGCAGAGCATTGCTGGCACAGCCCCTGCTCCCTTTGTCTCCCCAGGGCTGATACCAGCTGGGCACAGGGCACAGACAGGTGCCTTGTTTTGTGGGTTCATCCCAGGGAGCACAAGCTGACAGAGGTGAGGGCTCCCCACCTTTACCTGACATCCTCCAGGATCTCCCACTCTACACATGGTCAGCAGCTCCGCTCCAGCACAGTGATATCTGTCACAGCAGGTGACAATGCTCTGCTGACCACATCAGGCTGGTCAGCTCAGAGATTAACTCTCCCACTGTCCCCTCAGCCACCAGCTCTGCAGGCAGCCATGGAAGCTGGAAGCACTGCAATTCTCTGGCACAGCTCATGCCACTGCCCTTATTTTCACCCTTCCCACAGTAAGAGCCTGAGGACAGACCCTGCCAGACACACATGGGCACAGGGTCCTCCTGCTCCTCTCCTGTGGCCCCTTCCCCCCTGCAGGGCTGAGAGCTCATCACCCCAGCCAGCACCTCTGGGCACCTCTGGCCAGGGCAGAGACCAGACAAGGGCCTGGGGGTTACTCCTGCAAGACAGGGGACAGTGTCTGTCCCAAAGTGACCAGCTGTCTAACAGAGGGGATGTAGCAAAGGAGTCAGGGGAGGATCATGCCTGGAACACAAGGAGGTGCCAAGGAAACAAGGAGCATCCCAGCACCCTTACTCAGAGAGCTCGGAGTAGAGAATCAGACTCTGGGATACTCCCAGGTCCTGGAGGCAGCAAAGGCCACAGCAGCAGGCAGCAAGTGGGGGAGATGACCCTTGACAACATCTGCTGGGACCTCCAACAGAGCTGGCAGTGCAGTAATGCCTTCCAGCTGTCGTGGCTTCTTGTGTGCAAACACAGGTACCACACTGGGAGCCACTGCCTCTGTCCATGAGAGCAGGACCTCCCTGAACACTGCTCTGGGAGCTGAGAAGTCCCATCTCCCTCAATGTTATTGGTGACTGGGAAGGGAAGGTCATGGCAGAGGCTACAGAACATGAGAGGCTGAATGTGGGCTCTGGGTGGACCCTGTGCAGCTACTGCACCAGGGAGATCCTCTGACCCAGGCATGGCACAGCAAGCACCAGGGCCAGTTCAGCCCTGAAGGCAGGGCAGTGTACAAGCATGATGCTGCTGCTGATGGACTGGCTGCTGCTGTGGGTCTGCTAATCCCTCCTTTCACCCTCTGGCCCATCACCACTCTGGGAACTCTTCTCTCACCACTTCCACGCTGCCCCCAAACCCTCCAGGAGACTGCGCTCCTGCTGTTTTCTTCCAGAAATACCATTTTCCTAATAAAAGTGCTACAGTTTTCACCTCTCACTGGTGCAGACACACTTTGTTCTCTTTCAGGTTCTAATTCTGAAGTTCCTCTGTAGTATTTCCACTGTAAAAATTGACTCAGAACAGCACATTTCACCACCACCCACAGGACTGCAGAAGGGCAGTTTCCCTGTCCAGCTGGTGGAGAAGCACATCCCATGAACCCCTGGCCAGGCTTCCCAACTTCCAGCAGACCTGTTATGGCATTGCTCATGTTCCTCAGACAAAAACAAGAAAAGACTGGAGCATCTTACCCCAGGACACCCTGCATGCAAGTCCAGGGACCATCTACTCCAACCAGGAAGAACAAGTGATGGACACAGAAATGATGGATGAGTCAGGAGCCATTTGCAGAGAAGAGGATCCTCACTCAGGTGATGGCATAAGGGACACACTTGGAGGTAAGCATGTCCTGTCTTGTCACTGTAGGTCCTCCCGGCACCTCAGCAGCCCCTCATGCTGCATTATCCACATGGAAATATCAGCAGAAGCCACAGAGACCCTGGTTAATGTCTAGACTCACTGGCCCAGCAGCTGAGTTTCTGCCTGTGACCATATGTGCTTGAAGGACCTGAGTGGCTCTGGCAGAGGCAGGCCCCGCATGGGTAGCAAGGGTTTCAGGGTCAACCCAAATGGAAAAAAATGGTGGAAATAAAGAGTTTTTGAAAGTGCACACCTGCTTCCTCATTCAGCAGTTCTGCCTCATTTTGAACTGGATAAAGATTAGAAAATTATTTAAGAAAACAAATAAAGAAAAGAGTTAAAGCAAATCAATCTTTCATTTTTCCAGGACAAATATCTTGATTTTCAGTTGATGTGAAAAATACTTGGGTTTGTGCTCACAGCTTCCCTTTGTGCTCTGTGAGTCTCTTCCAGGTGAGAGCAATCCGCTCCAGGGTCAGGCTGAGTGAGGAAGGAGCAAGGAGAGTTTCTTCGGAAGATTTCATCCCACAAAACCAGCAGGATTGTCCCCTATGACCCCCAGTCCTGCAGCTCTGTGATGAATCCCAAGGAAGATTCTCACACCAGGCAGCAATGACTCTACATCCAGGTGACACAGTGAGACCACCAGCTCAGGTCAGAAAAGCAGCTGCAAAAGGTGCAACACAGGAGAAAGTGTTTCAGGTGTCCTCCAAGACTGGGACCCCAGAGGGGCACAAAAGCTACCAGCCCCCTCTATGCGCCCAAAAGAAACAGGGTCTTGCAGTGCATCTGCTCATGGTTCATCTGTACCAAGAGCTGCTTCCTCCTGCAATTACCTAATGCAACAACAGCACAAGTTATTTACATATTTATGGAGTATTTACCCCAAACCTCATAATAGTGCAAAAAAAAAAATAAATTGATCATACAGTTAGTAATTTAAATGAAAAATTGTTATTCATACGTTTTCATTGTAATGTCACATGTCACAAAATATTACGGGTTCATGAGGCAGCCAGGGCTCTGTTAATAATTAGAATACATTACCACTTTGATGAGGCATTTACACAAAACTGCAGAACCATCTCAGAACTGCCAAGACGTTCCCAGCACCCCAATTAGAAAATGTCAGAGCCTTTTATTTATGCTACTGATTGTGCGGCATAAATCACACCTTTAGTCTAATTCCAGATACTTTGCACATGGCAGAACATACACATCGTCACTTCCTGGTCCCCCCCAAAAGTCTGGGGGTGCAGGTGCTTGAAGTTTAGCACAGTCAGTGTCTCCATGGGCATCAGGTGTTAACGAGTCTTGATGCCTGGGGGGCCTATAGAGACAACACCTGTGAAAGTGCCTGTGATGGATCTTCTCCCATGGGAGGTGCAGAGTCCAGGTGTGCCTTCAGACTCAGGGTGGGAGCTCTGCAGGTGGTCCCTGGGAGAAGGCCCAAGGGGACGGATGGGCAGAGGGCACAGGGTCAGTGGAGAGCAATACCCACAGGGTTAGTCAGGTCCACACCTCCTCTTTTACCTCGTGTCCCTCCCTCTCTCCTGCTGCCCTACTGCCCCTTCCACCTCACTTCCCAGGGTCCAGCCTCTGCTCCCAGTACTCAGCTCCCTCCTGCCTCACCTTCTACAGGCCAGTCCATTCTGCCAGTGAGTCCCCTCACATAAACCCTCCACCAGCCATCCCACCTTCTCCTATCCCACAATCGGGCTTCCAGTCCCTTCACCCCATTCCCGGTGTATGTCCCTCAACACTTGATCACTCCTCCTCCTCAGGCCCCAGAGAGTCACTAGCAGAGAGTCACAATTGCTCTGCTCCCCAGGTGGACCTCACCTCTCCTGGGAAGGTGAGATACCAAAAAAAGGCAGCAGGAATATCCCCTTATCCTGCTCCCAAGCTGCTGCTGTGGACTCTGGGTCTTGCTCAAGTACCTGTGTGGAAAGTAGAGATCCAGGATGTAGGATCCAATCCTGCCTGAGCCCCTCAGTGCTGGGGGGTGATGCACTGGGGCTTTCCCTGAGATCTGGATCCCCACATCAGCTCTCTAATGACTAAGCAGGTACTGCTATACCACCACAAGCAAAGGCTTACACCCCTCATTTCCAGACAAACAGGCCTGGCACATCTGTTGCTTTCAGTTTTTTGGTGGAAGAGAAAATACACCTTCTATTTACTTGGTTGCTTATGCCAAGCGCTGGGGATAGCTCTGTCTCTGCACAGGCTGCTCGCTGAACCCAGCCTTTGGACCAGACCAAAGCTACCCACCTGCATCAAAGGGTGTCCAGCCCAGCCTCCCAGAGCAGCCATCCCAGATCATCCCAGAAAGGTAGCCAGCCCCCAGCAGTGGCACCGTGCAGGAAGCTGAGACATTCAATGGAGAAATAGATTTAAGTGTTGTCACGCCTTGAAGGAGCAATTACCTTGACATGCACTGCAGCAATGAGCTGTGAAGTTATGACAAATGTCCCAGCAGCACCCCTCTAACAAATAACCAGAAGGTGAGAACACAGTGGGGAAGCCCCAGCTGAACATGGAAAACATGCCCACATCCCTGGAAAACATCTTTCATACCGTTGGGTTCATTTTGGTCTAGGCTTCTCCTAATGCCTGTGGAAGCCAAAAGCACAGGCCCTTGGGAGAGGCACAGCTCTGCTGACCAGCTGGAGCACAAGCCGCATTCCAAGCTCACACTCATAAATACCACAATGCCCAGGCAGAAGACAACTGAATGGTAATGGTGGGAATGGACCTTAAAGCTCACCTTGTTCCACCTTCTGCCATGGGCAGGGACACCTTCCACTAGCCCAGGTTGCTCCAAGCCCCATCCAACCTGGCCTTGGACACTTCCAGGGATGGAGCAGCCACAGCTTCCCTGGGCAACCTGTGCCAGGGCCTGCCCACCCTCACAGGGAAGAATTTCTCCCCAATATCCCATCTAACCCTGCCTTCTGACAGTCCTGTCAGGGATATCCAAGGCTGCAACGCAGGAGGTCCCACAAGTGATTTTAGCTCATCTAGCGGCTTCACATTGCTGTAAGTGAGGTCTGCAGGTATGTTGCCTGCTGGCAGCTGAACAGTCTGCCAGGAGTGGTGGGAACGAGTGAGGGGTTCCTCGGGCTGTGCCAGGTCTGCAGAAATGGGCTGAGAGCCCAAGCTCTCACCTGGCTGCTGTGACAGTCAGTGGTGAACAGCACATCCTGTGCAACTGCATCCACAGGGAAGGGGTTGTGCTGGAGGGGTGAGAGATGAGGACTTAAGAAAGCACAGACTTGGGGAGCCCTCCCCACCCACCACAGCTGGTACCTGAAGGGGTCCATGTGCCTGGGCACTGCATGGCTGTCCTTGGCCCATACCTCAAACCTGGCAGGTCTTGGGGACTGTGCTAAGGCTCCACCACCTCTTTGCTCCCCCCATGGCACCAAGAGCTGTGTGATGCAGCAGGTCCAGAAGGGCCTCCTGTCCCTTCAGTCTCCCGAGGGCACCAGCAGTCGGAGGCACATCAGAGCCACCTCAAAGCAGATGGCAGGCACACAGCCCAGCACCAGACTGCAGGCAGAGCAGCAGCTGTGCACAGGCTCAGACAGGCTGCACCTTCTGCCTGCCCCTATCATGGAGAGGTTAACACAAAAATAAACCTTACGGGAAAGATCTGAAGGAAAATGTGGACTCAGCACTGAGTCACACAGTGAAACTTTTCCAAGGCGGAGCAGGAGCAGGCTTTTCAAGGCATGGGACTTGCACAAGCAGACCTGCCCCAGCACATCCAGCACTACTCCGGGCTCTACAGTGGACCAGGCTCCTCCTGTATTCACACAGGGCCTCAGCTCTGTTCTTCATCCCTCATCCTGGATGAAGCTCCATATCCTGCTGTCCTTTCTGCCATAGTCTGAAAGCAGACTATGGAGTATTGTCACTATGAGTTGTGCCTTGTGCAGAATTTTTTACCAGGGTCTTTAATTGCATGTTGTAAATGTACCACAAGAATTTTTGGGTCAGAAATAAACAATTACATGACTGCCCTCCTAAAAGCAAGATGCCTCTTAAACAGAGGAGCAGCACTATAGCAAGAGAAAAGTCTTTCCCAATCATTCAGGAGTAGAGGAGCTCATCTTTAAGAAAAGAGAAGAGCTTTATTTCAGATCAGAAAGGATGACCCCAGGGATCCTTACCAGAAGCTGTAAACTACATCATAAAAGTGAAATAACTTTTAGCTAAGCTCACCAAAAAAAAAACAAAACAAAACAACAAAAAAAAAAAAAAAAGGCCTTCCTTTCAAGAATATTCTGTGCAGCTTAAAAATGGCTCTTATTGAAATGAATCAATTTCATAAGCATGCTAACATCTTTATTCCTCAAATGTTAAGTAGAACATTTTGAACTGGAGAATGTATCACTGAGCATCTTCCTTACATCTAAATTCATGTTTCTGCAGAAAGGTCAAAGCCTCTCTGGGTGTTTTTTCCTTGATAAGCTCCTTCAGAGGTGTTTATTTACAAATTATCTGCTTCCACATGTAACCGTCATATAATAACTCCTGTTGCTTTTGTTCTCAGTGCAGGAGAGGGAGATGTACAAGTGTAGCAAAGCCATTTGATGTTATAATTGGATGGCAAAGCAGGCACTGTTTGAATTCAGAATGGAGCAGAAGTGGGGCCAGCCCTGATCTAAACAGTGCTATGGATGCCTCACCTGGCACACAGACCTGTGGTACCTGGGCTGCTTCAGCTGGGTGGCAAAAAGCCCTCCAGCCATCTGTGACCTTCCTCTGCTGGTCACAGATGTTCTTTGTGGGGAGAGTGCTACTGTCCAGTAAAAACACAGCAGGACACAAGTCACCTCAAAAGAGCTGAACAGAAAAGACAATGACGTCTGCAATGAATGATGGTGGTTCTGTTTCAAAAATCCCTACAATTTAGCTTTCTCTAAAGCAGTAGTTATGCTCACGTCATAGAACAGAGATTTGTCCATGAGCAAAGCAAAGTGTCTACTCCTTTAAATTCCTGATGATCTCAAGGGACATTTTACAAAATGGACCAAACCAGAGAGGTGAACACTGAAGATGCCCTGGGACTCTCCCACCACAGCACCAGAAGCATTCAGGGTTACATTGCACACACAAAGGTGCTTCCATATCCATGAGCCATGCAGGACAATGCATCCAGCCAGGGAAAGGATGGCAGAAACCACATTTTCCTTCTAGCTTACACACTGAAATTTTTTCAGGTAAGCAGTGGACGGATAGCTAATGCGGAGAGTGGTGAACAAAAAGGAGTCATGACACACTGGGTTTTTAATGCCATACACCACATTATTTCCTCAGCACTGGGAGCAATAGGAGGTTGTCAGTGTTCTGGCAAGGAATCAGAGTTAATGTATTCTCATAATGAATTTAATGGGATAATGAAATGCTGTTGTAATTGAAGGTATTAACATCTTCTGTTAAACACCAACTTGCTTAGACCATGTGTTCCTTGAGAAAAGACATGAGCTAATCTTGGTAAACAGAGAGAAACAGTGGGATTTAATTCGGGTTTAGGACTCTCAGTATCCAGACATTTGGTGGTTTTAGACACTATTCCTTTCAGTGACTTCTTTTAAGTAACTCATTTAAATGCTTTCTTTGATTGCATTGGATTTAACTGAGATTAATCAGCTTTGCATATGCAGATGCTATTTAGATTATGTGAGATATGTAAAGAGGATTCTCCAGCCTTTGAATTTGGCAATTGTGCTTGTCTCTAAGCTCCTGTAATTGTCTAAAAAGCAAAAGGGGCAGCTCACCAGCAACTCCAGGGAAGGATGTGTTTTGTCCCCACCTCACAGAGGAGAGGGACCCTCTGGGCACACGTGCTCTTGTCCCACACTTCTCAGTTATCAGCTCCCAGCAGAGGTAATGGCTGCAGCCACTGTTTATCATTCGTGTTCTGTCTCCTTTCCTTAATAATTAAACAGTCATTAACTGTAACTGTTGTACCTGCCTCTGCTGTGGTGGATAATGGACCACCTTACTGTCTTGGTATCAACAGAGACACTGAAGAACACTTAGTTTTGGGCATTGAGGTGTCTCTCAGCTGATTTTCAGCCTGTTTTGAAAGAGAACTATTGCCAGTCAGCAAGGTGATCCCCACAAGAGCGATGGTCCCAGGAGCATTCATAGGTGGGATGAAGGGGAAGTTTGACTTCGCTCCTCACAAATCTGCTTTGCAGCATGAGAGTGACACTGCATGATGATTCCACCATTCTAGGTGGCAGTTCTGCATAGTACTTTCCTGTGTGTTTTACCTGCATCCCCCAGAGCATCTGTGGAGGTCAATGACTGCAGGTAGAGTCCAAACCTCAGCCTCAGTATGAGAAGAGCATGAGATGCCGGAGTCTCTCCAGCAACAGATTTAAATACTGTATTTGATTCCTGGGTCAGAAGGGGCAGTTATTCTTGTAAGGTCTGACTTCCTGTGCACACCAGGGAGCTGCACACAATGACTGTGCATCACCTCCAGGCACCTGGGAGACACCTCCTGAAGAGACATCCCAGCTTAGTGAAAAGTAAAAGTGAAAACTCCTGGAGAACCCACGTTTTCACTGAGTGCCTAAAGGCTAACTCTCCTCTAAAGAGTGTGACTGTTACAAGACAAAGGCAGTTTTGGGTAGAGTGGGAGATCTGGTCTTCTGAAGGAGGCTGCTTTAGAGTTCATGGGACATTGTCAACAGGCTGGAGCTACCACACTTGGCTCTTCCACTTTCCAGCTATGAACAAGACAAGGTGTCACTGGAATCCCATGGGGACAGATAGAGCTCTGACATGGTTTTGTTGGAAGTTTGAGTTGGGTTTGTGTCTCTGAGGACAATTCCTACAGTGGATGATCTGGAGGCAGGGACAAAGCTGAGCCAGGCCAGAGTTACAGGAGGGTTGAGCAGCAGCTGGTTGAAGATCTTTGCAGGGGACTAAATTTCTCAATTTTACCACGGCAGGATGACATCCTTTCTAAGATGACTTCCAGTTCAGTCCTGAGAGTGTAGTCCAGGCTAGGAGGCTGTTTATAGTGTAGTATAAATCTGCAACCAAAGACACTGAAATTGTTATTCTGATATGGTTTTGGAAAGTTGTAGAGTCATGAAGATGAGTTCTCCTGTGTGAACTCTCTGATGCCAGCTTCTCCATTTGAAGCACATTTTCATTGATCTGCAACATAAAATAGTATTACCCTAGTCAGGCCTTGAAGTGCTGTGCAGTGACAAGGGATGTCCCTGCTCTTTAAACAACGGAACTTATGTAATGATCTCCTTTCTCAGTAATTACTGTATGCCCATAGTGTCAAATGGTGCAGGAATCCCATAATGTACCAGGCAGGGAAAATAATTTGATTTCTATTATCTGGTTTCCAAAACAACATTATAATTGTGATTGGGAAAGGATGAACATGGTTCATGGAGTATGAGATGAAGCTTTCCATAGTGTCAATCCAGAGTCAGATGAGCAAATTAAATTCCTTCTACAGAAGAAAAAAAATTAGCAGAATTCAATTTCACCAAGCTAAATTATCAACAAAATGTTTGGAAAAGAGAAGCTTCAGGGTGATCTAATCGTGGCCTCCCAGTAGCTGAAGGGAGCCTACGAGAAAGATGAAAAAAGACTATTCACAAGAGCCTGGCATGACAGGACAAGGGGGAATGGCTTCCCATTGGCAGAGGTCAGGTTTAGATAAGATGTAAGGAAAAAAATCTTTACTGTGAGAGTGGTGAGGCCTTGACACAGGTTGGGCAGAGAAGCTGTGGCTGCCCTATCCCTGGAAGTGTCCAAGGCCAGGTTGGATGGGGCTTGGAGCAACCTGGGCTAGTGGAAGATGTCCCTGCCCATGGCAGGGGGTGGCACTGGATGAGCTTTAAGGTCCCTTCCAACCCAAGCCATGCTATGAGACACCTGGAAAGTGAAAAATAAGTATACAAATTCAGACCAAGCATTGGGTCTGTATGTGTCCAGATCTCATAGGAACATGCTGCATCCTTATGGTGAGTTTCTAGCAGAGAGATCACAGCAGACTCCCATGACAGCATCTTCTTCATGTCCCCACAGCTGGAGCCTGGGAGGGGAGAGAAGGGTTCAACATGCCAGCATGGATATTGCTCCATTGGCATCCCTTGGGTCCTTCCTTTTTAACCACTCTCCTGGCAACCAGGAGCTGCTGAAGGAGCCCAGGGATAAATGAGCTGCGTGCACCTCATTTAACAGTTCTGTAATTGTTTATTTGGGTGGCAGGCACATAGTCCATTCACTAGAGCCTGGGACTGGTCTATTCCCCTCTCTTCAGTTTAACACCATGTTCTGCTAAATTGCAGTATTTCTGTAGGTCTCTGTTTAAATAAATTTTAAAAATATAATTGAAAGAATAGAGAGATGCAGAAAAAAACCTACAAAGTTGATTTAAGGGTCAGAAGGAATACCTTCTACGCAGAGATTTAAAGGCCTCAAGCTGGTTCGCTTTTAAAAAAGACTGAAAGGTGACTTCATCATCGCATCTAAACACCTTCAGGGGCAGAAAATATCATGCAATAAAGACCCTGTGACCGCACTGCAAAAGGCAGAACAAGAGCTGGAAGCTGAAGCTAGCAACATTTGAATTATAAATTAGACACTTTGGGGGAAGGAAAGCATTTATCGCCAGTGAAAGTGGCCTGAAGAGATCTTCCTGAAAGATATGTTTCAGTGAAATCCAAGTCACTGGATGCAATACATGATGAACCTGGTGAAATGCAATGGCCTGTGATTTACAGGAAATCAAGTGTGATGATCTAATGTGTGTCTCCTGCTTTAGTCTCTATGAATCTCTTAAATAAAGCCATCACACAATCTGCAAGCCAGCAACAAATTCCTCCTTCTTGCCACACACTTGAAAATGGGGAAGTGGCTGGAGCTCTCCAAAGCACACATTGCTCTGGAGACAGACAGAACACTGCAATGTCCAGCAGGGCAGGCTGGGAGAAAAGGTATTTTCTACCTTATGTCAGCTTAGTGTAGTTTAAGACTGATGAATGTATTGGTGAGATCAGAGATCCAGAGAAGCTGTTGCTGCTCCATGGCTGGTTAGATGGGGCTTGGAGCAACCTGGTGTAGTGGAAGGTGTTCCTGCCCATGTCAGGGGGTGGGATGGGATGAGCTTTATGGCCCCTTCCAACCCAAACCACTGTGATCCTCAGGCAGGTTTTGGAGGTTTCACAGCACCTGATGCCACAGACCCTGGTGCAGGGGAAGGCTTGGATGAGCTGAGGATGGGCAGCAACTCAGAAGTGCCACAGGCCCACTCAGAACCTGTCCTATGGGCAGAGAAAAGGTGGAAAGACTCGGATAAGGCATCCAGCAATTTCCTTAGCTCAGGGCTGACCAGTTTTAGTGGTGGAGACTCTGGGGACAGCTGAGTTCAAAGGCTGGTGTATACCTCACAGCTCCCAGGTCGAGCAAGTGCCAGGATTGCTGCATTTTAACAAACACAACCCAAAGCAGTAGCACAGTGTCTCCTGCTACCTCCAGAGCAGGTCCAGAGACTGGCAAAGACTGACCCCTACCTCCCGTCTCCTCTCTGCACCCCAGAGTGAGGAAGACAAACTAAGGCAGCAAGCGCCTTCCCTGGGCAGGTGGCAGAGGACACCCCTGTTATCCTGTCCTCTAGAAGCCACTGGTGTGTTTAGTATTCACAGCACAGCCCAATTATTTATAACAGATATTTTTCACTCTGGGTTTCAAGGTATAATAAGGTGGTTATAAAACTGATTTAGGAATAGAAAAGTTTGATTATAAAGGGAAATTATTCAAAGGTTTCAATGGAAGGAATAAGTCGTATGAAATAATGGTCTTGTTGGAGGGAAGAGATGCACTGAATAAAAAGCCTTTTAACTGTTCCCTTGCCCCATGCATGGTCACCCCATCGGCCCTTGTGTTATGACAGGAGAGCTAAGGTTTCCCAGGGGAAAATCCCATGCTCCCACTGTCTCTGAGCCTACTGCAGGGCAGGGAGGGCAGGAGGAAATGAGCTTGACTCCCAGCAAAGGGAAACCTGTACAGCAGGATCTGGAGTGCAGGTTAGTGTGAGGGGAAGGACAATTGTATAAATTTTATGATACAACATTTCATCTCAGAAATTGATATAAAAGTGATGGAGTGCCCCTAGAAGCAGTCAGCAAAGGAGACAGAGAACTCAGCCTTCCAACACATAGGATGGGAAGAAGGGTTGAAAGACAGGAAAGCCCTGGTGGCATCTGTTTTTCTCACATCTCAGTGAACAGCACATCCTGAAGGGCAAAAGAGGCAAAAAAACCACCCCCACCCCTCCTTACACCAAGGGTCCCTCTGCTAATACACAGGTCAGAGCACTGGGATGGGTGGGCTGGGGCTGGGGCTAGCAGAGTCTGTGAGACACACTGTCCAGGTCCACAATGAGACCCCTGCTGTCCCATCTCCCAGACTGCGGTCCCCCATTCCTCATTCCAGCTACACCAATGCTTCTGCCAGGCACTTTGCAAGCAACAGATCAGGCTTGGTTTACTCCACAAATCAAATACTAAATATTTGTCATCAAATAAACTTGCATTTTAACAAAAAAAAATTATTGTTTGCTTGCACTGTGCGTGGAATTAACATGCCATTCTGCAGAGGCTTTAACCTTCCTGACATGAGCCAAGTCCTGGATAGAGGAGACTTCTGTCCTGCTGGTGAGAAAATCTCTACAGTACCCAAAGCCCTCACCTGTAGCACATTCAAAGAAACACTGAATCATGAAATGGCTTGGGTTGGAAGGGACCTTAAAACTCGTCTCATTCCATCCCTTGCCAAAGGTAGGGACACCTCCCACTAGACCAGGCAGTCCATGCCCACTAGACATTCATCCTGCATGGTTCCAATGGAAGTGTGAGGCCATATCCCTGTCTTCCCATCCTGTGGTGAGGCAGACCCTGTGTGAGTGCATCCAAGAGTGCCAAGGGGTTTTCCTGGATTAGCACAGAGCCGGTGACAAACATAGAGATACACCACAGCTAAGGATCATGCATCCCTGGGACCCAAGCAGCCTTTCCTTAGCCAAGGGTGTTTGTCAGGGAGGAAAACACTTTGGTTCAGCTCAGCTCCTGAGAAGTGTATTTCATCCAGCAACTGCTCCTCTAGCCCCTTGCTCTGCACAGAGCAGCCAGGTTTGGATTTGGCCCTCAGACAGAAGTTTATTTCAGCAGTCTGGGCTCTGGCTGCATCTTCTGCAGGCACAACAACCACCTTCGCGAGTTCCAGGATCACACAGAGCAGCAACAAGAGCCAGGAGGATGGGAGTCCACAGCACTGCAGAAGAAATCAGGGATCATGAAGCTGTGTCAGGAAAGGTTTAGGCTGGATATTAGGAAAGGTTCTTCCCCCAGAGGGTGGTCGGGCACTGACCAGGCTCCCCAGGCAGTGGGCACAGTACCAAGTCTGTCAGAGCTGCAGGAGTGTTTGGATGATGCTCTCAGGCACACCGTAGGATTGTTGGGGTGTGCTGTGAGGGGCCAGGATTTGGACTCAATGATCCTTGTGGGTCCCTCCCAAATCAGGAGATTCTATCTTTCTCTGAGCAAGACAGCAAGCAGGACTGGGAGGTTTCAGCCCACCTACCTGGTTCATCAAAGCAGTCTGGGAGCAACCTCCAGAGAGCGGAGAGGAGTAGAAAGAGAGCTTGAATGCAGTCTGGGAAACACCACTGCCAGGAGCAGTTCTCCAGCTCTTTGGGATGCAGATAACCACAGCAACTTCCCACCGGGAAAGGAGACAGAGGATTCATCAAAGAATAGAAGTCAGCAGGACTGTTATGAGACAGAGATGATAAAATTGCTAATAATGAGGCAGGGAAGACAGGAACAGAAATATTTATGTGCTGTGTGGAGAGGAGCCTGAGGATGTGCTGGTCTACCATGAGAGCCATGGAGTGTTTCCTGTGCCGCTGCGGAGGGTTAAGCACAGCCTCTCACTGAGAAGCACTTCCAAACTAATCACACCAGACAAGATACCCCCAGCATCCCATGAGCTAACAAGAAGATGTCTGGCCTTTATTAATTTTGACTACATCAGAGACAACAGGGAGCTGAAGGAGATAGTGAGAACGTTGACATTTTACTTTGCTGCTCCCCATGAATAAAGAAGGTCTGTAATCTGAAATCAGTCACAGAAAACAATAGGAAAAACAACACAGGTTTCAACTGATAAAGAATTAAATTGTAGAATTAACAGCAATCAGTGTAACTGGATGCAGGTACCTTGTTCATGGCGGACTGCATGGAAAAGACCTGGAGCTGTACCGTTGCTTTGGAGATAAAATAGATGAGTAGCACCAGAAACCAGCATAAGGGCTCTGCTTTTAGGCAAACGGCAAGGTGAGCCTGGGCTCAGTGAGATCTGACGTGCTCAGCACCAGCAGCACTGGGGGTGCTCCACTCAAACATCGTGGGTGCACAGCTGCAGCTCCTCACTCTGCTGTGCTGCGTTTGCCTGAGGAAAAGCACTGTCTGGTTATCTAGGCAAACAAACATTAAAGATGGCCCTTCATAGGAGAGGAAAATTAAGGACATGATAAATTCACTTCTTAAAACAATCAGATCTCCAATTTCCACTATTAGACTCGATTGGGGAGACAATGAGGACTTGAGTTAATGTGACAGATCAGCCATTTTGTGGAAATGAACACATTTATTTTAACTGTGCTGATAAGCAGGATTCACTTTAAATTACATAACATGGCAATTTGTCTTCATCATCCGTTACCTGGGAGTACATATGTGAAAAACTGTCATCAGAGAGACAGCCTGTACTTGTCTAAAAGTTCAGGACACCAAACAGGGCTTGTGCTGCAGGCATAAACGTGCCCTGCAAGGCAAAGTGCCCTGGTGCTGCTCAGTACAGAGCACTGGTGAGGGCAGGCAGGTGCCTGCTCACCTCCTGACCCCAATACCTCTGCTGGACCATCTCCCACACCCACCTGATCCACATGGATGCACAGTAGGCCACAGTTTGAGCAGCAGTTTTGCAAGCACCTACGGTTCTGGTGGAGCTGCTCAGAGCCCTGTCCCTGTGAGTGATGAGCTCAGGTAAGTAATCACCACCAGGTGCTGGTGATATCAGGCACTCTTCCAAACAGTTGCTGTATTCAGAAATTCAGGTAGATTTGCTTCCATGGTGTGAATCCCACCAGTGGCATCTGGACTCCTTTTTTTTCCTACACTGATGAAATTCTCCAGTCATGGAGATCTTTTTACTCAGCAAATTGTGACTGTTCCATCAAAAATTACAGGTTGGTCTTCCCCTACATTATTTCTCAGTCCCTCTCTCCCTGCGGTTCCTCCTTCTCAGATCGCTGTCACAGCCCTATCTTTTATCAGAGACTCTACAAGCCCCCAGAACTGTAAGATTGACTTTTCTCTCCAGAAAAGTCACCAGTAATCCTATGATTTTGCCTTCTCTGTGTACCCTCTGCTTAAAAGCATATTGCTCATGGGGTTTATTTTCTACATGAGCTGCAGCACCCCTCAATTTTCTGTACCACAGCTGGGTGCACTTAGCCTCTTCTGCTTGACTTGTCTGAAAAATGTGAAACTCTTCAGGACCTTCAGAGCAAGCAATTGTCGAGAAAAACTGCCTTCAGACTTTCCTATTTTTCCTAGTAGCTGTTTGTTGAGGCAAAACGAGCAGGGGAAAGTGCCTAAGCATTCTCTGATTTGAACTTGTTCATATAGCTTCAGTGCTTGAAAGGCTTTTAATTGCACATATTTTTTGGATTTCCTTGATACAACAGGAGATGAAAGACAGTGAGGGCAAACAAATTGAAAGTTCAAAAAAGGTCTGAGCCTGAAGTCCAGCAAAAGTTAAGCACTACTTAGTGTTTGGAAAAACCTTCTTAGAATCTGAAGAGCAGAGTCCTAGAATTGGTGGTCAGAGAAATCTTCCTAATCAGGGATTTGTTACTAGTCTGTTAGGTGAGCATTCATCAAGCTGATGCATTTTGGAGGGGAGATGGACAGATGGGCTCATTTAATCTTCAGCTTGTTTTTCTGTACTCTATTTCATCTGGCAAAAGAAGTTTAAAGAATCCCTGTCAGATATGTTAAGTTGTTTTTCTGTGGCCAGGTTTTGGTAGTGGGGAGGCTGCAGCGGTGGCTTCTGCTAGAAGCTGCCAGAAGCTTCCCCTATTGCTGGTGGAGCCAATGCCTGCTGGCTCCAGGATGGGCTTCCTGCTGCTGGCCAAGGCCAAGCCCATCGGGAATGACAGGGACACCTCTGGTGTCGTTATTGTTGTTGTTGTTGGGACAGTTGATAAAAGGCAGGCGAAGATCCCGAACAGATAAAAGTGAAACTTCTTCTTCCTCTTTATTATTTCACACAGCTACTTTCCTATATTTCCTAAGTCTACGTGCACTAACATTATTGGGTGCTTATTATACACAAACAATCACTTATTGGCCACAGTTACAAACTACTGTCTTTGTACAAATTAGTGTCTCTGAGGTTTCTTATCTTCTGCTTCTCATGGGTTCTCTCAGAATCTGCAAGTTGTTTTTCTTCACGGGTATACAACAATCTGGCCAAGGCCAAACTCCTCTCACTCCATCCAGGGGCCTGCAGTCCTGCTGCAGTTTCCCACACTCTGGGATAACAGATTTAAGAAGAGAAAGAAAATTTTTGTGCGGATGTAAATTGCAGCCAGGGAAGAACAGAGTGAGAACATGTGAACAACAATGTAGACACCTGAGGCCCAAAGGGTTGGAGGATAATGACATCTCTCTGCATGCCAAAATTGGCGCTGGAGGGCTGAGTTCATTGTACGGATCAGGAAGGATAATCATAGATTCATGAAACAGTTTGGGTGGGAAGGGACCTTAAAGCTCATCCCATTCCACCCCCTGCCATGGGCAGGGACACCTTCCACTAGACCAGGTTGCTCCAAGCCCCGTCCAACCTGGCCTTGGACACTCCCAGCTTCTCTGCCCAACCTGTGTCAGGGCCTCCCCACCCTCACAGCCAAGAATTTCTTCTCAATATCCCATCTAATACTGTCCTCTTTCACTGTGAAGCCATTCCCTCTTGTCCTGTCCCTCCAGGCGCTTGTTCAACGTCCCTGTCTAGCTCTCTTGGAGCCCCTTTAGGCACTGGAAGCATCTCTAGGCCTCCACAGAGCCTTCCCTTCTCCAGGCTGACATGCCCAGGGTTCTCAGCAGAGGAGCTCCAGCCCCCAGAGCATCTCCATGGCCTCCTCTGGACTCACTCCAGCAGTGAGTTGAGCACAGAGGGTACTCCCTGCTGTGGGAACTGCATCCCAGTCCCAAACATCATCTCCCCTTGTACATGCAATTGGCACACACAGTTTTGCTCCCATTTTATTTCAGATGTGAAGTAATTATGAATTCATTCTCAGAATGTTCAATAATCTAAATTTTCTTTGCAAATAAAAGTTTATAGCATCAGTACTTGCTGGAGGAATTTGCAGATGTGAATCAGAGGCAACAATCTCTTCCCCACACCTAAAGGCAGTCTGAAATAACAGCTCACAAATAAGCTATCAACTGCCTATTAACGGGACAAGGCAATAATTTTGAAATCAAATAATATTAATCATTTCCCAGCTGATTTATCAATCACAAATATTCAGACTGTGCTTGTCTCAGAACCCGCAGTAACAAACATAGATCACAAAAACATCAAGGGCTTCCATGTTGCCTTGTGTTCCCAAAAGACAATTCTCTGATCATCCTGCAAAGTAGCAAAAAAAACTTTTCAGTAAGTTGCCTTCCTGCTTCTTTTAATATATTGCAGTAGATATTTCCCAAGCCTCTGCCTTTAACAGCCCTCATTCCCGGAGTCTATAAATGATATCCTCTTTGCTCTTTTGGAGACTTTGGAGAATTTTCTTTCTTGCATAACTTTTAATTGCAATAACTTCATTTGCACACATAATATTGGTGTTTCCACTATCCCAAGAGAGATTATTCTAATTGGACAAGCAGACATTTTACCTTAACTTTTAAAATTCAGCTTCTCTACAGTCCTACTACAGAACCAATAAAAAATAATTCTGCAGTTCTCCACACCCAACTTTCTGTGGCTGGGGAATTAGGGACATCCTGATGTGTTTGAAATTAAATGCAGACACCTATTGAAGCAGAATGCTTTCAGGTACCAGCAACAAATACTCTTTCATCATGCTGGTTCTGAAGCCATACCTGCTAGAAAAGCAAAATCAAAGAATAAATAGAAAGTGGCTCATTGCCTGCATCAGATTAACCAGTGACCTACTTGAGGCCAAATGGGATGTACTGATTTGCTAAAATGCATTGACAGAATTTTTACAAAATCACTCTAGTTCCCTCTGGACCACAAGACGAGATCTGAGCATGGCTCCTTCCCTCTCCAGGCTGTATTTGTTTACTGAGCACTTGGGGGTACCAGCCATTCTGCCTTAGCTTTAAAGGGAAAGGCCTAATCTCTGATTTCTAACACCAAAGACTCATCACCACATGCCCGATGCCCAGTGAAATCCACCCTCACAAACCCAAGGGCCACTTAAGACTGGTGGCTTTGAAGTGCCTTTTTGATACCACAGCTCTGAAGTCCAAATGCCACTCTACATTGGCACCCTTCCTCCTCCAGGTCTTCTTCCAGCCTGGACTGAGCCAAAACTGCATCAAATTATTTGGGCTCCCAAAATAGGAAGGGCTATATTTCACCCCTTCCTAAATTCCTACCATAAATCCTCAGTGGTGAGATCATAGAACTGAGGAGTCATAAACCAACTTGGGTTGGAAAGGACCTTAAAGCTCATCCAGTGCCACCCCCTGCCATGGGCAGGAAAACCTTCCACTATCCCAGGTTGCTCCAAGCCCCATCCAACCTGGCCTTGGACACTTCCAGGGATGGAGCAGGCACAGCTTCTCTGGGCAACCTGTGCCAGAGCCTCAGCATCCTCACAGGGAACAATTTCCTCCCAACTACCAATCTAAACCTACTGTCTTTCAGTTTTAAGCCATTTCCCCTTGTTCTATCACCACATAACTCAGCACTTCCAGGGCCATGCTACACAGGAGCTCTGCCTGGAACCACAACCCCAGCATTGGTTCATACTGGCTGTGTTCTCACCAGCTTTGGACCAGGCAAATACCCTTCTCCAGCCATTGACTTTTGCCTGTTGATGGATATTTTTCACCTCCTCTCATAGCAGTTCTCTGAGATATATTTCAGTCCCCAAACTGAGTTCTTTTGGGATGCTGTGTTTGTTACATACTGAGTCCTTCTTCTCTGCTATGTGTTTTGTGGCTCCCAAGTGTTTGTACCCTGCTTCTGAAGGGACAAAGAGGGAGGATATTTGGGAATATTTAGATCCAATCTCTGTGGTTGCCTTTCCCAAAGGCAAGCTGAAAGGGTTGTGCTGAGTGAGAAAAAAATGGTAGGAATGTCCTCCCTGAGATGTTTCGGTCTCTCAACACTTTCAACTTTGTCACGGACAGCCACAGAAATAGAATCACAAAATCACAGAATCATAGGATCAATATGGTTGAAAATACTTCTAGGATCCTTAAGTTCCAAGCATTAACTCAGTTACCACTGTGTTCACCACTAAACCATGTCCCCAGGTGTCACATTCAAATGCCTTTTGAACATTTCCAGGGATGGTGACTCCACCACTGCCCTGGGCAGTCTGTTCCAATGCCTGACCACCCTTAAGAGAAGAAATTTTTCCTAGTAACTATTCTAAACCTCTCATCTATATTTTAGCTTGGGATCTCCACCTTGACAGCCAGTGCAAGTGTAGACGAATGCCCATGGCCACCATGTCCCTTTGTCTCAAGGCTCTTCCTCCTATGGCACATGCACAAAGACAAAAGACTGCCCTCAGGCAGCTCCTATAGCATCCAAATTCAAGAACTTGTGGGCACATTCTCTCTGCCCAGCCAGGGTTTTGTGCATTAGCCACATCCATGGATCTATCTTCCAAACATAGATGGTTCTTGGTTGCCTCTTAGTAACCCAGCCAAAAGCAGCCTTGCAGCCTGGCACGCATTTCCTCAGCACTTGATGCCCTGCTTTGAGTGGTTCTGCATCAAAAATAAATGCTGGCATAATCATACTTACAAGGCTGATGCTCTTTCCACCTGCCCTGTGAAATCTAGACTGCACCCATCCCATGCAGAGCCCGACCGGCTGGCCCTTGGCCCTGGAAAATGTTCTGTCTTTATGGACTGCTGCTCCTTCTCCACCTGACTGTGCAGCTATTGAAACCAAGGACATCTGAGGCTTTGCCAGGAAGGTTTGTGAGCTTTTCAATCAAGTGTTTTACCCGAGCTCAGGTGTGCTATGTTTTTTGTAGTCCCTCTGTCTCCTGACTCTGTAATGGCACTGGGGAAGGACCTGAGACATGGGTTGATTGTAGAGGGATGCAGGAAGGACAAAGTTCCCTGGAAGAGGCAGAAGCAATGCCATTGGCTGGCAAGAACAGGGCAAAAAGAGACAAGGGGAACCCCTGGGGGAAACTGCCCATGAAATACATTGCTGATAAATGACAGGTGGCAAAATAGAGAGTTTTTTAAAATATAATGTGTGTATCACTGTCAGATCTGCCACAGGGATTATCCAGCTCAATCTTCCAGTCATGCTTTGCCCTTTTTTGTCTTCATTGGGTGAATGGGGTTTGTGCCAGCAAATAATCAAATTTACACAGGTGTGTGGGGCCCTGAGCGTGTGATGACACAGAGGGAGAGTGGAGAGATGCTGAAGGAGCAGAAATGCTTTGCCATGCACTCTGTGATTCTGTCAGAACTAGTAATAAAGGAATTGGTTGCTTCTGGCAGGCTTTGTTCCATGTGCAGCCGTCTCCTTCGTACCTTGAGTTTCATTATGATAATGGAATATTGATACAGTAATAACAGCATTATGGAGCCATGTGTCTGCCTGGTGCTTTGCAGACACCAAAGTGCCAGTGCTAGGCTGTGCAGCATGGAAAGGGGACCGGAGACATATGTTGGTGGTTCCTCTGAATACATCAGACTGGCCAGTGCCTGAAAGTCATACAGGGGCAAACCCAGAGCCTGGCCCTTTGAGAAAGATCCATGAAACCCACAAATGAGGCTGGAAACCTAGATGGAGACCCCATGGCATACAGGTGCTGTGCAGACAACATTACCATTGCAGGGGTGAGTATGACAGACTCTGGGGAGCACAAGAACATCAAAGAGCCCCAGCTAAAATGGCAGAGGAGTGGAGTCATGCACAGTCACGGGAGGCCTGCTTCACCCTTCACCAGGCACTTTGGAAAGCAACAAAACCATACAGTAATTTAAGCTGCTACAAGGTCTATGGGATCACCCCAACAATTTATCACACAGCTCAAACGCATGAAGCAAAGCCAAAGCCCATGCCAGGAAGGTTAAGGAGAGACAGTATCCACTGCCATCACCCATCAGAAAGAAAACACAGGCTCAGCTCCTTTCTGCTACTCTAATCCCTCAGGAAGGAGCAATAAATCCCAGGATTTGGCTTGTCATGTAAGTTTGCAGCATTTTTTCCTTATTTCATTTTTTTTTTCTTAGTGAATGTCAATGCCAGGGATTTGGGATAAAGAGCCTTGCCAGTCTCCCAGTTCTAGAATGCCCATTGTGTCCCGTTCAGAGTGTAACCTGGACCATTAAAAACTCAGACAGGAGAAAGCAGAGGCTTGGTAGAGACGCAGCGGGAGCAGCATGAGCTGCACTTCTGTGCCCTGTTATCAGACACCATGGCTGTGGGATACATTCACACCCCACCATCACTGCCTGCTGGTGCAGCTGGGGTCCAGAGCACACATGCCCTTCCCTGTGCTTGAGTCCCAGAGGCTCAGGCAAGATCAGAGGAAATTCCCCAAGCAAGTTCATTTTATTAAAAGGAAACAGGAGCTCCTGGGCAGAGCCTGGCTGCTGCTGGAGCTACCTGGGTACACCCTGCACCAAAGGCTGGTATATCCAAAGGCCAGACACTTCTCCTGAGTCATCTAAAGTCCAAACAGCAGCAGTTGCTGAAGAGCAGGAGGGATCAAACATGGCACGTGGACACAACTGACCCACACAATCCCCTTCTGTCACAATCCCAGTCTGGCCCCATGTTTTTTTGCAGTGTGTCAGGAAGGATTTTGCTGCCCTGCATTTGAAGGTCACTCGAACATCACTAAGGAGAAACCAACACAAACTCTCACAAAATGTAGCAAACCTGAGCCAATAAGCTGCTTTTCTGCACCTTGGAGGAAAAAGGGAGCTCAGATATCAAGGATGACCCAACACCAAGCACACTGTGACCATGGAAGGACAAGGGAAAATCTTTAAAGCAGCAGAAAACAGGTGCTCTGCTCTGGAAGCCCCAAAACATCCAGCATTGTTGCAGATTTCACTGAAGACACAAGCCACAGCTGCCTCTGTAATTCTGATTTAGTTACTTTTAACTGCACCTGTCCCACTGACCTCTCATTTCAACACATGCTCTCTGCCTAGGGGTATATGTATTTTTTAGGGCAACACAACCATGTTTTAAGCAGTTTAGGAGACAAGATTAGGAATAATTTAGCTGCTGACTTTCAAATCTCTTTGAACAATGGTAATGTCAGCTGTCCCGTGCATGCACCTGAAATTTAACACAGTGGTAGATCATCTGTAAGGGAAATGCAGTTTTCCTTTCATTGTTTTAATTTTTTTCTCATATTTAGTCTCTCAGTCAACATCTAAAGGAATTTCCCATAAATCAAAACTTGAGGAAAAAAAAAAAATATGAAGCCACAAAAAATGAGTGAGGTGTGGAAAACCAGCCATGGCTAGAGGGTATTTCATAACTCAGAAGCACCAGGAAAAGTAAGTTCTTATTCCCTGTGCAGTCCTAATTCCAGCATCCCCTGACTTCGGAGTGCTTGACTCTTCAGTCCAGGCAGGCAGTTGTTCTCTGTACTCTATAAGGAGTCCATCTCCACAGAGCAACAAATCTCCACAGGATGAGGCAGGTGGGGTGAGCAATCGGCCTTGCACTGTGGTACTCTGGAAGTCAAGGGGTCTGAATTACAAGGCCCACAAGAGGTACATGATTTATTTCAAACACATTTATGGCTCCCATAAACTTTCAGATGGGATCAGGCTTAGTATTTTGTTTTTATTTCATTTTATCATATCTATACACTGTGAATGTAAATGTTTGGCCCAAGCTTAGCAGGTGTAAATCAGGGGAGCCCCTTGCAAGTGTGTGATGCTACAATGACTTACACCCAGTGAGGATTTCACCAGTTCTCTCTTAATATATGTCCTGAAACCCACATTTTTATTTGTTTATATTTGTTATTATTAACTGGGGTTTGCAAGGTGGACAAATAAAGAAATACTATGCAGGGGACACCAAAATACTGCCCTTGGCAAGATTGTTTTCAACCCCCAAAACCACTTTACTGACTGTGAGCACCGGTTGGGAAGAGAAAGAATTGAGAGAGATGGGGAAGAGGGAAATAAAAGGGGACATAACAGGCTGAAAAGAAGAGGAGGAATAAAGAGGGGTGCAAAAAGACTGAGCATGGACAGAGGGATGTAGTAGAGCCCAAGGTAACAGGATGTAGGAGGAGCCTCTGGCACAGCTCAGGTCCACATGCCTCATCTCCTCCCACTGAGCTGCCACACTGCACAGAGGCTCCGAATGGCACAAGGCAGTGGGATCAGGAGAAAGGGGACATAGGCACCAAAAGAGAATGGAGAGTGGGGGCTGCAGAGAGGGATTTGAGTGCTACAGACTTAAAATACATCAGGAACATCAAAAAGTGCTTTAAAAGGGGGTCGCATTAGACCAATCAGACCTTGTCCTCCCTGGACCACAGACACCCTATTTCCAACCCTCTTTCTGAGCTTGGGTCAGGAAGGGTCCCTGTCAGGCTCCAGGCTGTCTGGGGGCAGCAAGGACAGCTTTTTCCTGAAGAAGCTTCCCACTGCCAGAGGGCAGAGTTAGATAGAATATTGGTAAGGAATTCTTCCCTGTGAGGCTGGTGAGGCCCTGGCACAGGTTACCCAGAGAAGCTGTGGCTGCCCCATCCTTGGAAGTGTCCTAGGTCAGCTTGGACAGGGCTTGGAGCAACCTGGGCTAGCGAAAGGTGTCCCTGACCATGGCAGGGGAGTAGAACTGGGTGAGCTTTAAGGTCTCTTCCAACCCAAGCCATTCTGTGACTCTATGATCAGCTCTTCATAAACTAAAACCTGCTTTGCTTTGCTTGGTTCTCTGGTGACACAAACGCTGGTGCAGTGCCTGTTTTATCCTGGAAGGGGTCACCCACAGCCCTGCATACCCATTCCCTATACACAGAGATAGAGAGAGAAAGAGACAGAGAGACAGAAAGATTAATACATGGATGAAAAAATAGATGCATACATATGCATATATAGAGATAGATATAGATATGGATAAACTTTTTTCTCTATATATAAGCTTTTTCTCCTTTGTGGGGACGCAGAGGGCTGGAACCCTGGACATGTGTTACGTGTGACCTACCCATCAGTGTTCCAGAGTATGGACAAAGAGGAGCCCTGGCAGGGGGAAGGACAGTGGAGCAACACCAACAGCAATGGCTCAGCAAGGTTGTTGGGGTAACAACTGAGGCCCTGTAAAGAGACACAGAGGTTGAAAAGGGAGATTTTTTTTTTCACCTCCCAGACTTGGGACAGGATGCAGATGCCTCAGGTTCACATTTGCCGACAGAATGGCATTTTTTGGCCAGGCTCTCAAATGGCTGCAGCCATTTCTGCTATCCTGAATCCTTTGTCCATCCAGTTTCTGGAGGCCACAGGAACATCCAGCCCACCTCAGCCTCCATAAAGTCTCCTCTTCCCTGGCTTGGTGAAAGATGTGGACCTTGACTTGGCTGAAATCTCTGGGATAGTTTGGAAAACTGTTGGAGAAGAAGAAGGTCTCATATGGAGCATAAGACCCACCAGAATCACCATGGATGTGGTTTTTGGAGGTGTCTGTGTTGCTGATAAATTCTGTAGTCAGCAGCAGAACTGATATCAAAACCAGTGAGGTGAACTGGTTGCACAGCACTGCACTGTGTTAAACTACCTGGCTGAATAGGAGTTGCTATCCTTCAAATAAGAGCTAAAACAGAAAGGCTGACTCCTGGACATTAAAGTAATCAGGAAGGTAATGTCTAATCTTCCCTCTTTCAGTTTGAAACCATTCCTCCTTGTCCTGTCACTCCAGATCCTTGTAATTAGTCTTTCTCCATCTTTCTTGTAGGCTCTTCTCAGGTACTGGAAGGTCACAAGTAGGTCACCCCGAGATACAAGCTGGGGGAAAGTAGAAACTCACCATTGACGTTCAAACAAAACCCATCCTGCACAGGAGCACACCTGAAGCTGTTCATCCCATGGTCCAGGAATATTTTGGCTCAGCCAGCTCTAACAGCACCTTCCTTGCTGAGGCTGGTGGAGTCTTCTGTCAGGCTGGGCTTTGTAGTGAAGTTCAAAAGAACTAGGCACACAAATCTTACTGCAGCACCATGCAAACAAAGACTAAACATGGGCTTTATTCATGCCTGTGAGTTCCTTTATCTATTTTCTAGGATTCCTCTCTGCTTATATCAATCCTCAAACATTTTTCCTCTTTCTATATAATGATTTTCTGGTTTCTAGATACTGTTACTCCCAAAATACAAGAGTTCTGCAATTTTCTTTCTTTTGGGGGTAACTCTCTGGACAGTTCTTACACAAGGTAAAATTTCCGTTCACATTTATATATCTGTTTTCCCTTTTACTCAGTTTTGCTTATACTTTTTCTCCTCTGCAGGAACTTTCTGTTTCTTACTTAACCCCATGGGCTGAGTGTTTCTCCTTGAGCCATCCCCTTCTAGCCCAAGCTGAACAAAATGAGCTGACACCACCAAGGAATAGTAACACCGCAAACTGGTGATAAGTTACCTGTGCAACAACAGAGTGGCAGAAATTACAGTGCCAGAGACCTGGGAGGCAGAGCTCACCAGCAAACCTCCTGCCAGGTTTCTCCCACTGGGAAATTTTGCTGGTGACCATGGGAAATGCTCACACAGGAGCAATTTTTTTTCTATAAAAAAAAAAATGTCAGAAGTAGTAATATGGAAATTCCAGGAAGATATAAAGCCTCCTGTAGAAGGTGAAGAATTTTTGTCTGTGTTGTGTTTTTCCTGGGATGATACAGTGAATAACTGCAGATGGCACATGTATCTCTCACTGCACAGCCAGGCACAACTCACTCTGCTGAGCGTGGCACACTGCCAGGGGCACTGTACAGGAGGCTCAGCATTTGGCAAATGCCATCCTTGGTTTGGACTCCTTCAGTAGGAGGGACTGAGAATTCTTCCTTAATTCAGTATTTCCTCACCCCTCTTCTCCCTGGTGAACCAAGACATTAGCCTGAGATCCAGACACTTTATGTGTGTCCCCTAGAGTCAGCACAGATGAGCTCCCTGTGGCAACCAGTCACACCCAGTGTCCTATACAGAACTGGAGACTGGGAGAATGCCTCAATGCACTTGAGGGACTAATAGAATTCAGGGGCTTACTGTGTCCAGATCCAGGCCCTGTGCTATTGGGAAAGACATCAATGGGCTGGAGCATGTCCAGAAAAGGGAACAGAGCTGGGAAGGAGCTGGAGCACAAGTCTGATAAGGAGCAGCTGAGGGAGCTGAAGCGGCTCAGCCTGGAGAAAAGGAGGCTCAGTTGTATCATCTGAAAGGATGCTATAGCCAGCTTGGTTTCAGTCTCTTCTCCCAGGTAATTAGTGACAGAACCAGGGGAAACAACCTCAAGTTGCACCAGAGGATGTTCAGGCTGGATCTTAGGGGAAATTTCTTCACTGAAAGAGTGGTTAGGCACTGGCACAGGCTGCTCAGGAATCACAGTCCCTTGGAAGTGTTCAAAAATATGTGGATGTGGCACTTGGAGACATTGTTTAGTGATAGCCTTAGTAGTGCTGGGTTGGACTCCATGGCGTTAGAGGATTTTTTCAAACACAGTGATTCTGTGATTCCATGTGTAATAATAGAAACCACCTCTGAAAAACATGGAATGGCACTCCCAGCACTCCTGACATGTCTTTGGAAAGGAGTGGTCCCCAAGTGGTCCACAGGAAAGTACAGAGGCCCACAAAAGCCCTCACTTGCTCCCAGTGTCCTGACATCTCCATGGTCCCTTTTCTTCGGGACCAACTCCTCCTCCTCCTGCACAGCCCTTGGGGCAGCTCACACATCCCTCATATGCTGGACTGCAATAGAACCAAGAGTCACCTGTTCATGAGGTGTCAGACACATTGTACTACCCACACCTGCCTTCAGGTCAGGCCAGCACAGAACCCAGCCTGGAGGAGAGCTCCAACACTCCAGCTACTTCCTCTCCAGAAATTACTGAGAACAGCGGAGCCTTGAGAGCCTGAGCTCCCTGGGTCTCTCCTCCAGGTTCAACATCCATGCATGGTGAGGAATCCACCCTTCTGAGAGCAGCAGGGATCCTCTCTGGCAGCAGGAAGCTGTTCAACACATAGCAGGAGGCACCAGGCCAGCTCAGGTTTCAGGGTGACATTTTTTTCTCATTGTCTGAGGTCTTGGCTGCACTTTAATTGTTAATGAGAGATCAATAGCAGAAGCTTGTTACATGTAAATGAAGGAAATGTGCCAAATGTCTCAGCCCTCAGTTTATGTCCAGTCTTCCCTGCAGGAAACCTGGAACAGGGAACCCTCCAGACTCCTCTGATGCAGGGGAGTAAAGGGGTTGGGACTGGTACTTGAGGAGAAGCTGTGCCTGTCCCGCGAGGCAGAGCAGGACAGAGGCTGCATGGAATCCCCTGCTTTGGGAGCATAGCAGCTCTGAGGATGTGACCTCAGCCTCTCACTCAGGTATCGGAGGGAAGGTGGCATTGGCCTGCCCTGGCTGGACCATTGCAGCTGCCCCAGGAATGCTCTGAGCCTTGGACATCAGGTGGGAGCTGAGGTTCAGTGATGATGACTGAGAAACTGTACACACCTGGAGTATTTGGAATACCATGCATGGCTCTGTGGTCAGGTCATCTCCAAAGCAGAAGGAGAAAAGGCAGAGGAAAAGGGACCAGTGCAGGCTGCAAAATGGGGCAGACTCTGCTTGCAGTGCATTAAACAGAGCTGGACCTGTGAGCAGGGAAGGGTGGCTGAGGTAGATGTGACACTAGTCTGCAAAACTGGGAGCAGCAAGTAGGGAATTGTTTGTTTTACTGCAAGGAGTAGGAGCTGTCACAGAGTGACCAGACAGCAGACTTCAAAAAAACCCCAGATTTAGGTATAACACGCTGTTAACTTGTGGGACCCAAGTCCATAGGATGCTGGGGAAGATACAGAGGCTTCAAAATTAGATTAGGCAAATACAAAGGAATCAGTAGGAATACTGATTACCATTGGAACTGTAGTCCAATAATGTATTGAGAGGTATAGTTGTGCATGAGTAGGACTCTGAGGCAACTGGGAGCTTCCTTGCTGGGTTGCTCCTTTTCATTTGTACTTTTGAAGGTGTCTCAGCGAGTCCCAAGGGTGCAGGATCACAATGCCATGTTGTTCAAACTCCATTTCGCCTGATGACAGGCTGGACCTCACTGTCCAGGTTGCCAGGCTCTCAGGAGGGTTGGCAAATTTGCCAGTACTTCCCTTCAACAGGAAATTCTCTTCTGTAAAACAGTGACTGAGAGGCAGCATGTCCTGGCTGGGATAAGGCCCATGTGCTCTATAAGCCAGGCACTCTGCACACAGTATTGATTTGCTAGGAGATTTATAGGCAGATGAACCCCATTATAGCCTCCCACCCCATCAGTGCCTGCTGTCTGGTCAGGAGATGCTGGGTTACCTGTTGGGCAACCACCTCTTAGACCATCAGGTGCTGCTCCATTTGTGTACGGGTGGGCTGGGCAGCCCTGGCTTGAGGGTGATGGGTACAGAGCGTGTGTGTGTGCAGATGTGTGCACATGGGAACAGTTCAACATGGCAACAGATGCTGTGCCTGTGTGCATGCAAATCTCTCCATCTGTGTGTTTGTGTGAGCAGGCTCCATGCAGAGTGGGTAGCAAGACGAACTGACAAATCCCAGAAGGAGTTCACAAAATTAACGTGTTTCATGAGATGTAATTTATAGACCTCTCCCTTGATGTTTTAGGAGAGTGTAAATATAGGAAAGCAGCCCATAACTTAACGGCAGGAATGTGCTAATTAAATGTGCAAAAGGAATGTTAATTAGGAGATGATAAATGGGAAGGGCACAGACATGGTGTAATCCCAGGAAGCCTCCCTGAGTCCCTCCCTCCTGCCCTGGAGATGCATTTGCTGCCTGGGGCAGATGCCCCAGTGGGGCTGAAAGGCCAGAGCTCTAGTTCTTCTGGGGAGCAGTCAGGAGGTGATGGCAAGCCTGGCAGTCTGGTCAGTCAGGTCTCCCCGTGCTTAATAACAGCCAGAGCCCAGAGATTCTGTCACTGGGGAAGTTCAGAGCCAATTCCCTCACTTTCCACAGAAGGCCCAATTCCAAAAGAACCCCCTACATCCAGGCTTTGGAGATCCCAAAGCTTTAGGGAAAGGGAACACAGAAAACCTGAGCAGTGTGCAGCATTTGAAAGGGCACAGGTTTGCTGGAGTTGTGTTTATCCATAGCTGTCCTGAGAAACAAGTTGTTCTTCCAAAGCCTTATAAGGATGTCCCAGCTTTCTCCTTATCTGTTGTAGCTGGACCTCAGCAGGTATCTCTGGGAGTTTTGAATGAGTGCTTTGAACTACTGAGGAATCTCCAACTGTAAGTAGAGAGCAAAACTCTATTTCTGTTGCAAGAACACATGCCCCTGCATCACTACAGAATCAAAGGACAGTGCGGGTTGGGTAGGACCTTAAAGCTCATCTGGTTCCAGTCCCCTGCTATAGGCAGGGATACCTTCCACTAGACCAGGTTACTCAGACCCACGTCCGGCCTGGCCTTGAACACTTCCAGGGATGGCCATGCTGGCACCCACATCACCCAGCTGGCTCATGATGAACACTGAAGATTTCAGACCCCACTGGCACCCTCGTGCCAGCCCAGCTCCCAGACCCCTCTACAACCACAGCACAGTCCCTGCAACACAAAGTCACAAGAGCAGATGATGTCACACCATCTGTGCTCTGCACTTGGTACTGGGTGCTCCTTCTTCATTACACGCTGGGAGTTTGTCCCTCTGGAAGGGAATTAGCTCTGGTGGTTTCTCACCCCATAACAGCACCAGGAGGAGGCAGCATCCACCTGGCCAGAGATCAGAGATGTGAGGCCAGAGCTGGCACCAAAGTCATGCCTGGGCTGCTCCTGGGTGACTAAAAGATGGAAGCCCCAGGCTGTGGGAGGGTCCGGGCACCTGCTGAGTGCACCAGGCTCCCCTCTGCTCAATGAGTACTAAATGAGGCTGGCAATGGCGAGGCGTCTGCATGCGGAGCTGCCAGAGCTGATTGCAGCCTGGCTCTGGGAACACAACAGGAATCAATGACAGAGGGAGCTGCAATTTCCCAGGATTTCAGAAGTGCTATTTTTCTTTCTATTACAACATGTGAACAGTGGTCAAGTGTCTCACTTCTCCATCCACAGGCCTCCCAAAAGAAAGGGATTACAAGTGTATCATTAATATCACAGTGACCTGGCAGCAAGTCGACAGATTTAATCTGGTGACAAGATGAGTGGCACTGGAATTCTCCCATCTCCCCAGAAAATGAAAAATAGGTTCTGCCTGCTACTAGTAAATATTGCTGGTAAGTGAATAAAAATTCAAAAGGGAAAAAGCAATTTTCCTTCTGCTCATATTGTGCTTAGTTCTCAATACACTTCATGCAAGAGGCTCCCTCGGCTGATGGATTCCTCCTAGATTATATCATGCCTTTAAATTTATATGCCCTAGCTCTTTAAAAGACTGTTTGCCAAGGCCTTTGCATTCTGTGTTAGTCTGGTAACTGCTGACATTTGAAAGATGCCATTGAAAACAAATCCAAAATGTTTTTTTAAGTAAGAAAAGGAGACAGACCTAGAAGGTAGAGGGAGATTAAAGATTTAGTCAACAGTTGAAATCAAAGTTTTCATGAAGTGGTAATGTCAGAAAAAGTTTACAAGGCCTAATAGAGGGCTTGTGTGTCATGAAAACCCAAATTAAGTTTGGGGTTTTTTCTTCCTAGCACTCCACATGAATTTTTCAGGGCCCTGGCTTCTCTGAAACAGCAGAGCAGCAACCCAAACACAACCCAGTGAGAGCTGGCAAAGACAGAGACTGTGCTTGTGTCAGGCATGGCAGGCAGGAGGGAACTTGCTTTGAGGTCCAACCAACATCCCTCCAACAAGCAAAGCAAAGTCCTACATGTGGCCACTGAATTTGTATTAAATATCTGCTGTTGTCTGCCATCAAACTCCACAAAAGTGCAGCAAATTGTCAGTGCTTGTCCTGCTTTGAGTGAACATCTTTGATCCCACAAACCAACTTTTTTGGTGGTCATGGCTGGTGTGGGGCTCCAGTGCTGAAATCAGGTTACACTTCACCTCAAGAGTTTTTAGGTAGAAGGACACAGACAGCAAAACAGGGCTCTATACCACCTCCACCACATCCATCAAGCCTGTTGGGCTGAGAGGGCAGAGAGCAGGGATGGCATCCTAGCCCTGTCAAAGAGGGATGGAGGACATCCCCTGGGCACAGCCTGCATGGCCTTGCAGACAGGGCAATGACATGAGACCAAATACATGGGAAAACTGATGGGTGAATGTACATACTGGTCTTGGTGGGCCAAGGGAGTGACAGGAAGGAACAGCCACCCAACCTCAGGTCTGCCGAGTAAAGCTCAGGTGAGCCTGCCCTCACAGGAAGTAATGACACTGCCCTGGAGATGTCTCATTGGGCCCTGGGTCTGCAGCACCTGTTCCCAAGAGTGGGTGTTGTCCAGTCTCGACTGACCTTCTTGTGCCCCCCGGCCACTGTCAGCCCCATCACCAGCACCAAGAGAGAGTTCTGCCTCACTCCATACACAGAGCATCTCCACACATGTGCCCATTCCTTGGAGACACCAGCATTTCCTCCACCTCCTTAATCCACAGACCCTGGTCTTCACCCACTCAAACCAACTATGGCCAAGAGAACCAAACTTTGGCCCATGCCTCATGTGTCCTCTGCAGCAAAGCGTTGCTTTCCCAACACTTCATATCCTTCCCAGTCACCCCCCTCTCCCACCCCACCCAGCCTGGGAACAGTAGAGGAGTGAGAGTTGATGATCAGCACCAGGTTGTGCTGTGCCTTGGGGCTGCTGTGGAAGAGGAACTCAGCATTCCTGTTTGTTTAATAAAAAGATACCAAAAGCAAGTCAGGAGCTTTTCACATCTGTGATCTCTGCACTGAAAATTGCCACCAAAAGGTGCACTTCTAACCCTTGACTAAGAACCCCATCAACAGCGGTGCTTCATTACTATTGCTCTCCAGCCTTGGCCTGGGCCGCCCAGTGGAAAATGTGAAAAGCTTTTCTACTTTAGATGAATGAACCTACTCCAAAAGCTACAATTTTAAGAGGAATTCCAAATCCGAGTAATGCCTCCTGACCTGGATCTCCATAACAAGTTGACCGATTTTAGTCAAACTTTGCAAGAAGCTTCTAATTAGCTTCCAGAGCACACTCATGAGTCCTCATAGCAATGCAGCTGGGTGAAATCCTAAAAATAGGGCCTCTATGGAAACCTCTTTAGCACTTATGGTGAGGGGATGTGACACTGGTGTTGCATTGTACTCTGTTACATGGGATCTGGGGAGCAGGACAGTGGATGTTGTGGCAAAAAATGATGTGAGATAATATCCTAAACACAATTTTACCTGAGGTCATCACTGAGTCTGTCTGCCCAACAAAGAGGGTCTGATTCCTGCAAAGTCAGGTCCCATTTGAACCACAGGAATGAGTCCTACACATCTCACTGTGCATCCTCTTCTCTGGAGGGGAACACCTGCCCTTCATGCACGGTGATACTTCCTCGGATGTGTGTAAGCTCTCCCTTGGGGCCAAGACAAAGCATCAGCGCTACAACCTTAAAACACTCATTTGTGATCACCACATGTGGAGACCGCGCTGCCTCTTTCCTGAACTCAGTCACAGGTTTCCTCCCACCTTCCAGCACCAATCCCCAAGGATAATGAATTCACACACAGAATGGTTATTGCCATCCTAGGTCTTTATTGAAAAGCAAAAGATCAAGAGAACAGCTCATTACCAGAGCGAAGACACTCGTGCTGCCCATGCTCTGCACAAAGGCATTAGACAGCCAGCTCCTACATAACAGGTGCTGTGAATTGCTTTTAATTTCTGTATTCATTTATTGTAATTTATTTCAGAAGAGAAATAATTGTGTTACTTGGCCAGAGAGTCACAGGACAGCAAATCCGTGTCTGCCATGACTGTGAGGCAGCCATGGCACTGACAAGCAGCTCCTGATCCTAAATGCTTTTAACAAAGCTATTACTTTAAAAACTCAGCCAGCCTATTCATGTAATTCCCTATTATGCTCAAAGAGTTGACACAGTAAACACTTCCAGACTTGGATGATGTCCGTTGAGGGTTGCTGCCTATTCAACACTTGTCTTTCTCAATTATTTGAGGGACAGAAAAATTTTGGAGAGGCCTTCTGGGTAAGCAGCTTGCCCTCTCCACCCTCCCCAGGCCCCTGGCATCAGTGCCTCCATACCCAGCGAGCGATGTTCAACGATGTGCAGTGATTTACTGTGAGCTGTGCATGTTTCATCAGCCTTCTAGACCTTTTAGCCCCTTGAAACCCTTGTTTCCAGATGACCATTTTTCTGCTTTCAGTCTGTGGTATTTGGATCAGTGGCAATGCTGATGGCAGACATGGAGATCCAGGCAAAGTCTCCAGTGGCCTCTTACACAAGCACCTTGAAGAATTCCAGTTGCAGAACAACCCCTGTCTTTGATCTCCAGACAAATATCCCCGCTACTGGGGTATGGCATGGAGCAAGGGTGAGCCAGCCCAGTCCCACCAGCAACTCCCTGGTCTGGGAGCTACTTGACAAGATCCAGTTCTTGGAGCAAATCAGAGCCAGGAGTCCATTCACAAGAGTTTTTCCCCAGTGCCACTACCGTGGCAGTCTTGAACAGCACAGGGTAGCGCTTGAAAGACAGATAAGCCATGTAGGAGAACAACTGTGAAAGAAAGGCATGGGAATGCTGAACTGCTCATGCTTTATCATCAGACAGACCTGGCCCTACAGAAGAGACTGGCATCTGCTACTGGGAAAAGGTGCAGAATATCCCTAGGAGAGGGACAGAAGCAAAACCCAAACTAGAAAACAGGTGGGACAGCCAAGTCAGGGTCATGGAGAGGCAGAAGTAACCTCATGAGGTGTGCACCCAAAACAAGACAGCTCCACCTGCCCTCAGCACTCTGCAGGATTGATGCCCTTGGCCAAGCACATGCTAAGCCCAGAGGACTTACCCCAGTGATAGCAGAACAGGAGCACATGGTGTAAACCAAGCCCAGCCACACCAGGCTTATAAAGGAGCAGTTCAGGAGTGCTGAGAGTCCAGTCCCAGCTGTGTGCTGGACCCACTGGCAATGTGAGGGGAAGGCGACTTGCAGGCCACTGCACAGTCAGATGGTCTCCTGCCATATCCACAGTCACTGAACCTCTTCCCTGTACTCATGAATGGACTGTGCTGTCCCTGCCACACCAAGGGTTGTGCCATGCAGGTAAGCATGGCCAAGACTGTAATAGCCAAACTACTGACAAGCAATATCTGGTGCTGCCTAATTGTCTCTCTGTCAGTGGTTCCAAACCTCCTTCTCTCTGTTCCTTTTGGGCTGGTGAATTGGAGCTGCCCCACTGCCACTTCTTTCTTTCTGCATCTGGGTAATTGCCAGCGACACCTTTTAAATCACTTCGGGGAGGTTTGATGAAACAAACTGATGGAAATCAAATTTCAAGTAACTGGTAGGAAATTTAAAAGAAAAATGTTTATGGAGCAATTTTCTTTGCTTCCTCGAATGGTTGCTGTCACTCATAAATTATTAATTTCAATTTGCCCTGTTCTCTTTTCAGGGTTGCAGGCTCTCGAGGAGCCAGGGCTCTCACTGAAGGTGTGTCCCAGGAGTGCTCTAACTTGATGGAAGTGGGTGGCATCTCTGCCATGCACCAGAATAGGGTGTCTCTGTCTTTCAAAGGGGATCAGTCCCTCCACAATGGTCCCAAAGGGGCTTTTCTCTGGCCACTCTGGTAGAATCAGTCCTGTGAGAAACAGGCAAAAACAAACAAAGAGTGGCAACAGGTTGGGTTTGGGACCTGTAGTGAGTAAAAATCCACCTCTAAAGTGGTTAACTTGGCTGGGACATGTTCAGCTGGAAGATGGGAGGGAAAGTAATTACCAGAGTGAAAGTAGCTCAAGGACTCCTGTAATTATCATGTAGAATTGCTGGAAACAGAGCTAGAAGGGACTCTGGAAAAGCAAATAGAGTTATGCTTCTACCTAGAGCTGTGGCAGACAAAGGGAACCACCACCTGAAGTGATTCACCTGGTGTAACAGGAGAACATCCCCAGCAGGGAGGTGAATTGAGAGCAAAATAGAGCGGGAAAGACAACACTGACAGAAAAATAGGAGGGAAAACTGGGAATTTTCCTTAGAGGGCAAGAGCCATAATTCCATAATCAAGTGTTTGGCCACATGCCTGTCCTCTTCAGTGATGAAGTGGAGGCAGATATGAGAATTTTTTTTAATAAAAAGCAATTTATATAGCAAAGTGGAGTGTAGGGGGGAAATAGATAACCATTGATTTTGAATTAGAAGTTATGAAGTAGAGAAAACTGATATGAGAAGCCACACTCATCAGTTAAAAATGCCTGACTTAGGGAATGAATGGCAGCGAAGAGGCAACTGAAATGATCTGTGAAAAACAAAACAACAACAAAAAAAAAAACTGGTGCAGAGGTTTTATTTACAGAGATGGCCAAATTCTTGATAGGACAGAAATGCAATAAGTGTTTCTGGGCTGCCTTGATGTCTGTATCACAAGAGGATGCTGAAAAACTCACCAGCATTTTTAAGATCAAGGATGTTGTTAAACAGCATTAAATGGGGATAACGGGAAGGTCTGGAGAAGGTTGTGCAGGTGCATCCCAGGTAAATCTTGGATCACTGGGGAAGCTGGAGCATCCCAAAGGAGATGGCAGGCTGGGTGAGTCTGCCTTTGAGCACCAGGCATGGACAAAGCCAAGGGAAAGAAATTCAGGAGGCGGTTGAAAGGAAGCTGGAGAATTTATGCCAATCACTATGGTTTTGTGGAAAAGAGGTCTTGTCAGCCTTCATTTCATTTACAGAGAAGATTACATGTGTGGTTGATAGAAATGGCTGAATAGATGTGATATAGTTCAGCCTGGGGAATGCTCCTGACTTGGTGCTGCACGGCTGATTAGAAATGAGCACTCAGCTGCAGCCAGAGACACATGTGAGACTGAGGCTCAGGGAAGAGCTCAGGCAGCAGGCACTGATGGGGAGCTGTCATTAAACCTGTGTTTCTCATAATGTTTTGGAGCAAGAGGTTCAGAGCAGTCAATATTTTCATCAATGATTCAAACATACATATTAAAAACTCACTCATAAAAAATTTGCAACTGACACAAAGCACAGAGAGATTGATAAATGGCATGGTGCTCTCAGCAGGGTTGGAGAGAGTCTGGGATCCCTCAGGAGACTGAACCCTTTCCCATATGTGTCACAGTCCAGCCCAGTGCTTCATCATGGAGTCCCAAAACAGTGGACAGGGGGCTCTGCAGTTCACCAGTGGGTTGTTGTGAGTTTGTGCACGTCCCCTTGTGTGTGGGTTGGTGGGCAGTAATGTCACCTCTGAGCACTGCACAGGCAGAAGTGATGTGTGTGCAGAGTTCAGCCTGCCTGCAAGGCCAGTCAGTGGTGAGATGGATGGGGAAATGAGGGGCTCAAAAGAGCTTAACATTTCTGTCCCAACAAATAGAAAGTCTTCAGACTGGTTCAGTGATCCCACACAAGCACCTTCTTGTGGAGGAGATACTTTGTGATGGAAGGAGCTTTAATGGGCAGAGAAATGTCCTAGTGAGTGGGAAAGGGAAACAGGTGCCTTCCTCAAGTCTCCACATCTCCTGGAGAGAGATGCTGTCCTGAGGATGCTTGAACTGAAAGTGACACGTCTCCATAGGAGAGCTGAGTGGGTGAAATGCAATTGGTTGTTACATGCTGGAGGCTGGAGACTGGAGACCAGGAAGCCACAAGGATTCTCACTTGAACATTTGTCACTTGTTTCTACTCCCTGGCTTGGAATACCTTGCTTACAAGGATCCTTGCCCAGCAAAGCCTCACCACTTCCCCAGGATAAAATCCATGGGGAAATCCCTATATCTCTTAAAGAAATGACTGTTCACCACAGGTTAGAGGTCAAAGTCCTATTCATAATTCCACTTTTCTCCAAGAAAACAGGAGCAAGTGTGCTTGTGCTTGTGCACAAATAACAAGTGTGTTACTTGTGCAGTAACACACACTGAAGGCAAACCTACCAGCAAGAAAATGGGCAGTCTCCTTGTTTACTTGCTGAGGGCAGGGGCAGCTTAGGAAACAGCTAGTCTTGCTCAGCAGAGAAGAAGACTTGTCACCCAAAAATCTCCCCATGGATGGGTTGTCCTTACACTCAGAGCATCTGAATGTGCTTCCAGAGCCTGCTGTCACAAGAAATTTAATCAATTGAATATATTTGTCAGAGTACAAAAAACTTAATGCTCCCATCCCTGGATTTGTCTTTAGTGAGAAACCACCTCTGGAGCCAAGCTCCAGCCCAGGGTGAGATGTTGGGTCAAGGATCAATCAGGTCAAAAGCAGAGGGAGTGGTCTGAAGAGCTCGAGAGAAAAAGGACTTCTGGGACCACTCCAGCTCTCTGTCCTGAAGGCCCATCACACTGGACACCTATTGGATTAACAGGAGGAAAGAAGAAACAGCCTGAGAGAGGTGAGTGGTAGCACAATATGTCACTTGAGAACAGTTCTCCTCACACCCAGTGTGATGCTGGAGGAGAATCCATTTGAAGCAATGCTAGAACAAGGAGTAGAATAGACTTCAGAGGTCTCATCATCATGGCTAGGCTTCATGACTAAAGATTTGGGAAGGGCTCTACCCACGCTTGTTGCAAGCGCGCTGATGGCTAAAAAGGCCAATGCGAGAGAGGCAAGTCCGGTTGCAAAAGGCACAGCAGAAAGTCTCCAAGGACAGTACTGGTGAGGCATGGTTCTTCCTGCATTG